>QEPC01010859.1:19428391-19448902 GCA_003113815.1 Sphenodon punctatus | reverse complement strand
CCTGGCCTGGGATCGGCGTAACGTCTGTTGCGCTGCCCTGGGCCATGGTCTGCTGATCCGATTCCCTGCCGTGGTCCCGCTCCCGTCACATCTGTTTGGGGCCTCTCTTGCCCACGGCGGGGGTGTGTTAACCATTTCGCCACCGCTGGAAATCCACTGTGGTGAATCAGGCGCCGTAACGTCTGAAATCACCCATAGCATGCAATGCCTGGATTAAATATAGCAGTCTGCGGTCTGGATTAAATATAGCAGTCTGCGCAAATAGTACTCGCCAGGTAGTCCATTGGGCATCTGATACAGTACTTGAAATTGGAGGTATTACCCACAGGTAGCAAATGAGCGACGCATTTAAGCTCTAATTGGGCTAGATGATCTTTGAGGTTTTTTCCAGCTCTGTGATTCAAAGAGGGTTTTAACTACATGGGTTTTAACTACATGAAGCAACTCTTCACAACAGTGAAGAGACCAAAACGAAGAATCTTGTTCTCTGTTAAAGCTTTAAGGGGGATTTTGGGTCAACAGGATATAACCATCTCAATGTCATGGATACTCGGAATAGCATAGACAACTATGCGTCCGGTATCACCAGGTCATATAAAGTTAATTCTGGTTATAAGGACTCAAGGTCTGGAGTTCTAACTCTCATTTCCTGGATGCTACTGAAATTGCCCAGGTGGAAGTGGAAACCCATACGGCTTCATTCAAGTTTGTAACTGTAGCATGCTGAGTATCAGAGGTTCTACTAGGGCGGAATTGAAACAGCCCTAACGTCTTCATGGAATTTCCCCCAATTTTAAAATGTCAGTTGGCGTTCCAAGTGAATGATTTTGCCTCCGAGTCCTACTGTGCCTGTGCAAAATGGTGACAGTTGTATTGCGCACAAACAAAATGGAGTCACAGTGTAAGGCACATTCACAGTAGGAGGCAAAATAATTCCAATTGTTCCAGTCAAAATGTGGATCATAATGTATTCTGGTCTGCTTTTCAACTGTTCAATTTAAATGGCCAGATCTGTTGAAAACGGAACCCAGTCTGAAATTTTGATTCAGCCCAAATTCTAGCATCAGTCAAATAAACCAAGTGGGAAAGACTCACCTAAGTTAAGAAGGGCCTGAACAATCCATTGGGTCACTCCTGTCTTTGTCTCCATCGGCATCTGGTTGAATGCATAATCCAAGCCTTTCACACTGCAAGAGAATCCGACAGAAAACACTAGTAAGCTCCATTTCTTTTCTGGGATTTCCCCAATTTCCTTTCTGTCTTTTCCTCCCAGCCTTTCTGGATGGGGCAAAGGCACCCTCTATCCACCTTCCTGATATGGAACAACTCTTTGGAGTATTGGGGCATCATGATGCTCTGTAGGGTTTCAATGGGACTACTCATAAGGAAGTGATTTGCATATCGTGGCCTTAGTTTCTGTGTCAAAGTAATTGGTGGTCTTCTTAGTCCCAACACCCAGAGATGATGGACCCTGGTTGCACTTTGAGAACCTTGCCCACTCACATAATTTGTAGCTGTGTGCAGTTAATTATAGCAGGTAGAGCCATTAGCTCCTCAGAGGTGATAGATGGCAGAAAAAGATTCAGGAACCCATTGAACCAGGATTCTAAATCAGTCAGCGTCATGGAGACAAAACGTGGTTTGAGAATCTGGAAGATGCCCTTGAGTATCGCGTCACGGACTTTGAGGTTGGTTACATTCCCTACGTTCATCTAGAAAGGAAGAATAAGAAGGTGATGCATTTATCCTCTTGTAACGGAGACACTGTTCTGTTTTCAGACATAGCTCAGTATGGAACACCTCCCTCACTACCTTTGCTTTTGCTGAAGCCAGGAGAAACGTTTTTGGACATTGACTTCCATGCAGCAATATTAGACTATATGCCTCACATCTAACACTACACAAAAAAGTTCATGCGGTGACTGCTAGCTGCCTTGAATTACAACACCCTTAGAGGACAGGCCTGGCGGAAACTTAAATTTATAATTGGATACCAAAAACAATAGACTAAATATAGATCTAGACTAAAGCTAAAATGGGCTGCTTCAAGTAGTCTGTTGTGTGTCCATTCGGTGCCCCAATACTGAGCTGGTCACCGGATTACCCAAAAACTGGGTATTACCATTACTGAATTACCAGTTTTACATTTTAACGACCAATTTTAGAAACGAAAAAAATGGAAATTCGATATTGGGAACTAAGAAATGGTACGAAAAACTGGAAATTCAATACTGGAAGTTGGTAAATCGTTATCGGATGTTGGTAACTCAGTAAATTGGGCAACCTGTCGGGCACTAATCAGGTACTGATTATTAGTACCTGATGTTACTGGATCAAATTGGGTACCACAGATCTGATGGATTCATAAGCCACTACCGAAATCTGTAACAGATAACTTACTGTGTTCCCTGCATTGTACGTAAATGTTCTGATATGTCAGCTACTTCCCTTTTGGAGTTTCTGGGTTTCAGAATGAGGCCATCGCTTGGCAGCATCTACGAAATGGCCCTCACCTCTACTGCAACTGTGTTAACTTCCATCAGGAAGCTGCGGAGCTCAGACACATTTTTGCTCTCGAGGGTGCTCATCACGTCCGTTGCATCCGTCTCCGCATTGGCCATCGTGACGTCCGTTAAGATGTTGGAGATGACAACTAACTTCCCCAGCTGGGTTGCTGTCAGCAAATCCACCACCTCGTACTGTAAGGAATGAAAAATAGGGTTTAACTACTCAGCTTTGTGGTTGACCTTAGAGATGAAAATGGACTTTCAGCTCCTGCTTTTTGGATTGGGTTTGGTTCTTCAGTTAGAGCCCAGCTCAGATCAGAAATTTGGGCCTGAGTTTAAATGCGTTGGTCACATCCTGAGTTTCAGAGCTGGATACAGGGTTGTCAGGGCATGGGCAAAACGGGCCCCTTCCTAAGGTAGGGATGCTTATTGGACACACGACAACACACCCATTAGGAGAGGGATAATGTTACTGGAATTAATTTTTTATGTTCAATTAAACACAACATCCTCTTCAGGGACTCAGGACACCCTGGACTGCAGATCCCACAAGCCCACATGTGATGTTATTTCTAGTATACTCACAGGCCGCATAAATTGGGGTCCCCTTTCCCAAATCACCTCAGGTCCTCAATACTTCACAGCTCCCTGTGTTTGATGCTCTGTGGGCCTGTGTTGTCTGGCAGTGCTTCTCACACTCATGTATTGGGGTTCCATGCAGTCCCCATACCCACCAACACATAAGGCCCTGAGTACTGAAGTCTGTCCTTGTGTGAATCCAACCCAGTTGGGCCCTTCTGAGGAGCAGGGTTATGAGAGAAAAGGGGTGGTGTTAACACATTCTCTGGCCCATTCCGTGATGGCCGTGGCCTCTGTATCTCTGGAAGGCTTGGCCCAGCTCAAACACAAAAGACTTGGGCAGAGAATGCATTTCACCTGATGCTGCCTAGGTCCGATGGGACACATCAGGTCCTGTTGGGCTTGTATCAGGCCACAGGCCTATCCCCATCTTCCTGGATTGGCCTTGATTACACCCCCAGTTTGACCCTACAGCTCTTGCATACTTCTGGCCTTTTGGCTTTTGGCCTGGCACAATGCTGACCTCAACCTTGGCCATGCCCCTACAACCTGACAATGGGGCTTGCACCAGTGGGATACTTTCACCAGTGAGGACATGACTGTTAGCTGGGAGTTATCCCTGGACGATACGTACTCCGTTAAACCTGAGGTTGAGCCGAATGAAATCACTGTAGTCGGCGTAGATACTAGAATGGCCAAAGTTTCCCTGCAACCAGTCTCTGCTGTTTGTAGTTGTGAGTGTGCAGGCAACTCCTGGAGGGAACACAGAAGGGGAATAGTCATCACAGTTTATGGTAGGAAGAGTAAAACATGGGACATGCCAGGCAATAATCCATGCAGGATAGTGAGGCAACCAAAAGACTGAGAGTGCAGTGCCTGGGGGCTGGAAGGACTGAAGTTTCTAGAGACAATATTAGAGCCAGATGGGTCTCTGTTCCACTGACACTGGAAATCCCCTGTTTCTGCTGAACTTTGCGGCAAAACTTTGTCCGAGATAATGACTCCTAAATTACAGACTTTCAAAAGGAGATTGCATTGGGGTTACAACTAGAACGCAAATAGGTATCTAATTTAGCACGCATGGACAATACTCGATTTTTTTAGTACCGTGTCGGATACATGCTTGGTGCTCAGGTATCTGGCTACACAAAAATTTGGTTATTTCCCTTACCCATTTACCAATTTTCCAGTTACCGATTGGCAAATCTGAACAGAAACCTGAAAAATTGGGACCAGAAGTCACAATTCCAGGACTGGAAGTTGGTTCTCTTGGATCACACTATCCACTCAGATATCATCATTCTATGTAACATCACACCACGTTCTGGATGGAATAATCAAAGTGAACTTTTACAGTCATCCCCAACAGCATTCAGCGTTTGCCCAATTCTTAACAAAGAGAATTATGGAATAGACAAATATATGAGAAAAAGCAATTGCCTGATGTATAAGGAATAAGACGTCAGCAGTAATATCAGGAAAGAAAATCTAAATACAGCCGAAAATCACCTTCTTTTGCAAGCTGCCCATTGAGGAAATTCAGTCGGGCTTGGAATACGGCCATCTGGGTGTCTGGAGTTAATTCATCATGTACGGAATTCAATCCTTTGTAACTGCAAGTCAAACAAAGTGAAACATGATACCCCATGTCAACGATGGAAGTTGCCTCATTATCATTAGTCGTTACTTCAAAAGCTTTAGGAATTCAATTTCCTTAACTAGGGTGGACCAAGAAAAGCTCCTCATCTTCAAAGACTGAAATATAAGATGTAGGACTGCTGGGCAATGGAATAAGTTGCCCAGGGAGATTGTGGCACCTCTTTTCTTGGATGTTTTCTTCTAAACCCGACTAGATTAACACCTCTCTAAGATGCTGTAGGCACAGGATATTCTGCCTTCGATCAGGAGGTTGGAATAGGATTCATAGTGTATTTCTATGATTTTACATTTAGCTCTTGGTGGTAGGGTTTATATCAACTCCAGTCTTGGGCAATGTGTTCATTTGGACTTTAGGGATGCATCATGTTTATAGTCTACCTATGAGAACGGGAAGAAAAAAAGAAGTTCTCCTCCGAAAGCACTATTTTGCTGAGATGATGAGGATACTCACATGTCCTGGAAGTCAGTACAACCTATCTGGGTTGGGAAAAGCATCATTAAATTTGCATCAATAACAGGCAGCAGCTTCTTCAATTTAACCTGAAACAGGTCTTTCAGGGAGGGTGAGCAGAGATCAGGAAAGCTCTCGTTGACTTTGACTAGGATGGTCTCCAGCATGGAATATGCTGCTTCATGGTCCAGCGGAGGTGTCAGGGGTAATGTCGATAGCTCGTTCAGGTAGTCTTCGGTGTAGAGGACATCACTACCTCTGAGAACGTGAATGACACCTGCAGTCAGGTTGCTGTTGGAGAGGACATTTTCTGCGACGGTGAGCTGGGCTAGCTGTCTGGCTGTCAAGACATCCAGGGCTGAAAACTAGAAATAAATGTATAATTAATTATAAGCAGTGCTACTACTGCTAACAAGGAATATGCTAAACAAGGAAAGCTTCTAAGCAAACCTTGAATATTGTGTGCAGTTCTGGTCACCCTGCCTTGAAAAGGAGAGAATAGAACTGGAAAAGGTGCAGAGAAGGGCAGCAGAGATGATCGTTGGCATAGAACAGCTTCTGTACCATGAATGGTATGGATTTCCGTAAAACCATGAATGGTGAGGAAAAAGTGAAGAGGGAATAACTATTTATTAGAGCTGAAACCGGTACCTAATTTGGATCACACTTGGTAATACCCATGTTTTTGAGCACCATGTCAGGCATTTGATGGGCTACCCCAGTGCTGATCGGCTACCCAGATACCTGAAAAAACAGTCATTTTTGTTACCAATTTACCATTTTTCCGGTTATCGGTTGAAAAAAAATGAGAATGGAAAACTGAAGAATTGGGACCAGAAATCGAAATGCTATTCGAAATGGGAATGGGAAGTCGCTATTCTGGGACATTGCAGAATATCGGGTGCCTGAATCGGGTCGTGGTCAGGTTCCGATTCGTACACAATATTTTTGAGCCGATTTGGGTACTGGAAATTCAGTGGGTATACCAATTTTTGTGGGTACTCATTTCATCTCGACTATTTATCCTTTCTCATTAATGTGAAAGCTAGGGGACACCCAGTAAAATTATCCGGCAACAGGTTTAAAGCCAAGGGACTGTGAGTCTGCTTGACATTCCTTAAGACTGAAATTTCTCTTTCATCTCATGGGTAGTGCCACAGGCGTTCATATTCTTAAAGTTTAACATATGTTTAAAGACGCTTCTGAAGTGGGACCTAGTTAACCACAGAGCCCTGAGTATCCTATTTAAAGCTGTGAATTTAATTATGAATTGTAGCATTATATTCAAGAAAAACTACCGAATCAATTTCTTAGGGAAAAATAAAAGACAATGCCTATTTTATGGATTCTGGAATCCCAGTTCTTGCAGCTGGGAAGCAGATAACAAAGCTGAAGTGAACTGACATTTCCAGAGTCAAGAAGACAATTCTTACCCCATTGAAACCACTCCAGGCTGTGGTGAGCTCGTTATATGATGCGTAGTTTAGAAAACTCTTCCAGTTGGTCAGAATCCACTCTTTGGCTGAACCTTTCTGGCATCCTAGAGTCAGATAAAAAAGGATTGTTCTTTGGTGGGTTTTTTTGTAAGTGTGAGTGTCACAGAGCAGAGTAATAGGGTAGAAATACAAGAGAACACAAATGAATTAGGACATAGATCTGGAAAAGGAACTGAGAAGGGCAATAAATTTATTTATTTAAAAAATTTAATACCCCACCCTTCCTGTCACAGGCAGCTCGGGGCAGCTTACAATTTACAAAAAATAAACTAAAAACAACAGTAAGATCATAAAACACAATAAAACACGAGGTTAAAAACACCATTCCCGCACCCCCCACCCATCTGCCTCGTCAAATGCCTGGCAGAAAAGTCAGTTCTTACACCTTCATTGAAAAGAGAGGTGGTCCGGGGCCACCTGGGCCTCTGCCGGGAGGGAGTTCCACAGCCTTGGTGTGGCCACCGAGAACTCCCTCTCCATCATCGTCTCCCAGGCTACCCGGGGGAATTCGAGAAAGGCGCCCCCGGTCGACCACAGGAGTTGATCTAGAGCCCGGGGAGTGAGACGGTCCCACAGATAGGTAGGGCCCAAACTGTTTAGGGCTTTATAGGTAAGTACCAACACCTTGAATTGGATCCAGAAAATTATAGGCAGCCACTGCAGAGAATGGAGCACTGGTGTAATATGCTTCCGGTGGCTGCATTCTACACCAGATGCAGTCTCCGAACCGTTACCATGACTAACCCCACATAGAGTGCATTACAATATTCCAGTCTTGAGGTGATGAAAGCAACGTCAGAGTCTGAGACATACGGCTGAAGGCGTCGCACCAGATGTAATTGGCGAAAAGCACTCCTCGCCACAGCCTTCACCTGGACATCCAGGTGGAGCTGAGAATCGAGGAACACACCCAGACTACAAACCTGGGGAACCAGTGGGGGACGAACCCCATCAATGATTGGGGACGCCAATCCCACCGCCTTCCCCACTAACATCACCTCCGTCTTGGCAGGTTTCAGCTTCAGTTGGTTAGTCCTCATCCAGTCCCCCACAGCCGCCAAGCTGGGTTTGGGTTGGATGAAAAGGAGCGGTAGAGTTGGGTGTCATCAGCATATTGATGACACCGCACGCCAAACCTCATTACGACCTCACCCAGTGGCTGCATGTACACTTTGAGCAGGAGAGGGGACAAGATAGAACCATGCCCGACTCTACACGAGAGGTCCTGGGGCGATGAGAAAAAATCACCGAACACCACTTGCTGAGTTCTTCTGGCCACGAAAGAGTGGAACCATTCAAGAACAATCCTGTTCACTCCGGCTCGGTCCCGCAAACGAGTCACCAACATTTCATGATCAACAGTATCAAAAGCAGCCGACAGATCTAACAGAATCAGCAGGGTCGAGTGACCCCGATCCAATTCCTGGCAGAGGTCATTGGCCAAAGTCACAAGCGCAGTCTCAGTGCCATAACCCGGATGAAAGCCGGACTGTGAGGGATCTAGAAAACCGATGCAGTCCAGATGCCCCTGCAGGTGTGAGGCCACCACCAGTTCAATGAACTTCCGTAAAAAGGGAATAAAAGACATGGAGTGGCTTCCGTACAAGGAAAGACCCTTCAGCTTACAGACAAGATGACTGATGGGAGATATGATAGAAGTTTACAAAATCATGAGTTGTGCGGAACAGGTAAACTTTAACATACGCCCCTCTCAAGATACAAGCGCTATGGGACACCCTTATCTGGCACTAAGCTTCAATTTAATAAAAGGTAGGGATGGGCGAACATGTTTCGGAAGTTCGGAGTTCGGACCGAACTCGACCAGTTCGGTTGACCGAACCAAACGTCCGAACCGAACTCGATTTTCTGAACCAAACCGAATTTTTGAACTCGGTTCTGTTCACCCATCCCTAATAAAAGGAAGTGTTTTTTTTCACTCAGTGTACAATTATCCGGCAGAACATGTTGCCAGGAGATGTTATAAAAGTTAGTAGCAAAACTGGCTTTTAAAAAGGATTAGGTAAGTTCTTAGAATATAGGTCAATAAATGGCTATTGACCAAGGTGGCCTTGTCTGTCTTCTCCAGCCCAGCCCAGCCCTGCCTTGTCTCATACAGTCCAATCTTGTCTACGCCTTCCCGCTGGGTCTGTGGGCCAATCCCTGCCTGACCTGGAATCCTGGAACTCATATCTTGCACTTCTTCTTGGTCCTTGGACCTTGATCCTGCCCCATCTCTCTTGATCCTGATCCTGCCCCAGCTTACCGACAGCAATCCTGCACCTATTCTCCATGCCTCAGGATTCGTCCCTGACCATTTCCCATGGTAGTATCTGAAATCACCACTGATTCCAACAGAATTAGACCAGGAAGAGCTTAGTCTGTGCCCACTTACCATGTATAGCAAGAAATTTCTCAATCCAGTTGGAAACGTGTTGCCTTGTGCTGTTGTCCATCCTAGGATACATGGTGTCCAGGGCTTGCACACTAAAGATGGGAGATATAGAAGAGAAACCATCAAAGCTGTGCCTGCTGCAAGGTGTTGACCTTCATATGCCCTTGGTCTTGAGTGGATGTTATGCCCATATTCTGGCAGACAAAACAGGGTCTTAAAATCCCACCAGACTTGGGTGCATGATAAGAAACTAGAGACAAAGTAGTAAAGTGATTTCTTTTATTGAACCAACTCCATTTGGGGGAGGGGGGTATGCATGCTCTCGGACCCCACAGGGGCCTTCGTCAGGCAAGTCTGGGCTTCTTCATTTTGTAACCCCAAACTTGCCTGACAAAAGGACCCTGTAAGGTCCGAAAGTGTGCATACTGGAGTTGGTCCAGTAAAAGATACAACTCTACTACTTTGTCTCTATTACCTATATTTGGGACGAACACAGCAAACCCTACTTTCTCTACACTGATAAGAAACTGGCATCCAAACCTGATACAGGTGTGTTGGGATTAGAGCTGAAACGAGTACTCCAAAAATGGGTCAACCCGATGAAATTGTGGTACTTGATTCAACCCGGTAGTTTGGGGTAACATTTGGTGCCTGAAAAATACTCGACTGGCTTCCCGATCAATCAAAATACTGGTTTTCGACTGGATTTAAATGTATTCATTTTTTTACTTCTAGTCCCAAATTTTCCACGTTACCTCCCCCATCCCCAGGGTTTTGTATGCCAAAAATACCTGGCATTTCCATGAGTACGCAATCTGCATCTTGCACCAGTCCAGGTCCCCCAAAATCTGGGTATTACCTGCATGTTGCAAATGGGACACCCATTTTAGCTCCAGTCAGGCTAAGAAAAAGGGACGATACCCAGCATAAACTCCGTCCGCCACAACGGGTGTTTTTTAGACCAACCCGCTACCCCAGTGTTGGCCTCACTAGCCCACTTCACCCCTGGGTGGCCCACCCATCTAAATCGGAACAGGCTGCATCTGCTGCAGGGCAGCCCCACCAGCTAAAGCCAGGGAACAAGTCCAAAGCAGAGCAGCTGTCCCTCTAGTGCGTAGACCTACACTGTTGCTCCACTTCCAGCCATCCGTTGCCCCATGAGCAACATCATAAAGTTGCGGGTGCCAGCTTAGAGTGCCGGGTGATTGCCCAGAACTATACGGTGGGTGGGCGCCACACAGGTTGACCGCGGGCCAGGGAATCCATCGAGTCTGTCTGATCCTGAGCCAGGCAGGGCTGGGAGTGGGTGGACGTGGGGGTGCTGCACCCTCAAAGCAGCTCCAGGGATGGGCAGCCCCTACGTCCATCTGAAAACACCCACTGAAGCACTGCTCAACAGGGATTGTGTAGGCATAAAAATATGGCCACGATCTTTTGGGTTCCTTGATCTAGGGCCCTCTTTGGTGCAGCTTAAAAGTGACCATGGACTGTAGAGGAGAAGTCCCTTTGTCTGGACACCTTGGGAGACATGCATTTCATCCAGATAAGAGGTTACTGTCCCCACAACACACAGGTTCCAATTGTACCAGAGAAAATAGTATAATACTAGCAAGGAAACAGAGAAGTCCTGCTCCCCCACCCAAAAAACCCAGTCCCATCTCCTGGAGGTCCCTTCCCTTGTTTGGTGCCACTACTTCTCCTACTCTCTCCCCCTGTCTTGCTCCTCACAACCAGGGGCTCCCTTCTGCCTACTGAGAGCAGAGAAAGGGAGGAAGAAGCTCAGAGCTGCCTTCTGCCCAACCAGGAACAAGATTCCCCAAGTGGGCAGAAAGAAGGACCTGGCACTGGGAAGAAGGAAGGGTGAAGAAGGTGCTGAACCTGGAAGCAAATATGGCCGGTGGGGGGCACTGACATCCCTACCCCCCCCCGCCCCCTTTTTCCATGGTTGCATCCTGTTACTGGGCCTTGTAGCTACCGCCTAACTCGCTATCGGTCATGGAGACGTACATGGTGGCCAAGCCGTCACACGTGATGGGAAGCCGAGTCATGCACTCCAGGATGTTGGTACCGATGGCTGGAAGGTAGGCGTGCAGCGTTTCCTGGAACCAGGAGGCAAGGAAGCCTGCATTTTGCACCTGCGGGTCCTTTTTTAGCATGTCCCATGCTGCGTTCAGTAGGAAGTTTTTGGAATCTGGTGTGATTTTATCACTGGAGACCTGGAAAGAAAAATATTTGTGTTGACATTGGAGGGCTTTTGGGGTTGGGCTGCTCCGAAGGAGAAGTCTTACGTCCCCACCAGCCCCCCACCCCCCCAAGAAAACATGCAGAGTATAAATGGGTGAATGTAGCTGGAATCCTATGTGCTCGTTACATGGGCACTAGTAACTTCTTGTGTGAAACGAGTACCCACAAAACCATTGTGTACCCATTGAATTCTCAGAACTTAACCCAACTTGCCATCTTTGGTGACCCGACATCTTGATTTTCCACCTTCCATTCCCAGAATATCAACTTTTGACACTGAATTTTCAAGTTTCCAACCCGTTTTAACATGTTACCATCCTGATTTTTTTGCTATTTTCCCACACCACTTTACTGAGTGGTAATTGGAAAATGAGTGGCAATAATTCCCTATTTTTGGGGTAATTGAGTATCTGATTGGGACTCAGGTAGCCTGTCAGGAGCTCAACGCAGAGTTTGAAATGGGTATTACCCACAGGTAATAAATCTGGTACCCATCAGCTCTTTTTGTGGGCTTGACCATCTGCTTGTTCTGAGTATCCACCTCTTAGGAGGGTTCAACAGGTTTGAAATTTACTGCAGAAACCAGCCTTCAAATATCTTGGATCAATGTTCTACGCACATGTTCTACTTTCAGGGCTACTTTGTCAAGGGGGTGGCCTGTCTCTTGGGGGCACAACCAGGGGTTGGTCACCCTACAAAACTCCAAGAGTCACATGGACCGTTGCATGTTTGCCCCAGAAGACAAGGCTGGGTCCATTCCCTGAACTCGTGCACCATGCTGATCATCTGGTTAGCTGAGAGTAGGAGCTCTTCCCCCGCTTGTGTTGCAAGTCCCAGGCTGGGACTTGCACTGTGAGAGGTGGATGGTGTGTGTGTTGAGAAGGGCAGCAGGAATTGGGGGTCCAAAGCAGAAAAAACACGTACGCCTTGTTTACTTCCAGAGCATATTCACCGAGAGAACAGAAATAAACTTTGGATGCTCACAGCCTTGTGAAAGCAGATCTCTGTGCTGCCCAGAGGCCAGCTTGCTCTGTGTCTTCCCTCATTGGGATCTTATTAGTATACCTGCACGCTGATCTCATTCAGAGCCATCTGGAGGACATCTGTGCTGACTTGTTGGAAAAGGAGCAGGAATGCCCCTTCATCCAGGCTGGCTTCAGGGTCTGTGATGTAGCATTTGAGGATGGAGGAGAGCTGGCTTGATGTCAAGTTGCTGGCCTGAGGATTAATCATTTACCATCATCATTATTTGTACGACAATTGCCAAGAGGAGACAAACAAAGATGATAAAAGAGTATGATTGCATTGAAGGAGTTGAAACTATTATTATTATTATTATTATTGATGATAATAATAATAATAATTAATATAGCATATAATTTTATTTATATACAACTCTGCATTCATGAATATAATTTCTTAATTAATAATAATAATAATAATAATAATAATAATAATAATAATAANTGCGGCCCCATGTTGCGCCACGCGGCCCCGCCCCCTCCCAGATTCCCCCCCGGGATCCCCCCGGCACGTCTGTTACGGTGTGACGGGGTGACCCCGACGGGGAATGAATGGGGTGATTTCGGTACGGGGCCAACTAGCCCCGTAACGTCTGAAATCACCCATTGTTATTGTTGTTAATAATAATAATAATAATAATAAATTAATAAAACAGATAATTTTATTTATATACAACTCTGCATTCATGAATATAATTTCTTGCTAATAATAATAAGAATAATAAATTGGATATTCAGGCACAGAACTGAATATCTGAATCCTCTTAATCTTGTCTGCAAAATTTACAGCCTTGTTTACTTTGTTGTTCTGTTTTCATTAATTTTTTTCAATTACTTTATTTCATTTTGGCCATTTTGCTGTTTTGGTTAAATGTTTATTGCTTAATCAGTCCTTTGTTAATGTTGGAAATACTATTTAACTCTACCGAGTACTAGTTTGGTAGTACTATATTTAGTACTATAGTATTTAGTATTAGTCAATGCACAATAAGAAACAGCAAATACCAGTAAATAGTACTAAACAGCTTCAAAATACATATAAATAAAGTAACAAATAAATACAGGAAAAGCCAAAATAGCCAAAGTAACAGAAATAAACAAAACAATGAATTAATCAAAATAACCCAAATAAATTACTGAAATGAATATTCATTTCAGTAAACTAAGCGGGAAGTGACTATAACTTCTATTTACTTTGTACCGATGGTAATAAATATTCTAAATTCAATGAATTTGATATTATTGGTACTATTAATTATTATTTATATAGCACAGCAATGTACCTGGTAATGTATAATCAACACTTATAGAAAAATCCCTGCCCCAAGGGACTTACAATCTAGGAAATACAAGGGAGATGGGAACATAGGCAGAGACAAGGATAATTCATGAAGTCGAGAATTTGGAGTCCTGCATGATGAGCTTAGTTATAGGAGGAAGGGGGGACCCAGAGTGAGGAATGGAAGAGGAGGCATCAGTGACGTGTCTTTGGGTATTTGTCATAAATATTTGTTTCAGCTGTAGCAAAATGGGGTGCCCAAAACTGGACACAGTGTTCCGACTAAGAACTTATTTATTTATTTATTTTTAATATGCATACCCCGCCCGCCCCTCCTGCCACAGGCAGCCCGGGGCGGCTAGCAAAGTCGATCAAATAAAATAAATAAAACATATAAAAGCATCATATAACAATAATAACAATAACAATGAGGAGAAAGAACCCACCCCATCCCACACCTCCACCCCCACTCTTCTCCCTTGGACTCTAGCTTCTCCGGGGGACTGAGAAGTTGGGATTCCCAACCCCATCTGGGGAGTAGTGATTTCTAACCCCAGCTGGGAAGGAGGGATGGTTTGAAACATCGTGGAAAAGTTCCTCGAAATCGGACTGGCTGCCAGAATGCCGACTGGAATAAATTTCCGATTGGAATTCCATTCAGATGGTTTTGCGCCTTCGTATAACGGCCTTCATACAACAAGATGGTAGTCACCGTCTTGTGCAGTTGCAAATCACCAGTTTTCTTTTCTGGTTGGTCTGATCAGAATTCTGACTGAATGAAATCCCTGCTTCCATCAGAGATTAAATCTGGGAGAAAATTCTGGTTCATGCCTGAGAGAAGCATGGGCAAATACTGTATTGGAAGAGGGGTGATCTTCTCATTCTTCCCCCCCACTAACTATGGTGTCAGGTTCTCCCTTACCCCCTTCAGATTGAGGTACCCATAGATTGGGGGGAGATTCATCCGTGTGGCTATCATGGAACAGCTGAAACGGGAAGTGTATTAGCTAATCGGTTGTCACGCGCTGAGTTGACTTACCAAACCACATGCGTACTGAGGCAGTGTGAATTGACACCTGTCGACACTCTCCAGGGTAGCATTTGGATTCTCACTGAAATGGGAAAGGAAACCCAAGATATTGATGTAGACACATTCTACTCATAATCCAACAAAACGCTTCTTTCTACCTGTCCAGTGCAATGAGCATTCAAGTCAACAGAAATCCTTCAGTGAGATTAGAGTGGCTGATGTCCGTACATATCAGTTTAAGGGAGGCAGCGGAGAGGACATTCCCCCTGAAATGGAGCACACGTGTGCATGTGTGTGCACAGGGGAAGGTCCCACTCCAAAGGAATCCAACCGTATTTCTTTGGAATCCATGGTCATTGGTCTCCCAGTGCCATATCCCCTAACTAAAGCCAAAATGGTTACCGATTTATTACGTGTGGACAATGCCTTCAATTTTGGGCACTGTGTTGGGTACCTGGGTTACAATCAAGTACCCAATTACCAGAAGATTGGAAATATCATTACTGATTTACCAATTTACTGATTCCCGGTACAGGAAAATGGGGAAATACAGGATTGAAACTCAAAAAACTGGCACCAGAAGTTGGTATTTCAAGACTGGAAGCAAGTAAATTGGGACCCCTATTATAGTTGCCATCTCTCCCGGTGTTGACCTTGACATTCCCATAAAACTGCAAAAGGGTGTAACCTTGCACTGGGCCGCAATCAGATGCTCATCTCATTTATGTCAGTGGGAAAGGGGAGCAATTCCCTCGCAAATCAGTGCAAGGGAGATCAGATCAGAATAGTGATCGGATATTCCTCTTTTCCTGTCAAAACATCTCACCCATAGGCAGAGACAAGGATAATTCATGAAGTCGAGAATTGGTTTGACTTTCTAGAACTCCTGAGGGGGTCTCCCTCCCTCCCACCAAAAGTACTGAGAACAACAATTCCCACTGACACGTACCTACGGACAGTGGAGCAGTATGTTGGAGCTGTGGATAAAAGAACAAGGTCAACAAAAGTCATTTAGGTGAGCTTGGAGAGGACTCTGGACTTCTGATACAAAGGCACATTGAGTTCTTCTCTTTGGGAGGAAAAAGGGTTGACAGAATCTCACCGGACCTCTTGTACCCACTTTTTAACACCATGTACATTTCCCACTCTTGCTGTGATTAACATTTGTTCCCATTTCATTAAAGGGGATGGGGGTTTAGAATGTCAGTCCCAGAAGGGCCCTGCTTATGCAAACAAAGTGACATTCATTCATGTCTGTGCAAAGGAGACTTAGGACAAAACCAATCAAACAGAGGTGCAAACGAGCACTCAACAAAATGGGCACCCCATCAAATTTGGAGTGCCCGACTTGCCCCGGTTGCACAGGAAGAGGCCTCTTTGCTCCCCACCCCCTCTCAGAAAAGTCGAGTGGGAAGACCCCGGCTCAGCTGAGTGGCAGTCGGGAAGAGCAGTGGGAGAAGTGGCCACTCAGAGGATCAGTAGTCACGTACTGTGAGTCAGCCTGTGGCGGGGAGGGTATGGGCACAGGATCAGCTTCCTGGGGCATCCCCGGGGCTTCCTGGGAAGTCTCAGAAAGTCCCAGTAATACCTGCATTTCTGGGCATCCAGGCACCTGATTGGTGGGGGGCCCAGATAACCCATCGGGTGCCCGAAAATGTCGGTATTACCCTCAGGCAGCGGATGAAGTAGCCACCGGACCTGTCATCAACCATTTGAGCCTGTCAATTCAAACAGTGAATACTAGGCCTTGTATTGACTTCCTGTAGTGGGGTGGATTTTACCCGGAGCATGTGTAACCCCACATGCAGAGAGTGTACTTCATCTGCAACAACCCAGCTTTGGGATCTAGCTGAAATCTGTAGAGTCCTCCACGCTGGCCTACCGGTACACCTCAACCCCACCCTACGGGCAAAACTAGTATAAGACTCATGGGGATGCCTGGCAGAGACTGAGGCAGGAGTCCCCCTCCGCCCAACCACACATTGGGGGACATGAAAGCCATGTTGTTGTGTCCACAGGTTAACTGGCACACAATGATGTTGCAGGGAATACTGGGTTCTGGATTTTTTTGAACATGGAGACACAAGACTGAATTACAAACTCAAAAATCAACAGGCTCGATTGTTGTTCTGTTCCTACTTAAAGGTTGTGATGCTGAAATATATTAGCAACAGACAATAAAGTAGGGGTGAAATGAACAGGTAAGTTAGTACTTGCGAGAAATTTTGCCATAGCGGGAGCTGAGATCGATTTCCTGACCGTTTCCCCCGATAATACGATTTCTCGATTCTTGCAGTATTGCAAGATATTGTCCCGATTTACCGACTTTCTGCTTACCTTTCATTTACCACTTACTGCATTGCAGAAGGTACCATTTTACCTCCAGGTTAGTTGTTTATGCATTTCTGAGCCAATCACTCTGTAATAGCCCACCCCTTAACCTCCCCCAGTGCCACTTAACCACCACTCCAGTGCCTCCAATCAGAATTGTTCTTCTGTGTTGTACCCTTTGCTCTGACCAATCTGCAATTGGAGTACAGATTAGTAAAGGAATCTGCATACCAGCCAATGAGCGACAAGCACAAAGGAAAATGGAGTATAAGAATATGCGGTATTGCATGAGTATTACCTCTCGGGATTTGAAATGGATGGCAAAGTTGTAAACAAAAAATCATAAAAAAATGACCTTGAGGCGGGGGTGGTGGTGGTGGTGGTGGTGTCCATTGGCGGGGGAGAGATCAGCTGTGCCCTTGTCATGGATGGATCATTACCTCCTGCAGGCCTCTCTCCTGGTGCATGTCTGCCCCCGGATGGGCATGGAACCAATTAGAATGGTTCACCCCCGTAGACTGATGGAACCGGAGCAGTTCTGGGAGGCTTTGGGGGATATACCTTCTGATCTGGACAGCCGTCTCATCGATGACCTCATCGGGCTGTGGAACACCTTGCTGACGGAGGCCATTGATGGGACATCTCCGAGGCGTCCACTTCCCACGCGGCAGCACCGTAGGTTTCCCTGGTTCTTGGAGGGGCTGCGGTTGCTGAAGCGAGAAGGGTGGCGGTTGGAGGAACGGTGGCGCCATTCACGTACTGAAGCTGACAGGTTGCGATGTAGAGTGAGTTTACGAAGGAATTTTTTTCTGCCCTCATAGCATCTGCTAAATCCCATCCAGTGGAGCTGTTCCAGGTGGTGCGGGGGCTGGTCAGTCTGGCCTCCCTCCACTTTGGAGTGTAGTCTCTTGTGCCCGCTGTGACATGTTTGTGGATTATTTTGAGGATAAAATCACTTGGATTCACTACGGTTTTGATGCCACATTTCTTGCAGTGGGGCAATTTGAGGTTATGGAAGTCCCACCTTGTCCATGTTTGTGGGATCAGTTTTGGTCAGTGACCCCTACCAATACAGAGGATGTTCTTGGGGCTGTTAGGGCTACCTGCTGTAAACTGGACCCCTGCCCGTCCTGGTTGGTTAAGGCTTGCCGGGAAACGATGGGACCATTGCTGGCGGGGGTAGTCAATGCCTCCCTTCGGGAGGGCAGGGTGCCAGGCTGCCTTAAGGAGGTGGTGGTGCGACCCCTGCTCAAGAAATCATTGCTTGACGTTGACTCCCTTGCCAGTTATTGGCCAGTCTCTAACCTAGTAACCCCCCCTTTTTAGGGAAGGTTATTGAGCGGGTGGTGGCCTGGCAGTTGCAGGAGCATCTGGATCGTGTTGGTTTACTTGATCCCTCACAGTCAGAATTTTGCCCGGATTATGGCACCGAGACTGCACTTGTGGCGTTGGTCGACGATCTGCGCCGGGAATCAGATCAGGGTCGTTCAGCCCTGCTGATTCTATTAGCTCTGTCAGCTGCTTTTGATACCGTTGACCATGAGATGTTGGTGATGCGCCTGCGGGGGTGTGCACTACAGTTCTTGATTGGTTCCGCTCCTTCCTGGCCGGAAGAACTAAGCGAGTGGTGCTCAGGGATTATTTTTCATCATACCGAGACCTCTCATGTGGAGTCTCGCAGGGTTTTGTCCCCTCTCCTGTTCAACGTGTACATGCAGTCGCTCGGTGAGGTGGTCAGGAGGTTTGGCGTGCGGTGCCATCAATATACTGGTGACACCCAGATTTACCTCTCTTTTTCATCGACCCAGGGCTGGCAGTCTCTATGCTTACTGGGCGTCTGGCAGTTGGGGGATTGGATGAGGGTGAATCGACTAAAACTGAATCCCGATAAGATGGAGGTGATACTGGTGGGTAAGGCGGTGGGGGTGATGGCCCCCATCATTGATCGGGTCTGCCCTCCATTGGTTCCTCAGGTAGGGAGTCTGGGGGTGCTCCTTGACTGTGGCAAGGAGTGCCTTTTGCCAATTACATCTGGTGCGTCGGCATTGGCCGTATGTCTTGGACTCTGACCTGGGCACTGTCATCCATGCTTTCATCACCTCTAGGCTTGACTGCTGTAACACGCTCTACGTGGGGCTACCCATGGTGACGGTTCACAGACTGCAGCTGTCTCCTGGTGGGATTGGGCCGCCGGGAACATATTGCACCGGTTCTTCGGTCACTGCACTGTCTGCCTGTAGTCTTCTGGGCCCAATTCAAGGCATTGGTGCTTGCCTATAAAGCCCTGAACGGCCTTGGCCTGACCTATTTGCGGGACTGCCTCACCCCTCGAGTCCTGGATTGGCCCCTGCAGTGATCGGGGGTGCTCCCCTCGAGACCCCCCGAGTCTTCCGGGGGGCCATAATGGAGAGGGTCTTCTCAGTGGCTGTGGAACTCCCTGCCAGTGGAGATACATTTGGCCCCGAATCTCCCTTCTTTTCAACGCTGTTGTAAGACATGGCTGTTCCACCTGGCTTTTGTTGGGGAGGATGGCTAGGGTGGGGGGTAATGTGTTAGGGTGGGGTGGTGGTTAGGGATAT
This sequence comes from Sphenodon punctatus, assembly GCA_003113815.1. Lineage (NCBI taxonomy): Eukaryota > Metazoa > Chordata > Lepidosauria > Sphenodontia > Sphenodontidae > Sphenodon > Sphenodon punctatus. The sequence goes on along the minus strand of QEPC01010859.1, from coordinate 19,429,333 downwards.
TTTAATTCCTCCTTGTTTTTGACTGTTTTAAGTGTTTTTATTGTTGAATTGTAAGCCGCCCAGAGCTGCCTGTGGCAGGATGGGCGGGGCAAAAAAATGTTAAAATAAATAAATAAATAAACAAGTTCCTGGTAAGCGGAAAGTTGGTAAATCATGAAACAAAATGTCAGTTGAGACATTCCGAGTACCGAGAGGTTCTCGATTTGACTGAGACGGTATCCAGAACTGGGATTTCAACAAGATTTCCCTTTCTGGTGAAATCTCATTTCAGTCCTAACGTAAAGTTAAGTATCTCGTCAGGTGTCTTGAATGAGACGGTTTCACTTTAAAGTAACGTGTGTGGCAGGATTGTGAATTTTTTTGTTCAATTTACATTTTTTCTCAACTGTCCAAATATAATCTAGTGGGGCCCCACATGGGAGGGGTGCTGGGTGATGACCTGGATTGCACCCCTCACCCCGACACTGACTCCTTTTATAGGATGTCATCTCTGCAGGGGCTCGGAGCAAGGGAAACTTTGCTAAGAACAAAATAATTTCTACTTACAGATGGGAAGTCCTGGACACTGACAAAAAGAAAGAGAGAGAGAGACCTGGTTAGGATGTTGGCTGATCAGGGCAGTGAGATGGGGCAAAATTAAACCACTTCCACACGTTACCGTAGAGGCAGGGAAACTTCCGTCGAAGTAAACACGGCTCTGTTCTCATGACAATTAGAGCATGTGGGAATACGCTATTCTGCTTTCATCCCAAGAGAACACTGGAGCATGACCAGGTCCCCAAATGTAGCATTTACAAGGGATGGGTGTTCTCTCGGGGTAAAAGCAGATTTTCGCACTCCCACATGAGCTAATTGCCGCGACAACAGAGTGTGCACAACTGCTTTAAAAGAAGTTGACTTCCCCGATGACTGTCCTTAAAGGTAAGATCTTACCAAAAAAAC
>QEPC01010859.1:19403683-19422812 GCA_003113815.1 Sphenodon punctatus | reverse complement strand
ACACGAGACGCTGCCGCCGAATACGCGCATGTGCGGCCCGACGCGCATCCATTTCCAGCCGCGTCTGACCAGCCTCGATCGCCGACCCGGTCAGTTCGCGCACGGAAATGGATGCGCGTCGGCCGCGCATGCGCGTATTCGGCGGCAGCGTCTCGTGTAGAACGAGCTGCCGGCTTTTTTAAGAAACAAGCGCGGGCGCCGCCGCGCTCGTCTGAAAACGGCCTGAGAAGGACAAGGTTGAGGGGAAAGACAGACACAGCCATATTCCCATTTTACAGATGGGGAACTGAGCCGGAGAGGTTGTGACTTGCTCAGTGAGTTTATTGGCTAGGGTGAAATTTGAACCCTGGTCTTCCAGGTCCAAGTCCAACACCTTATCCACTACATCACACTGGCTTCTAAGCATCATCAAAAACTCAAAAAAGTTCATTTGCTGGGGAGGGGAGGACAAAACAAAAAAGCAGTTCTAGCACTGTCCTTATTCACCCCAGATGAACTCTGAAAATGCTGTATGTTTTTAAAGGGTCAGATTCCTTTCCATTCATATTATTGACCAAGCCATCTCTTTTCTCTACACTCCAGCAACCTTCCCATAGCCCATCAAAGAACACTGTGGAGTAAAGCTGACAATGCCACCAGTATATTTCAAACTGTTTTTTGTCCCTCTTTGTTCTTGCCTTTCCTATTCACCAGTACGTTAATTCATGTCTTATATGCTTCAGTGGCTTAATTTAGAGCTACGGAATTGGCCGTTGCAAGGTAAAACATAAGTTGGGGCGATCCTACCCAAAAGCACATTGTTCAGCAATTAAGAATTTATGAACTGCCAGGGTGATTTCAGATGTTACGGCCGCCGGAATTGACCACGGGCTGTGATGTGGTGCGGACCACGGGCAGGGGTCAAGGGGTGGGTGAACAGATGTTCCCCCCTTCACCCCCACCTGTGGGGAATGAGACACCACGGCCCACGGTCAGTTCCGGCAGCCGTAACATCTATTGTGTCACCCCACCATGGAGGGGGTGGGGCTGTGTGGCGCTGCATGCGGCCACACGGCCCCGCCCCCTGCTCACCGCCGTCGGCCCACCCCCCAGCGCGATGGGCAGGAAGTGCGGCCTATCCGGTCGCACTGCCCGGGATCGGGAAGGCGAACCCCGACCGTGGTGAAGGGTGAGTAAACAGATGTGATGAACCCTTCACCACGGCCATGGTGGCCTTTGACCACACTTTGTTACCTCCAGGTGGTGAGAGATAACGAGGTGTGGTCAATGCAAACATGGGCCACGTTTGACTGTGGTGAACATCTGGCAGGTGGCAAACAGATGTTCACCGCAGTTCACCACGGCCCGCGTTTGACTGTGGTCGTGGCGGGGTGAATATTCACCCCGTCACGTCTGAAATCACCCCCAGACAAGAAGAGAAAAAAGGTCAATTTAGCCCAGTATTCTGTCTCTGATACTGGCCAATTCTAGATGTTCAGAAGAGCAAAGGACAGTTCTGAAATAATCCATCTCCTGTCCTTCACTTCTAAATTTTGGAAACCAAGGAGGTTTAGGTACCCCCTGAACATGAGACTATGTCCCTTGATCATCCTTACCCAGCTGTTGGTTGTCCTGTCATCCAGGAACTTACCACTAGCAGTAACAGGGAAACCACCCCCCAGCTATGTTCAACTTTCAGTCTTTGGCCAAGTCTCTGTGAAAGGCTCTGCATTTCCAATCCTGTAGGGGGTTATCCCCAAATTGTCTTTTATGTTTGCAGCAAAAGATTTAGAAACTCCATTTATTACCTTTTTTTCTTTCTTCTGCATTGCCACCTGGTCTTTGGGACCTAGACCTCCTGACTTGTGTCGGAAAAGCGGCACCACTCAGTACTGAATATCAAGCCAATACCCTCTCTTATTCGTTATCCCAACAAGCCTTGTGAACGAGGAGATCGCTGTGGCATGTGAGTGAACCCATTACAAATGGAGTTAAAGGATTAAAGAGTAGCAGAAAAATATACTTTATGAAATGTGAAACCGACGGCAAACAGAGCAAAAAGCCCGACAAACCAGCAAGTCCTTATAAGATCTTAATAAATAAACAATGGTATCATTTTCATTCTCACATTTTCCGCGTTTCCATTGTGGCATGATTACACCGGGTTCATCTCTAAAGGCACTAAGCACAAATCCTGTGTCTTATTACTGTAATATATCTAGATAGATGGAAGTCATACCTTCTATACCTTCTATAGAATTGGTGGTGATCATAATGCCCTCACAGACCACTGTCTGAGAAAGGCAACTCTCTAACACAATACCTAGAAGATCACACCAGTCCCCTTACGGCCATTTATCAACCAGCTGCTTATCTCCCCGTACGAAAGGGAATACGTAGGACAGAGCATAGCCCTCCAAATTAAAAAAAAAAACTTACCGTCAAAACGTCATGGGGTCTGGAGAGTGGCAGACCCACCAGGAGTGAGATGGATCAGGAGTGGCAGTTTCTGCAGCATCACCTAGGCTTTTTATATGCTGACATTAAGATGAAGGAAGGGAATGTGGTGAGCCGCACAGGTGACTGCCTTGACTTGGTTCCAAGGAAGAAAAGCCCAACCCTTCTTTGGTTGCTCTCCTGTGCACACGCCAGCTTTGACCTTGGGTGCTTCACCTTGGGTGAATCAGTACTCCAGTACTGATTGGGCAGCTGTGGGCAGCTGATAGAGTACTCGAAAATTTGTTTCATTTATTTACATCTCTTATCCCACCCATTCCCTCAATGGTCAGTGGGTTACAATGTGAAAAATAAAAACAAACAAACAAAAACAAAGCACAAAATAAATCCAGATATTAAAACACCCCCAGTGAAACCAAGTAAAACCAGATAAAATCCCCTAATCCACAATCCTACCTCTGCCTGCCAAATGCCAGGCTAAGATACTGGTATTACCTGCATGTAGGAAATATGCTCTTCATCTTAGCATAAGTACTTGGACCCCACAACGGTGGCTGAACTGTCTGTGAGTTGAAGGTAGGGATGGGCGAACGTGGTTCGGAAGTTCGGAGTTCAGACCGAACTTGGTCTGTTCAGTCGACCGAACCGAACTCGAATTTCAAACCAAACCGAACTTCCGAACTCCGTTCTGTTCGCCCATCCCTAGTGGCAACACACACCAAAAAACCTGGTTTTGAATGGCCGAACTTGGTTCGGAAGTTTGGAATTTGACCGAACTTGGTCTGTTCGGTCAACCGAACCAAACTTCCGAACCGAACTCGACTTTCAAACCGAACCGAATTTCTGAACTCGAATTTCAAACCAGACCGAACCGAATTTCCGAACTCCGTTCTGTTCGCCCATCCCTAGTTGAAGGTTCTTGATATTATCCCAGGAGGAACACAGAGCACCACGTAGAAGTCAGTCTCTGAGGACTAAACAGTGGAATTATTATTGTAGCGGGTTTTGTTTTCTTTTCTTTTCTTTTTTAAAAGATATGTGGCCTGAAAGTATGGCTTGATGAATTAATCTAATGGACTGATTCATTAATTAATCTCAGATCAAAAAGAAGATTGTGGGGAAAAAAGAAAATGAAAAATAAAGAATTTAGAAAACCGTAAGAGCATGTACAATAAAAAAAAAGTAAAATAGATTGTAAAAACTAGAGTATTTTAAATACAAAAACCACAATGTAAATTTTTTTTAAAATGTAGTAGCAGCAAAACATTCAGAAATTGTGTTTAGATTCTGCTGTCTATTAGTAATCGATAACATTTCGGTCAATCCCGTCTTGACAAAAATAGAACTTTCTAAATGCCACCCAGAACTGAGACGGCAAAAGTATCTAAGCGTCACCTCTCTTCTCTGTAGTTAGACTAGGCGGCCAGTCATATCAGGTTGATGGGCAGGGTGTAATGTTCACCTGAGCCCAAGTCAGGGGAGACCCTACTCTGCAATGGTTATACTACATCGGAAAGTTATACAGCTTCCCTATAATGTATGTAGACTATCCATAATGTATCCAAAATGGTTATGCTACATCAGCGAGGAGAGGGGTGGGATGAAGGTATATTTCTGCCCCTTTCTCATGTGGCTCCATCTCCATGGAACACTGTGACATCACGGTATTCCATCACAGGCAGTAGCCAAAAATGAAGCAAGTGAACACCCAACCAAAACCCAAACATCGAACAGCCGAAAACTGGGGTGGGTGGGGCACCCAAAATGCAGATGTACAAATATCCAGTTTTTCAGAGGACTATTTAAAAATGCAAATACTAGGACTAGTGCTGAAAAAGGTGCCCACCAAACAGGTCTCAAGGTTGAGAATCTCGCAGGAATTGGCGTTATTGGCAAGATTCTCGAGAACCTAAAAATGACACCCCCAAATTCTGCACATGCACAAAATGGGCATGGGAGGGGCGGCGTGAGTACACATATGGTTGTGGTGGCTATTTTATACAAGCACAGAGCATTTTTGTGTTCTCAAGAATCTCACAAGATTTTCGAGAAGCCTCAGAAATAGCTCCGTGCATGCTCAAAATGGCCACCGGGGGCCACACATACAATGCGTTGGTCATTTTGTGCATGTGCAAGGCATTTTTGAGACTCTGGCTCGATTCTCGCAAACCTCGGTGAAAACGCGCAAGATCTTACCGGGGTTTGTGAAAATCTCACAGATTCTCATTTCAGACCTCGTGCTCATGCATATCATACACATCTACTGCATGTGGCAGGCATGGTACGTGCACACAGACATTAGATTGGTCTCTCTGTCTTCAAATACAATACACAGTATTCCTTTCAGCACTAGTCACTGCCTAGAGTTTGAAACAAAAAGTCACCATAATGCCTATCCGTTGGGCACCCAATGTGGTACTCCAAAGTGTAGGTCTTACCCACAAGTGGCCAATAAGTTCCCCATTTCAAATCTAGCTCAATGGACTTAGAGTGGTAAGCTACCATCACATTTTCCCCTTCAACCCAGTCAACGGGACGGTCATTACACCGTCTTTCTAAATCTATGAAAACAGATGGAGACACCCAAGTTCATGGGCATTCTAATGGGCTGTATTTTGGGGGATGTGGAGCCTGGGCTCTGCTGTGCCACTCCTTAAGATATCTGTTAGTTTCCCTTCTTTATCAGTGCCTTTATTCTGAGCAGCATGTGAGGAGTGACCGTGTGATTATGGAGAACAAAAATATGTGGGGCGTTACGCACCCTCATTTATCTAACGTTGAGAGATTGTGTAACAATGAGGTCGGGTGAGTTCTCTGGGGGATTAATAATCATAAAAAGGAAAGCTCTCTGTTTGTTATGATGATCAACAGGGGAGTAGCCGAGACTCTTTTTTTAAAAGAAAAAAAAATGAAATGTGTATGACTGTGCAAGAAAGAGAGACAAGAAGTGCAGTGCTATTGTTTATTGAACTCCAATTGGTGGGGGTATACAACCTTTTGGGTCCTTCGTCAGGCAAGTCATGAATTTGCTGGACTTCCATGACCAATGCATTGCGCATGGCTATTGTTGATTATTTCCTAAGTGTAAATCTCCCTCTCTTCCCCCCTCATCCACCTGGCTCCCTCTGGAGAATGGAAGGCCCTGGATGCATTGGGATTATGTTAACTCAAGAATGCAAAAATAATGGAGATCCAGTTCTCAGTGAGGTTTTGCATGAATTCAAAGAGACGCATGTGCTCTAGAACCACAGTTTGCCCACTTCTGTTGTATGTGTTCAGGGAGGGAATACCAAGTATAGGAGGCAGCATGGGAGAAGGGACAAAGATCGTTCAGGAATCAGGAGGCTGTAGGGCTTGACAAGGGAGAAAGTAAAATTTGACAAATGGAATCCTCATGCAGGACATGCTATTGGAAGAGCCATCATGAGCCTTAGTTTAAGAAACCAACCATTTCTCTTCCTTCAGGAGGAAAGTTTCAGCATTCTGTGTACATCCCCACAGGATAAGTGCAGCTTCTGGGAAATGCCTACAAATGCAGAACTCCTTGTTTTGCAGTAAAAGAATGCATCTAACGTTGAATGGCAGCCAAGTGACAAATCAGACACACCCTGGGGGTGAAAGGCGGTAGAAGGTTGCTTTCCCTGTATTGGTAAAAAATATATTTAGAGCAAAAAAACCAAGAAGAGTTACCTCATCCTTGATATTTTTAGAGTGCATTTACAAACTAGTTTGTGATCCACACACCTATTACTTCAAAGGAGCTCCATTGAAGCCTTAGTTCCTCCTGAGTCAGTGGTGTGCGGATTGTGACCAAAGGATCTAATCCATGTCTTGCACAGTGCATGCAAAAGACATGGATTTGATCGACTGTCTGTAAGATGTTGCTTTCTATTGGGCCAACTTCAGTTGACGAGGGCTTGCAAGCTTCGGAGCCACACGGCAACCTTTTCCAGGCAGGTTTGAGAAGGCTAGAGGATTCATCCAAACTAAATATAAAGAGACCAAAGGTGTGATTACCATGGTGGCCAATTAGTATCTTCCGTCATCGTAAGACAACAGAGTGGTTAAACAGCTGTCAAGCCTTGGGCTGCTGTAATGAATCATGAAACCAGGATCCCTATTTTAGTTCCGTGTTCTCGATATCCTATTAAACAGAGCTATGATTTGTTTTTCTCCCCCCCCCCCCGGTGGCTATCCCACCTCTCAAGGAAATGAGCAAATTCCTTTTTAGTTCAGGGACTGAGAGATCAGAAATGGAACAGGTTCTCCTAGATAAGTGTTCTCTTGTAGATGACAAGGGGGGTTGGGTGTGTGGGTGTGTGGCAGCTCTTGTGTCTTCTATTTTGGACCAACATGGATAACCATGCTCTAAACATATATGGCAGGAATGGGGAGTCTGTGGCCCATGGGATAAATCTGACCACAGACTGTTTTTTATTTGGCCCCTTTCCAATTCCTGGATCTGGACCCTGGATCTAGTTCCTGGCCCTCGAAACCACTGAAAGACTAAGCTAAGGGGTAGTGAGCAGAGATATGTGTATTCATTCAAGGAGAGAGGCTAGATCCATAACACATATCTCGGGCCGAGACGAGAGCAAGCGTTCCTGTTCTGCAGGGAAAGACGGACCTTTCAGGAGCACTTGCAAGTCTTAGCATTTCATCACGCTCTGGTGATCCCACATTTCCGCCATTGTCGATATTGGCACCTCTTATTTTTCATCATTTCCCATCAATTTCCGCACTTTCTGTCATTTTTCATCAGCTTCTGGCATTTTTTGTCGCTTTCCGGAACTTTCATGACAGTTTTACATCATGTTTACAGAACTTTTCCAGCAATTTCCAGCACTTCCCCGGCATTTAGTAGGCACGTTTGCATCTCCACAGCCCGTGGGGGTGCGCATGGGACTTGGGATCGGACCTGTAGCAGCTCTTTTCAACTCACAAAAAATAATGACCAATGGTGAAAACAGTGGAAAAGACGTTAAGTTTCCGTGTCACATGAATGAAGGTGAATTACCTTGTTTCTGACGGAAACAGCATTCACCGTGATTTCTCAGTTCAGGGCTACATAGACCCATGATCTGGACTATCCCCTTCTTTACCCCACACCCTCTTCCCCAACTCCTATGTAGCCCACGGAGCTTGGACTAGTTTTCAAAGTGGCCTGCAGGAGAGAAAAGATTCCCAAACTCTTTTATATTGGTTTCCATTAGAGATGAAATGAATATTAGATTTTGTATTCCTCGTATATTATTCGCAGTTTCAAACAGACTTCCGAATAGCCAAACGATATCCACTGCTGAAATGGATATCTGCTGTTATTTTGGCATTTCAGATATTTGGGTTTGATTATTTTGTTTCCTTTGTTTGCGGGCAGTAAGGGTATAATAGTACCAAAATGAAGTAGCAAAATAGCAAACTGAAATTATCGAAATACTGAAATACCAAACGGAAATATTGGAAGCGGATATACCGCAAACAGGACCGAATATCTGCTTTTTTCGGATCTGAATTGAAGCAGGCAAATTTGTCAAGCATAGTCTTTGTTGCAGATATTTGTATCCTCTCTAGTAGTAGTTTCCATCAGGTGAACATACAGTATTGTGAGCTGTTTAAGAAATAACTAAGACTGGTGTGAATAATTTTATGATCAGTTGCTTTTTTCACTCAACGCACCATTAACTTGTGGAATTTGTTGCCAAAGGATATGGTCAAGGCCAGTAGTATAGTTGGGTTTAAAAAAGAATTGGATATGTTCTTTGAGACTAGGTCAATGAATGGCTATTAGCCAAGTAGGTTTTGGGGACGTAACCTGTAACTGTCAAGAGCTGGGAGTGAACAGGGAATTAGGGATGGGCGAACAGAACGCAGTTTGGATGTTCAGTCGTTCGGTTCGAAACCCGCGTTCGGGTTCGATGCTTCGGTTCAGTCGAGTTCGGTTTGGCCGAACTTGGCCGAACATTCAAAAATAGCGAAATCAAAACTGAAATGAAACCGAAACCTAATTTTCGGCCCTGGAAAGACGTTTTTCCTGCCTCAGAACTCGTCCGAACACAACCGAACTGTTTGGTCATTCGAGAGTTCAGTTCGGACGTTCGGTTCAGACGTCCGAACAGACCGAGTTCAGTCCGAACTCCGAACATCCGAACCGCGTTCACCCATCCCTACAGGGAATGGATCGCCCCATTTTGACGTGTTGGGTACGTCTCCCAAGTGACCAAGATTCGGAGACAGGATGCTGGGCTCAAAGGACCATTGGCCTGGCCCAGTCTGGCACTTCTTATGCTTTTATGACTTCATCCAACAGGTCAATACACTGCTTACAACTATTGCTTTTAACCATGGGTAACACCATCCACTGGTAGATCTATAAATATAGTTGGCTTAAAATTTCTAACATTGACAGTGGCCAGTGGGTCCAAAAATCATGAGAATCAGTGTCTCAGAGACTTTGTGCATTTCCACTACTACAAATTTCACAGGCTCCAACTCATGTCGTTACGCCCCAGTGACGTTCTCCTGCAGGGAATTTTGCCACTTAATTATGTGAGGCCGGGATGTTACCTAAGGAGCCTTGAGTCTATAAACTTCCTATTCCTTGGTTCTGCAGTTCCCTCCTCTGTGTCTCCAGACTCCGGGTGTGTTCTGTTTCCTGGGGACTTACCTGCTTCATTTCCTATCGTAACAACTTTAGCGACTCGAGCTGGTTACACTCAACGAACCCTGATGAGACCGAGCATTCGGCAGCTGAATGGTAACACACGGCTTTCTCATTGCCACTCTCTGTAGAGGAATGCACTAAATCTCCGAAAATAAACAAGGGAACACACAAGCAGCAATGCTCACATTGTAATGGGTCAGACGATGTTCCAGCAAGAGATCAAAGAACCGATGTGTCACCTCTACAGGCAACTCACAAGCCATTCAGTGAGGGCCTTGGAGAATGTCTTAGGGCAAGGGTGGGGAATCTTTATCCATGATGGGGCCACTTTGAAAATTAGTACATGCTCCAAGGGCTGCATAGACGTTGGGGACGGTGATACTTAAGGGGTGTGCTCAAGGTGGGGGAAGGAAAAATAGGGGCCATGGATCCATCCCCTATCCTTGTGTTCATGCCCTCATCTCTGCTCCCTTCTAGGGCTGAAGCGGCAGCATCTTTTACCATGCCGCAATTCCATTCCGCCATTTTGGAAATGCCCGCGCCACACCACGGCTTTTCTGCGGACATTCCCCTAATTCTGCCGGCATTCTGCAAATTCGGAAACTATCGGAAAAATGGCGGAATTTTCGGGAACTGTCAGCAAACCGCTGTTCTGCTATTTTGCGGCGCTGGCGGAATCTCGGAAGTAGCGAAAATGGCATGTTTCCACTAGTTGTGAAGCCTGTGGAAGTAGTGGAATGAAATTAGCGGAATGAAAGCCTCTTCCACGCCGTACCACTAATTGCGGAGATGCTGTTTCCAGCGGAAATAGCTACCGCTGCGACTTTCCGCTACAGCCCTACTCCCTTCCCCTGAGCTCAGTTTTTCAACGCTTGGGGCCCGGGGTAGGAACTGGATCCAGGAACTGCAAAGGGATCAAGTAAAATCTAGCTACTGGCCGCATTTGGCCCCCGAGCCTAGGGTCCCCCATCCCTGCCTTACAGGTACCAAGTGAGGAATGAGCTTAATTTTCAGCAGGGTTGAATTAATTAACAGTGGCAAACACTGCCAAGAATTGCAAAAGGTCCATGCTGGTGTTTTTCCGACTTGATATGTTGTTGTTCAGCTGTTGGTCTTTAAGGTCAGTCAAAAACAACCTCTTCCAATCATGCCAAGGCAGGGCGTACCTGTAGTGAGTACAGCAGGTGCCACTGCATCAGGGTCCTTGAGCTTGCTCCTCCACCCTATTGGGTTGTGGGATACTTGGGAAATACCAAAAGAGAGGTCAAATTAGGATTACAAAGAAATTTGTTGCTGGCTTATTTTACCTTTACAAGCATTGTTTATGCTTATCTGTTAATAATAAGTATATATTCCCTGCTACAATGAAAAAAGGAAGCGTGTTTTATTATGATGATTAGTAGTAGCAGCAACAGCAGTAGAAGTAGTAGCAGTGTTTATCTAGTGACAGCAATGTACCTGGTGCTTTACGATCATAAATTACAGTGGGCTTACAATTGGAGAGAGACAAGGTTGTGGAGACAAAGGGAGAGACAGGAATTCATCCACAATGTTGCAAGGGCACGTGCTTAGCTTTGATACAGGGGACCCTGAGAAAATCAGGGAGCAGACAATGGAAACAAGAGACAGTTACAGTTGTATCACAAGAAGAGGCTACACTAATGCAGCTGCTTCTGACGTATGTGGACCAGCAGACTACTGTGAACCCTTAAAACATCTCATGGACCACCCCTCTCCTCCACTCCCGGCTCCCTGGAGCACTGGCACTTCCTCTGACCTCTTGGGAGAAGTTCACACAACCTCCTGGTACCAATTTCCTATTTCTAACAGATGAATCTCTGTCTCTCCATCCAATGTGCCTATGTTAGCATGAGGTTCACACTACTCACATGAGACCTCAACTTCCCTGGATTTGGCCCTGTAAATCCTCTGTTTACGTACATCAAATCCCCATTGAGTAGACTGTAGAATGAATTGTTTCAATGTAAGTGTAAACTTTTAAAATGACAGACAGTGCCATTTGGCTGCGTGTGTCAACAACTGCTTGCAAATCAGTCTCGCTGAATCTTTCTGAACAAGTTGAGGGTGGGGTGGGGGTGAGGGAATAGACTTGTCAGATGCTAAATGGCGCATACTCAGTAGGGATGGGAATTTCGGATTCGGATAGAACCGAATCTACCAGAAAATGGCTGATTTGGTTCTATCAAAAAATCCGGATCTTTTTTGCTTTTGGATGATTTGAATCTTTAACATTGTTTTTTTGAGTTGGATTTTTTTGCATCGTGGTTTGTTTCCATTGGGCGTCTTTAGACATAACAAAGATCAGGTGTCAAAACCCTTAAGCATCTGTTTGGCCGTGCTGAGATCAGGTGGCGAGCAAAACACCGATTTGCCCCAAGGTGAGCTGTGTGTCTAAGCAGCGCCACGGGGTGAACACAAAGCCAAATCGGTGTTCCTATCAAGGTCAAAACAACATTCAGACACCCGCTGAGGTTATGTTGAAAGACACCCACAGACTTCAATGGGGGAAAATGCATGCAAAAAATCCAAATCAAAATCCGAAATTCCTAAAGAACCAAATCTGAAAAATTTAAATCTGAAATTCCCCCTGGAGTCTCACCCCTAATACCCAGTACTGTCCATCACAATCGTTTATCAAGCTGTCATGAAAACAACGTGCAACTGGAAGTCAACCTGAACTACAAAAAGAGGTCTTGGCCCAGAAGCCTTTTCTAGAAGGCACCATTGGTGGGTTTGATCCCAAACCCGTGCAAGTGTGGCTTGAGCCCGTGTGGCCTCCACGCGGCTTATGCACGGGCCATAGTCCTGCCGGCAAGGGTGCACACAAGATGCAAGGGTGCAGTTTACACAGTGCGTGTGGTTTGGGATCAAGCCCATTGTGGCTTTTCCGGCAAGTTTGTTTCATGTCTTGCTCTTCTGACTGTCTCCAGATAAGAATTTGTCTAATAATGAGCCAGAGAGATGGTGTCATTACCATGTTGGTCCCAAGTGACAGAGAGGGAAGCAGTGTGGTTGTAACGATCTCTTTGTCGACGCACCCCCCCCAATTAGACACAGACTCATTATCTTGGTGTTAAACAGGCCGCACTCTTTATTCAATAACAACTACAAAGGCAGCGGGGGATTGCTCGATGCAATTTGGGTACAGTATGCCATGCTGACTAATCTAAAATTATTAACTGTGGTACTGCCCGGATGTGCCCTCTGGTAGCAGTATCCTAAACCATTAACATCCCTTCCTTCGACAGGGCAAGGCCGAAGGAGGGGGAACAGCCCCCCATAAGGGCGCAAGTAAGGAGTGAAGCATCTCTCGAGGTCCGAAGACAGCGCCTGTCCCTGCAGAGCCTGTTAAGATGCCACTCCCAGGGAACCTGATCACGTTGCATGCCGTGCCTGCATTACACCGTGTATCATCTCCCCATCTCTTAAGGAGATGACTCCTGCTACTTTTCAAAGCCTCCCTATTAAAAACCTATCATGGCATACTGAACCCCCGCTGAGTGCGACAATCTCAACCCCTTTTTATTCAACCAATTGTTTGCCAAACAGACCAAATTGCTACTCACATTTTATTTCGCAAATTACCCTATTTAATTTTCAAGTGCAATGTTCCAGATTAAAATTAGTCCAATCAAATTATGTCAAATTAGTCAACCTATTTAGCCTACTCTGCACTGTGGAGGAGGCGAAAAAACGACCCACAAGAAGGTCATCGTAAAAATTCCTCCTCGGTCCCCTTCTGGCAACCAGTTGTTAACCACAGTGTCAGAGGGATGTGGGTGGGCTGACTCTCTACCAGGGCCAGAACCAACTGCCGCCACGCGGCTTAACAGAGGACCGCCCCTTCTATCAGAGGCGGAGTCCTCAAAGTCCAATGAGGCGCGCATGCGCGGCCTCACTCCAGGACGGTTGCCCAGCAACCTCCGTTCCGGCAAAGGGCTTGCTAGCTCGCCCCTTCGCCGCGGCCTCATTCCCAGCTCCTGTCACAAGGAGGGGGAGGAGGGGCGCAACAATGCCCCGTCGCCGCCATTTCGGCGGCGAAGGGAACTTTATTGGACCAACTGATGTTGGTGGAAATAAGCAAGCTTTTGGGCCACACAGGGGGGCCCTTCCTCAGGCCGCTTTTAGACGAGGCGCTCAAAAAACACCTTGCAAAGATACGCAGAGAGGGAAACCTGTGCGCGGGGGGTGGGTGGGGTGTTTAGACATTCCCCCGCACTACCGGAAGTGACGTTGCTCCCATTCTGAGCAGCGACCGCTGAAAACAAGCGCAGGTTTGAAGATGTGGCAGCGTAAACCCCCCTGGGGGGAACAAGCATAAGTTTGAAGACCCAAGTGTAAAACCCAGGGGGTGGAGGTGTGTGTGTGTCTGTGTAAAGGGACACACACTCCCCTCCACCCACTGCACCAGAACACCCATCCCCCCAGCCACCCCCATCCATGTAAAAAGGGCCTATGGCAAAATTTCTCACGAGCAGCAATTATCTGCTCATTTCAACCTTCATCTAGGCCTTGTGCACATGGAGTTGGAGTAGATGACTTCTGAGTTGTCCTCTGCTGTATAATTTTATGATTCTATGATTCTAGTTTACTGACAAAGATATTTCCTTCCCAAAGCAATCCTAGTTTCAACATGATTCCAGACATACTTTCATACTGTGGTTGTAGGGGTACGAGCAGATGTTACTATTAACCCCAGAGAGACCATGGCTCTAGGAGACCCTTAGGAAGTTCTTAGTTGCTTAACTGTTCCTTGGGCTGATTGTGCCCATGTGACAGCAACTGGTGATCCATTACCAGATTAACGGTGTCACCTCCCCGTCTTCATACCTTTGACGCTATCAGTAAGCGTGAAGTTTCTGGCTTAAAGCTCGATTTTGGGTGGTACCGGCTCTCTCAGGGTGTAACTCACAACACCCATGGCCACAATTAAAAAGCTGTCAATCAAAATATTTTATTTTCCCCAGATCACATCCATTGAGAATTAGTTCCTCATCTGCAATGGGGCCAGCAGGAGCTGAGTGTATCAGCAGAAAATCAGCCATTTTGTCTGAAAGAATATGTCCTTTTTTCCTCTCCTCAGTCCTACTAGTCATATCTTCCTGATTAAAGGAATCACATTTAACCAAGGTGTGTGTGTGTGTGTGAGAGAGAGAGAGAGAGAGAGAGAGGAGAGTTTGTGGCAATTACAATTCACTGTTATATCAATGTAACTTATGAACACTCATAAGAGGTAACAAAACTGGAGATAGTGAGCATGTAGTAGATGCTATTCAACCGCTCTGAGCATTTACACTTTCAGCAATACCACTTCAGTACCTGAAGTCAATATTCTGGGACCAGAAGTCAACATTCCGGGACATTTGGCATGCAAATTGGGTCTCAATCCGTACCCGATGTCAGGTCAATTCGGGTACCGGAAATTTGATGGGTATGTCCATTTTTGTGGGTACTCGTTTCAGCTCTACCCATGTCACCCAACCTTACTCTGGCCTTCTGACAAGGGCACGTATCCCAATGTTTTCAGGGTCTTCTCCACATCTTTGGAACTCCGTTTCTGGAGGTTCCCCATTGCTTGAGCCTGCACATTGTTTTAGAGGTAATGCAAGGCAGTTTTATTTGGCCAAGCGTTCAGCAAATGAGGATAGGGACTGATGAAATAGGGTGTGTTGAAGATTGGATTCTAGGGGATTTTATCTGTGTTTTATTTCTAGTTGCTGAATATAAAGAGCTGGGTAGAAAGCAGGGTTACCAGGACTAGCGCGGCTTGGGTGCTCAAGATGTTGGGAGTTACTTGTTTCGTGTTCATAAAAGATAGCCATCCCAACTGCCTCCTGACTGCAAAATCAAGACCTGTAATGTGAGAATGAGTTTGTCAGCCTGTCCGTCACACTGAGATAATCTGTCGTTCCACAATGGGAAACCGAAAAGAACCAGAGGCACCTTCTTAGCCATAGAGAGGAGGGGAAATGACATTTGGTGACTCACAGGCAAGGTATGAACACGCAGGGAGTGTGTGTAGTACGGCTTTGTCACTCTGTTTAGGCCCTGGGAGCTGTCAATCTGCCTGGGGGCTGGGAAGGAAATTTGTCTAGCACTCTGTGCGGAGGGAGATTTCACAGGGGTCTGGAAGGAATGGGATGATTTCCCCCTCTTGCCATCAACTAAGTTTGACCGGTTCCTAGAGGTGGGACTATGGGGAAAAAATCAGTTTTGGTTTTGTATTGGTTTTGGTTCTCGCTTTATGAGATCTTCTTTTGGTATTGGTTCTTTCGGTATCGGATTTTTAACATTGCGGTTCTCTCCATTGACCTGAATGGGGAAAACGGCAATGTTAAAAATCCGATACTGAGAGAACCAATACCGAACGAAAAACTCATAAAGCGAGAACTGAAACCTTTGGTATCGGTTCTCTTGGTATCAGATTTTTAATGTTGTGGTTCTCGCCATTGACTTGAATGGGGAAAACCACAATGTTAAAAAGCCGATTAAAAATCAATGCAAAAGATCCGATACAGTTGATACTGAAGTACCAAAATATTGGATTAATCCAATATAGCCATTATCGGGTACTTTCGGTTCTTTCTGAAACCAAAAGTCCCATCCCTACCAGTTACCAATCAGAGCAGGTGAGAGATCCAAAACCCATTGTAACCAAGGAGAACATTTTCAGAAATTTCAGTGGGCTTTGAATAGGGCTCTTGTGCTGATGGGCCCTTTCAAAATAACGATGTTGTTGTTGTTATCATTATAATTATTTATATAGCGCCAACAGTGTACTTGGCACTATACAATCAATAGTTATAGATTATTATAACTATTGATAGGGAAGAGTTGGATGAATTGGTAATGATTGATGAGGTTGGGTTAGTGGGGCCATCTCTCCCCGGTGAGAGGGGGGTAGAGGTGGTGAGGTGTGTGTCTGGGCTAGTAGGGGGGGAGTTAGTGGAAAGTGGGATTTTTCCTGTCTTTGTGGGTGAAGTGATAGAATGGGACATAAGTTAAAGTGGGTAATATGATCTATGGAGAATGCAATGCTTTTGTTTTTGGTCCCTGTGTGGATGAATTGGTATATATAATTGTTGTCTATGATATTGTGATGTAATAGTATGTTATTTTGTAATTTTTTGGTGTGTAGTGAGGTAGGGTGACTCGCCCTGTGAGAGAGGAGTGAGTCAGCTGAAGTGTCCTGGTGGCAGCGGGACATTTGGTGGGTGGGACCATCCCTGACTGGGGGATGGTCAGACAGGATATAATGGAGAGGATAGTGTTCAATTGTACTTTATTGAAATTGTATGGATTGTATTGAGAAGTTATGTGCTGGACCCCTGTGTGGGAAAGTATCTCCAGCAGATGTATTTCTGTGTTGTTAGCCGCCTCGAGTCTCCGGAGGGAGGCGGGATATAAATAAACAATGATGATGATGATGATGATGATTATTGACAAGCATTTATATAGTGCCAGGCACTTTACCTGGCAATGTACCTGGCATTTTAACAACGTAAATTTAGGTAGGAAGAGAAGAATGTCTGGTATACCATAGACTAGAAGAGCAAGTAGTCACAGGATCGGGGCCCCAAACACCACCCTTCACTCCGGTTTTCATCCCGGCATGTGCTCTTTTATTTACGGTGAGATCAGTCCCCAGCCTATATACAGTCCAGGTGAGGTTCAGACATATGCAGCTTCCATCCTTGGGCTCACGTTCCTAAGCTTTCCGGTACCCTTAGCACCCCGGCGTCTCTCTTGTTCTCCTGCCTAGGACAGACGGACAGCCTTGATGATCGAAGGCCCCACCGCCTTTAGCTCAGCCTCTTGTGACCTGGAGTCTTCTCTCGCGCGGTCGAGGCGATGTGCTTTCCAACTCAGCCCTTTCATCTCGGGGTTCATCAGCCGGCGTGCACTGGCCATGCCAACTGGTCCCTTTCTGGGCTTGGTTCAATACCTGCTCCGGGGGGCAGCTACTCCCGTGAGGACTCCTGCTGCAGGCCTGAACCTGCAAGGACGTGCAGTGACCCATTACAGATGGATGGATGCCACACCTCGGACAGTGGAAAACAGAAAGCACTACCGGCTTTCAGGAGAATTTTTTATTAGCAAATAGTGACTTTCCAGGATGCTGATCTCCCAGTTTGTCCCAACGCAGAATTGCAAAACATTAATCTGCAGCTTCACATTTACATTCTGAACCCGGTTCATCCCCCACCTCGCACCGTTCATCTGGGGAAGTTTTCCACACCACTTTGTCGCCGATTCATTTTAAAAGGCTGGCCAAGGTGTGAAGGACTCTAGACCTTTGCCTCTTGTGGTCATTGCCCTCCCTCCCCCGGACACTCTGGGAGCTCGCAGCATCCTTCTACACAGCAGCACTGTTTGCAGAACTAACCTTAGAGTTTGCAGGGCCCAGAGCCTGCCCCTTCAGGGGAACCCTCTGCAGGGCCCTAGGGTGTTTGGGGCTGTAGAGTAGGGCCCCCACTACCTGCCCTAGTGAAAACGCCAAACTGGGACCACTTTGGAGCTTCCTAAAGTATAGAGAAAATATGGTGGGTGGTAGCTCTGTGATGAGGCTGGCTCTGACTACATACCTCTGCCCCCCCAATCATTCCTCATGTTGTAGGGGAGAGCCTCCACTACTGATATGAGTCCATTCAGCATTCTTCCCTGTCAGATAGTCAGTGTGGTCCCGGCGTCAGAGGTTCTGGGTTCTAATTAGGGCTGAAACGAGATATCGAGATTACTCGACATCTTGTTGAAATCCCGGCGCTCAGTTCGTCCTGGGACAAACCAAGCACCAGGATATCTTCACAGATTTCTTGGTGAGAGAGAGAGAGAGAATCACTGCGCATGTGCAAATGGCCACTGCCCTTAACCAAAATGGTGGCAATAGCATTGCCACCATTTTGGTTCAAGCTGGTGCCTATTTGTGCATGCACAATCTGCTGCCCTTTTGGTTGAAGGTGGCGGCCATTTTATGCAAGCGCAAAACAGCACAGTGGCCATTTCGTGCATGTGCAATGATTTCTTTAAAAAAATTAATTCTTGCCAAGAACTCGTACCGGGATCAAAATCTCAAGAAGATCTCAGTCCCGGTGCTCGACGTAGTGAGAAATGTTTGCAGGTGGTAATTTACCTCCTGGTTTCACACCTGGTTCTGCGACCTTGAAAAACTCTGCCTCTCTTTCCCCTTCCTACCCTGTGAGTATTTAGTACAGATGGGACTATCGGCGAATTATCGGTTACCGGTTTTATCGGTATCGGATTAATCTGATATCAGATTTATTGGTATCGGTATATCGTGTTTTTTTTTAACATTGCTGATTTTTCGGATCTTTAACATTGCGGCCAGTGTTAAAATGGCTGCAATGTTAAAGATCCAAAAAATTGGCAATGTTAAAAAAAGATATACCGATATTATCGGATTAATCCGATGTCACCAATTATCTGCATTATCGGATTCATCCGATACCGATAGTCCCATCCCTAGTATTTAGACTATAAACTCCTTAATGCGGGGTCTATCTCTCACCCTGCACAAGAGGACCCCGTACCTTATTGGGGGGGGGTCTCCAGATTCTACTATAAAACAAAGAACAGTAATTACTCGCCTCCCAACTCCTCTGTTGGTTTCTCTTATTGAGTCTCCGGAATTCATTTCTGTTTAGTTAGCAGCAGTTTCTGCTCCGGTGCCTGAACTCTTCCTTTCACTTGTTGAGAGAGACACCTGGTGGTCAGAAGTTCTTTCACTTAGAAAATTTGAAGAGCAAGTTCATTAAAACAAATTGTCTGCCTGGTCCTCCCTCTGCTTCTCTGATCACTTCCACCCAAGCTTTCTGTGCCCATCACCGCAGCTACTGGCAACATCCTTAGGCAAACTCATTGCCTCCCATGGCTTCCAATACCACCTCTATGCTGATGACACTCAACTCTATCTCTCTACTCCCTCTCTCTCTCCCTCTGTTCAAGCTCGTCTCATCAACTGTCTCTCTGACATCTCTACCTGGATGTCTCAAC
>QEPC01010859.1:19391714-19402793 GCA_003113815.1 Sphenodon punctatus | reverse complement strand
CTCAGATTGTAAGCCCTAGGGGCAGGGACCGTGTCTATTTTATTACTTTGTAAAGTGCCAGGTACACTGCTGGCGCTATATAAATGTTTGTTAATAATAATAATAATAATAAAGAAGTAGATGATGTGATCTTGAGGATTGCCATCCTCATTTGCCGACAGAAAAACTCATTGTTCTTCCTGTCCTGGCTACTTCCCTGTATCTGT
The DNA here is from genome assembly GCA_003113815.1 of Sphenodon punctatus. Classification (NCBI taxonomy): domain Eukaryota; kingdom Metazoa; phylum Chordata; class Lepidosauria; order Sphenodontia; family Sphenodontidae; genus Sphenodon; species Sphenodon punctatus. The sequence continues at coordinate 19,402,587 of QEPC01010859.1, read as the reverse complement.
AACACTGACATTACTTTGGGCTAAATGTTGAGGGCGTGCTCAGTCTTCCCCTGACCCAGTGAAGCCATGTCCCTGACGTACAGATTCTCCACCCGCTGACTCAGAAGACCTCCAGATCACTTGAAAACTAAACTCGGAAAGGTCTGACACTGTGAAAGAAGTTTATTTATATATATTTATTTAGATTTACTCACACACACACACACACCCCTAGCAGCTCAGGGCGACTCACAACAAACATAATTAAAACATATAAAATATTACAGTAATAAAATGCTTCAATATAATATAAAATCAATAGCATAAACAACCCAAGCAGAGCCAAACCCCTCACCCCCACCCATCTCCCTTGGCAAAAGCCTTGCTGAACAACCAGGTCTTACACTGTCTTCAGAAAGAGGGGAGGTTTGGGGCCTGGCAGACCTCCAGTGGGAGGGAGTTCCACAGCTGCAGCGCAGCCACCGAGAAGAACACGCCCCTGATCGTCGCCACCTGAGATACCTGGGGGACTCCGAAGGAGGCGTCCCCGGCTGATCACAGGGGCTGGTCCAGGTCCTGGGGGGGTGAGACAATCCTGCAGATAAGCAGGACTCAGGTCGTTTAGAGCTTTATAGGTCAAAACCAACACTTTGAATTGGGCTTGGAAGACTATAGGCAGGCAGTGCAAGGAACGAAGCACTGGTGTAATGTGCTCGCGGCGACCCGTCCCCATAAGGAGACGGACTGCCGTGTTCTGCACCAGCTGCGGTCTCTGGACTGTCACCAAAGGTAGCCCCACGTAGAGCGTGTTGCATTAGTCCAGTCCTGAGGTGATGAAAGCATGGATGATGGTAGCCAGATCCGTGTCTGAGACGTATGTCCGAAGCTGTTGCACCAGATGTAATTGGCGAAATGCTCCCTTTGCCACAGCTGCCACTTGGGCATCCAGGCGGAGCCATGAGTCAATGATCACTCCCTGACTATGGACCTGAGGAACCAATGGAGGGCAGATCCCGTCAATGACAGGTGCTACCACTCACTCAACCCTGCCCACCAGCCTCACCTCCATCTTGTTGGGCTTCTGCTTCAGACAGTTCACCCTCATCCAGCCCCGCGCAGCCGCCAAACGCCGGGTAAGCACCGAGACTGCCGGGGTCTGAGTCAGTTGAAAAAGAGAGGTAAATTTGGGTGTCATCAGTATATTGATGACATCACACACCAAACCTTCGAACAACCTCGCCCAAGGGCTGCATATACATGTTGAACAGGAGAAGGGGACAAAATAGAAATTCTCATTGTAACCAAGCCACGTACGTGCACTTGAGACCTCGCATCTTCATGAATGTTAGACCCTTGTCTCTCCCTCTGTTCCCCTTCCTATGTCTCTCCCCCAGCTCCTGTCGCTCAGATTGTAAGCCCTAGGGGCAGGGACCGTGTCTATTTTATTACTTTGTAAAGTGCCATGTACACTGCTGGCGCTATATAAATGTTTGTTAATAATAATAATAATAATAATAAGAAACTCGTGGGACTCCACACGTGAGGTCCCAGGGAGGAGATGAATGATTACCCAGCACCACATGCTGAGTTCTACCGGTCAGAAAGGAATGGAACCATTCAAGAACAGTCCACTCACCCCAGCTCGGTCCCGCAGGTTGGTCACCAGCATCTCACGGTCAATGGTATCAAATACAGCTGGAAGTTCTAATAGGACCAACAGGATCGAACGACCCTGGTCCAGTTCATGGCAGAGGTCATCAACCATGGCCACAAGTGCAGTCTCAGTGCCAAACCCGGACAAAAGCCGGACTGCAAGGGATCCAGAAAACTGACATGGTCCATATGCTCCTGCAGCTGTCAAGCTACCACCCGTTCAATAATCTTCCCTAAAAAGGGAAGGTTGCAGACAGGCCGATAGCTGACAAGGGAGTCAACGTCCAATGATAGCTTCTTCTTGAGCAGAGGCTGCACCACCACCTCATTAAGGCAGCCCGGCATCCTGCCCTCCTTAAGGGAGGGGTTGACTATCCTAGTATCTCCTGGCTGGCCTTGACCAGCCAGCATGGGAAGTGTCCAGTTCACAAAAAGTGGCCCTGACAGCCCCCAGGACATCCTCCGCATCAGTGGGTGACATGCACTAAAACTGATCCCATAAAACAACAGAAGGTGGGGCTTCCATCACTTCTGGTTTTCCTATTGCCACAAGCGCAGCGTCAAAGTTGTGAATTTGAACAATTTAATCCACACAAAAAGCCGACAAAAGTGTCACAGCGAGCACTGGAAAATTCCAGTTCCAGGCAGAGGGAGACCGGACTGACCAGCCCCCTCACCACCCGGAAAAGCTCAGCTGGACGTGACTTTGCGGATGCTATGGGAGCAGTAAACAACTAAACAACCTCTTCTTTCCTGCCTGCACAGCCACGGCAAACTATCTCTATGCTGCAACCAGTTGGCTTCAGAGAAAGGACAACGTCACTGTCACTCCAGCCACTGTCCTTCTTGCTTCATCTTATTACTGTGGAAGGGCTTATTATTCCAACCATAGTTTGCATGTTCCCTGTCTATTCCATTTCTAGTGTCTCATCAGTGGGGAGACACAATGGCCTCCATTCCAACCCCCCCTCGATGTATTATGCACACGGGAGGTGGCACGGCACGATCCCCTGATTACGGGGGTCCGTGCGACTCCTGCGCGGAATCCCCTTGCACACCTTGGGATCAGCCCCACCTTGGGTAGCTTTACCCTGAGAGCATGTTCCCACTCTCCTTCCTGAAGCCCTCCCCTCCCCACCCCCCAAACAGCTTTCCCTCCACTAAAAGCATTTCTCCTACAAATTAAATCAATCAAGGTAAGAGGCTCCGCTCAATAAGCCCATTAACCATTTTCCTCCACACTCTTTAATCCACTGGAGCAGAGATGCTGCTGGAACATCTTTGGGACTCGTACATCAGGTGGGATATGGGCATTTGTTTCCTCCATGCTTGGTCTTAAAGTTGGCAGAGTTGCACAAACTTCTCTGTCTCCTCCTCTAATTACACCCATGTCTTTCAGATCCCTTTCTCGGGATGAGGCATGGTCCTGCTCAGCTACCCAATAACATTGATCCTTGGGTTGACACAGTGTTGCATGGTCCTGACATCTCTGGTGAAAGCCCTGAGGGGAAGTGATGGCCTGGCTGTGACTTCTAAACTTTCTTTCTTTTGAAGCATCGGCATTGGCCACTGATGGAGTCAGGATACTGGACTAGATGGACCATTGGTCTGTCCTAGCAAAGAGCTCTTTCATCTTCTTACATGATCGGCAGTGCACTCTGAGAGATGGAATACTGGAGTAGATGGGCCATGAGTCTTATAAGAACATAGTCAGTGCCGTTCTGGGTCAGACCAATGGTGCATCCAACCCAGTGTCCTGTGCCTGACAGTGACCAGTGTTGGTCGCTTCGGAGAAGTACCCAACAGTTCATAATGGAGTGACCCATTCCCTGCTGTTCACTCCCACTTCCCAACAGCCGGAGAGTATATCCCCCGACCTACTTGGCTAATGTCATTTGATGGACCTGTCGTCCATGAACTCATCCCACCCTATTTTAAGCCAAGCTCTGCTACTGGCCTCCACAACATCCTCTGGCAACAAGTTCCACAAGTTGCCTGGATCAGATGGGCCATTTGGTTTGTCCCAGGAAAGAGCTCTCTTGCTCTCTTAAGGTTGCTGGACTCTAAGATCACTTCCGAACATTCCCTCCCCGTGAATATTCTGGCTGTGTGTGTGTGTGTGTGTGTGTGTGTGTGTATGTGTGTGCACAGTCAGAATATGTGCGAGGAACGAGGATTGGCTGGTCTGAACTCCCCCCCCCCCCATGCGGCTTTGCCGGCAGACATGCACAGGGATGCAGAGCTCGATTTCCTGCTCTGAAGCCCTGCCGGCAAAGCCGGGGGGGGGGGGCTTTCAGACTGGCCGATCTCCATGCGTATTCTGGCTGCGCATTCCCCACCGCAGCAAGAATGTGTGTGTGTGTGTGTGTGTGTGTGTGTAGGTTCCTAGACTAGGTGGGCCATGGGTCTAATGATCCGCACAATACGCTGAGCGGATTATATAGCTTAGGTGCTAGTACTTTGCATGGGCAGATTATTCCCATTCGTTTGGATGGGTATCAAGCCTGGTGCTAGCTTTTTGGAGGACCAGATTACTAGGTGGGCAGCACTCTGGTGGTACTGGTGTCCTGGGTCATCATCAGCTGCCTTCATGATTTGTGCCCATCCAGCCAACAGACGTCTGTTATTACAGCTGCACCCAGATGAGGTTTCTGAAGCTCTTCAAAAGACTGCAGGGCTGAAACGGTTAAACTAACCCCTCCCTCCGGGTCCAGTAAGGATTGCAGAGATGGGGTATGTATGTGTGTGTAAGGCGGTCGAGTGAGACTAAATATTCTGCAGGCCTGCGGGTTAATGAGCTCTGACGAGGGACGATAGAGGGCTATAAATAGGAAACGTGGCGGAAAGCATGGCATTTTGCTTCTCTGAACTCTGGGTTGTGTCGGACAGAGGTGTTGGGCTGGAATTCTTCCGGGCTGCGTCACCCATCGGAATCGCTTAGCCCCGGGCTGGTTTGACCGGTTTTGTCCTATACCACGTACTGGTTTAGAAGACGTTCAGGTGAAGAGGTGACTTTATTATGATAGAGAAATATCTTCAAGGGGAGGGGGGAAGAGGAAAGGGCCATGTCATCCAGAAGAGGAAGGGGAAATAGGAACTAGGCTGAAAACAGGGCCAATCCAGATTGGAAATCATGTACATCCCAAGGGCATAAAGAGAGACAGAAGCTACTCCCACTGGGCCCTAGAAATCACACCCCTGACTCCAGATGCCACACCCCATTAGCACCTTGTAATCACGCCCCTGACCCTAGAAACCACACCCCTTGACACCTTGTAGCCACACCCTGACACCTTGTAACCACACTCCTGCCTCCAAGTGCCACACCCCTTGCCACCTTGTAACCACAGCCCTGACCCTAGAAGCCAGGGCCGGCCCTACCGTGGCGTGGCTCAGGGCAGCGACCTCGGGCCCCGTGCCTGGGGGTGCCCCGCACTCAGGGTCCCCAGCTCCTGGCCTGATAGTTTCTGGGAGCTGGGGACCCTGAGCACAGGGTCCCCGGATGACTCTGACTGACAGGCAGCGGAGGGGGCCAGCAGGAGTGAGGGAGAGACAGAGGCCCCACTGCTCTCACACTCGTGCCTGTCAGTCTCGGCCAAGGGGAATGTGGGAGAGGCGGGGCCTCTGCCTCTCTCTCCCTCCTTTCCCGTGGCCGAGACTGACAGGCAGCGGAGAGGGCCAGCCAGCGGAAATTCTGGTGGCAGCGGGCAGTGCGGCGGCAGATTTAATCTGCTGCCGCGGTGCCCACCCCGCCTGAGGCTCCGAGCCCGGCGCGGGGCCTGGACCCAGGCCGGCGGCGGATCAGGTAAGTGATTCGATGGCTGGGCTTGGGGATGGGTGGAGGGGAGTGCCCCTCCGCCCGAGCTCAGGTCTGGGTAGCGCGCTGCACCCAGACTGAGCCAGGGAGTGCTCCCTGAGCCGGGAAGCGCCCCTAGGCCCACCGGCGGAAGAATAGGGCCCCGCCTTTGTTCCCCTCCCGGGCCCCGCATATGTTAAGGCCGGCCCTGCTGGAAGCCACGCCCCGTGGCACCTTGTAACGACACCTCTCACCCCAGAAGCCACGCCCTCAGATATAGTGAATGAAAAACCAGTCACCCCAGTTAACAGACAATCCCCCCACCCCCATGTAGGACACTCAATCCAAAACCATCACCCCAAAAGCATACACACACACACACACACACACACACACACAAACTGCCATGGAAATGCTAGTCTTATTCCACCCAGCCCCATATCATTCCACCTGTTGTCTATGATGCACTTCTTGTTCCACACAGGGTTTGTACTACCACCCACTCTCCGTATCCTCTCCTTTTCACTCCACCCATTTCTCTTGTCATTCCATCCACTCCCCATTGCCATCTTGGCGTAATGCCAACTAACCCATGGTCATTCCGCTCTCTGCTCATCGCGTCCTCTTTGTCATTCCACTCCGCTGCCACCACCATCTCCTAACCCCACCCCCTCCCCATCCCTTGTCATTCCATTTGCTTCCATGGTCTCCTCCATGTCGATCCACCCGCTCTCCCTGCCTCTCATTCCACTTAGTTTCTTCTCATTCCGTCCTCTCCTCATGGGCCTCTCAAGGGACTTTTCCTGCTAGGCAACTAAGTAAGAGCAGCCCGGAGGCTTGAATTCTGCTCTTTTATTTTTTTTCTAAATCCCCAAAGAGAGACTTTGATCCCGCCTCCGCAGGAGGGAGAATGGGATCAGCACCCAAAGGCAGACTGTCCCTCTTGAAGATTGGCGGAAGGAGTGAACTATGGGTAAAAACAAGTGATGGCGGCCCACTGCAGCCTGCTGCAACCTGCTGCGGCCAGGGACTCAGTGCACGTCTGCTTCCCCACTGGGCCGCTACTTCCCCAGGGTACAGGTGCCTGGCCCGGAATGTGTCCCCCTGGAGGATCCTGGGTGCATCCGCAGGCCAATGTGAGCTGCAGGGAGCCAAGAACGTCTCTTCAACCCCATGCGGCCGGGCACCATGACTACCCATCATGGCAGGGTTGGGGTGCTGGGAGCAAGGTGGGGGTAGGGTTGCCTGTCTGTGGTGACACCCCCCCTGACCCCCTCACCCGAGGCGTGCGGGCGGCGGGATGGCTCTCTGGCATGTTTGGTTGGTGCCCATCCACAACCCGGAGAGCGGCGACTGCTGTTTCCTGCCCTGCCCTGCCCTGCCCTGGTCTGGGGAGCTGCCACGCTGCTCTTGTGTCTGGTTTCACCTGATGTCACGGCGAAGGGGGTAGAACAATCTGATGGATACAGCAGGTGGATTCTGTACTTAGACCCTTTTCTGAAGTCCATCTCAGCTTCAAAGCCTTCCTTTGGTTGGTTGGTTGGGTTTTGTAAGCCTCGAATCCAGGGGAGCTGACAAAATTTGGATAGCCCCTCTGTTACTGCAGGATCTAAGTGTGTGCAGTGCTGGCTTTGGTCACACGGGGTCGCCCTTTCTTGACAAGGAAAGAGATGAGCGTGAGCTTCGGGATTGGTAATATCTCTGGTACTCTCTGTAGTTCCAGATGAGGAATTCTACCAACAGCAGGGCCCATTTAACAGTACTAATACAAGTTATCGCTGAAATTTTATGGCCGGGAAGGTCTTAAGAGTGATTTGAGTGTCATTCCCTGTTAGGATGCTGCTGGCTTTCCCACACTCGCTCCAGACACAACCCCATCCTTGTCTCTCACCCCTGCTCTGTCCCCCCCATACCTTCTCCGTGTGACTGAACTGCATTCATTTTGACATCATTTTCAGCTGAACCAATTGCCCTTCTTCCTGTCCCAGGTTCTTTGCATGCACAGAGTCTATTGATTGGAAAACCCAATTTGGGAGTAGACTTGTTCTTAGGGTGGAATGGATCCCCTTTCACCTGTAGAACTGAAATGGGTAGTTCATTTGTTACCGAGGGAGAATACCCACAATTTCAAGTACCGTGTCGGGTGCCTGATGGGTTACCTGAATACTGCTTGGCCACCTGAATACCTCAAAATAACAAGTATTGCCATTACCAATTTTTACCATTTTGCCAATCGGTGAAACAGTAAATCAGTAAAGAAATCGGGACAAGGTGTCGTAAAATCAGTATCCGAAAATCAGCACCAGAAGTCGGAAAATCAGCATGAGATGTCAGAAACTTGAGATGAAAACCGGTATTTCCGTACATCGTGTAGCTTGTCGGTCACAAAACGGGAACTGATTAATACCTGATGTTACCCGGTCCGGACGAGTACTGTAATTTTGATGGGTATACCCATTTTTATGAGGACATGTTTCAGCTCTGCTTATCTGCCATGGCTGCAGAGGAGCCCTGGAAGCCCCCCTCCCCACACCCACCACTGCTGTTGGGGGGAGGGAGCCCAGGAGACCACCTCCAGCATCCTCTCCCCCCCATACTCACCAACATATCTGAGGCTCATAGCTCATGTGGGTAATGGGTGTGGGGGTTATGGGGAGAGGCTTCCAGAACAACACAACAGCAGGCCTCCAGGGATCCCTTGGCAGCAACACCAGGTGTAGCACTTTCTGTGTGGCTTAAAGCTTGCCCTCTTGCACTGTCCCCTCTGTCCCAGACCCTGTCTCCTCTGCTTCAAGCCCTACCTGACCTAGCTAAGGCGTGCCCTGCTCAGTAGCTTCATACGTACACACTCAAGTTTCACTGTGGTTATTCATATTATAATTGGGAGGCAGAGAAAGCAGAGGTGTTCATGTTTTAATGGCGCTTGTACGCGTTAGACTAGAGCAGAAACGAGTAACCACAAAAATTGGTAAACCTGTTGAAATTGAAGTGCTCAATCCAATCCGGTAACATCGGGTACCAACTGGTACTCAATTAGTGCCTGATGGGATACTCAATGTACCAAAATACTGGTTTTGTCCCATTTTTTTTTACTTACAGTCTCGATTCCCTTACTGATTTACTGATCAGTAAATTGGTAACTCATTAATGGCAATTCATGGTATTTTCAGGTAACTGGGTGGCCAATTGGTACGCAGGTAGCCCATTGGGCACCCGATTTGAAACCCAAAATTGCAGGTATTACCCATGGATTTTAAATGGAGCTCCCTGTTTCAGCTATTCATTAGACTTCCGAGTTCAACAATGCCACCTTTCCCTTCATCCCTGAGCCCGACGCTGTTAGCATCTGGTCACACTGGGTGTTTTTAGACACACATTTCCCCTGGATGTTTCCTGTAACATCCAGAACTTTTTGTGTGTCTAAATCACACATCCAACTCTTAAACATCCGGATCTTTGAACTTCTGCGTGAAACTTCTCCCAGAACTTTTGTGTGTAAAAGGTTCTCCTGGTAAACTGCTTTGGTCCAGACAGCTGTGGTTACTTGGCTTCCATGGCAGCCTGTCATGTTTACAGCTACGGCTACTTTAGGCTGCCTCAGGGCAGTGTGTGTGTGAAGAATGCATCCAGGAACTGCCTCAGGGCAGTGTGTGTGTGAAGAATGCATCCAGGAACTGCCTCAGGGCAGTGTGTGTGTAAACAATGCATCTGGAACTTACTTGTGGACTTGTAAACTCAGAAGATCGAAACAACCGGAACTTTAACATGTGTCTAAAAATGCCCACTGAGAGTCCTGACGCTCATACCAGAGACTGTGGTGCTATCTGTTTCTGGGCTCTGGAGCAGAGGCCGCTCCACTGAACAGGCAGGTGTCAGCAAAGGGTGTATGAGGAAATGAAAACATCCCAGACCCGAGGGGGGGGACAGCACACGGGCAAGGGAGTGGCATGTTCCGAACTGTCAGTGATTAACGCCTTCCATTCCGGGCGGGTGACCTCAGGGCTGGAGTTCCACATTCTTGAACCCTGGGAAGGGAGATGAGTGTCCATGTCCGAGAGAGGCTGCACCCAGAGATGGAAGCAGTGGAGTCCTCATATTGGCAGTTCTGTGTGTCCCAATCAACCAGTAGAATGCAGCCAAGCAAGACTTTCTCCTCTCCCCTTTTCTACTTTGTTCTGAGGAGTTTCCGATGCCAACTCAGTTCATTACAAAAACGTTTTCTTTCCTCTTGGGTGAGTTAATGTGTATCTGTCCGTCTTATGAAAGGAGGGAGCTCACACCTACATATTGAACAAGGCCCCAGCTTCTTTGGAATCACCACTGTCTGGGGACCACTGCTGTGGCGAATGGTATGATGCCACCTTGAAGCAGATGCTGGGCACTCGCCTTCAAAGGTGGCGTTGAGAGGAGGCCTCTGGTCTCCTGACCAGGCTCAGGTTATTGAACCCAGTACAACAAACAATATTAGTCTGTCTTCAAACAATGCCAGCAGCCAGGACTCCCGGGAGCCCAGCTTCAGGACTTGTGCCAACAACGGTGGATGCAGTCATCCATGTGTCGGGGGCAGATTAGAATGGATAGGTATCTGATTTGGTACCCACAAGTAACAGCTGCATTTTTGTGTACTGTTTTGCCTGAGCAAAACTTACCTGAGTTTGAATACCTGAGTCGCCTTTGGTGGGAAGCATGGGGTAATAAATCTAAATAATTTTTTTTTAAAAAAAAAAATATTGCTCAGGTACTCAAAAATCCCTCTGAAATTCAGTTACCATTTTTGGAGTACCTCAAATTACCTGAAAAACTAAAATAATACTCAAAAACTTTCATGAAATCAGGGCAAAACTGGTGTTTTGGTGTACCAGTTTGTTGGTATTTCAGGTGCAGTGCTACCCCTAGGATGCATGGGGCAATGCTCCTCCTGTCCCCCACATCCCCAGTACCACTACCTACCTTAAAATCCTATCCCCCGGGTGCTGGCCGCATGTTCAGAGTTCAGTGCAGCTGTTTCAAGCCGCTCCGGCGCTCTGAACTTCCTGTTTAGCACGCTGGAGCTCACACATGCGCAGTTCTCCAGGCTGGAGAACTGTGCATGTGCGAGCAAGCTCATGGGTTCTCCGCATGCGTTGCGGGGGGGGGGTCACTTGCAGGTCGGGACTTGCGAGGGAGCCTGCCTGCCTGCCTGGGAGGGGACTTGGAGAGAGCCAGAGGCTCATTGGAGGAGTCAGACAGGAGACCTGTAAGGGTCAAAACTTGGCAGAACGCTCTTTGGGCGGCTAGGGAGTGCCGTCCACTGTGTGCTCATAGGAAAGAGCAACGCGTTGTCAAGATCGCTTGGGGCAGTCTTTATGGAGAGACAACCGGCAGCAACAGTAATGTTATATGGGCTGTAGCCCTTGGTGCCCTGTGGGCAGGAGGGGGAGCAATGGATGTGCCTGTGTGTGTGTG
>QEPC01010859.1:19360385-19387977 GCA_003113815.1 Sphenodon punctatus | reverse complement strand
AAACGGTGCAGGTACTGAAAAGTACCCGAAATGTTTGGTTTGATTTGATGGATATACCAGTTTTTGTGGGTCCTTGTTTCAGTTCTGATGGATCGTTAAAACTGATGGCTATTTCAGACTGATGGATAGTTAAAACTGGCCCTGCCAAATTGGCCTTTATCGCTCAGCTTACTGAAATGCCAGGAATGTATCTACAAGGCATGATCCTCTTAAGTCGGCGGTGATGCATAGCAGGGGCGTGGTGAAGACAATTGTTGCCAAAGGTCACACAATTCTCTTGAGTGTTCCAGCACCAGGGAGTAAATGCTCGGAGGGGGAGGGAGCAGCAACAGTCTTGCTCATGGAGACGACTTAGGGTTTACATGAGATTTGATTAAAGTCTTTTCACTTTATTGGTTAGGTTCTTAGATAAACCTGGGCTGGCAGCTAGGGGGAAGAAGGACATGTTGTTGATTAGTATTATTAATTGTACAGAGCCAGAAATGTGCCGGATGGTGAACAGTTGGGATTAGAGAGAGGTCTTTGTCCTGAGGAGCTTACAATCTAGGACAGATGGAGGAGAGGAGACAGACGGAAGAAGCAGATAGACGGAGACAGAGATACATTCAAGAAGTTGTAAAGTTGCAGATGCATGTTATTTTTTGCTTAATACAAGGGTTACAAGCTGCAGAGCCAGCAACAATGAATTATATGGGGACTGGGCTCGATTACCCTCTTCCCCCACTCCCAGTCTTAAAGGAATTGGCTGAGGGATCCAGTTAACATGACAAGGCTTCCTATACATAAGAGGCCCAGGTAGATCTGCACCGAATACCCACAGTACCAATCGGTACCCGATTGCAACCCAATTTGGATACCCAATCTCCTGGAGAGTTGACTTCTGGTTCCAGAATGTTGACTTCTGGTACCGATTTTTTAACTTCATTTCTGATCTATTGACTTCTGATACCTATTTATTGATTTTTCTGCCCCAGAACATTGACTTCTAGTCCTAAAAAATCAACTTTCAGTCCCAATTTTTAAAATTTCTGTCCAGATTTTTTTTTAAAAATATCTGTCCTGATATACCAATTGGTAGTTGGAAAATTGGGACATGGGTAATGGAAATGACTGATTTGGGGTATCCAGGTACCCAGTCGATATCCAGGTAGCCCGTCAAGTACTCAATGCGGTACTCAAACATGTGGGTATTTCCCATGGGTACTAAATTGTTCGCAGGAGGGGCGGGGTATAAATTTATAAAATAATAAATAAAAAATATAATAATAAAATAATAATAAAATAAATAAATTAAGTACCCATTTCAGCTCTTCATTTCTCCTCTAAAAACATTCCTTTTTTCCTGTGGCAATGAGTTCCGTAGGTTAGTTTCACAGTGGATACGTGTGCAGGTCAGAAGTGTGTTGAGTTTGAAGGCGTGAGTGGACATCTGTCTCAGTAGCAGGAACAACCAGGGGGTTTGAGATAGGGGACTGTAATTAGTTTTATTTATGTATATTTTTAAAGTATATTTTCTATGTACTGTAATTCACCTCGAGCCCTTGAGATAGGGTGGGACAAAAATGTGAATAAATCAATACATCAGAGCTGCTCTTGTTCGTCTGAAGTGATATAAAAGGTTCCTCCTTCTAGTTCATTTGCATAACTGCATCCTCCCTTGGAAACCCCACACTCTGTTTTTGCCTTTCGCGATAGCAATGCCAAAGGCATAGCTGGTTTGGAGAGGAATACGAAGGTGGAATGGACCTCCCAAGACGCTTAGCAAATCTTCATTGGGTGCTAAGCACCCATTGGCCTAGGCACACATTCCATATATGCATGGCCTCCTCTCCAAGGATAATGGATGCTGATATAGCAGCACCACCGGAACCTATTATAGCGACACTCTTGAGCAATACATTCACACAGCTGCCCATTCCCCTACACTTCAGTGGCCTACCTCTTGCCTCAGGCAGCAGAGATGACGGTGTTCAGGAGGTGATAAGAGTTCCACTCAACACTAGAATGTGCGTATGTTCCACTCCACACTAAGAAATTCTCCTGTGTATTTTGGGGATTGGAGGAGAACTTTTGTAGGGAAGATTTTTTCCCATTTGTCTTGACTGAGTGGCTGTTTCCCAAATGTAAAGATTAATCCGTGAAGATCCATCCTGTGTTGAAATGGCCAGCATCACCCCAATCCCATAGCTGCTCCTAGAGACCCTCATGGTGTTCCGTGTTCCAGATGTTACCCAGATGATATCATGACTCTATGGGCTCTCAAATTACCGGTGTGGAGTGGAAGAGAGGCAGCACGCTTATCTGTATGTAATAAGCAGTTTCGGTGGCTGCAAGCCCAAGCAGGATCTTCACGGGTTCCGCGTGGCTCAATGTGCTCTCAGTGGACATGCACGCGGTTTGCACGCCCATGAGTGTGTGCAGGTTGCATGCGGCGCATGCGAGGCCGGAATCGCCCCCAGTGTTGGTAAGGACCATCTTTCACTGTCCACTGATGTTACCTGCTGTCGGAGAGAGGATAGTGGGGTAAAGTAGGGGTCTGATCCGGACTGTAGTTCTTCTCTTTCTATGAAAGAAAGTGTAATTAAAAAAAAAGGAATCACTATATTTTTTTCACTGAGAGCAATCGCTCCTTTCTTTTTACCTCTGGGAAATTGCGATATAGGTCATTTAGAGGTTACTAATGAGAGTCTCAAGTCATTTACTTTTTACTTTTAAAGACAGTTCTAAACATACAGACACACACCTCCCCTTTCTAATACACCTCTCTCCAGGTGTGGCTAGAGCCTTTGGAAACTCTGTCCTGACAAGTTTTCCCCCTCTCAGAGGTGTAACCTAACAAATCCGTGACCCAACAGTAAACAAGGAGATTATCCATTCCTCCTTTGGAACACAAATTGTGTTGCTAATTTTGTCAAGCTCCTAATAAATTCACGCCCAGCAACACAAGCACGATGGCATCAGAGTGGGACGTGTGGACGTAGATACGCATACAAACCGACCCAGAAACTCTGATTCTCCACTCTCTGGAATCACTCTGGAGGAAGCAAGACCAGAATATTGTGCAAAGCGCAGGATGGGCCTTTTCACACAGGCGCCCCGCCCTCCCCACGCGTGTACGGGGGGGGGCCTGTGTGAACACCATGACAGGTGGAGGGGGATGGGGGGACGTCAATGCCGATGCTCCGTGGGTGGAGATGTCTGTGCCCCTGGGGGAACAACTGCACACCCACCGCCACCCATTTGAAAAGGGCCGACGGTATTGAGACTCACTATACAAATAATACATGGAATTATTTGGGGGAAATACTCACTAAAACAGAATAAATCAGAGAGACTCAGCATAATATATGGGATTTACAAACAAGACACACCCGGTCAAATTTTTCTCGACTGAAACCACTGCTAAGGGAAGAACATGGGAAGGAAATCAAGGTACTGAGTTATACCTTGGGTTGCCAGATTACCTTGGATTGCAGAGGGCCTGATCCGTGTGTGGCCCCATGGCGGGCAAGCACAGCTGCCACACTGTGGGGCCAGCATGGGGAGCTGCGCCAGATGGTAGCCCCCTTCCCCCATGGGGCAGGTTGACCGCTGTCAGATCTCCCGCTCCGGTAGGGGTCACACAAGTGGGCTCCCGGCCCTGACTCCCTCCCCCAAACTCCCTCCCGCAGCCGTGATGTGGGTGTGCGCGATGGGTGGGTGACAGCACCTGCTGCTCAAAGTCACCCTGCGGAGCTCACCGTGCAGTAGGGAGGAATGAGCTACGGCACGTGGGGTACAACTCCTTGGGGCAGCCTGACTGCATTTTGGGTGAGGCTGCTACATGATGCGTCCTTGGCCTCTTTCTGAAGACGCTTCATGTAGCAACCAGCTGCTCGCCCCGCCACATGGTTGGGGGGTAGGGGGGACATCTGGGGGCCACCGCGTGCTCCGGCTGCCCAGTGAGTTAGGGCTAGCCAAGGCATGGTAGCCTGCCCCAGGCTTCTTGTGTGACTGCATAGTGTGTGTGAATTGCAGTGGGACCAGGAAACCCTATCCCCTTTGCTCTTGTGAAGGCATTCTTGTCTTACATTTTATGAAAAGTAAAGGCGAAGGCGTCCAATTTTTTAAAAATTTTTATTTATTTATTTATACCCCGCCCCCTCCTGTAAAACAGCTCGGGGCGGCTAACAATTTTAAAAGAGTAAAAAATACAATAATATAAATAGAAAACAATCATAATGATATAAACAATTTAAAACAGGGTTAAGACAAAATCAAAGAATAAATAAGGGTAGAGTGGAGATAAACCCCTAACCCCCCCTCCCCAAAGGCCTGGGCGAACAGCCAGGTCTTACAAGCCCGCCGGAATGTTAAAAGGCTCGGGGCCAGGTGAGCTTCCTCCGGGAGGGAGTTCCAAAGGTGTGGCCCGGCCACCGAGAATGCTCTCTCCCTTGTGCCCCGCGCCGCTTAACACGGGGGACCTCCAAGAAGGCACCCCCGGTAGACCAAAGGAGGCGCTCTGGGGTGCAGAGGGCGAGGCGGTCCCTGAGGTACGAGGGGTCCAGACCATGAAGGACCTTATAGGTCAATACCAATACCTTGAACCTGGCTCAGCATGCTATTGGCAACCAGTGCAGAGCACAGGTGTTATGTGCTCCCAACGACCAGTCCCCAACAGGAGCCGGGCCACCACATTCTGCACTAGCTGCAGCCTCCGAACCAGGAACAAGGGCAGCCTCACGTAGAGCGCATTGCAGTAGTCCAGCCTCGAGGTGATGAAGGCATGGATGAGGGAGGCGGGTTGGGCCCGGAGATGTACGGACGCAGTCTCCTCCGCACCAGATACAACTGGCGGAAGGCGGCCTTTGCCACCACCTCCACCTGTCGATCCAGGCGGAGATCTGCATCCAATATCACCCCCAGACTCTGAACCTGCTGAGCTATAGGAGGGTGAACCCCCCCAATCAGGAGGGCCGACACCTCCCTCGCTCTCCCCACCACCATCACCTCCATCTTATCGGGGTTGAGTTTCAGTCTGCTCTGCCACATCCACTCCTCCACGGCCTCCAAACACTGGGATAGCAACGAGACAGCAGGGTCTGGGTCAGTTGAAAAAGAGAGGTACAGCTGAGTATCATCAGCATACTGGTGACATCGTACCCCGAACCCTCTCACGATCTCCCCCAAGGGCTGCATGTATAAATTAAATAATAATGAAGACAGAATGGAACCCTGCGGCACGCTGCAGGACAAGGTGCGGGGGCAAGATGGTTAAGCTCCCAACACCACCCGCTGACTTCTCCCCAAGAGGAATGAGCGAAACCATTCAAGAACGTCCCGTCCAGACCCCCCAGGTCACGCAGCCGTCTCAACAGCAGCCCATGGCCTATGGTGTCAAAAGCGGATGCGAGATCTAGCAGGATGAGAAATGTCAAACGTCCTGCGTCCATCTCCCAGCGGAGATCGTCGACCAAGGCCACCAACACTGTCTCGGTGCCATAGCCAGGACGGAACCCAGATTGAAAATGGTCAAGGAAACCGATGCTATCTAGATGCGCCTGGAGTTGGATCGCCACCGCCTGCTCAATAACCTTCCCTAAAAAGGGAAGGTTAGAGACAGGTCGGTAGCTGGTGAGTGCGTCCACACCCAATGATGGTTTCTTCAGCAGGGGGCATACCACAGCCTCCTTGAGGCTAGGCGACAACCTCCCCTGCTGCAGGGACGTGTTAACCACCCTCGCCAGCACCGTCTCCAACGTCTCCCTGGAGGCTTTCACCAGCCAGGACGGGCAAAGATCAAGTTCACAACTGGTGGCTCTCACAGACCCCAAGATATCTGCCGCATCGGCTGGCGTCACTTCCTGAAACTCCCTCCACAAAGTTGGACCAGACGGGGCCTCCATCACCTCGCGTTCTCCACCTACTGCCCCCAACCCAGCATCAAAGTCACTCTGATTCCGAGCAATCTTGTCTGTGAAGTAGGTGACAAACTCCTCACAGTGGGCCTGGGACAAGTCCCGTCCAGGTGGAGGGAGGCCGGACTGACCAGCCCCCACACAACCCGAAACAGCTCCGTCAGGCGTGACTTCGCAGATGCTATGAGGGCAGCAAAGAACTCCTTCTTTGCTGTCCTCACAGCCTCAACATAGGACCGCAAATGGGTCCTATGGAGAAGTCGGTCGGAGTCAGATCAAGTCCGACGCCAGCGTCGCTCTAGCATTCTGCCTGCTTGCTTCATATACCGCAGCCCCTCAGTGAACCAAGGGGCCCTGCTGTGACGAGACAGAGGCAGGGGGCGTCTCTGAGCCACCCTGTCAATGGCCTCCCCCAGCAAGCTGTTCCAATGCTGGACTAGCTCATCGACCGAGTGGCTGTCCGGGTCCAAGGTTAATTCCCTCAGGAGCTCTTGGAACCACTGGGGTTCCATCAGCCTCCAAGGGTGGACCAATCTAACTGGTCCCATCCCCTTCTGGAGGTGGTGCACTGAGAGACTGGCCTGGAGGAGATAATAGTCCGTCCACAACAAGGGCAAAGCCCTTACCTCCCCCACTACCGGATCACCCGCCTCAAGGCCAGAACTAAAGATCAGGTCGAGGGTATGCCCCCCCCACATGGGTCGGGCAGTTGACCATTTGGGACAAATCTATGGTTGCCATGGCGGCCATGAATTCTCGCTCCGCTCCTACAAGGCCAGCAGTTGTCCCAACTGCCTTTTTATCCAATTGCCCCCTCTGTCAAGCTGAAACAGGTACCCAATTTCGTACCCACAGGTAACACTTGCATTTTTCAAGAACCGTTTCAGGTATCCAAATGGGCGCCCACATACTGTTCGAGTACTAGAGGAACCTAACTTTGTTCACCAGCTTTTTGAGTACCTTAAATTACTCCCCAAACTGAAATAACATCCCCCAAACTTCCAAAATCTGGGATGAAATATGTATTTCAGTAAACCGATTGTCGGTATTTTGGTATTTCAGTGGTTGGTATTTTTGGGTACCCATTTGAGAATGGGTTCGGGTACCAAAAGAACTGGAAATATTTGGTTTGGGCATCGGAAATTGGACGGGCGTATCCATGTTTGTACTCATTTCAGGTCTACTTTTGTAGCCAGCCAACTCTGCTTTGTGCAAAGTGGATTCATTTGAGATTTGTATGAGGTTCGTTCCCAAGAAACATGGGGCCATTTTGAATCTCTCTCAATATTCCATAAGTGGGTTGTTGGGCAGTGGGGATTGAACCGAGGACCTCTTGCTCCATCTATATGTTGCCTCTACCTTCTGAGCTAAAGGTTCTGGCCCCATTAGCTCTGTAGAGTAACAAGATCATTAACCTGTAGGTGGTTTGGCACTACACCACTAGAGAGGGGGGTGGGAGGAGGGGGGTGTAAAATTTCCACATGTTGAAATATCTGTGTTAATCTTTTACTATTGCGTAGCATTTTTCAAACTGCTCCTCTGGGTAAAATTTCTGCACATAACCTTCCCCTGCACGCCTCTCCCATGCAGCAGAAATCCTTTAATTATGTAATCCCCTTGCACAGTAAAGTATTTAATCCCATGGAGGGTTCCTACCTACTGTAAGGTGGGGGTATCTCAGAGCAGAACTAGGAATGTGGCTTATGCTGGCCAGAGGGAGGGGCTACCAGCAGTGGGGGCAGAGAGGCAGGGCTTGCTGTTTTCATCCCATCACAATCTCCCTTTTCTCTCATAACACAAGTGTTGCTGCATTTGCCATTCCTGATGGGGGAGGGGTGTGAGGATAAAAAGGGGTGGAAGGATTAGGGGGTGGAAGAAGACAATGGGTTGGAGCAATGCTGGCTGACTCAGTGGCAATTAATTTTATACTGACACTGATGGTTTGTGTAGGCGTGTTTCCTTTGTGGGGAATTCATGGGAAAAAGAGCATTTCAATGCAGAGCGGGTGAAGCCGGGCGAGCTGCCTGTGAATGGGCGAAACGTCCCATCCTACCGCTGTGCCTCAACAAGCCTCAGCTCGGGAGGATGTCAAACAGGAATTGAGGGCAGTGTGATTGGAGGAGGGAGGCCTGTCAAGGTTGGGCACTGGTTCTGTCTTTCCTACTGAAATGCTGCCTTTGGGTAAGGACACGCCAACAGAGGAAAGGCTGGGCCTTCAGATACCATCGCCTGGTTTTGGAAGGGGAAAGAATAACAGAATTGCAGAACAGAATGAAAGGACGGATTGAATTGAGGACGTCTTGGAACTGAGATGGAAGGGATCTCATGCTTAGAGCTAAAAGAGAGTACCTCAAAATCAGATAACCCGGTGAATTTCCAGTACCTGGTTTGACCCATCAATGATTGGTACCATGCGGTACCTGATAACGACCTGATTAGGTACCTGGTGTCCTGAAATATTGACTTCTGGTCTGGAATGTCAACTTCTGGTACCAGGTTTTTAAACATTTTTGTTGATGTACCGACTCCTGATTTCTATTTATTGGGTTTCTGTGACATTACGATAATTTTTCTGCAAGTTCTAACTGCTAACTTCTAAACTTCTGGTTTCCATTTTTTTTAGCCCCCTTCTCCCCCCACCCAATTTTTCTTCTTAAAAATTCTTCCTAAAACACCTCAGGGACTTCCTCGCCCTCCGCGTCCCAGAGTGGCTCCTTCGGTCTGCCGGGGGTGCCTTCTTGGAGGTCCACCGTGTAAAACGGGGGGCCACAATGGAGAGGGCATTCTCGGTGGCCGGGCCGCGTCTTTGGAACTCCCTCCCGGAGGAAGCTCGCCTGGCCCCAAGCCGTTTGACATTCTGGTGGGCTTGTAAAACCTGGCTGTTCGCTCAGGCCTTCGGGAAGGAGGAGGGGGAGGGTGGGTTAGGGTTTTATCTCTTCCCTTCCCTTTTTACTTTTATTTGTTTATCCCAACCCTGTTTTGTTTTTTAAATTGCTGGATTTTTTTAAAATGTTTTTTATTTTTTTGNGGGGGGGGGGGGGAACTAATAAATGTATCAAATAAATAAATAAATAATAAATAAATAATAAAAATAATTTATGGGATTTCCATCCCAGAAAATGAACTGTCCTGGAAAGTCAACTTCTGGCCGCAGGAAACAACTTTCGGTCACTTTTTAAAAAAATTCATGCCACTTTTTCTGTTTACCAACTCGATATACTGATCAGTATACCAATATATAGATTGGAAATCAGTAAACTGAAAAATCTGGTACTGATCAGTGCCCAGGTAACCCATCTGGTACCCAATGCAGTACCCAAAAAAGCAAGTAATGCCCATGGATACTAAATTTAGTACTCGTTTCACCTCTGCTCATGGGTCATGTGGTCCAATGCTTGGCCCTGAGATAGGTTACCATGTATCAAAATCATCCCAGACACATGTCTGTTGTGTGACTCCATCTTTTTTTGTTTTGAAAGGACAAGATTCTACAAAGAATGATAAAAGTTTACAAGATCATGATTGCTGTGAAGCAGGCAAACCGGGAGCTGCGATTGACCCTTTTTAAAAACAATAGAACCAGGGTTCACTCCATGAAATTAAGAGACAGCAGATTGAATTAAATAAGAGGAAATACTTTTCTCACCCAATGTACGATAAATCTGTGGGATGTTGTGCAAGCCAGTAGCATAACTGACTTCAAAAAGGGATCGGGTATGTTTTTGGAGGCCGGGTCCTTAAAGGACTACTAGTTAGGTGAGTTAGGAGAACGAGGAGACAACTGATTGTCAGGAGCAGGGGGAGGATGCCAGGAAATGGATTTACCCCACTGTAACCTGCTGCATACTCCCCTGAGGCAACCAAGGCTGACCACTGTTGGAGGCAGAATGCTGGGCTAACGGACTATCTCTGCATCGAAATAGCTATTCTGTTTTGGGGGAAATTTCAGCAAAAATGGAACTGATATTTTTCTCCCAATCGGAACATATTTCTGATTGGAATTATGACCAGAAAAAAGCAAGCCGCTGTTCATGCACAAAACGCCCACTAGGCTGAATTGCACGTGTTCAAAACGACCACCGCCCTCATCCAAAATGGCGGCAATGCTGCTTCCACTCTTTTGGATAAGGGCAGCAGCCAATAGCGCATGTGCAGCGGCTTTTTTTTGTTTTGTTAATATTTCATCCAATTCTGATTGGAATCAGATGAAATATTGTCCTTTTCTGGTTTTCGATTGGAAACAGGAGAACTGCCCATTTCCCATCGAAAATCAGAACAGGTGAAATTTGAGTTTCTCTCCTAAGGATGCTAACGCATGAGATGGGAGCCAGCTGGAGTGCGGGGGTTGCTCCATGGACCTCACGGACAGGCCCAACATTCTGCCCCCGCTGTGGTCCGCCACGCCCCTCTCTACCACCGAGTTGCGGTTGCTCTAGTGACACTCCAGGCTGTCACCTGCAACTCCATGATGCGGAATGTGCACAGAAGCATCATGCACCCTGCCACATGGGGGCACTGTGGCCCACCCCACCAGAGGGTAACCCTGAGGTTGCCTTGATTGGCCCACATGGCAGACTCCTCATTTCCTGGGATAATGCCATGAGTAGCAGCCATGGGGTGAACATCTGAAGTCACCTGACAGACAGGCAGGTGACTTCTGGGCTCACGGCGGTAGATGTGGGGCAACGTCTCAAGAGGGACCATTGGTCTGACCTAGTAAATGTCACTTTCTCATGTTTGAAGGTATGGAAACCTCCTAAAAATGCCCTCACCGCATGATTGTATTGGCCATACCTGGAAGCATGGAATACGCAAGGTACTGCGGAGGTGGTATCTGGTGTCCCAGTCCAGAGAGAGATCTGCACAGTGTCACGGAGGTGATACTCTCCAGGACCGTGGCCAGTATCAAGTGAGGCAGATGTGACTCCAGAGGCAGCTCAACTTTGGTCCTGGTTGGAGCTGGGCCTGCTCTGGATCCCCAAATATTTAAAGGTTGCTTAGCATGGGTAGAGCTGAAGCTAAATAGGATTTTAAGGGCAGACATGCACAGGAGTTGAAATGTTTGGTGCCACAAGAATCATATCTGCATTTTTGAAGGTCAACAGTTGAAAACTAATCATGAAACTACTTAGCAGACACTGCGAATATAAAAAAATATTCTTAAAATAAGGAATTTAACTGGCAGCGAAAGTGGACGTGCGCAAATACAAAAATACGGGACAGGATGAAGTCACAGGAAGAATGTGAAGCCAACCTAGAGTTGTTGATTATGCAAAAAGGGGAAATCACGGGATGGAAAAGGGGATTTTTGAAGACTAGCCTTTATTTTGATTGGTAAAACTAACAGATACATCCTAGATTAACATTGATTTTGATTGTTAATATTAACAGGGATACATCATATAGGTGGGATGGGGCTATACTAACAACAAAGGGTATAATTAGTGGGGGAAATAAGGAAGCTTCAGATCTCACACTCACACCATCTCAAAAGACCAAGTTTTCCCTCTCTGCAGAGAGAGAAGCAAGCAGGAAGTGGGACCCCAGCAGACCCACGAAGCCCTGGACTGCTGATTTGTCTTTACTACTGTTCTCAGCCTCAGGAAGTGGGTGAGATTGTAAACGCTTTGCAATTTGGGGAAATTGTAAGTCTATGTAATATTGAAGCTATTTTAGAAATCAGCACGCGAGAGATATCTTTTAATAAAGAGCTCTTGTATGAAACTTTCTTTCTTGTGAATTTTGTACCCCTATCCAAGAGTGAAAAGGAGGCTAGGAAGGGTCTAGGAAAAACGTAAACAATCCCCCTAACCACGGGGCTGGTTACAGATTTACTGATCTCCCTGCAATTTAAACCCACGGCTTCTTGTCCCGTCCATAGGGGTAACCAACAACCCATGTTCTCCATCATTTTTATGACGTCTTTCTGAAAACTGTCAACATGTTCCTCCTTAGTCTTCTTTTCCCAAGGCTGAAGGTGCCCAGATCCGTCAGCCTTGCCTCATACGACTTGTATTGTAGACCCTCGGTCACGTTCTCCTCTGAATTCTCTCCCACGTTTTCAACATACACGTCAAATGTCCGCTACTACTCAGACCTAGAGACAGTAGGAGAAACGGCCCTTGCTGTCTGTCTAGTCTTCATGGGCTTTAGCAAAAGAGCTGATTTGCTGCATACAACCGCAGTGAGGAGGGGGGTGGGGTTCCTTAGGCCGGGGGACAACAGTCAGTGTGTGTGTGATCCCCCTCAAGTGTGTCCCCCTTCACGGCCTTTCAAATGGCTCAGTGCTAGGGGTGGTCTGCCGGGGGAGATTTTGATTTATTCCCATTTTGTTTTGTTTCCCTTAAATTTCCAGATTGAAATAAGGATCCGTAATATGGATCTGTACTGAAACCACTTTAAAAATAAAAAAGCAATAATAGAAAATTTTTAAATGACTGGGCACGTGCAAAATGGCCACCAGAAAATTCTGCGCATGGACAACCTTTCCCAACATGGCGGCAGCGGCAGCAGCATCACCGCCATTTTGGAAAAGGGCAGTCGTTCTGCACATGAGCAAAATGGCCACTGCGCATGTAACTAGCGCACATAACTAACGCTGCGAGGGTAACTAACGCAAAACGCAGCTAGTCGTGGCCTTTCCCTTGAGTCTCGTGTAGCCCCCTCGGAGTGGCAGAAACCCCACCAGGAAGGAAGTTGTAAGAGTCAGCGTGGTCAGGACTCTGCCCCCACCCACTCTGAAAACTTCCTTCTTGGTGGGATCCTTCGCAAGCGGCTGAAACACCACAAGGACATTTTCAGAATGGGCGAGGGGCAGAGTGTTGGCCCCGCTCCCTCCCCCACCCACTCTGAAAATGTCCTAGTGGCGCAAAGCCCCCCACTCTAGCGCCCAGGCTCAACTGAGCCCCCTTGCTCTACGCTAGTTGCACCCCTGCAAAAATCGCCCTTTGAAGCAGGCATCCCCTAGGATACGGCTTGTGTTTTCCGGCTGGTGCATCTCTGACTCCTGAAGCAAGAAGATGTTTTCCTCGCAAGGATAAATACTATAAACACAAATATTTATTTTAACTCGCAAGGGGGAATACAAAGTCAGTTGAGTCTTTTGTAAGGAGCCGAAAGTCTCTGCAGGGCGTGTGCGGTGGAAGCGATACGGGCTCACAGCCTGTTGCAAAGGAAGCACCCGAGGAGTGTTATTTTTGCAGGTGAACGCACTGCTTGGTATTACAACGTGTCTCAGACACCCTTAGAGAGGAAGAATAAGCCAGAGGCTTAGGTTCGATGCCCTGCCCTGCCCAAAAATTCCTGCATGAAGTCACTTAGAGTCTTATATGTCTCCTGTGAGTGAAATTGGGTCTAAAAGCCCTGCCTTGTCCTCACAGGGGAAGCTGTAGAGACAAATAAATAAATAAAGGATTGTGGTTTGCTCATGTATGAGTCATAGAATGTTAGGCTGGATTCCAGTGCCCCGCGTTGGAAGGGCAGCTAGGCAAGGGAGCGAGAAACTCAGGTCCAGGGGCTAAACCCAGCTCACAGCTAGTTTTTATGTGACCCCTTCCTAGTTCCTGGATCTGACCCTTGGATCCAGTTTACCCCCGACCCCTGAAAGACTGAGCTATGGGGAAGGGAGCATGAGGGCCTGCCCGCAAGGAGAGGAGAGAGATCTATGACGCAGATCCATGATCCGGACCCTCCTCTTCCTCAAACCCTCCCTTTAAGCACTTCTGCCTCCGACTTCTATGTGGCCCTTGGCGCTTGGACTCATTTTCCAAGTGGCCCCCAGGAGGGAAAGTGTTTCCCACCCCTGATCTAGTCCTTATTCTCCCTCCCTTTCAGCAGAAATCATGAAAGCCAAACCATCGTCAAAAAGTGTCGATTGTAACCTATTTTAAAAAACTTCTAGTGACTTGAGATTCTTCAGCCTCCCTTGGCAATTTCTTTCAATGTCTGGCTCTTCTTATAGCCAGGGACCCATGTTACCTACATTTCCCCCATTTGTCAGGAATGCGGAAAACACAGCGAACACGGGTCCCTGCTTACGGCTAATAAGTTCTTCTTAGAGCTGAAACAAGTACCTAAAGAAATGGATTTGCCCAACGAATTTCCAGTACCCGAATTGACCTGACAATGTCGGGTTCCGACTGATACCCAACTGAGACCCAATTTGGCTATCTGATGTCCCAGAATGTCAACTTCCAGTGCCGTAATGTTGACTTCCGTTCCAACTTCTTACTTCAACTCTTTTTGGACTTCCTGTCCTGATTTCTTTTTTGTTTTCCGTATCGATTTTCCATCTCAATATACCAATCGGTAATCAGAAAACTGAAAAAATTGGTACCAGAAATTACCATTTTTTCTGGTATCCAGGTACTCCTGGGTCTCCAAAGATTTTTATGGGTAAAACCCATAAACTAAATGAAGTACCCATTTCAGCTCAGTTTCTGATATTTGACCTAAATCTTTCCTCCTTCAGTTTGTTAGGGCTGAAATGGATCCGGTGTTCTGTATCTGTGGAGAGTCTCCATGAATATGGATCTCCGTTGGTCCTTTTCGACTGAAGGACGTGTGCCTGCTCCTACTCCTCCAGCCCCTGGGCAGCACCATTTTGGCCATGTGCAAATGACCAAAGATCTTTTTGCACATGCACAAAGATGTACTGCACAATGCTCAATGATACCCAAGGGTTTTTATGGGTAAAACCCATAAACTAAACTAAATGAAGTACCCGTTTCAGCTCAATTTCTGATATTTAACCTAACTTTTTCCTCCTTCAGTTTAAGTTAGGGCTGAAATGGATCCGGTATTATCCGCAGGTATCAAATTAGGTAATTGTTTCACCTCTAGTTTCGGTTCATTTTGCATGTGGAAAAAAATGAGACTGCAAATGGAATGGGGGAGCCAGAGCTAACAATCTGAATCTTCAGTGGAATGTGGATTAAATGGGGGCCATTCTCTATTCCACCAGACCCAGATTGGAATGAGTGGATTCTTCAAATATGGAATCCACTCAAAGATTTTGTCCTGGCACTAGTCAAAGTTCATCCCTATTGTCCTTCCTTCAGTGGTCACCCGGTTGGGTGCATGCCATAATAGAAGCGTCCTTTATGATTGATGTGGGCGATGAACCTTGATTTTCGAAGTCCTTCTTCAATATTCAGTGTTCTACAACCACTTTAAAATATACCTGTGAGCTAAAATGCTATGGCACTCAAAGTCTTGCAACGCAGCCTTCTCCCAGAGATTAGCGAAACTGAATGCCATTTCATGTGAAAAACCTTCAATGCAGCCCTTGTTTCAGACCTGCATGAGGCAAGATGAGGAAAGGGCGCAGAGGCCCAGAAAAACACACAGTCCAATTGTAGCACGAGGAAACGTGGCCTCTCTACATTTGGTTTCTGGGAACTCTTCCCCTAGAGCGTCTCTGACTCCCAGAACGTCTGTCTAATGAGTGTGGGTTTGTCAGGTCGACGTTAGAACTGGGTGTGAGCACAGTTACCACAGAGATATCAGAGTGGCCACAGGCATGTCCTCACTCTGTTTAGAACAGGAAATCCATGCTCGTTGGGTGTGCGGTCTTTAAGTCGGTGAAAATGCTCCAGTTGGCTCCAAAGGGCATAAACGGCATCAGGTGCTGGCTTATCTTAAAGACAGGCAAACAAGAAAACAAAAGGGAAAAATTCCTCCCCCAAAAGTAAAACCCTTCAGGGGAAGGAAAAGGAAGTGAAGGATTGATATCATGGATCAATGCCATGGGATCTTTATTCATCCCCTGTTTCGTTTGTTCCCAGTGCTCCCTTCCCCTGAGCTCACCCTTTCAGTGCTTGAGTGGTGGGCCAGTGTCTAGGGATACAGCCTCACGTGTCACTCTGGGGAGGCTACCACTCCTTGGGCAACTTTAACCCAGTCTGGGCAGCCGGACCATGTGATGTAGCGCATTGTGTGACCGGCTGCCACCAGAAATTCCTCCTGGCACATTATTATGATGATTTAATTAGATTTGTATGCCCCCCCCGCCCCGCCAAGTGTGAGCAACTGGTTGGTACGTGCTGCATCCTCGGGAAAAATATGAGGTCACATCACGTAGCATATGGGTTCTGCCCACGCGCCAGGGCTCCTTCCACCCTGCTATGTGCTGAGCTCCATAGCTGGGCTTTGGGTGGTGGACTATGTTTCCTGCCGCACGCTGTCACGTCACCACCTGGGCTGGGAATTTGGCTGGGCCGGAGGAGGAAGGCAGGGCAGGACCTGGTGTTTGTTCGTGAGGCCAGTGCTTTGGCCCGCTCCGGTCGTGGCGGGAGCTCTAACGGTGACCCGTCTGCCCCACAAGGGGGGCACCCATCAGCCCAGCTGTGCTTGCCCACCATGGGGCCACATAGGGATTGGGCCCCCGCAGCTCATGGTCTCAGGTCCAGGATTGGAAAAAAGCCAAATTAAAAAAATAGCCACAAACTGGACTTGGCCCATGGGCTGGAGATTCCCCACTGCTGCCCTAGAGGCTCAGTAACCAGAAAATCAATGCCAAGAAACAAGGTTTTATTATTTTATTAAAATTGCATGACTTCTAATACAAACTCTTGATTTGGGGAACTGTGACAATCTGTCTGTGTAAGGTAATGTATAAGCGGCAGCTCCAATACGTTCCTACAATGCGGCCGTCTCGCAGTACGACTGAGATGTCTTTTGTTGACCTTGAGCTTTTTAACCCTACATCATTCGAATCTAGTGCTATTTTATATTTTGGCCTGTAGTTTTAGTGATTTAAGCTATAGGTTGACCTCAGTACAGCTCTGATATCTCTTGCTTGCTCTTTGCCGGTTAGATTGTCTCTGCTCTTGGCATCAGTGCACATCTGCTACGATTTGTTCTTGCCATTTGGGAAGGAAGAAGTGGGATCTTTGGAAATGTGAGGAAATTTCTCAACGTCTTTAGCTCCCGATGGCCAATGGAAAATCAGGGGAAGTTGATTGGTAAAGCTTGTGGGTTATGATAATAGATACTAGGGATGGGACTACCGGCAAATTATCGGTTACCTGTTGTTTTATAGGTATCGGATTAATCCGATATCGGATTTATCGGTATTATCGGATTAATCCGATATTGCCAATTATCGGCATTATCGGATTATTCCGATACTGATAGTCCCATCCCTAATAGATATTAAAGTGTCATCAAGCGGTAGATGATTTGGCTGGATGTTTGGATGACGAAGACAGCAGCAAGTGTCTCATCTGGGTTGGTTAGGGTACCCCAGAATCTGCTAGAACATTCTCAAGGGTTCGAAGTCTTGGGCTGACCAAGTCCGGGAATGCCAATATGTCTCACTTTGAGATGCTTGTGGACACTTTGTTTTATCCTCTGTTGCATCTAGTTGAATCTGTAAGAGGTCGTATACTGAGGCATACAACTTATCTTCGCATCCTGCACAAACTCTTTGTCTTCATCTTCAAGGCTCTTCCTGGCCTTGCTCCTCAATCTCTCTTTCTGCTCCCGTTTCCCACTATGTTCCCACTTGGAAACTTTGCTCGGCCTCTGCCACCACCTTCACCTGCTCCAGAGTCTACTGCTTAGAGCTGAAACGATGCTATTTAACCCAATCATTTGGGGCACTGTTGTTCAGTATCTGAATAGTACCCCAAAGGGTCCCTTTTGCTTTTTCATACTGCTTTTTTCATTCAATTTTTGGTACCAGATTTCTGACTTTTGGTACAGAATTTTTGACTTTCCGTGCCAAATTTTAAATTGCTGTCCCAATGTTTCCAGCTTGCTGTCGTGATTTCTGATTGGTAAAACAGCAAATTGGTTACCCAGAAACAGAAAACGTGAAACAGTACCTGGAAATGTTGGTATTACCTGTGAGTACACTCCCTACTCCTGCTCCCTAAACTGTTTTCACCCCTTTTCTCATGCTGCTCCCTATGCCTGGAATCCGCCCCCTCGTGACCATTTAGATCCCTCCTAAAAACCTACTTCTGCCTCCGAGCTTACCTAACTCCTCAACCCCATAGGCCACACCTTTGTGCCTCTCTCTATACTGGGTGGCCATGCTTTACTCCGTGTGGCCACCGGCGGTGACGTCATGTTGGTTCCCACCTGCCAGATGTTACCGCGGGTGGGATCAATAGTTTCCCTGGGCTGTGGCAGGATTTACCCCGTGCTGTGAACTGGGGTCCCTGCCAGCTCACAGCACGGGCTAAGCCCTGCCATGGTCCAGAGAAGCCATCCCTAGACCAGGGTAGAGAGGGCTGTCCGCCCTTTCCCTTTCCCTGCCTTCTCCCCAGCCCGGGCTGCCGGCATGTCTGCTCAGTGGCCGGGCCGGATCCTGTCCAGGCTGAAGTCTCTCAACCCAGGCAGGATCAAAGCTTGGCAGTGCATAGCGCCATCCCAGTAGAAAACACCCACTGTCTCCTCCTCAGGATCCTCCTCCCCCCCCCCTTGCGACCAAGCTAAGCGCTAGGGAGTGTGTGTGCAATTTGTATCTTTTTAATTCATTACAAAAATGAATGTAACTAAGGTAATGAAAACAAACCAATAAGCAAACGACATTTGTTTGGTTTCATTCATTTTTATTTTTTTGTTTTAGTTGGTTAAAAAACAATTTTAAATGTTTTTGAAAATCGCTGCGTCTGTGCCAACGGCTGCTGGGACCGTTCTGCGCATGCAAGCCCCGTTCCAAAATGGCGCCACCGGCATCGGCACCATTTTGGAAAAGGGCCACATATGCCGGTGGCCATTTTGCACACGCGCAGTGATTTTTTTTAAAAGTATTTTTATTTTTAATAAAATAAAATGAAAAAATTAACAAAAAATGATAGAGTCCTTTATGACACCCCCCCCCCCCAAATGAAGGGGTTTTTGGAAATGAAAACAAAAATGAATTATGTGCCTGCTTCGCGCCGCTACTAATCACATACACCGGCAAGGTCTCGCCTTCTTGACTGTACCCCTGTCTCTCCCTACGTGCCCCTTCTCTTTGGGCATCCTAAATTGGAAGCCCCTGGGGGCAGGGGCCAGTCTCTAACCATGACCGTTCAGTGCCAGGCATATTGCTTGTGCTAAATAATAATAATAATAATAATAATAATAATGTTAACTCACATGATGGATGGCTGTCAATCCACCCAGGGGTGAGTTTTCCCACGGCCTCACCCAGCCGAGAAAGGGGGCAGGGAATGATGTGCAGCTGGCTGGCTCTACCCCCACTCTGCGGCCGGTGCCCTGTCTCCTGCCATGACAGGCAGCCATAGTTGGTTGCCATGGCGACCCCCCCCAATGCTGGGTCAGGCAGACGCACAAACAGGTCCGCCCACCTGGTTCAGTCTGCTCTGGGCCACCTGGGCACCTAGAAGGGCCAGACCATGAGCCCAGTTCATTCCTGGCCCACGTTTTTCCAGCCCGGCTGCCAACCCCACCAGGCTTTGAACCGGGCCTGCCTCTGATGGGCCCAGAACAAACGTGTGGGGTTTGGCGCTAGCTCAAGTGCTCCGAGTCCACATCAGGTGAACCGGGCCAGCGTCACGTCTGTTAACGCCCGCTAATTCTTCTCCTGACCAAAAACGTCTTTAGCTTGGACAGGTCTCATGTTGGGTGTTGCTGAGCGCTCAAGTGTGCGGTGCCGTTGTGTGAGTAAGACAGAAACACTTGTGTGACGCGAAAGGGCTTGTCCTGCTAGCGCAGATGCTACAGCTGATTCTGCATGGCAATGGACGGGAGAATGTCAGCTACCCTGGGAAAGGAGGGGTGGGGTGACAATGAGTCACTATGTCTCCCCTGGAATCCAGGGGACTAGACTTGCCTCCAGGCCAGGCGCGGGGAAACCGTTCTCCTCCCACACGCCACTTTGAAAATCAGTACAAGCTCCCACGGGGCAGATAAAAAGGTGGGGGTGAGAGCCTTAAGGGTTGTGCCCAGGCTGGGGGAGAAGAGGAGGAGGGTCCAGGTCAGGAATCGATGCCAGGGATCTGTTCCCTGCCATTGAACACCAGATCTGAAATGGATAGAGCATTGGCTAGCCACAGCTAATAGCCGCATTTTGGAATAGACTTTTGAGTGCTTGATTGGTGCTCGAATGCCAAGTTGGGCACCCAATTACTTGAAAATACCAGGTGTTACCATTACCGGTACCGTTTTACCAGTCGGGAAATGGTAAATTGGTGCCAGAACTCGGGGGGTGGGGGTAGGGAACAGTTGTAAAAAAATCGGTACCGGAGGTCAAAAAAAATGGGATGGGAAATGATAAATCAATAGCTTGGTTAGCCCATCGGGGACTAATTGGGCACCGATTAGTACCCGATATTGACAGGTTACATACCACAGTTCCAACAGGCATATCCATTTTTGTGGGTAGTTGTTTCACCTGACTATCCTCCCTGCTTCCTTCCCCAGAGCTCATTCTTTCAGTGCTTGAGACTGGACAATGTAAAGCATAGCTGACTGGTAACTGTTGATAGTGGGGGTGCACAGGAGTGGGAGCTGGGCAGGGGGTCTATAGAATTGTATAGGGCTTCTAAAAATATGTGGGGGGCACATGTCCCCCCCATGCCCTCCACAGGTCACCGACAATCTAGAGCCAAGAAGACGGCCTGTATCCATGAGTAAGGGAGTTGGAAAGACATCGCGGATGATTTTCTGAAGCGGATGATTTTCTGACTCAAATAGGCAGCTTAGGGTTTTTTTATATATGTTTTCAATAGCAACTTTCTGTATCTCTGGATCATGGGTTAGAGCTTCCCTGCCTCTGGTTTCAGAGAATCAATCACAGACCAGTGTTCCACTGTCCTATGCACTGTACAAAGAAAGCATCCCTACCCCAAGGAGACCACAGTCTAAACACAAGTGTTTTTGGGTGGGTGTGCGCGCACACACACACACACACACACACACACACACACACACACACAGAGTCTGTTTTGGTTGCCAGACCTTTAAATTTCAAGAATCTCAAGGTGTGTTGGGTGCTCGCAACCAAACCTATCATTTCGAATGAGCTTATTAGAAGCAGCAAAGCCACACCCTGGTTTATTCAGAGAAAAAGCACCCTTGCATCTTGTCGGTTCCAATTGGACACACACAAGAAGGACAGGTGATTGAGGGCAGAGAGGTATGTACCGCACTGAAGGAGACGCTTTGCTCTTGCTTTCTGCAAAGTGGGCTATTAGCTTTTCCTGTGTCTGTGTGTTTAAGGAAATGCATGATAGGAGAAAAACCATATTCAATAGCACCCTGTTCTCTCTTTCTGGAGCACCCATAGCACAGCTGTCTTGGCAGGTGAGCACAGATGTCAGTTCGTTCTCTGTTGGGGTTATGGACGGTTTCTGATCATTTCAGCACTGTGAGGTCAAATTACCGAAAGCGTTTTGGATCAGTATATCAACTGTGAATGAGCGACTTGCTGTTCGTTTCCTAATCTCACCACGGAACATTGTGACAGAATTTTGGCATGCTGAAATTAAAATAGTCTCAGGCTTTAAAATGATGTGATTTCTCTTTTGATTTTATTTATGATCTCGCAGTGAGTAGACGGAGCAGCGTGGATGGATTGGTTCCTCGCAATGACTTCTTTAGCCAGAAGACTGGGCTTACTTCTTTTGGTTGGTGAGTACAGATATTTAGAAATATTAGCATTCCCCTTTATAGGTGGGGATTTTTTGGGGGGGTGGAGGAGCTATTGTTGAAGTTAGTCCTTAGTTTTAAGCAAGCGCTGAGGTGAAAATGCGAAGATTAAAAGCCATTTAAAAATGGGGTTGATTGTTGCCATAAAAAGTTTTAAAGTACAGCACAAGAATGGGCTTGTAGGATTGTCTGTCTGTCTGTCTGACTCATCATTATTGTATAATGTCTATAAGGAATTGTCTGCTTGATTATTCATTTGAGAAGAATTGTCTCCTATCATCTTCTCAATATTGCTTCTCTCCCCTATTTCGCTGTTCTTTGACCCCAAACGGAACCTTTTTCGTTTCTTTAAAAAGTCACCTTTTCCTTCTCTTTAATTCCCCACCATGAAGTTAAGAGGAGTCTGTTTGCATTTTGCTCTGGTGGTAGCCATTTTGATTCTAGAAAGAATTGGCTCTGAGGGCGGTGAGGGAAACGCCTTTTTGAAAAGAATTCTAAGAGATCTTCTCCTGCAAGTAGTTGAAACCATTGTCAACAAAGGAAATTCTTTTTTTTTAAAAAAATCCCAAAACATTCCTGTGGCTGGGACGGGCTCGTCCAGGTTGAGTCTTAGCAG
The DNA here is from genome assembly GCA_003113815.1 of Sphenodon punctatus. Taxonomy (NCBI): domain Eukaryota; kingdom Metazoa; phylum Chordata; class Lepidosauria; order Sphenodontia; family Sphenodontidae; genus Sphenodon; species Sphenodon punctatus. Next base: position 19,365,858 of record QEPC01010859.1, on the reverse strand, counting down.
GATTAGGGCCCAGCAATCACCCGCTCTTGAGGAATTCCACTCACAGCCCTTTAATCAGCACAGTCTCTATACAATCCAGATACAGTCCTTTATAAGTCAGGCACTGTCCCCTCTGGCTTCCCTCCCCTCGGAGCCTTGTGGGCTAAAGGCAAAGCTCCCTCTCAGCTCCTGCCTTCTCTGCTTCCTCTTCCCGCTGAGCCCTGCTCTGGCTTTTCTCTCCCAAGGCTGCCTCTGCAATGCCCTTTTACAGCTGCCTTTTGTTAGGCGCTGTCCTGCGCTTCCCACTGCGCCTACAAGTCCGGCGTTAGCCCAGTCCTCTGGCTGGTGCTAGCTCACTCTTAAAAGGGCCATAGCCCCAACTCTGCCCTGTTACAATTCCCTTTTAAGTCTAGCCTTCTGATGAATTTTTAAAAGTGCTAGTCCATCTAACCGAGGTTCAGTTTAGAGCTGAAATGCAGCGATTATTGTATCCAAACAAATCAGAACTTGCTGTTTACGTCAGTCTTCATTGGATATCCATTCCAGGGATTTTGGTTGGATTGATTGGATAATTCGTTATTTCGTACTATTTGTCCTATTGCTTATGCACCGCAGGAGAAATGAATAATCATGTATCCGAATAACATGCCAACTAAGTAACCAAATTACAAAGCTACTGGACCACTGAAAAACCGGAGAGGTGCGTGTTAGTTACATAGAATCATCGAATCTTAGAGTTGGAAGGGACCTCCGAGGTCATCGTCCAACCCCCTGCTCAGTGCAGGAAATCTGCAGCGACAGCCTCCCGGAGAGATGGGCCATCCAGCCTCTGTTTCAAAACCTCCAGTGGAGGAGAGCCCACCGCCGCGCTAGGCAGTGTCTGTTCAACTGTCTAACGGCTCTGACCATTAGGAAGTTCTTCAATTGTGGACGTTATTCAAATATTTGGAGAGCTTTCTGAAAATGTTAATGAAATCCACAAATACAAAATCCACTCTTCGTTTCAGCAATAGTGTCCCTTCTGCATACCGGGTGCCAAGATGAAGCATTCCAAAACGTTATCCTATATAATAAATAATAGACATAAGGAACTAAATCGCTAGTTAAGACATGCAGCGTTGTCTAAATCTTGTTATTTATAGACAAGATGGTCAAGCATAGAGTTAATAGGAGATCTGGGTTCAGTTCCTATCTTCAGGCAAGCCCATTCAGTGCTCTGTCCGTCTTCTAATTCTGTTTATAAAATGGGGAGAACGACTCTTATTTATTTCATTTATTTATTGAAAACATTTAATATCCCTCCTCTCCTGCCTCAGGCAGCTCAGGGCAGCTAACAATATTAAAACATCATAAAGCAACATAAAACCACAACATCAAAAACTAACATCCCTCATCAAAATAATTACCATAAAAGTAAACAAAATAATCCATCTCCTCCCAACCCAACACCCTCCCCATCTCCCTCGTCTTACATAGCCGCCGGAAGGTGAGCAGATCTGAGCAAAGGTGAGCCTCCTCTGGGAGGGAATTCCACATCCACAGCAACAGTGCGGTCACCGAGAACACCCTCCTCAAGGCGGCCACCCGCCAACACTGCGGGACCACCAAGAACACCCTCCTCAAGGTGGCAATCTGCCGACAGTGCATGACCACCAAGAACGCCCTCCTCAAGGTGGCCATCCGCCGACAGTGCACGACCACCAAGAACGCCCTCCTCAAGGTGGTCATCCGCCGACAGTGCGGGACCACCAAGAACGCCCTCCTCAAGGTGGCCATCTGCCGACAGTGCGGGACCACCGAGAACGCCCTCCTCAAGGTGGCCATCCGCCGACAGTGCGGGACCACCGAGAACGCCCTCCTCAAGGTGGCCATCCGCCGACAGTGCGGGACCACCGAGAACGCCCTCCTCAAGGTGGCCATCCGCCGACAGTGCGGGACCACCGAGAACGCCCTCCTCAAGGTGGCCATCCGCCGACAGTGCGGGACCACCGAGAACGCCCTCCTCAAGGTGGCCATCCGCCGACAGTGCGGGACCACCGAGAACGCCCTCCTCAAGGTGGCCATCCGCCGACAGTGCGGGACCACCGAGAACGCCCTCCTCAAGGTGGCCATCCGCCGACAGTGCGGGACCACCGAGAACGCCCTCCTCAAGGTGGCCATCCGCCGACAGTGCGGGACCACCGAGAACGCCCTCCTCAAGGTGGCCATCCGCCGACAGTGCGGGACCACCGAGAACGCCCTCCTCAAGGTGGCCATCCACCGACAGTGCGGGACCACCGAGAACGCCCTCCTCAAGGTGGCCATCTGCCGACAGTGCGGGACCACCGAGAACATACTCCTTCAGGTGGCCATCCGCCGACAGTGCAGAACCTCAAGGAGAGCTCCCCTGGAAGACCGCAAAGGCCGGATTAAGGTCCAGGGGGTGGGGGTGAGGTGGTCCTGTAGATAAGTGGGACCCAGACCGGGTAGGGCTTTAAAGGTCAAAACTAGCACTCTGAATTGGGCCCAGAAGGCTATTGGCAGCCAGTGCAGTGCACATAAAACCAGAGTTATATGCTCACGCCGGCCCGTCCCCATAAGGAGACAGGCTGCTGCATTCCGCACTAGCTGCAGCCTCCGGACCATCGCCATGGGTAGCCCCATGTAGAGCACATTACAGTAGACTAGTCTCGAGGTAATGAAAACATGCATGATGGTGGCACGATCAGAATTAGAAATGTAGGGAGCTGGGGGGGACAGAAGTTCTGGCGGGTGGCCAGCTCACCCCCTGCCCCATCACTGGTGCACCGTCCTCTACCATAACAGGAAGCCATGGTGACCCCCTGCCTTGGAGTGGGGATGGCAGAGCCACAGAGACGTGTTGGCCTACGTGGGTGGCCCTTGACTCAGGATGTGTGCTTGGGATCTTCCAGGGGATGCATTCCAGGTCAGCTGCCTCCCCAGCCTGGGGAAGTCCTGGGCCAACATCCGGTGTCTGGGGAACAGACACGTGGGTGGTTCCTCGACCCAGGCGACCATAGCGGACCCCAGCATCTTGTCTGTTTTCACCCGATATCAATTGACAAGTTTGGGTTTGTTTTTTTCTTCTTAACACTCAGCTTAGATTGTCTTGGTTTGGTTTGTGATTTCATCCTATTAATGCTAGTTTTTAATTCTTGTTTCACCAAAGATTTGTTGCCTCCCTGTCAGAGGGCATAGCATGGTGATGACCAGTTGGGGATCTCTGACAGCTGGCAGAGTACGTCAGAATTGGTCAGGCACTTTATAACTTTTTCATGGCCCTTGGAAATTAGAGGAAGGCCAGGCTTGTGGCTAACACATAGAATTGGGGAGGCAAGTTCATGCCTGGCCGGCTACCCAGCTTACTGATTTATCACTGTTTGCACTGTTTGTCCTGATTTTTTTTTTTAACTTCTGATTCCGATTTATCGACTTCTGCCTCCCTCTGGTTTTTCATCCTGATTTTTCTGAGTCCTGGTACTAATTTCCCATTTACTGATCAGTAAAATGTTGAATTGGTAATGGTAATGCCTGTTATTTTGGGGTAATCATCAGGCACCTGAGTCAGGACTGATATGCTGCTTGTAAGTGCGGGTATTACTTGCGGATAGTAATGTTAGAGGTGGGACGCCGGGTGAAATTTCAGTCTCGGTTCTTTCTGAGTTTTGGATCTAATTTCAGTTTGGGATTTTTCAGTTTCGGTTCTTTCTGAATTTCGGATCTAATTTCGGTTTTGGATGTTTTGGTTCTTTCTGAATTTCGGATCTAATTTTGGTTTTGGATTTTTCGGTTTCAGATCTTTTCAGCCATAGCAACGGCAACCAACTAAGACAAGATGACACAGTCCAAAATTACTGAGTGGAAAAACTGAAACGCCAGAACCATAAACAGATCTGAAATGGCTTGATTTATGGATTATGGTTTTTAATCCGAAACAGCCATTTTCTGACGATTTCGGTTCTATCCAAAACCAAAATTCCCACCCTTAGTAAATATGTTACCCACGTCAGCCGTAGGCCAGATCTAGAAACTAGAAAGGGGACAAATAGAAAACAGCCCGGGATGAATCTGACCTCATGAGCTACAGCTTCCCCACCCCTGCTCAGCAGCAGAGAGAAAATTACGTGGCCCACCACCCATGGATCAGTTCTGACATGGCAGGAGACAGGATACCAAACCAAAATGTATCGCAGGAAGTGAGATACAGAACTAGGTTGACCCATCCAAAGCTTGTTGCGTTGGAAGGTCTCCCGTCAACTCTACTGCATTTTAGAAAGTGTCTGTTGAATCTAAACTGTTTGCAAGCAGGGAGACTCATCCAAGTATCTTGGCAACCTCTCCATGATTGATTCAAACATGGTTGGGTGATTCAGCTGTGAAAAGGTTAAGAACCCATAATCAAAGCATTCGTTCTGCTAAGCCCCAGGGTGTGGAAGGCGCATAGAATAGCAGAGTTTCGTGATCTGTAAATAGACAACGAGAAAGACAACATTGATAGGGGAAGAGACGGCTGCCCAAAATGGCATGAGTAATTAACGCTTTCCCAATGAAGTCTCCGAACTGGTAAAGATAAGAAGTTACGTGCAAAGGTGTCAGACTCCTGGTAAGAACCTGGGTGTAGGTCTGGGGGGAAGAGGACAGGTGGGTGGCCAACACCTGACTTGTAAAAAGGATGTGTCTGTTACCTCATTCCACGTCATGAGACCACCCTTGTGTTTGACATTCAGTCAATGAACCTTCACGGTCACCCCTCAGATGAATCTATTCCTCCATCCCACCCCACCTTTTAGGGACCATCCACAAAGTATGTCACTCAAGAAGGGGGAGGGAAGAAGATAACAAAGGTGTGAAATTTGTGACATGGGTGAGGAGGTTATTGACCATACGTAACGTGATGTCATGATAATTTCTTCTTACCCATTTTTCATTTATAGTTCTATGTATGATAATCTTATTTTTTTTTTGAGGGGTAAAGGAAGTGAGATGTGGGGACATAAGAACATAAGTAATGCCATACTGCGTCAGACCAATGGTCTATCAAGCCCAGCACCCTGTCCACCGACGGTGGCCAATCTCGATCGCATGGGAGAAGAACCAACAGTCACAATGGACAATCCATTCCCCGTTGTTCATTCCCAATTCCCGACAGTAAGAAGTTCATCCTGTAAGCTACTTGGTTAATAGCTATTAATGAACCTACTCTCCAAGAACTTATCCAGTCCTTTTTTAAACCCAGCTCTACTACTGGCCTTGATACGTCCTCTGGCAACAAATTCCATAAGTTAATTATGCGTTGAGTGAAAAAGTACTTCCTTTTATTTGTTTTAAATCTGCCTGCAGCTAGTTTCATGGAGTGTCTCCTAGTTCTAGTACTATTTGAGAGGGTAAATAACCGTTCCCTATCTACTCCTTCCACACCATTCGTGATTTTATAAACCTCGATCATGTCCCCTCTCAGTCTTCTCTTCTCTAAACTGAAGAGACCCAGGTTGTC
>QEPC01010859.1:19285060-19358756 GCA_003113815.1 Sphenodon punctatus | reverse complement strand
TCGCAGCTGCTCCTTTAAGTTTCCCTTAGGGGACAGTCATGGGGTGGGGGCTGTATTTGTTTTGCATAAGGGAGGTTGGGATTCTCCCATGTGAGGAGTAACTGAGATGGGGATTGATGTGATTCATTTTTTTGCTATGGTGGTGAATAAGGTGGGAAGAGAGGGGTGTTGGGATAGCTACACCACATGTGGGGGCGAAGGGGGATGAGTCGGGGAGGGAGGATTGTAAATTGTAATTGTTCTTATATTGACATTTCTGGGAACTGGCTGTGGGAGGGGGTGGAATTTGTTGGATGGGAATTAGTGGGGTTGGGCCCTTCTCCACATGGGAGGCAGGGGTGTGGGGTGAGTGGATTAAAAGTTAATAACTTTTAACCAAATATTTTATATATTTTAACCAAATAATATTTGGTTAAAATTTATTTTTTATCATTGTGAGCTCCTCTGAGGATAGAGCAGCATATTATTATTATTATTATTATTATTATTATTATTATTATTTATTTATGCCTCCTGACAAATGGCACTTGGAGCGCTTCACAATAATAAAACATGGTAACTTAAAACGATATAAAATCCTTCTAAAGCCATTTAAAAGGAAGGTAAACAGAGAAAACCGAGGATACGTTGGGGGAAAATTGTTTGAAAAGACATTCCTTGGTATAATGAATGGGGCTCTGCATTATGGGTATTATGGAATGTGGGGGGGGCTGTGATTTGTGTGACTTTTTTTGGAGGGAGACGAGTTCTGGCAAACTGATAAGAAAGGCGAAGGTGTGTGTGTGTGTGTGTGTGTGTGTGTGTGTGTGTGTTTAAAATGGCAAACGAAACAACAATAAAACCGTGACATGCCCTGCGGACAGGCCCCTTAAGAAGAATCAGGAAGGAAAAGTTGTTGATGTAACCAAGCCCATGACACTCAGGAGGAACCAGCCAAGTGTCAGCTTTGCCTGTGGTCCATTTGTGTAACCTTAAAATTTACCACATTCTCTCCCTTCTTCTTTTCCCTCCTGTTGTTTGATGCGGTTGGGCTGTTTTAGTGTGTTGCAGCGAGCCCCTCAGGCCGCTTTTAGACAAGTGGGTCGCAGTCACGCAACCCGTTTACACGATTTTTCAAAATCCCGCAAGGCGGGATTAGACGTAACGAGGGACGCGATCATGCGCATTCAAAGCGGTCGCGCATTGTTTACCGACCATGAATGAAATACCTTGATGTGTGAGGTATTTAATTCGCTGTCGGTAAACAATGTGCGACCGCCTTGAATGCGCATGACCGCGTCCCTCATCACGTTTAATCCCGCCTTGCGGGGTTTGGAAAAATCACGTGAGCGGGTCTCACAACTGCGACCCGCTCATCTGAAAGCAGCCTCAGTGAGGAACTCCCTTCCTCCAGAAGTTCATCTTTGTTCCGGTGGTTTTTTTTTTAAGGTGAGGACGGAGGAACTATTTTCTATTCGCTGTTGTTTTTAGTGGAGCCGCATTGTGTTAAATGGATGTTTGTGGTTTTCTGGTGTTTTATTGCCTGATGGTCTCTGTCTTGCAAAGCACCCCAAGCGCAATTCGGCAGGGGGAGGGGTGGGTGGCGTGTGTTTAAAATGGCAAAAAACCACAACGTTTTAATGGGGGACCCGGAACAGACATGCGGGTTTGGCACTGACCCAGGTGGGCCAGATTGAGCCGAACCAGACCAGTGTCATGTTTGAAAACACCCTCAGCCTAAGTTCCACATCTGTAAAATGGGCATAATAATCACTAGTCTCACAGGAGTGACTCTATACCTGTAACTCTTTCCCTGAATACATTTCCTCTGCTCATTCCCTCCCAGCCTTCAAATCCCTCCTGAAAACCTACCTCTTCAGTCAGTCTTTCCCTATCTCCTCATCCCTGTACATGATGCCCCTAGCTCCTCTTTGTCACAGATGGCTTCTCTTACCTCCTTCCCTCAGGTCCCCCTCTCCCCTGTTACTAAACTAAGCATGTGCCCCTGCAACATAACTTCATGAATGTCTCCCGGTCTCTCCCTTTCCCCATTTGTTTGTCTTGATAAAGGAAGAAATACAGATAACAAATGCTGTTGACTTCTGACATCTTAGCATCAAATGTAGTTAAAGTTTGTAGAGACAGACAGAAACCTTGCTGCACCTCCGAATGTGACCAGTATGGAGAGAAGCCGTGGAAAATCCCACTACCGTTAGCACATAGTGAATGATCCTTACAAGACTGAAGCGTCCTCAGACCTGCCACCCACCAGAATGGGCTGGTTGTTTTCTTTTTAAAACAATATTTTCACCAAGTTCTTGGGCGTGCCCTGACATATACGCAAGCATGCTTAAATACACGTACAGGGTCAACAAAGACAGTTGCAAAGCTTGAAGCAATATTGTAAACTCGTCTATGAACAAATTAAGGAAACAGAGAAGGGAGAATTTTCTAAGATGAGTGGTGGGCACGGTTGAGGGGCGGGATGGGGGTCCTGTTGGCCAAGGCCTCACTGTGATATGATGGTCTTTCAGGTTGGACCGTGGCTGCTGCTGGTTCCGTCGTGACATATCCAGTAAGCAGAACTTTGTATCCTCTTTTTCCCTTTGCAAAAGCCGTGTGAACTTGAACTCTGCATAATCCCCATCCGGTATCAAGAGTGTAACAGAACTGGGAGCGTGGGATTTGACCTAAAAAGGTCATAAAACTGAATTTGGCACCTGTGGGTAATATTCGCATTTGGGGGTATTTGAATCAGTACTTGAATACCGTTAAAAAAACCAAAATTTTGGTTATTGGTTTTCGAGTACCCCAAATTACCCCCTGCACACAAAATACCAGAAAATCCCTGAAATTTGGAATGAAGTTGGTATTTCAGTACCCCAGTTGTTGATATTTTGGTATACCAGTTCTCAATATTTTGGGTATCTAATCTAAAACCGGTTCAGGCTCTGATTAAAGTATCTGAAATAATTGGTTCAATTCAAGTACCAGAAATTCGATGGGTAGACTTGTTTTTGTGGGTTTCAGATCTACATGGAACCAATTGGGTTGTACGAGAGACATTCTCAAGCAAAAAGGCAAAGGGCATGTCTACCCTACTGGGGAGTGCAGAATCTTGCTTAAATTCTTAGCCTCAAATGCAACCTGGGCAGTCACCTATCATGTGAATTGTTCATGGTTTTTATTCATGCATAAATTGTTAGTGTTTTTAATTCATATTTATGGATTCTCATTTAAAAGTTGCCATTTTATTTGCTAACTTTGGCCCTAATCCATAAATCTCTTACTCCAGAGTAGCCTTTTGTTTGCAATGTTTGTCTCGGGGGGGAGAGGGATCCTACCCAGCAGGTCAATTCCTACATCATCCAGCTCCAAACTTGGCGAAATTGCCTCCTAGCTCCTAGTGGACCAAATCAGAAAAGCTTACATCCAAATTTCCGTGGATTTGAATTGAAAGCTCATAATTCAGATATGGGGATGATTCTGATGTGTGTCTTGAGGCCTTCTCTGTATTTGAACAATGCACACCATGCCTTGAGTTTGGTTTTTAGAACCAGCTTCTCAGATCTTAATGTATTTCTCTCTCTTTCCTCACGTAGTGCACCAGCGGTTCTGTTAATGGTAAGTGTTTCCCTGTCCAGCATTTTCCACGTTGTTGTATTTCAAAGAATTCCAACCTCTTCCCGCTAACAATATCTTTTTCTTTCCTGCGCAGAAGCCGCCGTTTGCGCCCCAGTAAAAAGGTAGGTGAGCCACCAACAAGAGTTTACTTTGGAACGATGGGAATTTGCTTACAGAGATTTGCATTAGCTGATTACAGGGTATTGACGTTACCGAGTGATCAGTTCACCATTTTATTGATCAGTAAAATGGAAAGTCAGTAGAGGACTAGGGACAGGAAGTAAAAAATAAATAAATCAGTACTGGAAGTTGGAAAAGATCAGTACTGAAAGTCAAAAAATCTGGATGAAAAACACAAAATTGGTACATCAGATAGCCTGTAGCATATTAATCAGTTACAACCAAACACTAAATGACTAACATTTAGTTAGTATTGATTAGTACTCAATGTTTACCAAGTTGGGCCGAGTACAATCAAAATATTTTTTTGAAAATAAAAAAAAATCACTGCACATGCACAAACTGGCCACCGGACCATTCTGTGCACACGCAGACCTTTCCCAAAACGGTACCAGCAGCATCGACGCCATTTTGGAAAAAGTCAGCCAGCCTGCACACGGGGAAAATGGTCCTCTCTCATGCGCAGACAGGCTGCCCTTTTCCAAAATGGTGCTGACGCTGCTGGCGCTATTTTGGGAAAGGGCAGCTGGTCTGTGCGTGTGAAAAATGGCCACTACGCGTGTGCACTGCAGACTGGATGACCATTTCCAAAATGGCCACTACGTGGTGCAGACTGGATGACCTTTTCCAAAATGGCCGCTACGCGGTGCAGACTGGATGACCTTTTCCAAAATGGCCACTACGCAGAATGGCCTCAGCGACAATTTGTACATGCGCAGGGTTTGGGGGGTGGGGGTTTGTAATAAAACCAGATGCTTTCCCCCCTTCGTTTTCATCTGTTTTCATTACCCTGGTCTGCTGTTTTCGTAGTTTTGTTACTAAAACGATCAGGCCATTGTTTGTTTTAGGAATTAAACATATCAAAACAAATTGCACACTCCTGGGTATATCCATTTTTGTGGCCACTCCATTCACCTCTTCTTGCACCTTACTTTCTCAAGGATCAGGAAGCTTTTTCCGTCCTACAGACTTTGGCTGTTGGGTTGGGGTTGGGTGGAGCGTGTTGTGAGGGGGTGCATTTCAGAACCGTGAAAGAAACGGAGTAAAAGTTGATAGAATTTTCTTCATGAAAGCTGGGGTTTGAAAGGTTGTGGCGGGGTGTGTGTGTGTGAAAGGATGCCAATGTTTAATATTTTAAAATTATTTTTTTAAAATTTTAATTTAATTTAAAAAATTTAAAATATCAGGTTTTGGATGTATAATTTCAAAATTTTCCATAAAATCAAAGCTTCATCTGAAAATTTCCAAAATTTCAGTTTGTTTTTTCAGATGTAGTCATTTTCTGTGAGGCTGACATTTTGTTTCCCGCTGATGTTGAAGGCGACGGTCTGCAAACCACTTACTCCGAAGTAGTCGAGTTTCAGTTGGACTACGTTGGAGTAAGTGGTTTGCAGCAAATGGCCTGACTACAAGGCAGAGAGAATCAAAGGGCCTCTGTGGATGACTTGAACAGCCGTGTGTTTTATTATCATCAATATTCTGTTTTACTATCGCCAAGCGTGCTTAAGATGAAATCGTTTCCCTTTGCAGAGTCAGCGAGGAAACACTTCTGAACATCGCCAGTGGTAAAAGCTCCCCCTGTAGCATCTCTTTCGGACAATATGCGTGCGCACAGGTAAAAACAATTGGGTTTTTTTTCTTTCTTTCCAGAACTGAGAATGTTATTTTATAAGGATGTTAAGGGTTAACAGCAGTGAAACACTGGTGGCTGAAATGAATAGTTTGATGGGAAACGGACTATTTTAAGGGACTCTATGGCCCTTTTTATACGGGGCTCTCCCACTCATGAACACGCAGAAATCTGCGTGTTCATGAGTGGGCACGATCCACGTGAAGGATGTGGCGGATGTGGAGGTGCGTGCACAGTCCTGCCTAACACACACCCCCTGCTCACGGTGGAACAACCGAGGAAAACAGAGGTTGCTCCATGCGTGGGGGATGAGTGGGAATGCGTGAGTGACCGTGTGCACGCCCTGCCCACCCATCCGCTGTGCACGCGCCCCCCCACCTGGTAGCGCTGTGTAAAAACAGCCTAGGACTCTGCACTTTTGCAAACTGGAAATTTGGAATTGACATCACGTTTGTGAGTTTTGCAGCGAAGCTCACAAAGAAGGGAGGGGACCTTGTTTACCTCACACCTCATTAGTTTGCAGCTCTAGGCTATTACCATCACCTTGGTCATTACCAACGGAGGTGAAGCAAAAAACGCAGGTGTATAACGAAGGTCGTTTTTAAACAGGGCAGGTCCACCCGTCCCTCGTCCACCTGAGCGCCCGTCTGAAGGTGCCATTGTTGGGCACACACTCCCATGACTCACGCCCCAGCCGCTCATGCACATCCACACACACAGCATTGGGGGGAAATCTGGGACACTGTGTGGGACTATGAGTGGCCAGTGTGTAGGTAGGGGCGCACACTCATTGCACAACCATCCCAGCCCATTTGATTCCCCAGTTGTGTCCGTTTTATTCCCCACCCCCAGTTGTGTCCGTTTTATTCCCCACCCCCAGTTGTGTCCGTTTTATTCCCCACCCCCAGTTGTGTCCGTTTAAAAAACCACCTAAGTTGCTGGTGTTCTCTTTCAAAGGTGCAACTGGGATAGTCTTAAATGTGTGTGTGGGGGGGGGGGAGGGAAGGTCACTAGTGGGGAGGGGGATTAGGGAATGCCCAACTCCTCCCTCTTGGTCATATTCCGGCTCAAACCTTGAACGAACTAGATTTCAGCCTCTCACTAGATATTCTAGCCTGGTTCTAATGGAAGGGTGTTGACTCAGTTGAGTGTCCACTCAGTTGACTATGAAGTGTCGAATCAGTACCTTCTTAGAGAAAGGGATGAAATTACAGATTTTATAGTTGAAATGAATGTCCCTGGTGAATATCGTAGCTAACAATGGCCCTTTTCACACAGACACTCTAACACTGATAAAATGGGTGTTTCATTTTCTTATACATGTTTTCAGGACACCCTGCAACATGCATAATAAAATGTAACACCTATTTTATCAGTGTTAGAGTGTTTGTGTGTAAAGGGCCAGTTTTATCCAATTCAAACTGTATCTGCCAAAATTAATAACAGCAGCTATTTGGTTCCATTTTCGTTGGATCTCTGTTTTGGATATTTCTGTTTGGTTATTCTGGTACTATGAGTGCTAATGTGGACATTCAGTATCCTAAATGAAGTAACTGGATTACCTAATAACCAAACTACCAAATAACCAACCAAGCAAAAATACGGATATGTGAATATCCATTTTGGTTGTGGCTATAATTTGGATAGCTCTCTGAAAAAGGAAATAACGTCCCCAAACACAAAATCTACTCTTTATTTCAGCACTGCTGTACATGAGTCTAGGGGGAACATAAGGAAATGTAACGAATCCCTTCTTCCAGTCCATTGTGAATATTAGAGAAAGACAGACTCTCTAACGTTCACATTTTCATTGCAGATGTGACTCCCAGTAAGCTTAAATGTAAGAGAATCTTTACCTCATGTCTCACCTGCGATTGAGGCCCATGCGTATTTTTGTCTCATTCTTTTGTACAATCCTCTTCTCCCTTCCAGAGTGCTTGGCTCCAGGTTTTCAAAGATGACTTCCTTAAGACTTTATACCCTTGCCTCAGCTCCAAACCCATCAGTGCGATGGACCCTGACTATTCCATACTGCTCTTTTCCAAATTTGACACCAGTGTGGTTGCCACGGCCCTGGAGAAGTTCAACAAGAGGGTAGGTAATGGTATCATGTACGGAAAGATAAATAAGAAATGAGTGGGATCTTGTAGCTTCTTGTTTAAGTTACAAAACTGTTGCTTGGCTCAGTAATACAAGATTCCTGGTAGGGTTGAAACTCGATTATCTGATTTTTTCTTTTCTCATTGAGAATCAGGGTTCTTGGCTTGTTCTCGCAAATGAGAACACGTTGAGAAAGCGCCTGGATTCTCATCGAGAAGAGCAAGAATCTCGAGACAGCCCTCCCTCCCCCCACACGTGAAAAACAACGCAAAAGGTTCTTGTACAGCCCTCCCTCTTCCCATCATCAACTCGCCTGGCTGCTCCAGTCTCTGGGTCTCTCGCTGCTCCGCTTCTGTGGGGGGGACAAGGGATGCAAGGAGGAGGCAAACTTAAAAAAAATAAAAAAATCACTGCACATGCAGAAATGGCCTTTGAGGCAATTCTGTGCACGCACAGCCCTTTTCCAAAATGGTGGTGATGCTGCCAGCACCATTTTGGAAAAGGGCAGCCATTCTGCGCATGCGCAGCGCTGTTCACACACGGACAGAACAGCTGCCTCTTTTTTTCCAAAGTGTCGCTGACGCTTTTTAAAATGAAACTTTGACAATGTTTGAATGTTGGAAAGGTGGCATTTTTGATAGTTCATTTTTTTTAAGGCAATATTTTGAGGTGGCAACAAAATTCCATGCCACTTTTCTCTGAAATTCCAACCTAGCTCTAGCAAAAATAATAATAATTAAAAAAAATTAAAATAAATTGCCAGTCAGGGTTGCTTCTCCATTGTTTTTTTTGAGTGCTGTACAGAACACTGGAAGGAATGATCTGTGTTTTTGGAAACCCTTATCACCAGAACGAGTTTTCATGAGTGTAGCAAAATCCATGGAATTTTACTCGGGCTGAACGAAAAGCCCTTTTTGTTTTTGTGAGATATCTGTGCATGCGCAAAATCACTGTACGTACGAAGAACACCTGCCTTTCCCCAAAATGGTGGCGATGCTTCTGCCACCATTTTGGAAAAGCGCTGCAACACGCCAGCTTCAGTGGGCATTTGGTGCATGCACAGCTTTTTGCTTGTTTGGTTTTTTCCTCATGTTTTTCGGCAAGAATGCAGACCAGATGCTGCTGATTCTTGGTTGCCAGAATGAGCCAAGAACCATGATTCTCATCGAGAAAGAGAGTCATGAGAACGAGTTTCAACCCTAAATTTTACACGTGAGTTATTGAAACCCAACATCAATAAGACTTTTTTTTTTCTTTCTCCCCCGCAGTTCTCCAATGTTCCTCTCTCTCAAGAATGGAACGTGGTCTTCTTCAATGGCATATGGGAGCAGATAATACAAACAGCAGAGATAAACAACCTTCCTGTTTTGTCTCAGTGGCTCCAGCAGAGTCTTCGACCATTCCTGGAGAACCCAAGTATCTTCACTTGCCTCCGTGCCAAGAACACCTCGTGTGATAGGTTTCGCAAGTTGTGAGTCATGCATAGAAACATGAACGGACTGCAGTATTACTAGAGTGGGAGGCCCTCTCTCGCACAGAAAGGGACAGATGTTCTACTGATATAAAACTAACTTCTTGTAGCTCTGTTAAGATGTTGTCCCCAAACCTCCCTTTCAACCATCCATCTCCACAGGCTTGAGAAAGCTATGGTAGTCCCACTGACAGGATTTAATGCTAATGCTGGGGAGAGGTGTCACTCCATCAAACCCAGTGGTTTTGGCCACCAACCAGCAGGCTAGACAAGGGTGTATCTTTAACAAGAACAGGTGGTGCATCTGCATTGGGAAACACATGCCTTGGGTGTCCACGCACCCTGGAGTAGCTATGTCCCCTTCCATTGGGAAGGTAAGCTGCCCCTCCGTTCCATGTTCTGCACCGGGAGCCCATTCCAATCAGCAACGCCCCCATGACTAGAGATATTATCAGCTCTCTAGTTTTACACCTGAGAAGGTAGGCAGAAAGAAATGACTTTCCTAAGACTGCAACACAATGATCACAGCAGGATTAATCAGACCAGAAAGAGCCATGTTTGAATATACGTCAGCACAACTTGAGAGGGGACTATTCTAGCCGTGTATTGGGTTACATAGATTCAACACGTTCCCCCGTATATGACAGAGAGCACCCAGACTCCTGGTTCCAAGTGTAATGCACCGCTACACGCTAGACGACACTGGCTTCCCTCATCGGTATTGTCGGCTATTTCGAAATTCTTCCCAGAATGCACATTGCTCTGTAACAATAAGAGATGCATGCTGTCAGCAGTGCTCTAACTTAAATGTACCCATGGTAACCTGGGCGTAGCATTTAGGAGGACCTAGAGAGTTGAGGTATACAATTCGGTTTTGGTTTTTTAATTACTAAAACGAATGAAGCCCCTTTCATCTTAGTAATTAAAATATGAAAATGATAGATAAGGGTAATGGAAATGGATGAAAACGAAGGAAAAAAGCATCCGCGTTCATTCTCAAAATAAAAATGTTTAAATATTTTTAACGGTGCATGCGCAAAATGGCTGGTGGCCCCATTATGCACATCGGCAGTGATTTTAAGAATATTTTTAATTTTAAAAATATTTTTTTTAAATCACTGCACATGGCTCAAAATGGCCACCGGACCATTCTGTGCACGCGCAGCCCTTCCCTAAAATGGCACCGACGCTGCTGGGACCATTTCTGGAAAGGACTGAGCATGCGCAGAATGATCCGGCGGCCATTTTGCACAAAGCTCGATCCGCTGCCATCTCCATCTGCCAAAACAAATGTCCGTTTCTGGTTTATTTGGGCCTTTTCTTTGGTTCACGTGGGTACTTAAATTTGTTGATTTCATTTTTAATTAATACTTATTTATTTATTTGTTTATTTATTTAACTATTTTTATACCCCGCCCCCTCCTGCTCAAGAGCAGCTCGGGGCGGCTTTCAGAACATTATAAAATATCATTAAAAACATTTAAAAGGATAAAAGGAACTAAAAGGGCAGAATTCCCCCTTCCCAACCCAACTAATTAGTAATTAGTTACTAATAATTAGCTATTCATTTTGGAGTTGTTAATTATTAAGTGGTTGTTGATAATTAGTCAATTGATTGATTAATTACTAATGCTCAATTAATTAATACTGATTCGTTAATTATAGTACTGGTTATTTTGGTGTTTGGGCCCTCTTTGTATTCCCCCTGAACTAATAGCAATAGTACATTAGCACTGGTGTGTAACTGTTTGGTGCACAACAGCACTGAATGAGGGAACAAACACTGGTCGCTTTCACACAGACGCTCTAACGCCGATAAAATGGGTGTTACATTTGATTATCCATGTTGGAGGGCACCCATAGAGCACACCTGCAGCCCTGTAACATGTATAATAAAATGTAACACCCATTTTATCGGTGTTAGAGCGTCTGTGTGAAATGAGCCTCAAAGTGACTGAAATGATCGATTCGAAGTAAATGAAGAAACGTTTGTGCAAACGTTGTGTCCCAAGACAAAGCTCATTCCACTATTTGGTACTGCTTCGGAGTATGCAAATAATCTTTGGAAATGAGAAACGGGGTGTTCATTCCAGTCCTTGTTGTTGACTCCGTATGGAAGGGAGGAAACGCCCAGGTTGCCTCTATCTGCAAAGAAATCTCTGCCGCACACGGAAAGCGGCAAGCCAGCATGATCAAATGCAAACACACTCGATGTATCCCCTGACGCTTTTTCCAAAGTGTTGACAAGGGGATGTAGTGGCAGGAAATCCATAGACATTGGTGGGCATCGATTCAATCTTTGTGTGTGCAAATGGCATTGACAGCCTTTGTTTATATGGGGTGGGGCAGCATGGGTATGTCCACCTTAGAAGTTCTAGAAATGGTGTGGTTCCTTAGTTAGAGTTCTGACTGAGCACTCGGAGGATCTGCTTCCCTGTGCCTCTGTTTTCTCTTGGTTTCGTTGCTTTTCTACACAGAGAAGTGACTTCAGGACATAAGCTACATTATTATTATTAATAATTATTATTATTTACATACTGCCAGAAACGTGCCTGTTGCTAAACACTCACCATTAGGTCCCTGCCCCTAGGGGCTTACAATCCAGAATGGACAAGGGGAGGAGAAACGAGGGGGGGGGGCATAGGAAGAGACAGTGAAGCTGAGAATTTTCTGGCGCACATCCTTAACTTAGTTACAAGGTGATCCTGAAGGAGGAGACAGTATAAGGCCAAGAAAACACGAATGGGCACTCTATCTGAGTGAGGAGTTAGAGAAAATATAAACCCTTTAGAAGTCTCTTTTAGTGGGCATCAGCCATCACCAGCGAGGCCAATGACCATAATACCAGTCAGGTCCTTGAATACAAATAATGACGATGACACAGCTCTTCCAAGTTTGATTTGCATTTCAAAAATCCCCTTTCCTGTCCTTTCTCCTGCAGAGTGACAGCCCTGAACAGCATCTATTCTAGCCTCACTGCCAAAGAGCAGAAAAATATTT
Organism: Sphenodon punctatus; assembly: GCA_003113815.1. Taxonomy (NCBI): domain Eukaryota; kingdom Metazoa; phylum Chordata; class Lepidosauria; order Sphenodontia; family Sphenodontidae; genus Sphenodon; species Sphenodon punctatus. Next base: position 19,346,772 of record QEPC01010859.1, on the reverse strand, counting down.
ACGTTGGCCTCAAATCTTACCTCACTCGCGATGGTAAAGTATTTTGTTTTTTTAATCTTATGTTTCTCAAATACAGACTATGCTGTGAAAATCCAGAGCAACATCAGGTGTCCTCTAGACGCGTTGATGAGTCTGCAGGATGAACATTTTCCGGGTATCCAAATTAGTAACCAAATACCGTTTGCGTACCCTGAAAAACTGAAATGTCAGCTTCTGGTTTTCAAGCACCTCATGCCCCCAACCCAAATACCTGAAAATCATTCCAAAGCTCTGGACCGGAAGTCAAAAAATCAGGATGAAAAGGGTATTTTGGAATTTTGGTATGTCTGTATTTTGGGTACTCAATTGGACATTGCTTCATGTACCAAAAAGGACCCCAAATTATCAGCTGCCATTTTCCAAAATGGTGCTGATGCTGCTAGCGCCAGTTTGGAAAAGTGCTGCGCCTTCACAGAACAACCCTGGCAGGCATTTTGTTCATGCACAGTGATGATGATGATGATGATTTAATTTTAAAAATGAAAAAAAGAAAGAAAATTAATGTTTGACTTACAACCCCTCCCCCCCCACGAAAACAATGGGGTTTTTGTAAACAAAATCTAAAACAAATAGGGTGCCTTCTGCACCCTCCTAAGAATTTCCAGTATCCGAACTGACCTGACAACATAGGATTGCAACCTGATTCGAGTAACCAGTGATTCATAAGGTCAATTTCTGGTCCCAAATTTTTGACTTCGAACACCATTTTTTTGTCTTCTGTCCAAGAAAGTGGACTCCCAGTTCCAGAAAGTCGACTTCTCATCACAATTTTTTTCCATCTCAATTTTTCAGTTTTATGTCCCAATGTATATTCAGTAACCAGAAACTCGAAAAATTGGTACCGTAAGTTACAAATTTTTTGAGTTTCCAGGTACCCAATTAGTACCCAGGTATCCCATAGAGTACTCAAAAATGCCGCGGTTACCCATGGATACTAATTAAGTCCCAGTTTCAGCTCTAGATGATAGTCTATAAATCCTTGAACTATCCAAGCCTCTGTCTGTACAGAGCAATATCAGTGTGATCCTCGTTATTTATCACTGGTGCTAGCCCTTAGCACCAGCACGATCTTCGTTCACTCCATTTCTATTACTGATTTACCAACTGTCAGGTTATCAATCGAAAAATCGGGACAGAAAAATGAAAAAGTGGGACAGGAAGTTGGTATTCCATGACTGGAAGTCAATATTCTGGGATATTCTGGAGTATTGGATACCCGAATTGAGTCAAAATTGGGTACCGATTCGTACCCAATATTTTCAAGTCAATTCAGGTGCCAGAAATTCAGCGGGTAAACCCGTTTTTGCAGGTACTCATTTCAACTCTAGTTAGCATCAATGCTATTCTCAGTTGTGTTTGTCCATGCCCAATGTCTGGGGGTGGGTGGGAGAGGGTTATTATCTTGGCTAATTACACAAACATCACACATTAAAAGTGTCATTTTCCATCTGTGTATTTTAGGATCTCAACTGAATTGCTACGATGCGGCTCATTCAGCTTGGTTTGCTGATTATTTGGGCTCTTTCATGGAGCATGCTTCCATGAGCGACCTACTCCTCTTTGCAGATGAACCAACTGTAAGTACAGACCCAGAATGGGCAGTGTACAAACCAGGAGTGGAGAAAATTAGTCTGAAATTGGATGAGAGGAGCTGCCATTTTGATATTTTCCTTCCCAGTCATGACAAAACCATGAAACCGCAAACAGGTGGGATGTGTGAACAGAACCGAGTTCGGAAATTCAGTTCAGTTCGAAAATCGAGTTCAAACGTTCGGTTCGGTTGACCGAACTATTCGAGTTCGGTCGAATTCCGAACTTCCGATCCAAGTTCATACATTCAAAACCGGGTTTTTCTGGTTTTTTTGGCCTTCCGAACTGGTTCGGATTCGACCAAACAGTTTGGTCTAATTCGAATTCGGTGCGGTCGACTGAACTATTCGAGTTTGGTCCGAACTCTGAACTTCCGAACCACGTTCACACATTCCCTACAGACAGGAGAGGTTGAAAGAATTTAGTACATGTAGCCTAATGAAGAGAATATTAAGGGAAGACAGGGTTGCATGCTTCAAATATTTAAAGGGCTGCCCCCAAGAAAGAAGGCAAGGAACCGTTCTCTGTTGCTACAGAAGGCAGGACTAGAAGTAATGGGTTCAAGCTACAGGAAGGTGGATTTTGGTTAAATATCATGAAATGTTTCCAAGCAGTAATTATTTATTTTATTTATTTTATTCCATTTATATGCCGCCCCCTATGCCTACGGCATCTCGGGGCGGCTTCCAACATAAAATAAACAATTTATTACAATAAAAAATATAAAAATCTACACAGATATTTTAAACAATTTTAAAATACTCCCATACAAAAATTTAACCCACCCTCCCCTCCCCGCCTCTGAAGGCCTGGGAGAACAGCCACGTCTTGCAGGCCCGACAGAAGGCCAGCAGACTCAGGACCAGTCGTGCTTCCTCTAGGAGGGAGTTCCACAGCCACCGAGAACACCCTCTCCATTATAGCCCCTGCTTTATGCGGGGGACCTCCAAGAAGGCGCCCCCGGTGGACCGGAGAGTCCATCCTGAGTCACGGAGGGTGAGGCGGTCCCTGAGGTATCCAGGTCCAAGACCGTACAGGGCCTTATAGATCAGCGTCAACACCTTGAACCTGGCTCGGCACATTACAGGCAGCCAGTGCGGCGCACGGAGCACCAGTGTTATGTGCTCTCATCAGTTCGTCCCTGTTAGGAGACGGGCTTCCGCATTCTGCACTAGCTGCAATCTCTGGGCCAGCGTCAAGGGAAGCCCCACGTAGAGCGCATTACAGTAGTCCAGCCTCGAGGTGATGAAGGCATGGATCAAAGTGGCCAGGTCGGGTCTGGAGATATACGGGCACAGCCTCCTCACCAGATCCAGCTGGCGGAAAGCCCCCTTCGCCACCACATCCACCTGCTGATCTAGATGGAGACCCGCGTCCAATAATACCCCCAGACTCCGAACCTGCTGAGCCACTGAGGGGCACCCCCCCCCTCCGCAAGAGGGGGCACCACCTCCCCCGCCCGGCCCACCACCATCACCTCTGTCTTGGTGAAGTACTAACTTTTTTCTAACTGCCCTTGGAGAAACATGATTCTAAATGTCCACACTCTGACTTTCCTTGTCCATTCTCCCAGCTTCAGAGATAAGTAAGAGCTGTTTGGCAGTGGAACAAGTTTCCTAGGGAGGTTGTAGGCTCTCCATTACTGGAGGTTTTCAAAAAGAGGCTGGACAGCCCCCTGTCATGGATGTTGTAGCTGAAGTCATCCTGCGTCCAAGCAGTGGGCTGGACAGATGACCCTTGCGGTCCCTTTCAACTCTATGATTCCATTTAAAATATATATATATTTCCTTTAAGTGGATTGGCTTCCGTTGTGCTTTAGGTGCTCGACCCGTTAACATTGGGTACTCATCAGTACTCGTTGAGTGCTCGATGGGCTACCCAATTTACCAGTTTTTGTTCCGATTATATGACTTTCAGTACTGATTTTTAAAAAAAATTTCCTGGACTGATCTACCATTTTAAGTCAGTAACTGAAGTACTCTGTATTAATTGGGTACCTGACCCCGTATTCAAGCACTGATTAGCAGGGATGGGACTATCGGCAAATTATCGGTTACCGGTTTTACTGGTATCAGATTAATCCGATATTGGATTTATCGGTATTGGCATATCGATTTTTTAACATTGCCAATTTTTCAGATCTTTAACACTGTGGCCATTTTTAAAATGACCGCAATGTTAAAGATCCAAAAAATCGGCAATGTTAAAAAAACAATATGCCGATACCAATATTGTCGGTATTATCGGATTCATCCGATATTGCCAATTATCAGCATTATCGGATTAATCCGATACTGATAGTCCCATCCCTACTGATTAGGTACCCAGTAGACTATACAAAAATGCTGGTATTACCCACAGGTAGCGAACGAACTACCAATTTCTAATAAAGTAAATAATCCAAGCAAATTTCAAAATCATTAACATTCACTAGATTTAGATAACCAGATTCAAACTGAATTTTGTTTGGATTTTGAAAAGTTTGGAGGGATTAAGGTTTCCAGATTGGTTTGGCCCTGCTTTCTTAAATCTGAGAGACTCCGATTGGATTAACCGTGTGTCATGTGATCAGCCAAAGGGCCAACCAAAATGATCTAACTAATTCAATGCACTTTGCTAGATTTGAATTTGGAGAGTCACTAAAGCATGCAAATATCAGAATTGAATTCGTGAATTTAAAAAGCAAGATTTTGGTGAAGTACTAGCTTTTTTTCCAACTGCCCTCGGAGAAACATGATTCTAAATGTCCACACTCTGACTTTCCTTGTCCATTCTCCCAGCTTCAGAGATTTGCCGTAGAACCACTCAACTTGAAGCTGGTCAGTAACTTGACTCTGCCATTGGAGACCGCCGTGTATTACACCTCGCTAGTTACTTCTGCCTCCGGCTTCAGATTGGAGAGGTAAAGTAAAACAATTTGCCTTTTCATCTATCTCACCTCCTTACCTCGGGGCATCCGTTTTAGAATTGGTCAAAAATAAAATTTAAGAAGTCAAAATTCTAACCCAGTATTTTACGTTGCGCTGCTCAAAATGGAAATAGTTTCCATTTAAAAAAAATATTCTTCCATTCTTTTCGTTTTCTTTTCAAGACAAGACTACACAGGCAGGCATCGGTTTGAGATGCTTCAGCTGTAGGCAGGGACCCGTTCCTGTGGGTGTTAACAGATGTGACGCTGGGACAACTCGCCCGCTCTGTCCCACCTGGGCCAGCATCGAACCCCACACGTGTGTTCCGGGCCCGCCAGATGTGGGCCTGGTTCAGACCTCAGTGGGGTTGGCAAACCAGGCCCATGGTCTGGCCCCATGGACCCACACAGGCAGGCCAGAGTGGGGGGAACCAAGCGGGTGCATCTGTTTTTGCGCCTGCCCAGCCTAGTGGGGGGGGGGTTGCTATAGCAGCCAGCCGTGGCTGCCTGTTATTGACAGTCGTGACTCCCCATCATGGCAGGGGGCCCGGCCACAGCATGGGGCGGAGCCAGCCAGCTGTGCATTGCTCCCTGTCCCCCTCCCCTCCGCAGCTGGGTCAGGCCAGGGGAACATTTGATTCCGTTCCCCAACCTAACCCAGCTAGGGATGGTGGGGGCGGAGGGACATCCCGCCCCTGGACATGCCACCGCGGTGACACCGTGTGTTTCTCGTTGCCATGCGGCTGACCCTCTGACTTGTGACCTTGCGGCGGTTCCGTTTAGTGATTTTATTCCCATTTACAAATCCCACCCCATGACGCACTGGGATCCGTGTCAGGATGGTTACGTTGCATGGCGCAAGCCTGTGATCCAGCTGTGGCAGAGTTCTTACCGTCCAAACTGCCGGGAAGAAGTGTTCCTGGCTAGTCTACGTTTCGGCCATGGCCGCCCACCCATCGACACCTGCTTGGCCTCTGTGTGACCCCTGTAATGTGTCCTTAATGGTCCGACACATTCTGCTTGTCTGCCCCGGCATTGCTGCTGCACGGCATGTGTTTTTACAGAGCCATCTGCACCCCGCTGACCCTGTCTGTCTTGTCCGGTTTTTAGCCGACAAAGCTGATTTTACTTGTCTTTTAAATTTTGTTTCCAAGGGTTTTAGCTTTTTTTTTTTTTCTAGTTTTAGCATATTTTAGTCTTACCGTGGGTTTTACCGTTTGTTTTTTTTCTTTTTCTCCTCCCTGTGTGTTCGGCACAATATGACCTTGACAGTCACTGCACCATTAACCCCCAAACACCCACCCTCCTCCTGGCAACCAATTTGGGAACACACAGTGGCTAGGGGGTCCCTGGTTAATAGGGTCTCCTGCCTCAGAGCCTGCTTTCCTCTACAGCACCCCTGCAGAGATATACCAGGCAGGAAACCAGTGTTTCAAGGGTAATCTGTAGGGGTGGGACACCGGGGAGAATACTGGATACCAGATTTACAGTATTGGATTTACTGGTATCGGAATACAGGTTTTTTAACATTGGCCAGTTTACCGTTGTTTTTACATTGCGGCCATTGATTTCAATGGTGGCAATGTAAAAAAACAACAACCCGGTAACTCGACCGATGTTAAAAATCCTGTATGCCGATACCAGTGATTATCGGATTAATCCGATACCGATATTCCCACCCCTTGTAATCTGATATCCTCCACCACACTCTGCGGAGAGGGACAGCACAAAAAACTAAAGGACCCCATGGAAATTTGTGCTGGAATACCTCCCCCTGCCACCCAAATCAATCAAAGTCATCAGTCTCACCAACCATTTCCCTAACAGCCGCGGCCTCCCCTCCCCATTATAATACTTGCAACTTTTCCAACCTCCAGTCTCCCAGACCGTCTGGTTTGCTACCTTGGCCCTTCTGCTGTGAGAAGCCTCAGCAGAAATGATGCTCTTGGTCTGGCTCAGAGGATCAACAAGCATTGTGTCCCAACTCCAATGTGCGCCAGCACCAGCAAGGAGGAGAATCCTGCACATCTCTTGACAACGGAGGCGCTGCAGGTAACTCCCTTCACTGATTTCCTGGAGCTTAGTCCCTCCCTCACCCTGTTTCCTCAAGATCTTCAAGACACGCACACACACAATCACACTGCTTTGTGAATGGCTGGCTGAGCTGACCCTTGGTGGTCCTAGCTGCCGGAATTCCAAGGAGCGACTGCGATTCAGTTGCTTGAGAAGTGGGTGCCATGAATTAAGACATGAGACCGTTAATGTAGCCCGGGGTCCAGGAGCCACAGTTGATCTGTCCAGGAGTCACATATATTTCCTGAACCACAGTTTCTGGAATGACTAACGTGTCTCCGTGGCATTGTCTGGGCTCTCGGTTGGAGACAGAACACTAACAGACAAGCCCAGATCTTCAGAGAGGTTAAATGATTTTCCCTGCCATGCGCCGGTCAGGTACCTAATTACCTGAAAAATCTGGAATTGTTTTTACTAATTACCAATTGGTAAATCGGTATGGGGGAAACAGCAGAAAATGGGACGGTAACTTGAAAAATTGGTACCAGAAGTCGGTGTTCCAGGACGCGGGAGTCAGAAAATTAGGACGTCGGATAACCTGTCAAGCTCTAAATGGGTATGGATTAGTACCCCGAAGCGGCAGGTCAAGTTTAGAACTGAAAATTCAATGGGTTTACCCATTCTTATGGGTACTTGTTCCAGGTGTAGTGGGGACTCTAAACACTGGGCCTTATTATTAATATCCATGATGCAAAGCTTCAAAAAAGAAGAGATCCCACATTAGCCTATCATGGGATCTACTCTTCCCCGCTGTTCTGTATCACTTCTCTGCCATTGTGGGATCTTCTCGCTTCAGGTTGTGACCTCACTGGTGAGCAAATTTGAGAAGTTCCCTCCCGAGACGCTGACTGCACTAGGCCAGGTTGCTGTCGGGCTTTCTGTGCTACAGATTGAGAATGGCATCCGTGATGGAGATCTCACTGCTTCCCTGCCGTCCCTGAGTGAAGTTTGTGGCTGGAGTGCGGAACAGGCCAACGCTATTGTTAACAAGCTGTTCCGGTCGGGCTACCAGGTAACAAACATGTTTTGTGTCTGTCCATTGTGCCTGGTAAGCAGAGGCAGGGAAACCTTTCCCTCCCATGGACCACTTAGAGAACGAGTACGAACTCTACCGGCCTATTTGGAGTTGGAGGCAGAGCAGAGGTGCCGAATGGGTGTGCCTAGGATGGCAGAAGGAAGGGGAGGGTCTAGGTCGTGGCTCCATCCCCTATTGTTGAGTGCATGTCCTTATCTTCCCACTTCTTCCTGAGTTCAGTCCTTCTGTGTTTGAGGGAAGTGGATGGATCTCTGGACCAGATCTAAGGACCAAAGGAAAAACAGTTATAAACGAGATTGGGCCTCTGGGATGGAGGTTCCCATTTAAACCTTTCTTTTAAACCCTGCATCGACTCTGTTGCCAAATCCTGTTGATTCTCCCTCCATAACATTGCTAAGATTCACCCTTTTCTCTGTCTCCTCTGCCAAAACCCTTGTTCATGCCCTGGTCATCTCTCGCCTCAATTACTGTAACCTCCTTCTCGCTGGCCTCCCCTGCTCTTCCCTTTCTCCCCTTATCTCTGTTCGAAACTCTGCTGCCAGGGTCATCCACCTCGCCCATCGCTTCGACCACGTGCAGCCTCTCCTCTCCTCTCTTCACTGGCTCCCCCTTCCTGAACAAATCCTGCACAAGCTCCTAGTCTTCACCTATAAAGCTCTTCACAGCCTTGCTCCCCCCTACCTCTCTGCACTTATCGCCCTCCATACTCCAGTCCGTGAACTCCTCTCCTCCTCTGTCCCTTCTCTCGCCCTCCCTCGCCTCCCCTGCTCCCCTAACTGCCTTTGTCCCTTCTCCCTAGCTGCCCCCCATGCCTGGAACTCCCTCTCTCCCCACATCCGCCTCGCCCCCTCCTTTCGTACCTTCAAATCCCTCCTCAAGACCCACCTCTTCCGCTCTGCCCTCCCTGACTCCTCGCTCCCCTCACCTAACTCCTGCTGATACCCTCCATCCAGTACAATCTGTTACCTGAGCTCTGTGTACTCCTATCCTCACCACACGGACCAGCCAGCCATCATTCTCGATGTAACCAAGCCAAGCGCGTGCACCTGGGACCTTGCATCCTCGTGAATGTTACACTCCTTGTCTCTCCCTCTGTTCCCCTTCCTTTGTCTCCCCCTGCTCCCCTCTCAGATTGTAAGTCTGAGGGCAGGGACCGTGTCTATTCTATTACTTTGTAAAGTGCCAGGTACATTGCTGGTGCTATATAAATGCTCACGAATAATAATAATAATAATAATAATAATAATAATAATTTTAAAAACCCAGAAATATCCAGCCCCCAGCTTCCAATTCACAAGTGACTCTTCAAGTTATGACTAGTGCTGAAACTCAGTATTCAAAATTACTCAGTTTTTACCGAGTATCTCGGTATTCGACTTGGTTTTACCGAGTAACCAAGGAATCGGTCTGGTACTCAGCATTCGGTATCCAGTACTCAGTCCATTACTCGGACCAACATACGGGGCTTTTCCTGCCCGTATATGAGGTGGCTCAGTACTCAGAAAATACTTGGTATTCCGTTTTATTTTACCAAGTATTTTACCAAGTAGCGAGTACTCATCCAAGTTTCTGAGGACCAGCTGAACACTCGGAGTCAGTCATCAGAAACTCGGAAATACTCTCGAATAAAATGTTTACTATTCGTTTCAGCCCTATGGCCTGTGGCTTTTTGCAACTGCGTTCATCCGGCAGGTAAACTACTAGTCTCCTTCCCCTTCCCTGCACTGAAGGCCAAGCAGCACCTGGGTCATAAGATAACGAGGATGTTCAGCCCCGGGCAAGGCTCTTTGCCACGTCACTGGGCTTTGTCCACTGCGTGTGTTGGGGTTCTTTGGTTAATGTTATCCATTTGTGAGGCTCCTTAGCCAGTCATGTTTGAGTGTCACTGCTGTAAGTAGTATAGCAAGTTGATGTGTTGGGCTAATCATTCCTTCTTTATCTTCCAGATCCATGATGGGCGAAGCCTAGCAGCCCTTGGGAGCTTGGTGGCTGGTCTCGGCAGCAGTAGATTGCAAAGTCTGCCTCCCAAAGTAGTCTTGGAAGCTGTTAAAATCCCCAGTTTTGCCAAACAATTAGCAGCCATTCCACCCACTCTGAAAACAGCAGTTGTGGAAAAGGTGAGGGAGGACTTTTTCCATCTTAGCAGAGACCGAGGGTATTTTCAGACGTGACACCCTGGCCTGTGGTCACGCTTCCCCCAGCATCGCCAGGGGCTGGGGTGTCATGTCTGCTCCCACCCCACCAGATGTTCACCATGGGCTGGGGCAGATGTTACCCTTGACCGTGGCAGGGCTACCACTGGATGTGCACTGGGCTCCCAGCCCACAGTCCAGGACAGGCGACCTCGGCCCGTGGTAGAGCGGGCCGTCACGTCTGATGGCCCGCTCCACCTAACCCTGGCCCATGGGTTGATAGGCCACCACACCCACCCATCAGGGAGGAGGCGGGACTGTGCTAAGAAGCACAGAAGGTGAGGCCGTGCGGACTCATATCCACATGTCCCCCACCCTCTCCCTGTCCCCTCCCCGGCTGCCTGAACGTTTGTTTGGCAGTAGGGCTTACCCCACCCCGGGATGAGGGTTCTACACCCTAGGGTGGGTTTAGTTGTAACGGGCAAAAATCCCATCACGTCTGAAAATACCCCGAGATTCGTAGCGGCTCTTCATTATGCTGATTTGGTGGGATACGCCATCTGTGGGACATGCACACAGGTGCATATAAACTTCATGGCTATTGTCCTGGATTATTTTTGTAGAACCTGTGCCTTAGTCTTCATCCTCTGTCAAATGCCCAGATGGTATGAGAGAAGCTAAGGTCTGCCCTGCAAAATGTTGCAGCAGGAGCAGGTCCCAAACCCTGGACTCCGGCACTCTTCTCCATCAATGCCCCTTATTTATGCAAACAGTGCCCATATCTTCTGACTCCAAGTCAGGACCTACATCCAAGCCCGGGCCCTGACCAGCACCCCAGAGAGCTCCCTGCTTACAATCAGCTGGGCTTCAGACTCTGCTCTTTGTGAGGGCCAAGCACCAACTTCCAGAGTCCCCAAAGCCCAGGGCTCTTATAGCCCTGAAGGGGATAGGTCCAGGGCAGTAGCCCTGAAAGGGTCAGCATGTGTTCCATCACAAGCCACCATCTTGAACCCTGAACTCCTTTTGTTTTCAGGTTGCTTCCGCTGTAGGTGGCCCCGTAGACCTGGTTCATTGCATCCCGGACGGCCTGGCCAGCTTTATACCAAAATCGCTCCTGAGCTTTGGTAACGAGAAACCCAACGTTCAAGATCTCAATGGGAAATCATGGAACAGGGAACAGGTGAGATGCCTTGCTCCCTTAGCTTGACTTCCTTCAGCTGCAGCTTGGAATGGCTAAGCATTGACTCTCTGTCTTGACGAACTCTCTGAGAGCAGAACGGAATGTAGCTAGAAGGAGTGGAGGAATTTGATAAAACACTGACTTCCTTGTTGGTTTGGTTCAACAGGCTGCCATGTTTTTTGACAACGTACTAAAGATGGAGTCTGACTTCAACAGGTAACGTTGTCGTATTTCCATCTTCTCTCTGCTTGTTCTTCCTGGGTAAAACTTGTTCTGATCATTAGCACTGAGGTGGGGTGTCACCCAGAGCTAAAACGAGTACCTGCCAAAATGGATATACCTTTCAAATTTCTAGTACTCGAATAGATTCAACAACATTGGGTATCGAATGCCATTTGTGCATGTGCAGAACGGCCTTTTTCCAAAAGGGCACCGATGCTGCCAGTGCCATTTTGGGAAAGGGGGCGCATGCATAGAACATCTCCTGAGGCCATTTGTGCATGCACAGTGATTTTGTTGTTATTTTTAATAAAATTGAGAGCCAGTGTGATGTAATGGCTATGTGCACAGTACTTGGACTGGGGGGAGGGGGGATTTCTGGGGGGAGGTTCAAGTCTTGCCGTAGCCAAAAACTCTCTGGGTGACCTTGGGCCAGTCACAATATTCTCTCAGCCTAACCTACCTCACAGGGTGGTTGCGAAGATTAAAAGTTGTGTTATATGTAAAGCACTCCGAGTGCCATGGCGGGAGGGAGGGGTGCTATATAAAAATAATAATTATTAGTAAAGTAAAACAAAAAAAACAACAACCAAAAGACAAAAACTTTAAGGTTCTTTTACAACCACCACCACCCGAAAACAAAGGGTTTTTTTGTAAGCAACAAAGAAAAATAAAACGGAAACGTATTATGTGCCTGCTGCACTCCCCTGAGTACCCAAGCTGGCAAATCAGCTACCTGTTTCAGCTTTACCATATACATCTAAGAAAAAGGAATGAACCCTGTCAGGACCCGTGTCTTGAACCCTCACCCTGGGTTTCCTGTAGCAGTGGTTGGGCCTCCAAGGCCACCGCTGCACCATGCCTTACGCCCAATCTCTCTCCCCAAGGGACCTCTCCATGCTGGCCCGGCCATGCCTTTCCTGTCACTCCTAGCCCTTGACACGCCTCCTGGGTTCCTGTATGACTACCAGTCAACATAGAAGGCCAGCTGGTAGAAACAGGAAGTTTTGGAGATCGAGAACCCAATAGGCCGCTCAAAAATTAATTATCTGTGGGTAGCTAAGGCACTCCCCATTTACAGCGTTAATCTGGATAGAGCTAATACCGCGCTAGCCAGTAGCCTCTGACTTTCCTCTCAATCATTTTGAGATGTGGGATTTTTGGGCACATCTGAAAGCGAAGCCAGATGCAGACGCAATCTATTTTTCTCACTTTCATTGGTTCCACTCTCTTCTTCCAAGTCTTCTATCACCTCCACTAACTTGCGTCCTTTGAATTTTCAGTCTTTCCCCTTCGGTCCTTCAAGGCTTCACCTGCGCAGCTGCCAAAGGGATGGAAACGAAGAGATTTCAACAGCTGGCCAAAGTCATGAAGCAGAAGAAAGTCCAGCTAGGAGAAGACCAGGTCAGCATCTAGACACAGAGTGCCATACAATGGCTTTTCAGCAATGGTAGTTCTAGTCCAAGATTGTGAAACCTTTTTCTAGCATTCAAGTTCTTGAATTTGGCTTAATGCTGGAATGAAAGGGGCGTTTGAAATTCATGGATTAAGTTCAGAGATTTGTTTCCTTGAGGTGTTTCCAAATTTGATTTTGAGCCATTGCGAATAATGACACAAAATCAGACTTTTAAAAACCTAGATTTGCTTGTTGAAAATGGGGGCAGGGGGACCTCTTCTCCTCCCAAGGGCCACTTTGAAAATGAGTACAAGTTCCATGGGTCAGATGGGATTTGTGGGCAGTGGTTCATAAAGGGTGTGCTCAGGACGGCATAAGAAAGAGGCGATTCCGCGAATAGATTATTTATTTATTTACATTTTTCTCTCTCATCCTTCTCCCGAAGGACTCAGGGCAGGCCTTGGGGAGGCTAGAGAGCCATTCCTCTGATAGAAGGCGGTGTAAAACTTTTTTTATTTGAAAAAGCATTTGGCGGGTGGGGACAGGCGTTGATTAGAGGTTTTGAGTGGGGTTGGGGGTGGGGTTTTGGGGTGAGGAAGGGAGTTTTTACTGGATACATTTTATTATTGGTTTTTTTTTGTCATTATTGTTTGGAAGCCTCCCCGAACCACCATGGGGAGGGTGGTATATGAATTCAGATAAATAAATAAATAATATAAAATCAGCTGTCAGCCAGATTTGGTCCTTGGCATGGAGGGTCCTCACGTCTGGTTTAAAAAATAAAATAAAAATCTGTTGATAAGTGTAATTCAGTTTCAGTTCATTCATTTAATTTGCTTCAGCGTTTAAAAACAAGGAAACTAAAATCCTATGGGTGCAATCCAACACCCCCTGATAAACTGCTCCGGGGCTCAGGTATGTGCGTGCAATGTTGGCGCAGCAAGCTTCACAGGGCATTGGCGTGCCCCTTCCGAAACGGTCTGCTGCATGCGCAGCCCACCTGCGCAACGAAGCTCACGCCGCCCAGATCAGCACTGGGTCTGCTGCTGGCGTAAGTCGGGGGTTGGATTGCACTCAATTCGTTTAGGAAATTAAAATTCAATTCAATTCGACCGAGTTTAAACTTAAACTTAGAAAACTTTTAAAAATGAAATTGTGTCTATGTGAATGAACTGAATTGGATTTTGTCTTCATTAAAGAAGCAAACCATGGGTGTTTTCAGATGTTACGGGACCACTTGACCCCGTACCGAAAACAACCCTTTCATTCCCCGCCGGGGTCACCCCATCACGCCATATCAGACGTGCCGGGGGGATCCCGGCGGGGACATTCCCCCGGCTAGCCCGGGAAGCGTGGTTCAAATTGACCCCATGCGGGTATTGACCGTGGCAAACATCTGGCGGCTGCCAAACAGAAGTTCGAGCCAGAATGACCACAGGTGGGTATTCACCATGGTTCACTGTGATCTCATAACGTCTGAAAATACCCCATGTTGCTTGGACAAGCTACTTAGGCTACGATTCACAAAGCACTTGCTTCAATGGAGCGACTCCAGAATAAGCGTTTTGTAGATCGAGGCTTTCGTTTACGCTGCTTGTGGCGCAATCAGCCCCTTGCACGTTACGTACAGTTTGAAGTAACAATGCTGAACATTTAAATTACAGGATTTGTAAATGTTGAATATCGAATTACGTGTTTGCAAATAAATTAAACACTTTGAGAAATACCTGAAAATCTAGGGGATTCAGCTTAAATGAGTGTGTACAAAAGTGGATCAACCTGTCAAAGTTACAGTACTCGACTCAACCCAGTAACACCAGAGTACTAATCAGTATCTGATTGAGTACTGATTAGTACCTGACAGGCTACCCAATGTACCAAAATACCAGTTTTATCCTGATTTTTCAATTTCCAGCACCAATTGTCTGACTTTTGAGACCATGTTTTGATGTCCAGTATTAATTTTTTTACTCATTTACTGATCTACTGACTGGTATATTGGTAATTCAGTAACGGTAGTGCCAGGTAGTTTCAGGTAATTGGGTGCCAGATCAGGACTTGGGTAGCCTGTTGGGCAGCTGATACAGTGCCTGAAATCAAGGGCAAATAAGCTACCCATCGCAGTTGTACTAACGTGCAACCCTCCAACATTTAAGTCAACCTTTAAACTGAGTCATTGACTTCAATGGAGGAAGAATTCCACCAATAGTCACAAAACTGGGAAACTATGATGCAAATTTAGAATTCACTTTTGTGAATTTGTAAAAAAAAAAATCAAAGGTTGGATTCACTTTCAGTATCCATTTTGGCTCTAAAGCTGATGGAATTTGATCAAATGAGGCAATTCTCAGATGTGGAACCAGAATCTTTTGATTCTGGTGTTAGTCCAAAAAAATCAACTCTTGACTTACAAGATGCCAAAGCTACCTCAGATTTTTGTCTGTGTAATATTTTGAGGAGATTGCATTACTTCTAATTTTCCTCCTCCTTCATAAAAAAAAAAATCTGGTCTGTTTTTCAGCTGAGGTGTTTGGCTAAGAGGGTGACGGTTGATGGTATTCCTGATGATTTGGACAGCTATCCTAAGGAGATGTTGCTCTTTCTGAGGTAACAGAGCAATGGTTTCTATCTTGCTATTTTCCTCCACTAGTGTAAATGAGAAATGCGATTTAGTGTCCCATAAGATGACTATCCATGGCTGCTATCCTGACCTTTTGAAGTCAATGAAAATTCTCCATTGACTTCCTTAGTCAGTGGAATACTTGGCCTGAGATTGTGACCATCGTTGCTATTGCCAATTTTACCCATTCTCTTTCTTTAGATAGTTTCCCTCTAAAGACCCTCAGGGTTTGGGGGTTTTCCTGATTTTTTCCCTATGTTTAACTTCTTGTGACTCTTTAAAGTCCAGCTGCAGAACAGGAACTCTCCACTCAGTAAACATCCTAATGGGTTACTCTCCGTAGTGGGCGTGATGGATCAGCACAGATTTCCTAGGCTGAAAGTTAGTGCAAAAAGAAGCTACTCTATGCGTTTCAGCAGCCTGTGTGTCAGGGTGGGCAATGTTTCCCACCCAAGAGCCAAAATCTTCATACGGTCAAGAGCCGTGAGAAATGCACGCATGTCTCTCTGCTATTTTGTGCTGGCCTCACTGGTGTGCTGCAGTCCTGGATGATGAGATTCCAAGGAGCAGCCGGGATTCAGGTGCTAAGACTTGGGTGCAGTGAAACAAAACACATGACCATAAAGGCTGCACTTGAATTGTCCAAGAGCCTCAGGAGACTCCCAAGCTGGTTTGCCCACCCCTGCTCTAGGCAGAACCACAGAAAAGTGTTGGGGAGTAGGGAATAGACTTTGGAATGTGGGAGGCAAGTTATGGAAGATGCACCAATTTCTGTGCTCCTGGAGCAGGCTGGATTAATGGAGTATTTGTTTTCTCAGCCCTTCAGATTATGCATCAACGGGCAGCTGTCGAGAGTATTTCACTAACATTGGGGAAGCAAACATTGATGTTCTGCAGAGAGATTCCCCCCAGCGGAAGCAACTCTTGTCTGAAGCCTTGGCCTGTTTGGTAGGTGAAAGAAAGAACCTGGGTTCTTGATAGGGGTGAGCACTTCATTTTCGTTATTTTGATAACGAAAACGAAATTTTCATTTTTCGTTTTCGTTATTACAATAATGAAAACAAAAACAATAACAGAATCAATAATGAAATTTTGTTTCTTGTTAGTGTCATTATTGGTATCGGTATCAGTATTGGACAAAACCGAACATTTTCGGTTTTGTTTCCGTTTTCGTCAGCGCTTGGGGGGGGCTCTGTGTGTTTGTTAGGGGCTATAATGAGATGCAGCCTGTTCGCACTACTGCCACTGGCACTTCTACCACACCCACAGACCACACCCCCTCCCCCCCCCCAACACACACACGCTGATGAAAATGGAAACGAAACTGAAAACAAATTTTTCAATATCGTCCAAGACCGATACCAATAACGACACCGATAACGAAAAATGAAGTTTCATTATTAACAAAAATGAATAACGACAGCTTTTAATAATAAAAATGAAAAATGACATGGGTCCCTGTCTTGTTCTTGAGTGTTGGATGTAAGACTGGTAGTAATAGAACTGGGGAGCTGGAAGGGTCCCCAAAGTCATCTAGTGTAACGACAATGACAGCATTGCCCATTAAATAACATGCATGAGGGGCATAACTCTGGATTCATATACCTAAGAGGTTATATAAAGGGAATTCAGGTAACAGTAGTCAATCTATTTTGGTGTATTTTTGGTTATCTATGTACAAGCATTTCTCTTTTTATGAAGCCCTCTTGGGCCAGAGGTCATTAGATGATAAGGGAATGGGAGTACCCAGTGAGTACAAGGAAGGTCTCAAGCAACAAAAGGTGGCCATTGTCGGAGACAGGATATTTGTCTAGGCAGACCATCATTCTGACCCAGTCGGCACTTCAGGTATACTTAAGTACTCCTTTACTCAATGTAAACTTAACCTATGAAACTCATTGCCAAAGGATGTTGTGAGGGTCATTTACACAACTGACTTTTTAAAAAAAGAACTGGATAAGTTCTTAGAGAATACAACCATAAATGGCTATTAACCAAGGGTGATTTCAGACGTGACGGGGCCTGTAGTGGCCCCGTCATGGAATCACCCTGTGATTCCCCGCCGGGATCACACTGGCACGTCCAACAGACGTGCCGACTGATCCCGGTGGGGAATTGGGGAGGGGGTGGGGCTGAACGGTGCAATGTGCAGCCGCACGCCCCCACCCCATGCTCCCTCGCTGCCCACCCTCTTGGGAGATGGGCGGGCACCGCAGCCAATGTGGCCGCAGCGCCCGCCCACATTGACCACAGCCCGGAATCCCGCCGCGGATTCCGGGCCATGGTAGCCGGCCAGCCAGGACGAGCCCCTTCATCCCGGTAGGGAATCACATTCACCACGCGATCAGGGCCGGTCCCACTGGGACCTCCCGTCACATGGTGAATGTGATTCCCCACCGTGATTCACGGGGGTGAACATCTGAGGTGGAACTGTGACGAGACCTTGCTCACCCGATGGGAATTCTCCCTGGGTGAGCGTGATCTCGTAACATCTGAAAATACCCCAAGTTGGTCTGACCCAGTCTGACATTTCCTTTGTCATTGTATTCTCAGTGTACTCCGTATGCCCAAAGACTCTTCCCATTGAATTGATCACATACGTTTTTAAAATTCATTTTAGAAAATTTCTGGCACGCAGTTGAGCAAGGAAACTGCAGAAATTCTGGGTCACTTAGTCTGTGACCTTGGAGGAGAATATATTCAAAATTCTGGCGAGAATTTGTTGAAACAGTTAAAAAAATGCAGCTCTTTCACCTTGGATCAAGAAGAAGCCATACGTGCAGTTGTCGGCAGCGGAAACACTCCCTATGGGTAGGATTTATTTATATTTATTTTATTTATTATTTATAAATAAAACCATTTACATACTGCTCACTCCTGCCCAATGGAAGCCCAAGGAGGTGAACAACTTAATAAAATACAAAAAATATAAAATAACTTGCACACTAAGATAACAATTAAAAACAATAACCCATCAGAAGCCCATGTTAAAAATACCTTTAACTGTAAAAGAAACGCTGTCCCCCCCGCCCCCCATCCCCCTCACCAAATGCCTGGTGAAAAAGCCAGGTTTTACATTGTCTGTGGAAGGAGAGGAGATCCAGTGCGAGGTGAATCTCTATCGGGAGGGAATTCCACAGCCATGCTGTACCCACCGAGAACGTCCTCTCGAATGTTGCCCCCTGGGAAAATTAGGGGACCTCTAAAAAGGTGTCCCTGACCAACCGCAGGGGTCAATCCAAGACATGGGGTGTGAGACAATCCCACAGTTAAGTGGGGCCCAAGCCGTATAGGGCTTTAAAGGTAATAATCAACCCCTTGAATCAGGCCTGGAAGACTATAGGAGAGAGCAGAGCACTGGTGTTATATGCTTCCGGTGGCCCGTCCCCACAAGGAAGCAAGCTGCCGCACTCTGCACCAACTGCAGTCTCTGGATCATCACCAAGGGTAGCTCCACATAGAGTGTGTTGCAGTGGTCCAATCTCGAGGTAATTAATGCATCGATGATGGTGGCAAGATCGGAGCCTGAGATATAAGGTCGAAGATCTCAGACCAGATGTAATTTACCAAACACGCTCCTCGCTACAGCTGCCACCTGGGCATCAAGGCGGAGCTGTGAATTAAGAAGTACACCCAGACTCCAAACATGAGGGACCAGGGACTCACTCCATCAATGATGGAGGCCTTCACTCCCTCAGCCCTTCCCACCAACATCACCTCCGTCTTGTCGAGATTCAGCTTCAGATGGCTTTCCCACATCCAATCCCCCACAGCAACCAGACACCGGGCAAACATGAAGACTGCTGGGCCTGGGTGTGATGAAAATGAGAGGTAGAGTTGGGTGTCATCAGCATACTGATGACACTACACCTCAAACCCTCTCACGATCTCACCCAAAGGCTGCATGTACACATTGAACAGGAGAGGGGACAGAATGGATCCCTGAGGAACTTCACCCCTGAGATCCTAGGGGGGATGATGTACAATCCCCCAGAACCACCCGCTGAGTTCTTCTGGCCAGGAAAGAGCAGAACCATTCAAGAACAGTTCTGCCCACCCCAGCACGGTCCCACAGGCGAGTCACCAACATCTCATGGTCAACTGTGTCAAACGCCACTGAAAGGTCTAACAAAATCAGAAGGGTGGACTGACCTCGGTCCAACTCCCGGCACAGATCTACCAAGGTCACAAGGGCGGTCTCAGCACATAGCCCAGACGAAAGCCAGACTGTGAGGGATCAAGGAAGCTGATGCAGTCCAGATACCCCTGGAGCTGCTGGGCCACTACCCACTCAATAACTTTCCCTAGAAAGGAAAGGTTAGAGACTGGTCAATAACTGGCCAGGGCGTCAATGCCAAGAGATGGCTTCTTGCGCAAAGGTCGCACCACAGCCTCCTTCAGGCACCCTGCAACCTTGCCCTGCACAAGGGCGGCATTGACGACCCCCGTCAGCAATGGCTCAACGTCTCCCAGCTGGCTTTCACCATCCAGGACAGGCGAGGGTTAAATTCACAAGTTGTGGCCCTCACAGCCTCCAGCATCTCCACTGCATTGGTCGACGATACCTGCTGAAACTGATCCCATAAAACCAGACCAGACGGGACGAGATTCGATCTGAAAAAACGACTTGTTCTAGTACCTGTTGATTAAAAAACACGTTTTCAGGAATGCCTTTCAAGCAGTTTTTGTTGCTGGTTTTGTTTTGTTTTTTTTAAATACCTCAAATCTCTTAAAATACTGATATGACACCTGAAAAATTCCCCAAATCCAGTTGTCGGTACTTTGGGTACCCAATTGAAAACCGGTTTGAGCACTGAAAAGTACTCAAAATATTCAGTTCAATTTGGGTACTGGAAATTCAATGGGTATACCGATTTTTGTGGGTCCGCGTTTAAGCGCCTTTGGATTTTCTCCCTTTTGGAATCTGCAGAGACAAATGATTGTGAAGGATCCCAATCTGTGGCCTAAGTGGAATCATCCCACCTACAGATGGTGTCACGATCCTTATTGCTAATATAATTATACATTGCTGATTGGGGTCACGGGATTATAGCTAAATCTCAGCTTTTGCAAGCAAAACGTTTAGGATCTACATAATTATGGACAAGCCAATTTGGGTGAAACAATTAGAACTGGATGGAAATTCCCTAATGAAAGTTTAATAAGAAACTGTGTTTTTGAAGGAACTGAAATTTCTTCCACAATTGTTTTAATTTATTTTTGGCCATAGAAACCAGTGCCTCAGTCCATAAACCACTGACTCTGGAGGAGCTCCACTGAAGCACTTAGGGCTACTCTGGAGTCGGTGATTTGTAGTCCAAATGTTGAAGCTTTAGGAACATCTTCCACATGGTTTCCTGCACAAAATATCTAATGGCGTTTCAACAAAATGTTGACATTTCCGCAAGCATTTTTACCCATTCCTTGACATTTCCCAGGATGATGTTGGAATCTCAAAATTTTGGGGTGATGGTGGTGTAAAAACAAGTTCTACTGGAACCAAGTCACAGTTGAAATTGATGGGTAATTATTAACTGGATCATACCTAGATATTCAGATTTTAAATAAATAAAATTAACTAAAAGAATTGAAACCTTTCAAGGATGGAATCCCCATGTATTGCTACAGTGCTCAGAGGATCACAAGGTTACTCTTTCTAATCCAACGGTGGGTTTTTGTTTCCAGATTTCCTTCAAGGTGGTCGTCTTCTACCCTGGATGAGCTGAAAGGGTTGTTCCATATATTTGATCATAGCATCCTGCACAAGATTTCTCCGGTATGTTAAAAAAATAGATGTCTCACTGCACTTGTGACTTTACCTGGAATGGTTTTGAACACAATCCAAGAGCTCATAAGGTCTACTCTAGTTACTCATTTGTTACCCATTGGGAATACCTGTTATTTCTAATACTGTCTTGGGTTCCTGAAGGGCTACCCACATACTAGTTAGGCATCCAATTACGCCCAAATTACTAGTTATTGTCATTACCAAGTTACAGATTTACCATTTTGCCGGTTGTAACCCTGTAGCAGGGTGCAGCCAAATTGGGATGCTGGCCCTTTAAGGAAGATAGCACCAGCAGGAGTGAAGGTGCTATCTGAGGCACAGATGCTACACGGACAAGAGGACAGCATCTGATGCCTCACTTCTGGGCTTGGGCGTAGCTGAGCCAGTCCAAAGCTGAAAGTCTGAGGCAGCTGTGGGAGGCAGGAGCTGAGAGAGAGAAGGAGAACTATTTGAGAGCTCCTTGGGAGCAGTCAGAGAAAGTGCTAGAGGAGACAGGAGCTGGAGCTCAGCTCGGTCTCCATGCAAACGCTGCAACAGAAGGAGCTTGTGCCTGGTAGGGATGGGTGAACAGAACCGAGTTTGGAAATTCGGTTCGGTTCGGAAATTCGGTTTGGTTCGGAAGTTCAGTTCGGTCGACCGAATTATTAGAGTTCGGTCTGAACTTCTGAACAAAGTTCGGAAATTCAAACCCCATTGAACTAAATGGAATATTATCTTTTAGGGATGGGCGAACAGAACCGAGTTCGGAAATTCGGTTCGGTTTGAAAAATGAGTTCAGTTCGGAAGTTCGGTTCGGTCAACCGAACTGGTTGAGTTCGGTCCGAACTCCGAACCGCGTTCACCCATCCCTAGTGCCTGGCCCATGGAACCAGAGGAAGTCTTGCTAGAGGGAGAGAGACTCTGTGAGGCTAACCTGGTCTGAGGAGGGAGTGTGCCCGACCAGAGGACAGCTGACATCGAGATGCCCAAAGTTTCAAGGATAGCCTGTATAAATAGACAGAGAAACTATATATGGTGGAACACTACAAACTGTAAAGAGAGAACCCTTGAGCTAGATTCCCTAGGTCAGGGATGGGGAACCTTTTCCTTCCCGGGGGCCACTTTGAAAGCTTGCGCAAGCTCCGAGGGCCGCACAGACGTTGGGGTGGGGGTGCTTAAGGGATGTGCTCAAGGAAAGGAGGGTCCAAACGATGGAACTGTCCCCCGGTCCTTGTTTGCATGATCTCATCTCTGCTCCCTTCCCTTGAGCTCAGTTTTTCAGTGATTGGAAGTAAGAACTGGATCCAAGGGTCAGATCCAGGATTTGGAAAGGGGCCACACAAAAACTTGCCGGGGGCCACATTTGGCCCCCGGGCTGGAGGTTCCCCACCCCCTGCCCTAGGTGAACGTGACTCTGTGGGCAGCATCCTCCTCACCCCAGAACTCGGACCTAGTTACAGTACCAATTAAATAGTTAAATAAATCGGGACGGGATATCAAAAAAAGCAGTACAGGAAGTTGGAAAAAATTTACAGGAAGTTGGGAAAT
Source organism: Sphenodon punctatus (assembly GCA_003113815.1). Taxonomy (NCBI): domain Eukaryota; kingdom Metazoa; phylum Chordata; class Lepidosauria; order Sphenodontia; family Sphenodontidae; genus Sphenodon; species Sphenodon punctatus. The sequence continues at coordinate 19,324,264 of QEPC01010859.1, read as the reverse complement.
CAAGACAAAACCATTAAATTGGTACAACAGGGAGCCCGTCGAATACTAATTGGGTACCGATTAGTAACAGGTCACGTCGGGTACCGTGACTTCGATAGGCATAACCATTTTTGCAGGTACTCACGTTTTAGCAGTAGTTTGCTTCTGCGCCGCTACAACTGAACTCAGTGGCCAAACTCCCAGTTCCATTACTAGACTAGATTCCCAGCCAGCCCTCCTTCCCCAAGATACACTGTGAGAACTAGGGCTGAGACTCGAACTTGCGATTCTTGCTTTTCTCAGTGAGAATCAGGGTTCTCAGCTCGTTCTTGCAAGTGAGAACAAGTCAAGAATTGCCTGGATTTTCGCCCCAAAAAGCAAGAGTCTTGTGACTGGCCTGCCCCTGAAAACGACCCGGGAAGGGCCTTTGCAAGGGTCCTGTACACCGTGTACTCACCGAGACCGCTCCAGCTGCTGAGTCTCTCTCGCCCCACTCGACTTCTCCACTCAGAGAGAGGAGGGAAGCGAGGTTGCCAAAATAAATAAATTAAATAAATCACTGCACATGTGCAAAATGGCCACTGGGACCATTAGCCCTTTCCCAATATGGTGCCGGGAGCATCGGTGCCATTTTGGAAAAGGGCAGCCAGTCTACTGCGCATTCATGAATGACACCGTGCGTGCACAAACTGCTTGCCCTTTTCCAAAATGGCGTCAACGCTCCTGGTGCCATTTTGGAAAAGGACTACGCATGTGCAGACCTGCCCCAGTGGCCATTTTGTACATTCATAGTGTTTTTTTTTCCCCCGTGAGATATCTCACGAGATCTCATACCATTAACGAGATCTTCCCGAGATCTCACTAAAGGTTCTTGGGAGTCTCACGAGATTCTCACAAGAATAACAACGATTCTTGTTTCAGCCCTCCATTGTGGTTAATTGCCTTTCTTCTTGGTTCATGGTATCGAAATCTGTTTAGCTAGTGATTCTGTATTGCTAGAACAGGCAGAACAAGGAATAATACAGATCTGCCTCAAATTCTGGGTCTATCTACCTCTCAAAAGCCAGCAACTCCTGATGGCTTGATCCAATTGTATTAAACAGAACACGCATGATAGTGACTAACAATGGGCATTTTTACACACACCTTAAAGTGCTGGTCTTTCAATCTTCTGAGGGTGTCTTTAGACATAACGTCAACAGGTGTCTGAATGTGTGTTTTGACCTGGATATGAACACTGGTTTGGTCCTGTGTTCACCATGTGGCGCTGCTTTGACACACAGCCCAACTTGGAGCAAATCAATGTTTTCTCACCAGCCAATCTCAGCACGCCAGCACTGCCACTTTGTTCCCTGGGTTGTACCTGCTAATATGCCACGCGATATCTTTAGATGCAGCGCTGGCCACATGTTCAGCCAAAACACACACATTGTCCTTGTGATGCAATGGTGTTCACATCGCGTGTTCAACGGGTGGCCAAATTGGTGTTGGGATTGTTACGGTGCTTACACACAATTGCCAAACACATGCTTAGGGGGTTTGACACCCAAACTTTGTTATGTCTAAAGATGCCCTATGTTTACAAGTCCACAAGTAAGTTCTGGATGCATTCTTCACATACACACTGCCCTGAGGCAGCCTAAAGTAGCTGCAGCTGTAGACATGAGGGGCTGCCATGGAAACCAAGTGACCACAGCTGCCTCGAGCAAAGCAGTTTACCAGGAGAACTCTTCCCACACAAATGTTCTGGGAGAAGTTCTATGCGGAAGTTCAAAGAGCCAGATGTTTAAAATCTGGGTGAGTGATTTAGACACACAAAAAGTTCAGGATGTAACAGCAAACATCCAGGAGAAATGTGTGTGTAAAAACACCCCATGTGATTGCAGTGTTCTAGTATGTGTACATCACTTCCTTCTGCTGGATGTTGTTCATCCAATGTGCATGAACAACATACATCAATTCCCACAGCTTCGTGCCAGTTCCAGAAGGGTGGCTTCTTACCCATGTTAAGAAAAAAGCTGGCCAAAAAATAACACATTTCCCAAGAACATTAAAGCTCATCTAGCGTTCTATATTTTGAGGATGCTGTAAATGTTTGGTTTTTCTCTGTTTTGTATCCTTCAAAACTCCATAAATAAGGTAAACTTTAAAGAAAGTTACACATTTTTCATGGGACGGCTTGAAAATGTTCCACCGTCACGTGAAAAAGTATTTGGTTTTTAAAAGCCCAAAACAAATGTAGATTTTTGAAAAGGATTTTCAGTGAAAATAAAATTAAAAACAAAAAAACATTTTCAAACTGAAAACTAAAAATTCCAGTTAGTTTACATTTTAAAAACCAACAAAACCTCTCTCTTTCTCTCTCTCTCTGTATTTATCTATATTCTTCTTGTGTGTGTGTGTGTGTGTGTGTGTGTGTGTGTGTGTGTGTGTGTGTGTGAGAGAGAGAGAGAGAGAGAGAGAGAGAGAGAAAATGTGTCCTCTTGGTTCTTGGTGCCACAGTCCACAAGTTCAAATTCCTTTGGGGCCGGTGTTTGTTTATTTGAGAGACAGAGTTCCTGTCTAGATAAAAGCAAACGGTGTTAAGGATGGAAGCTCACCCAGTCCAGCCCCCAATCTCTGTTCAGGAAACACCAAATTTTCCACTCCTAACCCCCACCCCCGCCGTCTCTTTTCCTTGCAGAGCGTTCTGATCCCTTGGCTGAAGACCTTCATGCATGACTCGCATTTGTCGAGGGACCAGTTGGCCTCTGTCGTTAAAAACCTCCAGCCTTCCAGGCACAAACGGGCTTCAGGTATGCGAGAAGCTTCTTCTGGGCATTGATATTTGGTTTTAACTGAAGATTCCTCTGTGTTAGTTGTTCCCACATCGGGTGACAGACCTTTGCTTTGGTCCCTTCTCTCTGACCTCCATTTGAGTGCTTGGCTGCACCTACAGTCTTACATTCAGGACCGTGGAGAGCACACTGCACCAACCAGCCGGGGCCTTAGCTCTGGCCTGCTTGGTTTCCTATAACAGACTGCCAGGCTCAAGGAGCTTGCTGGCTTTATAACCCCTAAAGGGGGCGGAGCCACAGTGCCTAGCAGGCTCCCTTAAAGGGGTCACTGCCTGCTTCATCACAGGGATGTTGTAGAGCTTCCATTGGATCTCTCTTGTTCCCATGGATGCAAAGCTGATGTGCTGGGATTCATTAGCTCCTCGCTGCCCCATACAGGCAGACTTCAGCTCTGACTCCCACCAGTCTTTGGCTTTTGACTAATTGCTAATGGGGGGGACAGAAAGGTTATGACTCCATGAACAGGTCGCTGTGAGCACATTACACCAGTGCTCCGAGCTCTGCACTGGTTGCCGATAGTCTTCCGGGCCAGATTCAAAGTGTTTGTGCTGACCTATAAAGCCCTATACAGTCTGGGCCACTCCAATCTGCGAGATTGCCGCACTCTTCATGCCCTGAATTGACGCCTGCTGTCTGCCGGGAGCGGCCTTCTTGCTGTCCCCATGGCGGTGCGGGGGACTGCCATGGAGAAGGCGTTCTCGGTGACGGCACCTAGGCTGTGGAACTCCCTTCCAATGGAGGCCCGGATGGCCCTGGACCTTGCCTCATTTTGACGACAGTGCAAGACCTGGCTGTTCCGCCGGGCCTTGGGTGAGGGAGGTGGGTGAAGGGTGGGAGGGGAGGATGGGTTTTTTATTTTCTTATTCTTACTTTTATGCCTCCCTTTTATGTATTTTATGTATATTTTAAAATATTTTAACTTTTGTAAGCCACCTCGAGCTGCCTAGGCAGGAAAGGGTGGGGTATAAATAATATAAATAAATAAATAAATAACTCTTCAAAACCAGAAGCCCTGCAAGAACAAAAACATTTTTTGTCTCCACAGAGTGTCCAGCTGATAAAATAGTAACCGAGGAGCTCGTAAAGGATGATCTCTTGCCAATTTACTACAGCCCTGAGGAATTACGTGCCTGCTTGAAGGGTGATATCCTGTCACAGAACCTTGGCCTCCTGTCGATTTATGCCTTCACCGAGGAGCAACTGGGTGTGTTGAAGGGGAATCTAGATGAGGTAAGGCAATGCCTCGCTTGGAGGAGGCTGGCGTGAAGGAATGGACAAATAAGATGCAAAAGACTGGGGAGAAAATACTAAAATGGTATGACCGGTTAAGGAACGGCACTCCTGATATTTACCTGATTGGGCCACGTAGAGGCTGTGACTCTCTGCCCCCCTCTAGTGGTGATGTTGAATCACACAGAGGCTGTGGCATTATGTCCCCCTCTAGTGGTGATGCTGGCCCATGCAGAGGCTGTGGTGCTCTGTCCCCCTCTGGTGGTTGTGCTGTGCTGCACAATTGTGCTACTTGCCAGAACTATGAGACTTTTCATGAGACTATAAACCTAAAGCCTCCCTGATTCTCTGTATTTATTTTTCAAATGTGGAAAAAATGACTTTCCACAGTGAGCAGAAAATGTTACCATGATGTCTAATTCTTTCCCTAGATGTATCCCAATGGGTATCCAGAATGGCTAATCCCCAACCTTGGGCCTTTGTCCAGTTTTCTCACTGCTGAGGACATTAATAAATGGAATATCACGTCGGCAGACACCCTTGCCTTGCTGTTGAGCAGTAACCCCCCTAATAACGTGGTAAGCAACGTTACTCCTGATACTTGCCTAATTGGGCTGGATTCATGGTTTTGAGACCTTCCTTTATCCAAAGCTGCTTTGCCTACCCTTGAATACTAGAAATGAGATTCTTTTTTTTAAAATGTGATTGACATTTGCATTATATGTCCCCCTTCTAATGATCGGGGTACTGAGTCATACAGATGCTGTGCTGCTCTATTCCTCCTCTAGTGGTGGTACTGGGACACACAGAGGCTGTATCTCTCTGTCCCCCTCTAGTGGTGGCACTGGGCCACATAGAGGCTGTGGCGCTCTGTCCCCCTCTAGTGGTGGCGCTGAGCCACACAGAGGCTGTGGTGCTCTGTCCCCCTCTAGTGGTGGCACTGGGTTACACATAGACTGTGGGGTTCTGTCCCCCTCTAGTGGTGTCACTGGGCCACACAGACACTGTGGTGCTCTGTCCCCCTCTAGTGGTGGCGCTGGGCCACATAGAAACTGTGGCGCTCTGTCCCCCTCTAGTGGTGGCACTGGGTTACACATAGACTGTGGGGTTCTGTCTCCCTCTAGTCTCTGTCTGGGTGGTCCGGAGGCTGTGGCACTCTGTCCCCCTCTAGTGGTGACTTTGGGTGACATGGAGGCTGTGGTGCTCTGTCCCCTTCTTATTTATTTATTTATTTATTTATTTATTTTTAAAAGTTTCTACCTCACCCCTCCTGCCAAAGGCAGCTTGGGGCAGCTTACAAATTCTAAAAACATCAATTAAAAATCACATAAAAGGAGGAAGGGAAAATAACATCCCACCCCACCATCCTCAACCCCCCTCCCATTATCCATCTCCCCCGCCAAATGCCTGGCGGAACAGCCAGGTCTTACAACTTCTCCGAAAGGAGGGGAGGTCCAGGACCAGCCCCGGAAAACCCGGGGGATCTCGGGGAGTGAGGCGGTCTCGCAGATAGGCAGGGCCCAGGCCGTTTAGGGATTTATAGGCCAAAATCAACACCTTGAATCGTGCCCGGAAAACTACCAGCAGTCAGTACAGAGAATGGAGCATAGTGTAACGTGCTCCCGGTGGCCCATTCCCACTAAGAGACGGGCCGCCACATTCTGCACCAGCTGCAATTTCCGAGCCATCATCATGGTTAGCCTCACGTAGAGCGCGTTAAAGTAGTCTAATCTAGAGGTGATGAAAGTGTGGATGACAGTGGCCAGGTCCGAGTCTGAAACAAACGGCCGAAGCCGACGCACCATATGTAATTGGCGGAAAGCCTCATCACAGCCTCCACCTGGAGGTCCAGGCAGAGTTGCGCATCGAGGAGCACCCCTAGACTCTGTACCTGGGAGGCCAATGGGGGGCAGACCCCATCAACAATGGGGCCGCCAACTCCATCCCCTTACCCACTAATGTCAACTCTGCTTTGTCAGAATTCAGTCTCAGTTGATTAGCCCTCATCCAGACCCCCACAGCCGCCAAGCACCGAGTAAGCACTGAAACCGTCAGGCCTGGGTCAGGCCTGGGTCTGTTGAAAAAGAGAGGTAGAGCTGGGTGTCATCAGCATATTGATGACACCGCACACCGAACCCCCTAATCACCTCACCGAGCGGCTGCATGTACACGTTGAACAGAAGAGGGGACAAGACAGAACCCTGCACGACTCCATATGAGACGTCTTGGTATGAAGAAAAATAATCTCTGAGCACCACCCTCTGGGTTCTTCCAGTCAGGAAAGAGTGAAAACATTCGAGAACAGTCATGCCCACCCCTGCACAGTCCCATAGGCACGTCACCAACAACACATGATCAACAGTGTCAAACGCAGCTGATAGATCTAACAATATCAACAGGGTTGAACAACCCCGATCCAGTTCCCGGCGTAGGTCAACTACCAAAGCCACAAGTGCAGTCTTGGTGCCATGCCCCGGATGAAAGCCCGACTGCAAGGGATCAAGAAAACCGATGAGATCAAGATGCTTCTGCAGCTGCCGGGCCACTACCCGTCCAATAACCTTCCCTAAAAAGGGAAGGTTAGAGACAGGCCAATAGCTGGCAGGGGAGTCAACGTCAAGCGATGGTTTCTTGAGCAGAGGACGCACCACCGCCTCCTTGAGACAGTCCAGTACTCTGTCCTCCTGCAGGGAGGCGTTGACCACCCCAGCCAGCAACGGCCCCATTGTCTCCCGGCAGGATTTAACCAGCCAGGACGGGCAAGGATCTAATTCACAAGAAGTGGCCCTGACCACCACAAGAACATCCACTACATCAGCAGGTGTCACTGACTGCAACTGATCCCACAAAACCGGACATGACAGGGCTTCCATAACCTCTGGTTTCCCTAGTGTAATAAGTGCGGTGTCGAAGTCATGGTGAATACGAGTGATTTTATCCACAAAATAATCTACAAACATGTCACAGTGAGCAGTAGATGACTCCACTCCAAGGTTGAGGGAGGCCGGACTGACCAGCCCCCGCACAACCCGGAAAAGCTCCGCTAGACGGGATTTTGCGGACGCTATGAGAGCAGCAAAAACCTCTTTGCTGCCCACATAGCCACGGCATAGGTTCATAAACTGGCTCTATGTCCCAATCTGTCGGCTTCAGCACGCGATGGGCACCACCATCGCCCCAACCGCCACCCATCTCGCTTCAGCAGTCGCAGCTCCTGGGAGAAGCAAGGAGGCCTACAGAGCTGTCGCCTGGGCAGCGAACACCTAGGAGCCGCTGATCAATGGCCTCAGTCAGCTAGGTGTTCCATAGCACAACAAGGTCATCGATGAGATGGGCATCAAGGTCAGAGGGTAACTCTGACCTCTAGTGGTGACTCTTGGTGACACAGAGGCTGTGGTGCTCTGTTCCCCTCTAGTGGTGACCCTGGGTGACTTGGAGACTGTGTCGCTCTGTCCTGATCTTGTGGCGGTGCTGGGCAACACAGAGGTTCTTAAATGTGCTACCTACCAGAACTATGAGACTTTTATAAGACTATAATCTGGCACATGTTTTTAAGAGCTAGAGGTTGCCGTTTCAATTCATGCTGTCTTTGCCCCAGATTTGTCATCATTCTTTTTGTATTCTTAGGAGACACAAATACTTCCAGATGAATTAATTGATTTTTAAAACTGTCCTTTCTTTAGGCCACCGTAATTATTAATCGATACACCGATCTAGGGAACCCACTGAACACCACTGCTTTGAATGCCATCGGCACAAGATACATATGCCTCCTGAATGAGACTCAGCTGCGCAAGATAGACCCCAACACCCTCAAGTACGTGAATTCTTATAAGGCTGCTTGAGATTCATCCAGCAATTCCAAGCTTAGGATACCTCAAATAAGAGAATGTGGTGTTCCATGTATATTAGCCAGACCTGAGAGTCACCACCTGCGTTCTCAGCTATATTGCCAAGTTGGGATGTGTGCTTTGAGAAAGCCAGCTTTAACGTCACCCCATGTCTCAAGCTTAGCTTGTCTTTTTTTTGCCCATGCAAGCTCTGAGCTAGTTTTGCCAGTGGGAACCTGGGTGGCGGGGTCAACACAGAGAGACATGGATGATGAGTGACACGTGGCAAAACATTCCCAAGGAGAGGGGCCCCAGAGGAAAGCTGGGGCGGGCTGGTGGCAGTGAGGTGAGAGAGAAGATAGGGGTTGGAGACCCGTGGTTGAGTAGAAGATGAGGGAGCAATAGAGAGCCCCAGCCAAGGGTGGGAATGAGGAGGGGGAAAGAGAGAGCCTCACCAAGTCATGGGGACAGTCATCTAGTTGTCGATAGGACCTACTCTGAATGGAAGGGTCTCTTGATGACCCAGAACCTTTTGTTATGTGGTACAAGCATTTATTTCTTCCAAACTCTTCACTTTTCTGCAGAGTGGCTAATTCTCTCGATGTATCCAACTGCTCCCAAGCCACAAAGGACATCCTGTACCCCATAGCCAAAAGTGCTTTCTCCGACAAACAGAATCAGTTCCCTGATTACTATAACCTCATCAAGCCGTATATCGGTAAGCTAAAGTGTCATGTGGCCAGCACCAGGTTAGGGTGCAGTGACAATAGGATGGCATGACAGCATCTGAAAAAGTCTAGAACTGGTTGTGATTCCAGATCTGAGTCATGTCTTTAAAAAAATCTCTGAATTTCTTAGTCTTTGAGCATTGAGTGGAGTTGAAAAAAACAGAAGTTTTTGAATTTGCAAAACCAATTGGAGTGTTAGTTTCCTTTAACAAATAGTCAAATTTAGAAACACACCCCTAAGTTTTGGTTCATGTTTGGCTTCAGATTGCGTTTGATTTCCTTTGACTCCAGTTATTTTTGACGTTGTCTAGTTCAATGACTTAGAATTTAATTCAATTTTTTAATCAGCTTAATACACAACCAAACAAAATCCATTCCACCCCCCACTATGTTTCTCTTACTGAAATTGCTAAATAAGTGATATAATACTGGATCCCAAAGCTTCACAAATGTACACAAAAATAAGATTGCCATGTGAAAGCTGAAAAGCTCATTAAATCCTAACGGTGATGTGGATAGTTGTGCTAACTCTAGTTTTCATGTCTTTTTTGGGAGGGGCTGTGGGTCAGATGTTTTGGATATAGGAGGATGGATTTAGTCTCAATCTCATCCTTGACATCAGAGAAACGGACTGGGGTTGTGTTTTGTTCCTTGAGGTTTTTGCAGAACCTCAGCCATGCTTTGATTTATTTCTTGTCCTCCAGGGGGCGCCCCAGGAGAGGACCTACGAGCGCTCAGCGGGAACAACGTCAACATGGATATTAAGACTTTCATGGGCTTGAAGAGGAGCTCTGTGTTTGTGATTGTGATCTGGATATGGAAGCTTCTTTCTTTTCACTCAGTCATGACCTGTTGGGTTTCTGATTCCGATTCTGATCTCACACTCAGGCGAATAGAGTTACTCTGGTGTAAACCCTTTGTAGGTGTGTGTGACGTGGAGATATGACCTGCTGCAACCAAGGGGGCTAAGTGCTCTGTCCTGTGGAAAAGTCCCACACCCGCTTGAGCTGATCAGCTATCTGTACAAACAGTGAATGGAAGAGGGAGAATTTGTGAGGTGGCTAGAATACAAAAGGCTATGGCAAGGAAGCCAATAGGAATGGAGACGCTGATGGTAGCAAGTTTGATTGGACCTTACCTAGACCTGAAACGAGCACATTTGCTACCCACTGGTAATAACCAGAATTCTGAATGGTCTGTTCAGTGCCCGGTCGATACCTGGGTACCGTGTCGGGTAACTAAATTACTCCAAAATAATGGGGATATTACAATTGTTGAGTAACCAATTCACTGTTTTACTGATCGAGGAACCGGAAAAGCAGTACCGGAATCTGGAAAATCAGTAAATTGGAAGTGAGGAAATTGGTAAATTCAGAAAGTCAGTATTGGAATCGGTTGTGGAAGTCAGAAAGTTGGTATTATTAACTGTAACCTGATAGCCTTAAAGGAATGGGCAGGATAAAAATGTAAATAAATAAAATAAATAAATCGGGTAATCCGTTGGGCACCAATTGGACACCGATTAGTACCTGATGTTTCTGGGCCAGGTTGGGTGCCATAATTTTGATAGGTATACCTATATTTGCGGGTGTAGTACCTGCAACTCTATCCCTGGCCGGGTGTGGAATTAGGTTGCCGAAGGCTCAATTTGACCTAGTGTCTGAGAAAAGGCCCTACTGTGACTGGAAGCAGGGAACAGAAGAGACAACGTGGGAGGAATTTGAGAAGGACAGTATGAGTATGGGGTGGACTCAAAGACTGAAGTATCTAAAGGCTTGCTGGAGGAAGGGGGAAAAACACAGAAAACTGAGGCACAGGTAGTCGAGGGGGATAGGGGGCTGATGCTTCCAGAGGATTTCTCAATTTCTCTCTCATCTGAAGTCAGGCCTGAGTGAATTCATCTATCCATCCATCCATCCATCCGTCTCCCAATGGATGACTCAGTGTGGCTTACAATTAAATCAAATATAGTCATAAATAACTTAAATACCTGTTTTTTAAAAAAATACTCCTAGCCCAACAATCCTAGCCCATCTGTGGCCACCAGCTACTCCTCACTCCCACATCTCTCACCAAAGGGACACCCCAATTCCCTACCCCCACCCACATGCTCGTACCTCCCACTCTCACCAGCAGGTATTGGTGTTCTCTGTCACCTACTTGCCAATCCTAACCTTCCTCCCTGTTCCCTTCCTAACCCACTCCCTAACCTTCCTAACCTACCTACCTCCTACATGCCTGTAACCCCCGCTCCCATGATGGGAAGTTGTGACCTTCTTTCCCACCCATTTTGATATCCTATGCTTTTGTCTGTCAACCCTTGCATCCTCAACCATAAACTTCTAGCTTTGGTCTGGGTCTTCATTTTTAATGAGTATCCTAACCTAACCTCATCAGGATGAGTCCCACAATAGTGCTTATATAAAAGACGATGGGTCCGATCTCATGGCCCGTGGAAACCACGCACAACCTGCATGCGCACAAGTGCACACCAACTGCACGCAAGTCATTGTGTCACACAGATTCCACACGGAGGGAGTTTGGGATTGTGGCCAGTCTCGGTCCCCCAAATATAGGATTCTATATCTTCTAGGCTTGACTAGGGCTGGAAACAATGAGAATAACAGATCCTATATCCCTCCAGTGAGTGATTCTCCCTATTTGGTTTCTCTCCCCATCAATGAGTATGAAATGAGTAACCACTACTAATCCAGTATCCACACTATCCAATTTAGTATTCGGTGAATTTCTGGTTAACCGTATTACAGTTTAACACATTACCGTTTAATTATCATATCTGACTCCCTCCCTCTATCCAGACTGGTCTGATTATGTGGTCATGCGGTAAGCAGGTAATGTGGTAAATGGTAATTCCGTGAATGACAATATCTGATATTCCGGTTTGCTGGTTAACCTCAGTGGCTATCGGATTGTTCCTGGACAACTACCAAACTATCCGTAATACCAGATATTAACCATGGATCATTTTTTCCCTATCTGCTTCAGCGGTAATAAATACTTCCCAAACCCAGCAAACTGCTGTCAAGTGATCTGTCTCTCTTTAACCTCGTGGCTTTGCTTCTCTCGCAGGCTCTAACGCCTAAAGATGTCAGTGGCTTGCTGGGACTCAATATCGGAGGTCTGAAGAATGAACAGAACAATTCTCCTGTCAAGGAATGGCTCCGATTGCAGAAGCAGTCGGACCTGGATGAGCTGGGCATCGGACTCACTGGGGGACTACCAGATGGATACATCAACATCACGCCCAGATATGATGGTATGGCTTTTTCTTCCTGTCGTGTTGAAATGCCGATCAAACAGGAAGTAAATAATCAAGTGGCTAAGGGGATTTCCTCCTTAGAAACTTCACAATTGCACTTTCATAAAGTGTGTCTGCTGATTCCATAGTTACTGTAGGTTACAGGGACTTGAATCTAAAGCTAGTCTCTTCATTAATATAAATGATCCCACTGGAGTGTATTGAGTTACATCTGGGGCCCTGAACATCAGGGCCTGAACAAACTGAGAAGGTTCAGAGGAGCTAAAAACAGATGAAGAAGTAGGATGGAAAGATACTGCGAGAGGGGGGTGGGAGGGAGTGTAGTTCATTCCGTTTTTTTAATTAATAAAACCAATGAAACCACATTTCTTTGAGTAATTAAAATACGAAAATGGATGAACAAATAAGCCATCATTTGCTTTCATCCGTTTTCATTTTAAAAATAAATAAAAAATAATAATTAAAAAACCCCGCGCTCATGCGCAAAATGGCCGCCGGGACCGTTCTGCCCGTGCGCGCCCTTTCCCAAAATGGCGCCAGCAGCATTGGTGCCATTCTGGAAAAGGCCGCGCATGGGCAGAACAGTCCCGGTGGCCATTTTGTATGTGTGCTGTGATTTCTAATGAAAATAAAATAAGTCCAAATATAATTTTTAAATGACTGCGCGTGCACAAAACGGCCATTGGACCATTGTGCGCATTCACAGTCCTTTCCCCAAACGGCAGTGGGTTGGTGCCACTTTGGAAATGGGCTGGCATGCGCAGAATGCTTCGGTGGCCATTTTGCATGTGCCATGATTTTTTTAAATTTATTTTTAATAAAATAAACAAAACCCGCCCCCCCACCAAAAAATTTTTATTTTAAAAACAGATTAGATAAATATCTCTTAGGGGTAGGTTAGATGTAATTAATCCTGCCTCAGTGCTGGGGGCTGTGGACTAGATGACCGCTTGAGATCCCTTCCTACAGTAAGATTCTACGCTTCATTCAAAATGCCCCATCCTAGTTGCAGACTATTGAATTTATTAAACTCTCTTGAAATACCTTCTTCTTATTGCAAACTGGACTTTTGGTAAAACCTGGAATGGGTTCTTTGGGAGTTCTGGCAACATTGTCCATATATCCTGGTTAGGATTTGAAGAGGTGGCAGGACATGGGGACAAATCGGTGGGGTCCAGCAACTGGTGGGCTTTCCATTCCTTCTCACTTATTATTTCTCTTTTTGTTTCTCTAGCTCCCACATCAGCTGCATTGAGCACCAGCATTGCCGCGTTCCACCTTCTGCCTGCCTTACTCCTGAGTATTTTGCTGACTTTACTCCTGCCTTGAAAATGTTCAACCCAAGGCACAAGTCTGGTTGAGAGACCCATCCTCAAGCTACTGCACTGTTCTATGAACTCTAAAACTGCGTGTTACAGGAAGGCACAGAAATCTATAAACTAGAGAGGGTAGGGCTTGTAAAACAACAACAACAAAACCACCCATAAGTCAATGGGTAACCACAGGTGGGAGGGAGGCTGTATTCATTTTACGTAGTACTGAAACTTGGTATTCAAAATTACTTGGTTTTTACCAAGTATTTCGGTATTCAACTTAGTTTTACCAAGTACTGAGGGACCAAGGAATTGGCCCGGTACTTGGTCCAGTACTCGGGGTAAATCCTCGGATGGGCAACATATAGGTCTTTTCCTGAAACATACAGGACTTTTCTTGGCCCTATATAAGGGAACTCGGTGCTCAGAAAATACTCAGTTTTATTTCACCGAGTATTTTACCAACTATCGGGTATTCAGCCGAGTTATCAAGGACTAGCCGAACACTCTGAGCCAGTCCTTGAAAACTCAGAAATACTCACTATTTTTTTTCTTCTTAACTATTCGATGCAGCCCCAACATTAGGTATTTTAAATTCATCCTAGGAAGCAGCAATGCAGCTTAAAAACAAAATGTCTCGGTGTGTACATTGAATGGTATTAGCCTAGCAGGGTTGGGTGTTTGACCATGGGTTGGAAACAGGACATCATTTACGTTTAATAGCTTATTTATTGGAAAGATGGATGATTGGAACATGCAAGGAATAGTGGGGTCAGTGAGGGGGAAATGGCCAGGCGGTTTTAAAAGAGGCAGTGGAGCTGAGTCAAAAATATCACGTCACCCAAGGGTTAATACCACTTTAATTCATTTAGCGACCACGCCTTGGTACCGGTTGTTGAATTAGGGACAAAATAAACATCTGGGAAGCCTCTCTCTAGCAGCCTGCTGTTTATTTCTTCTCATGTCTGCTCTTGCTGTAGATTCAAACATTCAGCCCTGCTTGCCTCTGGTTCTGAACGCATGAATTCATTAAGCTAAACGGAAATAACAGCTGTCAAGGAAGCTGCAAAGATTGTGTTTTCTCTTCCTGACACTGGTTGGCTTTGTGCCTCTGCGTTGCACAATGGCCCAGCCTGACCATAAGTCCCTTCAGGACCAATGCCACTGTAGCAGGGTTACAGTCACTTGCAGAGTCAGTACCCTGAGAAACGGGCTAGCGGACTAGAACACTGAGCCTTTAAGAACCTGAAACAGTGGGGCTAAGGAGGCACCTGACTAGCACCTCGGCTGAGACACTGAAAAGTCAGGGTGTGTGGTCGATCTTGGGAGAACCAAGATGGTGGACGCAGCTAGCAGAGTTGTGCTGGCTGAAGAGCTGAGAGGTCAGGAGTCCAGAGTAGCTTCCCAGCGAACCCAACCGGAGACAGACCCTGGAGGATCAGGTGCAATCTAACTGGGCTGCTGAGCATGTTTGGCTTGGCTAGGTTAGCTCTGACTAGGGAGGAAACCCCTTGGGGACCCACCAGTTAGTGGGATATGCCCCTAGCTTGTGAGGGCTGGGACTGACTATAAGGGGTGAAGGGAGGCCAGGGTAAAGTGCCAACCAGCCCAAGACAAGCAGGGCTCAGACCCGCGAGGCTAAGTGCAGACACATTGTATGGCAGTGGCCCAGCCAAATCCCCCATAGAAAGGTGCTAAGGGAGGATTGTGCCCATGACCCTGCCACAGCCTCTCACTGGTGTTTCTGTTCTTTTGGCTGTTCTCCCTCTCAGCAGGGAAGGTCTTCTCACTTCATTTCATGTCGCTCGTTTTCTCTTCCCACTATGCGGCGGCGGCCACATCACTGGTCACAGGTGTTCTCATTGTTAGGGAATTAGCTCTTGGTGAGGATAGTCCTTGCCATGGGCCTCCCACCTTAGTGCTCTGACCTCCGCCTTAGCAAGATATTAACAGAGTCCATGGTTCCCCTTCCGGAGGGATAGTCTTGCTGTATTTGGGAAGTAAAAACTCAGAGTCCTGGGCAGCTGGGACATCTCCTGCTCAAGATTTTCCCAGTCCATTGCCTTCTCCTTTTTCAGATCTTCAGCCTTGGCCCTGGTAGGGTGAGGGTCCCTAGCCTGCTGGCATTCTCTTCCCTGATCTCCCTAGCAGTTGACCCCCTCAATCTAGGGCCTGGAGGTTGGGCATCCTCCTTGCCCCCAATTCTCCCTTTCTTCACCTTGAAGGTTTTGAGCCTCTAATGAGTTGAAATGAGTATCCGCTACTATCCGGTATCCGATGGGATATCATGGTATCCGGTTTAGTATTTGCTGGCTATCCATTTGACTGGATTTTAGGACTGAAACTCAAACTTGACATTCTCAAGAATCTCCTTGAGAACTGGACTCGTGGCGATTTTTCCCAATCGAGAACGAGTTGATAATCGGCTGTTCTCCACAACATTGTCGAGATTCTCGAGAAAACTAAAAAGTCACTCCACAATGGCCATTGCAGCCTGCCCCTGCAGCAGCGCTTTCTCAATCCTTTGGTGGGAGCGGAATGACTCGGCCCTAAGCCTTACAGTTCTTTATAGTTACAGAAGGAGGCGGGGTCGCTGAAGGCAGTGAGCACAGTTAAAGGAACAGATGACCACTGCACCGTGGCTTGCATCTCAGGGGATCTCATCCTGCAGAGACTTACCATTCTGTTACAATGCCTCAGTAGATCAGCAGAGGCATAGTAGAGTCTTGAAAGCTAACTGGTCCTGCCGAGTCCAAGCCAGATTGGGCTTCCAAGCTGTGGGATGTCCTCCCCCTCTGGAACACTGTGATGTTACGGTGCTGTATTGGGGGGGGGGGGGCGTTATTTCAGTGTGACAGTGTGACACAACAGAGTTCCGTCTTGTTGAAGAAGCTGCACAGTCTGGGCCGCGTTGTTTATAGTAAGGGTGGCCCATGGGCCAAAGAGTAAGTGAGTGAGTGAGTTAGATTTTTATCCTGCCCTTCTCCAAAGGCTCAAGGCAGCTAACATCATCACAAAAACATAGATATAAAACACAGAGACTAAAACTCATAAAACCACATATAAAAATACCCATAAAACTCCCCAAATCCTAACCCTGCCTGTTTGAATGTCTGGCCAAATAAATTGGTCTTACATTTGCCTCCGGAAGATTATCAGGCTCACGCTTTGGCAAATCTCCAGTGAAAGGGAGCTCAAAGAGAACACTTCTCTGTGTGATCGTGTTGTCTGGACCTGGTAGGGTGGTGGAACTTGAAGAAGGGGTCCCCGATTGACATCAGAGGCCATAAGGGAACATAAGAGAGGGGCCCTACATATTCTTTAGGTCCAAGGCCATTTATTTATTTAGAAATTTAATATCTCTCTCCCTCCTGCCTAGGCAGCCTGGGGTGGCATACAATACAAAATATTTTTTAAAATACATATAACTATTAAAAACAATTAAAACAGAACTTCCTATGGGTCATAATCCCCCGCAACCCTCCCACTACTCATTTCCCCCACAAAAAGCCCGACGAAACAACCAGGTTTTACCTGGTTTTTACCATGGTTTTTACCCTGAAGGAGGGGAGATCCAGGGTCCAGCAGGCCTCTGCCGGGAGGGAGCTCCAAAAATGAAGTGCAGCAACCGAGAACACCCTCTCCAATGTGACTGCTCGTCGAACAAGTGGGAGCTCCAAAAGGGTGCCCCCAGGCGACCACAGAGGCTGCTTTAGAAGCCAGGGGGTGGGGTGAGGTGGTCTCGTAGGTAGGTGGGGCCCAGACCGTGTAGGGCTTTATAGGTGAGTACCAACACCCTGAATCAGACCGGAAGGCTATAAGCAGCCAGTGCAGCGAACGGAGCACCAAAGTCATGTGCTCCTGGCGACCGTGAGGAGGTGGGCCACCGCATTCTGCACCAGCCAAACCATCACCAGGGGTAGCCCCACGTAGAGCGCATTGCAGTAATCGAGCCTCAAGGTAATAACTTTCCTGGATCTCTACATCCAACCTTTACCCCCGAGTGCACTCAGTGAGAAGGGAGCAGAGATACAGGCATGCACTGGAGGATAGGAGACAGCTCTGAAGCACAGACTCCTGACCCTCCAGAACCAAAATGAGTACCGGAAAAAATTGGGTAAACCAATTGAATCTAGATCTGAGACGAGAGCAAATGTTCATGTTCTAAAGGGAAATACTGACCTTTCAGGAGTGCTCGTGAGTGTCCGTCAGTATTTTGTCAGTTTCTGGTCATCCCCCCATCATTTCCATCACTTTCTGGGACTTTTCATCACATTTTGAGACTTTCCGGGACTTTTCATCATTAATTTTTCACTTTCTGGAACTTTTCATCACTTTCTGGGAATTTTACAATAGTTTTACAGCATTTTTATGGCAATTCTGAGCCTTTCCCGAGTGCTCAGCTGGCACATTTTCATCTTCCCAGCCCCTGGGGCTTGAGACTGGCCCTGTTCAACTTGTGAAAAATAACACAAAAACAGCAGGAAAGCCAGTAAGTTTCCGTGTTGTGCGAATCTCGGCGAATGTCCTGCTTCCAACGGAAACAGCACTCACCAAGATTTCATGTTTCAGGCCTCGTTGAATCTACACTACTACCCAAACCAGCAACGATGGTGCAGGTAATAATAACCCATATCCATTTCTGCTTTGATGGGTATTTGTTTCAGTTATTCGTTTTGGCATTTTTCATTTTCTCAGTCAGGGAAATTTGGAGGTTTCGATCAATTTCAGTGGCATCATTTATGCAATATTTGCCCAGTTGTGCATGCGTAATTGCCAAAAATGACCGTGTAGCAGCGGGGGTCCCAGAACCTCACGGGGGCACTGGGTTTCAACTTTGGGGAATTAGCAAGCCCCTGCTGCCACATCCTTCTATCTCTGTCAGTCGATCTCTTCCCACTTGAGTGGGGCGCACTTGCAAGGACTCCCATGCTCTTGGGTCTTTGCCCTTGGCCTCCAAACTCCCCTTTATCCAAGTCCTACACTATGCCACCAACAGTGCACAGTCCCTGTATGTGAGCCTAAGCCCTTCCAGCCCACGTCTCAGCAGGAGGGAGCCCACCGCAACAGCTCCTACGGCCCTTTATAGCCCCTCTGTCTGACCAGCACCTACTGAGCATGTCACTCAGCCCTTAGAGCTCAGCAAGCCTCCCTGAGTCCAACTGGGCATCCCCCAGGACACAGGCTGCTTTTACACATGACAAAATGGATTCTTATAAGTCCTCAAGAACTTATAAATGCTGGAGTTTTGTAATGTGTGAACTAAGGCTGCTTTTACACATGGCAAAAATGTGTTCTTATTAGGGCTACAACCCGAATAGAATTTTTGTTGATCAATTAAGCCTTTTTGTTGATTAATTAAGTGATTAAAATTTACATAAATGTGCATACATTTACATAAATATACACACATTTGCATAGATTTGCCTAATTTACATGCATTGGGTAAACTTGCCTTCTGCTGGAATGAGCTACAGACCCTTGAGCTACAGACTCAGAACTATGGACTGTCTGAAGGTCCAGGCAGCTAACGGAATAATCAGGGGACAAATTGTAATCAGTTTTAGACGGATTAATCGATTAATCAGTTTGATTAATTAATGGTTGCAACCCTCATTCTTAGATGTGCTCGAGATAATACCAGGTGTTATAAATGTAAGACCCACATCGGGTGGGTCTTACAAGGCTGCAAGATCTCGCTGCATAAAAGGGGAGTAGTGCATTCACACATGACAAAACTCCAGCATTTATAACACCTGGTATTATCTCGAGCACTTAGAACCCATTTTTGTCATGTGTAAAAGCAGCCTTAGGCTCCATCAGAGTTCCTAGTCTCCACCGGGCATGCTCCAACAGGCTGATGCCTGACAGTATAGCTGCTGATAGCAACGCCAGAACAGGGCTCCAATAGGCTCACGGGAGCCGCCCTGTTACAGACCACTCTACGAAAAATATCAAAACCCTCAAATACCTGGAATGGAAAACCAGAAAATGAAGAAACAGACAGAATACCCCCCTAAAAAATCAGATCTGCACTGAATACCCATTTAGGTTGCAGATATCGGGGCCAATCCCATGCTCCATGGACAAGCGCATGTGACACACATGACGTGCGCGTGTGCAACCCACAAGCAACCCCATTCCAGGGACTGTGGTGCATGTGCAAGCCATGTGGAAACCACGTGGAATTCACGTGCATGCACCTAATCCGGGTGCACGTTATTTCTCTCACCCATTGTTTGGGTAACCAAAGGGCTTCCTAGAAATGTGAGCAACACTCACAAATAACAAATCCCATTTCATCTCAACTTCTCTCTCTTCTCCTGTCCTGAGCTTACCTGTCAGTCCCCTGCCCCAACTCCCAGCCAATCTTCAGAGTTTGTATTAATTTACAAAGTGGCCTGTGAGACGGGACACATTCCTCTCCCTATGTTTCAGAGACAAACCAAGGAAACTCCAGAGCGACCAGCTTGAATCTCAACATCTTTGCTAGGTGGGTAGGGATGTGTGAACGCGGTTCGGAGTTTGGACCGAACTCGAATAGTTCGGTGGATTGAACTGAACTTTCGAACTGAACTCGAATTCAATCAAACTGTTCGGTCGAATCTGAACCAGTTTGGAAGGTCAAAAAAAAATGGTTTTGAATGTTCGAACTCGGTTCGGAAGTTTGGAATTCGATCGAACTCGAATAGTTCGGTCGACTGAACCGAACTTTCAAACCGAACTCGATTTTCTAACCAAACCGAATTTCCGAACTCGGTTCTGTTCGCACATCCCTATAGGTGGGTGCTGTGTTTGGGCTGTCAGACTCACATACACTCTGTGAATTAGGCACACATGGAGACACTTAGACCACCTTTCATGGGGGTGACGCTGAGACACATTCATGGTAGCTCTCACTATTAAAGTTGACCACACTAGGGCACCAGGTGAAACGCTTACAACAAAAAGAAATCCGCCACCGCAAAGACAGTTTTTAGTACTCACAATCCATGAAGACATGATGGTCTCTTCCCTAACCCACAATAAGGTCTTTCAGTTCCCATCACTTCCCCACTTTCTCCTTCCCCACCTTTGCTGGAAAGTTCTTCAAGGCAACAACTTTGTGCAAAGGACCCTCTCCATCAAGAGTGGTGTGGGGTCCAGCCCTAGTGCTTGAGCAGGAGGGGGGTGGTGATGGCCAACAGGATGGCTATGATGGTCAGGAGGACGAGCAAGGCAGCAATGCAGAAAGTCCAGCACATGAGGCAGAGGAACTGGATAACAAAATATCGGAGTGGCCGCTGGGCTTTTGATCTACAGGGGAAGAAAGGAAGGAAGTGAATTAGGAAATAGCAACTGATGCGGTTGAGTGTGTGTATGATCATTGCTCCTCCTCTTATGCTTGTGAGCGGGTTGGTGCATTTGGGAACCAATAAAAGACTCAACTCAATGGCTGATCATTAGAGGAACAATCAGAATTGTGCTAAGGGGAGTGGGGTGCTCCCTGATACCTGGAAACCCTTCCCCTGATGATGTGTGCCCTCCCCCCAAAATGCCATGGTTATAGGCTTTTTCTGAAGAACATACTGAGTCAGACCATTGGTCCATCTAGCCCAGCAACCTTTCTTCAACAGTGTCCATTCTCAATCCCTTCCAAGAAGTACCCAACAGGTCATAATGGAGTGATCCATTCCTTGCGATTCCGAATAGCCTCATCTCCTGGCCAACTTGACTAATAGCCATTTAAGGACCCAGCCTCTAAGAAATTATCTCATCCTTTTAGGAAGATGTGGCTTACTTTGATTTGGTAATCCGCCCATAATCCAGGCTGCACAGTTCTACACACCCAATGGTTCCCAGTAATGGTCCACTCAACATGCCTCCCAGCTCCAAGTATCTGGTGAGAAGCTCTTGAATCTACAAAAACAACCACGTTAGCCTACTCAGGAACAGAAAAGTTAGGCTGCAACCCAGAAATCATTTACTCTGGAATATCTTTTCATGCAGAGGTGCTCATACTGACTGTTTTGATGTGCCTTCTGACCATGGCCTCTTAGCTCTATGAATCTCTTCTAAAAACATCTTCTAACCACCACCTAATGTGTGTGGAGGGATCATCTTAAAATCGATGCCCTATGGCTATTGGTCTTGGGGACTACAATGTTTGAAACTTGGTTGCAAGTGCTGAGTCCTCCTAAGGAGGAAGATCTGCAGAACATCTGCTGAAAAAAGGAAATATTCCACCTCAAGACTGAGGGCACTTTCAGACCTTCCCCCCCCCCCCCAACATATTTTGACTGTGGGAGGGACTGCACAAGCCAGAATTTGCATGGGGTTCGGCCGGTCTGAAAGGCCACCCCCCACCCCCACGCGCGGCTTTGCAGGTAAACACATGCAGAGGTACAGAGTAGGAAATCCTCTTTTGTATCTCTGCATGTGTCTGCCGGCAAAGCCACGCAGGGGGGCAGCTTTCAAACTGGTTGAACCGTGCGCATATCCTGGCTTGCGTATTCCCTTCCGCAGTCAAAATATGTGCGCCGGGGGGGGGGGGAGGGAGGTCTGAAAGTGGCCTGAGCGATTTGATGCCCTATTCCTCTCGCCTATTGCTGTCCCAACTTGTCCTAGCATTATTTGCCTTTTACCTGAGCTGGCTTCCAGCTCCCCGCCGCAGGATCCAGCAAGGCCGCTAGCGTATCGATGGATGTCACACTCCACTCACGGATCTCTGTCTCATTGTAGCAGCGGGAGAGTTGACGGAGAAGTTTTAATTGGCTCTCAGGAATCCCATAGGGGTAAAGCTGTGAATGACACAGGGTGGTTCATTAGTAACACAATTACAAATGTGCTTAACACCCAGAGAATGGGGGTAGAAAGATAAAAGGAGGAGGAGGAGGAAGGAAACTCCATCTTACCAAGGCTGGAATTAAACCCATAAACTACATGTTCTGGGATAAAGAACGTCACTGTGTTAGCATTTAGGGGTGTGCAGCAGGCACATCATTGGTTTTTTGTTTTTTAAAAAACCTTCATTTTGGGGGAGTTTTTGTAAGCGAACCTTTCCCATTTTCATTTTTTTCTCATTGGTTTTTTGTTTTATTTTATTAAAAATAATTTAAAACCGTAAATCTCTGCACATGTGCAAAACGGCCACCAGACCAGTCTGTGCAGCAGAACTGGCACCATTTTGGAAAAAGGCAGCCCGTCTACACATGCACAAAATGCACTGGCTGCCCTTTTCCATCACTGCCGGCACCGTTTTGGAAAAAGGTGAGCATGCACAAAATGGACCAGAGGCCATTTTGTCGATGCACATTCTTAATTTTTAAAAAATGTTTAATTTTTTTTAACAAAAAACAAATGCTTTTTTGTTCATTTTCATCTGCTTTCATTACCTTTGTCAGCCATGTTCATATTTTAATTGCTAAAACAAATGTTTTAGTAATTAAAACAACAACTATGAATTACACACCCCTTGTTCTCACACTTGGGAAGGTTAGTGACAGAATCCGTGCACACACTCTACCCCTGGGCACGGTTGGATCCAGATGAGATGCTGAGAGTGCATAAGGCTTCCGGTGTTGGGGGAGTCAGGCCACATGGATCCCCAGTAAATGGAATCCATGAATAAACTTGAAACAACAACTTGAATGGGAGCAGCACTGGTGTGAATATGGGCCCCACAGAGACACAAACAAAATCACAGAATCTTAGAAAGTCAAAGTTGAAAGGGATGTTGAGGGTCATCTAGTCCAATCCCTTTTGGAGGCAGGATGACAACAGCTACAACATTGATGACAGCTACAACCTCCCCAACAAGTGGCTGTTCGGCCTCTGCTTGGAAACCTCCAGTGACGGAGCACCTATGACCTCCATAGGCAACTTGTTCCATTGCCGCAGAGCTCTGACTGTTAAGAATTTTTTCTGGACACCTAACTGGAGCCTCCCTTCCTGTAATTTGAGCCCATTGTTTCTAGTTCTGCCCTCGGTTGCCACGAAAACCAGTTCCTTGCCGCTATCTTCTGTTTGGCAACTAGGGGTGGGAATTTTTTTGCATTGCGGCCATTGAAATGAAAGGCCACAATGTAAAAACAAAACAAAAAAAACCCCCACTCGCTTTCCCTCCCTCATCCAGGCTGCACAGGTGGAAGGGGGGACACCCCCCACCCAGCCTGGATTTAAAAAAAAAAATTAACCCGAAATCCGGTGGTGACCCGGAGCCCGCTCCAGTAGCAGCCAGGGTGATCCCTGGGGTGGGGGTGGTTTAACACCCCCCCACCCCAGGGATTGCCCTACCCCCCCCCGCCCCCAGATCGCCTTACCTGTCCGCCGGGTGGTGGCAGCAGCAGCATGGCGCAGGTCCGGGCGGCTTCAGCACTAGTGGCTGACTTCCCTTCAGCCCTTCACTAGGCCTTCCGGGGAACTTCTGGGTTTCCCCAGAAGGCCTAGTGATGTGCTGAAGGGAAGCCAGCCACTAGCGCTGAAGCCGCCCGGACCCACGCCCTGCTACTGCCGCCGCTGCCCAGAAGACAAGTAAGGTGATCTGGGGGGGTGTAGGGTGATCCCTGGGGTGGGGGGTGTTAAACCACTCCCCACCCCAGGGATCGC
The DNA here is from genome assembly GCA_003113815.1 of Sphenodon punctatus. Classification (NCBI taxonomy): domain Eukaryota; kingdom Metazoa; phylum Chordata; class Lepidosauria; order Sphenodontia; family Sphenodontidae; genus Sphenodon; species Sphenodon punctatus. The sequence continues at coordinate 19,300,480 of QEPC01010859.1, read as the reverse complement.
CTACTACCTGCTGGTATGGGCTCCGGATCACCGGCGCGGCGGCAGCCCAGAGCCCACACTAGCAGCCAGACTTCGAGATACATTTTTTAAAAAAATCCAGGCTGGGCAGGGTAGGTGGGGGGTGTCCCCTCTTCCACCCGCGCAGCTTGGGAGGGGGAGGTGGAAGGTATGGTTTTTTTTAAATTGATTTCAATGGGGACAGTTCCCCATTGAAATCAATGGGAAAAAAACAGTACCAGTATACCGGTTTTAATCCGGTAAACCGGTTTTTTGTAAACCAGTAACTGGTAAAACCGGTAACCGGTTTTTGGTCCCAAGTCCCACCCCTACAACCCTTTCCATATTTAAAGATGGTTGTCATCTCTCCCCTTAACCTTCTCTTCACTAGACTAAACATACCCATTTCCTTCAATCTTTCCTCATAAGACCTGCTTCCCAGAGCCTTTATCATCTTTGTCTCCCTCCTCTGAACCTGCTCCAGTTGGTCAATGTCCTTCTTTAAATGAGGCACCCCAAACTGGACACAATACACCAGGTGACATCTGATCAGTGCAGAATAGATTATTAGCTTATTACATGGGAAGCCTCGACCAACAGAGGGCCTGTTGAGATCCAGAAGAGTTCCCTAAGCCATAGGTCCTAAAATTGAAAATAACAACATCCACGTAATGTATGGGGCTGTAGTAGTTCTAACCCCTGAAAAGGTTGTTATGTTTTACTGAACGTTAAAACTAAATGTCTGTAATATTTTCTTTTTTCTATGGAGTGAGTCATTAGGTGCCCATCAAACGTTTCTATGTAAGAAGGAGGCCTCCCCCCCCCCCATTTCATGTGGACTCCCAACTTCCTTGGATCGGGGTCTATCAGGGTGTGTATCCTCTTTGTCCCCATTCCCATTTTCCACCCTGTGTCGTTCCTCTGAATGCTTATTACCAAAGGTGGGAACTCTGACAGGGCTCTCCCTGCATTGTTAACTCAACCATAAATGCGTTGAGTTGGAATTATTAACTCAACCACAAATGCGTTGAGTTGGAATTGTTAACTCAACCACAAATGAGTTGAGTTGGAATTGTTAACTCAACCACGAATGCGTTGAGTTGGAATTGTTAACTCAACCACGGATGCGTGTCCCACTCTTCTTCCCTTCTGTCACCTCCCACCTGAGAGAACTTTCTTTTCAAGGCATCGAGGTGCTCGTCCGGGAGAGGGTGATCCAGCAGAGGGACCAGAGTGGCTCGGAGAACCTTGCTGTCCAGGCAGGCCTCAAACTGTTCCGCGGTGTCATAGTAGACCACAAGGAGGGGGTCTTGAATGGTTTTGGCAGTGATGATGGCAGGTCTGCATTCTGTGGATAGAATTGATGCATGGAGCCATGGAAGTGTATGGCTGCACAGAACTAGTCCAACCCCCTCCCCCCCTGCTCCAGGCAGGCTAGGACCTCAAGTTATCTATTCCATCCCTCTGCTCCAAGGCAGGATATCCTGACCATACAGCATCACAGCCAGGTGTTTGTCGAGCTGGCCAGCAAGGGGACTAGAAATGAATGGAGGAAAAAAAAAACTCAGCCGTTCTCCCAGGTGATAGGGAGCAAACCCCCTCATTGATCTATGATCTCGGGGAGAGACCACAGCTCATCATCAGAGGTTCATAGGGAAAACACCCAAAGACTACAATAAACTAGGAAACAACAGAACCAGGGATCAAGGAATTAGGAAGTCAGAAGTTTAGGGGGCATGAAATCAGGAAACACAGGGCTAGGACCACAGGCAAAAGGGCTAGAACAAGAGGCTAGGCACAAAGGGGCTAGGAAAGAAGGAACCCGGAGACAAAGCAGGAGTCAAGGCACCAAGAGCCAAAGGGTCGGGAACAAAGCGCGGAGTGGAGAAAGCAACAGGGAAAGAGTAGGCGTTGCTCTGCCCATCTCCTTGCTGGTACCAGCATGCCTTTTATGTTGGCTGGTACCCAATCAGTAGGGATGGGACTTTCAGTATTGTCGAGAACCAAAAGTAGCCGATAATGGCACTTTCGGTTCTTTCTGAAATTTTGGTTCTTTTTCGATTTCGGCACTATCAGTTCTTTTGCATTGATTTTTTTAAATCGGATTTTTAACATTGCGGTTTTTCACATTGACTTCAGTGGGGGGAAATGCAATGTTCAAAAAGTGAAACCAAGAGAAGCAAAACCGAAATTCATGAGAACTGAAACCAAAGTAAACCAAAACCAAAATTTTGCCCAGAGGCCCACCCCTACCAATTAGGAAGTTGGGAGGTGGAGCTGGAGTGCAGGGGAAACACCTGCGAAGGGCGTGGTTCATGTAAGGGCTGGAGAAACACTGAACGAACTATTGGGAGGACAAGCAGGGTCAGAGTCAGGCCTAGAGAGTGGCACCAGAGGCTGAGAGAATGTTCCGTAACCCAGGGTCCAGAGGTTTGAGACCCATGGGACCTTACACAAGGAAGGAGATTCCCAAGCTCCCTGACCAACTTATTACACCGCCCAACAGTTCTCTCAGTTAGGAAGATGTCTCTAATATCTAATTGAAATCTCCATGGCTGCAGTTTAAGCCCATTCCATTTTGCGCTGTCTTCTATGGCAATGGAGAACAAAAGGTTGGCCATCTTTTATGTGGCATTCTTTGAGATATTTGAAAATTGCTCGCGTGTCCTCCTTCTATTTTTCTAAGCTAAACATACCTAGTTCTTTCAGACTTTCCCCAAGTGGAACAATTTTTAAGGGAGTGGTGTTTAATTACTTACTTAATTAATTAATTTGGACGCGTAGCCCAGCCTATCCCGAGGGCTTAGGGTGGGTTTCAATGTATGAAGAAAACACGGTATAAATGTAAACCCGCTTCACTCCCTGTCCCACCTCCCCATAAAACACCACCCCTTGAAAGCCAATCCCTGCCCATCCAAATGCCTGACCAAATAGATGTCTTCTGTCTCCCCCTCCCCCGCCATTCCTGTTCCCTAGTAGGAGTCCTAACATTCAATATTTGGATTCAGTAGACTAACAGGAGTCCAAAGGGAGGAAGAACAGCGCCTGCCTTTTCCTAGCTCTCGTCCCTCAAAATGGCGCCCACTAGTCCAGCTTCCAGGATGTTTAAATACTCGTGGGGAGAATTGAGATGCAGGGGGCAGTCTCCTCATGAATTCTGATGTCAGTTCCCTTGGTGGTGCTGCTGTCAGAATCACAGAAGGCCAAAACACAGGACTGTCTCCTACATCCCAAAAAGAGCCAAAAGGTTGGCCCACTGCTCATTGTACCAGCCTTCCCTTGACACTTACTCAGGGTTGCATTTGGTGATCTTGAAGATGAAGACACAATGTTGTTTATGACAGTCATTGCTTTTGCTTTCTGCGATGGGTTTTGGTTTCTGTAATCTGCTACAGTGGTTTTCAGGAAGTCCTTTTTCACATCTTGGAAGAAAATCAGAACTAAGGGTAAAGCCACACGGGACAGGGCCAATCCCTCGCCCTCCGCGCCTCAGAGCGATCCCTTCGGTCCACTGGGGGCGCCTTTCTAGAGGTCCCCCGTGCAAGACGAGGGGCCACAATGGAGAGGACGTTCTCAGTGGCCGGGCTGCGGTTATGGAATTCCCTCCTGGAGGAGGCTCGCCTGACCCGGGCCTGTTAGCCTTTCAACGTGTCTGTAAGACTTGGCTGTTCGCCCAGACCTTCGGAGGGGGGAGGGGTAGGGGGGCGGGGGTTGGAGGGTAGGGTGGGGAACGTATGGGGGTTAGTTTTAATTATTCTTATTGTTGTTTTTATGTATTTTATTGTTGTTTTAACTATTGTGAGCTGCCCCGAGATGCTGTAGGCATGAGGGGGCGGCCAATAAATATAAATAAAATAAATAAAGAAATAAAGAAATAAATATTCTGGCTGTGCATTCCCCCCTGGCCCCTCCCGCAGCCAGAATATACGGATGCACCGGGGGGGGGGGACCATATCTGAAAGTGGCCTTAGATGCTGCCTCTACTGCCTTTGTTGGGTACCCACTGTAGCTCACATAATTAAATCTCTCTCAAATGAAGTTAAAGACCTCCTGAATGTAATCTATCACACCATTTAAGGTCCCTTGAGAATAGTTTTACACTAGTTATGAGCACTGTGCTACCTGCAGTCATGGGGGCTGGACTAGGTGACCCTGGAGGTCCTTTCAAGACCTAAACTTCTATGGTTCCTAGATTTCTATAACCCCATTCAAGAGTTGTAGAAGTCCTAATTGCAGCTGTAACCAAGTGACAACCATGACCTACACCATAGAGGGCTGCCTCCCGCCCCCCAGATTGGATTGGTCCCTGGGAAAGCGATATATTCTGTGACTGAGATGACTTGGCTTGGCTTGGTAAAGAAATAGCGCTGAAGAGATATCACAGGCGATTACCATCTAGTTTGGAGCTATAAGAAATCTGAGATATCTAAGAAGCAAAAACTTGCTTCCCCAAAGACTCCTCTGACTCATCTGCTGGGTACCATTTCACAAGTCGTATGGAAGTGGAAGGGAACCCAAGGTCCACCTCCCTGCATGGTGTGGGTTGGAAACCTCCAACAACGGAGGATCCACGTCACAACGTCTCTAGCTGGCCTGTTTCATTGCCTGACTCTTCTTAAAATCAGGAAGTTTTCCTTGAGGTTCAGTTCAATCCTGCCTGCCTTCAGCTTGTCCGCATTGTCTCTTGTCCTGCCCTCCTTTCTAAAGGAGAACGATTGCTCTCCATATTCTTTATGGCAGCCTTTCTGATAGAAGTACCTCCTTCACGGAACTCCAAGTGGTGCGGCCAAGACACGGAACAAGCAACCCCAAATTCTCCAGGCTCCCCAGATCCCAGGATGCAGGGGCCCTGCATGGCATGAGAAACACAGCTTTGTTACATTGTGCAGACACACGGTATTCTAAACCGATACCAGCCACCTCCCCTTGTAATAACCCTTGCATCATCCGGCATCGGGGCAGTAGGGGGGGTGCCCAGTTTCGTACCAAATAAATTATGAAAATGAATGGAGCCCCATTCGTTTTTGCAACTAAGGTCATAAAAACAAATGTCTAAGCCGACAAGGTTCGTTTGATTTCATTTGTTTTTATTGGGGTTTTTTGTTTTGTTTTATTTTATTTAAAAATATATATATTTATTTTAGAAAGCCCCGCACTTTTGTAAAATGGCTCTTGGGGCTGTTCTGCATGCGCATGCAATTCCTTTTTGAAAATGATGCCGCTGCTGCCGGAACCATTTTGGAAAATGGCAGCGCAGGCCTTTTCTGCATGCTCAGTGATTTTAAAATATTTTTAATAAAACAGAAACATAAATTAAAATGGCATCCTTTATGCCCCCGCCCCCAAACAAAGAGGGTTTTGGAAATGAATACAATGTGCCTGCTGCACACCCCTAACAGCCACCTACCTTTGTAATAACCTGTACATCATCCGGCATAGGGGCAATGCTTACCCGTACTTTGTATCCCCACTTTCAAGAAGAGCATTGACAGCAGCTTGTTGGCCATCATTGAGCTCTGAGCAGTATTTCAGACGCTCCAGGATCTGGGGGTTAGAGTTTGTGATAGCAGCTGGATCCACGTCACACGCCGGAGCCACGAGGCTGCTGAGCTGCTCTCTGCTGAGTGAACTAGTCTCGCGTGGAATCCTCCAGGCCAATACATTCAGGTTGCTTTGAGGAGAGAGAATGGAGAAGGCCTCACTTGTGCGGTTGTCTGCTTGGGTGTGACTGTACAGAAGGAGAATGAATATTAATTTGCCACACACTGCAGCATGGAGAGCTACTCCTAGTGCTGAGCCCGTGTCCACTTCCTCCTGACTAGAGCTGGAATGAGTACCCACAAAAATGGGAAAACTCACTACATTTCCAAATTTTCCAGTAATCCATTAGACCCGCCACCGTCGGGTACTAATTGGCACCGGAGTAGTGCCTGACGGGCTACCCCATATCCAGATTTCCCATCTTTTGGTCCTGGAATAATACCAACTTCTGGTAGTGATTTTTCAAGTTTCCGTCCCAATTCCTCGAGTTTCCATCCTGGTTTTTTTGCCATTTTCCTAACAGATTTACCAACTTACCAATCGGTAATTGGTAGATCAGTAAATCAGTACCAATATTTATTTCCCTATTTTTCAGGTAACTGGGCAGTACTTGGGTAGCCCGCCGGGTAACCAAAATTACCAGTATTATTCTGGTAGCTGCTTCAGTTCTGCTCCTGTCTCTGGTGTGACCCAACTCTGTCTCATAGAAAATGCACTATGGTCTTTAAGACCCAAAGGAGTACAGTAGAAGGTGAAGAGTGGCTATGTGGGATCCTGGGGAATTATGTGATCAGTCACTTGTGGTAATAATGCTGAGTCCTGTGTTTCTGCAGATGGGACTCAAGGAGGGTACAAAAGTCTTGAGGGAACTACCCCCAAATACCAGGTACTAGTACCATTACCAAACTACCAACTCAGGGTTGGTATGTTGAAAAAATGGTATCAGATGTCAGAAAATTGGTACCAAAAGTTGAAAAATTGGATCCAAAAATAGTAAACTGGTATATCAGACAGTCCATTGGGCAGTAATTGGGTACCAATTAGTACCCGATGTTAATGGGTCAGGTCAAATACCGCCATTTTGATGGGTACACCCATTTTTGCAGGTACCCATTTCAGGTCTAGTGTTGAGCAGGTTTGATGAATGAGCTGAAATGAGCAGCTAAATTCCTGTTTGCAAGAAATTTCACTGTATCAGGAACCGGGATCAATTTCCATCCATTTCCCAATTCTGATGCAATTTCTCGATTCTCGTAATACCACAAGTAGGGATGGGTGAACAGAACGCGGTTCGGATGTTCGGACATTTGGTCTGAAATTTGAGTTTGGGTTCGGTTGTTTGGTTCGGCAGAGTTCAGTTCGGCCGAACTTGACCGAACAACTGAAAATAGCGCTTTCGATACCAAAACCGAATTCGAATTTATTTATTTTTTGACCCTGAAACCACCCCTGGTCTCCACCCCTGGTGCCAGGAAGTCTGCTCCTCAGTTGCCTCCCACTTCCAGTCATGTTTTTCCTGCCTTCCAGTCACGTTTTTCCCACCCCCAAACTCATCCGAACTCATCTGAACTTTCCCGAACTGTTCAGTCATTCGAGCGTTTGGTTCGGACATTCGGTTCAGTCGTCTGAACAGGCCAAGTTTGGCCCAAACTCTGAACTTCCAAACCGCGTTCACCCATCCCTAACCACAAGATACTGTCCCAATTTACCAACTCTCTGCTTACCATTTACCATGTACCATATACTGTTCATTTACCACTTACCACATTGCCACAGGTACCATTTTACTTCCGGATTTGTTATTTCCACATTTCTGAGCCAATCACGTGTATGAATAGCCCACTCCTTATCTCACCCCCCCCCCCCGTGCCTCCAATTAGAATTGTTGTTCTATGTTCCCTTTGCGCTGACCAATCTGCAACTGGATTTCAGATTCTACCAGCCTTTGAGTGACAAGGAAGTACAAAGGAAAATGGAGTACAAGTAATGCTGTATTGTGTCAGTATTAACTCTCACGATTTGAAATGGATAGCAAAGGGGTATATGATGACAAATGGGGCAAGACAGCTGGGTCTTGCACTGACATTGAAACGAGGTGCTGTCCGAGGCCACCCGGGTCTCTGCCAGAAGGGAATCCCACAGCCTAGGCGCAGCTACTGAGAACACCCTCTCCATCATAGCCCCCTGGCAAAGAGGTTCTCGATTCGACCAAGACAGTATTGGGAACCAGGATTTCAAAGAATTGGTGAAATTTCCTTTTCAAGTCTATAAGAGACAAATCCCAGCCTTGAGGGGAACGCCTGATTACCTGAAATACTGGGTATTGCCATTCCTGATTTCCTGATTTTCCATTTTACCAACAGAATTCAGTAACAGAAAACAGGAAAATCGGTACTGGAAACTGGAAAATCAGTTTGCTGAATCAGGTTGTCCATCAGACATTAATCAGGAACTGATTAGCATCTGATGTCAGATCGGGTACTCATCTGAAATGCGTCCCTCTCTGAATATGCACTACAGAGGAAAGGAGATTCCGATCCTACTCTGGCTAATGAGTCTGCTGGCTCTATTGTTCCAGATGCAGGGAGATCGATCCCAGGTTCAACCTCGCAACTATGGTGGCCAAAACAGAGACCAGCCCTCTATGAAAGGTGGCAGTTTCCTTCTTTCCACATGATTCCCTCTTTCGGGGTTTGGAGGTCCATAATCTTATCTCTCTCCTCTGTTCTCCCAAGTGAGGGAAATAGTTATGAAATATGCTCATTTATATCAAAAGTTCTTTCAGGTACATTCATTTCGACCATTTCTAGGGAACATCAGCCTCAAGGATTTTCTTGGCCTCCATTGCTGAAATGAATATCCTCAAAAACAGGTGCATCGATCAAAATGGCGCTACTTGACCTAATTCGGAAACATTGGGTACTAATCAGTATCTGGTTATTCCTGATGGGCTTCCCAATGTACCTATGTTACCATTTTATCCCAATTTTCCGATTTCTGGTACTGATTTTTTGGCTTCCTGCCCGTTTCTGTACTGATTTGCCGTTTTACCGATCGATCAGTAAAACAGTAAATTAGTAACTTGGTAATGGTAATCGCCGGTATTTCTTGTTAATTGGTTACCTGCCTTGGTACTCAGGTACTGAGTGGGCACCCAATAGACAACTCTAAACTGAGAGTATTACCCACAGGTAGACATTACCCATTTTAGCTCTACTCCAGTTTGGGGGAGGGGGCGGCACAGACCATTCTGTACATACACATCCATTTTCCAAAAATGGCACCAGCAGCCTTTTTGGAAAAGGGCTGAGCATGTGCAGAACGTCCCAGTGGCCATTTTGCACATACACAGTGGGTTTTTTATTATTAATTTCTAATTTAAAACCCCCCAAACAAGTCCCCCCGCCCCCAAAACAGTAGGGTTGTTTATGAAAGCCACCCCCATGAAGTTTTTTAAAAAACAAAACAAAAACGGTAGGAGTGCCTTTTGCACACCCCTACTAGATAGAAGGATTAAAAGGAAAGAGACCAGTCAGTTACCCTAACTGGCCTGGACGAACAACTGCTGCTAAGTCCAGGGAGAAAGTGAGAAAACTGGGAAAAGACCTGTCTGACCTGGAGCTCAGCCACAAAGCCAACAAGATGGAGAGCAAGCCATTCAACATGGCAGCAGGGGCCACCTCTTCCCAAGTGGCTCCTGGCCCAGCCTGAGGCAAAGCAAGAAACCCCACCCGTGTTATGTAATAAAGGGGAGTGACATAGGTGGGCTGGTCAGACATCCAGCCCTCCCCAAGCCCTGACCTAGATTATGGGGGCATGTCCAGGGCTATCAGGGGTTCATGCTTAGCTTATATTAGATGTTCATGCTGATGGAGCAAGAGTTCAATCTCTGTTCAAACTCCACTGCTGACAACCCAGCCAGGTGTGTGCGTGTGTGTGTGTCAGGTTACAGGTTGCAATGAAGAATGAAGGGACTGGTGTGGAATTTCTTTTTGGATGTTTACTCAAACCTCTCCGCTCAGAAAACCTCTTAAGCCACAGCTGTTTCGTTGTATCTACACTTCCTAGTTTGGGGTGGAGGTCCATGGGATTAAGACATAAACCTATTCACATCAAAACACACAGCAACAGAATTGTCCAAATATTTGGTGAACCTCAAGAATGTTCTGGATTTGATTCAGTAGAGGCTAAGCTTAGCTCTTCTGACTGGATTTATATTCACAGAGAAACATTAAAACCATGTCCACACCTGCCAAGCTGAACCGGTGAAATGTAGCTTTCCCGGAGTGGAGTTTGAAGGGAGGGGGGACTGTTTACACTGTGGGCGCTTTTAGAAGTGCCACTGTGCATGCAGATTTAAGCTGCACGGGTGTTGTTTAGATGCGTCTCTGCCCTTGCAAACCCCAGCTCCTGCGTTGTTTTGAAACTGCATTGGCAAAACCCTGATATCGAGGTTTTACCAATGCGGTTTCGAAATAATGTGTGAGCTGCAGTTTGCAATGGCGGCGGTGTGTCTAAACGCCCCCTGTGCGACTTTGGTAAACGAGGATTGTTTAAATCCGTGTGCACAACGGCACATCTAAAAATGCGCTGTTTTAAAACGATCACCTCCATGAAAGACAAAAACAGCACAAAAAGGGCAATAAAAATGCATCAAAGCAATTCTAGGGGGAAATTTCATTTTGAAAGTCACAAAATAGTTCATGGAATTTTGTTGATTTTTTTTTATTTTTAAAAAAGAATTTGTGCAGAAATGTCAAAGATTTCAAATGTTGACATATCTTTCTTGATATTCTTGACATGTTTGGTTTTTTTTCCAATTTGTGTTTCCTATGCTGGAAATGCTTTAGTGTGGACAGTGTCAAAACAAATCTTAAATGTCAATGCAAAACCGGATAATGCTATTTTCCGATTTAAAATTTCGAAAGCAATTTAGATTTTTTTGCAAAACTGTTAGCGCTAATAAAATCAACAGCAACCAAGGTATACAGGTGCAATATACACTATATGATATATAAACACAACTAATTATGCATTATGTGTTCTTTAAGTGTCTGTTATATTTCAATATCGAACTGCATTAATAATACAAAATATCATATGTACATAAAGTGAAAATAAAAGCACATATGACCCAATACAGTCTTGAATATAAGAACTGCGTACGGCTTTAGGATGGCTGTCGAAAATCCTGGGCCTGCTGCCGATGGAACAGCTTTGGAGATTGATAAATGTCCTGGGTCTGCTGTACGCTAAACAGCTGAAATAAACCAAACCTGGTTTATCAGCAAGGAAATATATAGAGACCTGAGCCCACTATTCACTTTTCAATAAACAATGCCGACGTTTCGCCTCTCCAGAAACTTCTTCATGGCCTTTTCCTTTTTCTTCCTTTCAAGGGCTTTTAAAGACGTACACAACACCTTTACTCATGTAGAGTTTTAAACCACAATACATAGGACTAAATATAGTGCATTCTAGAAAACACCAACAAGATAACGTCAGCCCCATGCTCCCTTTGTAACAAGCTGACTCACCGTGACCGGGGACCATAAGCAAACAGCATTGGTCCAATCCCTTACAGGGACCGAATTCTTCCTATATGGAAAGGACATGAAATTTCACTCACTCTTTCTTGCAAAAACAGGTAAGAGTCTTTCCTCATGGATAACCCCTTGTAAAACACCTACATTACCTTTAGACCTGGGGGAACTACCTCCTTGGTTTACCTTGGGGTTACTAATTCCAGCGGGTTCCTTCTTCAGCTACAAGCAAACTGCCAAAACTGAGGCTCTTTAAACCCAACGGAACCTTCTCTCCTTGTGCAAAATTAGCTAATCAAATTAGCTTAATGTAGAGCGCCCCAAAGTGTATTTGTGAAGAATAACCTTCTTTTTAAATCCTCTACAGGAAAAATCAACACGGTGAATGTTCCTTCAGAATATCTACTGCTATTGACAGAAAAATAATTATCTATATTTGTCTATTGTTTCAGAAAGTGAACCCTTAAGCAAACTGCTCTACTATCTGGCCATTAAAGGTGTCTCTACGAAGAGCATAAGGGTGTTACCAAAGGTACTTAAAGCGCTCTAAAGCCTAATAAATGGTGATGTCACTGTATAAGAGGGAATAAAAATAATCCCAAAGGATCATCAAGGAGCATACAATCAAAGAGGGGTACGTAATGGAAAGAAATACAAACTGAAAATTAAAAATTAAAAAATCATGTCTAGGAGATCATTAAGTCCTAGAGGATAATTTGTATCCAGTGTAATGATCCAAAAATACTCTATAGGCAAGATATTTTGGGTCAGCTGGGACACTGACTAGACCCCAAAAAGGGAACATATTTGTGTCCTCATGCATCTTATTATCATGATCGACTACAGGTGCTGGAAGAGTTCTTGTTTTAAGTTTACTCCTGTGTTCATTTATCCTCAGTTTAAGATTTCTGGAAATTTTTCCCACATATAGTTTGTTACAAGGGCATTGTATCACATATATTGCTCCTAGGGTAGTACAATTGATGAAATCCTTAATAGTGAACTCTTTCCCTTTCTGATCCTTAAATGTCTTTGGTTTTTTTTTTACTAAAAGGGCAATTTGAACATTGGCTACATGGGAAATTACCTGTAATATTCTTTTTATCTAGAGTTCTCTGTGTCAACCCTGGGAGCCTATTTTAGAAGAGGAAGGAATTTAGGGAATTTTCTAGTGAATATTAGTTAAAAAACTAGTGAATATCTAGTAAATATCTAGTGAATATTCTTTCTTATTCTTCTGTGACAGCGTAGAACAAATGTTCATCACCATTTTTGTGGCATTCTTTAAGATATTTGAAAACTGCTCTCACATCCCCCTTTATTTTCTTTTGTCTAGACTAAACATATCCAATTCTTCCCACCATTCCTCATATGCCCTGTCTTCCACCTCCCTTATCACCTTAGTTGAACTGCTCTGAATTTTCTCAAACTATAAACATTACATTCATGCATGTCCATTAAGATCAATAGGACTATGTGTGTGTAAGTGATCATAGGAAAAGGGCCCAAATGTAGTCATTGAAATGCTTCATATCATTTATCAGAGGGTTTTTGTTTTTTTGTTTTTTTTAAAAACAGCTTTAAAAATGCCAACTTGTTTCAAATTAGAAAATCTGACAAACTTTTTCAAAGTTTAAGAAAAACTTGACCAGCTCAACAGATTTTCAAAATCTGAATATATATATATATATATATATTTCTGGAAGAGATAATTCACTGAAAATAGGTGGGGAAACTGACAGCAACTTGCTAAAGAAATAGGTGTTGCATTTTATTAAGAGAAAAAACAATTACATCAATGGAAGTGAAAGCATGTGCCCTATCTAGGATGTTCCATGATTAGGAAAAAAAAAAACCATGACTCATTTCTTAATATACATCATTAAGATGATAATAGGAATATACACTATTTTCAATAAATGATCCCACCAAACAGCTCTGACTTGGCTTTGAACTCATCCTGATCAGAAGATCTCTCATTTATACGTCCAAAATAAAGTAAGTTAGAAAATATCTATTGAATTGGCAACTGCACTGGCTCAATTGGACACAGGGTGTTAATTTAGTCCGAGTCCTGTGCTAAACTGCTTTACAGTCCTCATCGAGATTTCTTACAACAATCCTGTGAGGTCATTATTATTCAATTTTACAGATGGGAAACTGAGGCTGAGAAAGCAACTGGCCCACCCTGCATTTTAATGGCTAAGAGGGGATTTTAACCTTGGTCTCCATGGTCCAAGTGCAACACCTTAGCCACTAGACTACACTAGCAAATATGGCACATTCTCTGGCTACAATCATGACTCCAGTGAGGTCAATGGCTAAGTTCACATTGAGTCCAATGGAGACAGTATCACCCCCCCCCACCGTCCCATCTCTATACCCCAACCGTAGCATCAACTCCCATTAAGCAAAATGTCCAGGAGACGTCCAGGTCATTGACATGAAAGACTAGAATTCTGAGTCATTTTGACTGTATTCTGACGTTTGTATTTTGGCTAGAAAGACAAAGAAACCTTCACTTTCAGACCAAATTCTCTACAGGTGATAATCGAGAGAGATCCACTGACACCAGTGTGGCTGTGCTAATTTGCACCAGCAGAGCGTTTGAGCCTACATTGGCTATTTATTGCTAAGGTCACATTGCTAGAGCGAACGGAATTCTGTTGGAGGGCGACCTTGACCTGCTGTCTACCTCTATTTCATTCAAAAGGAATCAATAATTCTTCACTTTTCTTTCCTTCACTTTTCCTTCCTCTTCCAAACCTGCTCCGTGAATGGATAATCCTCCAGGCAATCCTGGGGGGCAGAGTCATCCATGTTGGCAGAAGATGATGTCAACTGCATGTTGGCTCCGGATCTTGAGGAGGCTGGGTCCTCATGAAAAACAGGTCTTTAGTCCTCATGGATTGGACCAAATATTTTAAGTGTCCTCTGTTGTCTTGAGTGTCTCTGGCTCCCAGTGCATGGATCCTGTCTTTCTCCGCTTTCCCGTGGCAAGTTAGAAACTCTAGAAATGGTTTACCGTCAAACCCCTGAGCTACAATCGCAAGGTGGTGGCACATGGTCAACCGCGTCACATTGTCCTTCTTCTGCATTTCCTCAGTGAAACAGGGTGAAAGGGCCAACACGGGTGGATAAATATTGTAGTCTAGCTTTCAATGGGATCATTGGTTCCCCCTGACGGAAGTCCTTCATCTAGTATTTTGGGACTTCTTAGGGGAGAAGGGAGGCAAGGGGCAATTTGGTGAAGATGAGCTGTTGATGGTGGGGTTAGAGCAACCTCCCCAGCAAGGTGATTCCGAGGGTGATGGACAGCATCTGTAGCGAATTGAGAGGCAGCCTGGATCCTTCTGATACTGATACTGAATGGGAAGAACAAGAACCAGAGTTAATTGCGCTGGACATACGATCAATGTGGTCAGACTAACTCCTGAGGAGGTCGTTCCACCCCTTACTAGGCACCCCAACCGTTTTAGTTTTAGTTGTAGTAAACAACCCTACCATTTTTGGGTTGGTTTTTTAAAATTCTTTTATTAAAAATTAATTTAAAAAAATAACTGCATGCGCAAAATGGCCACTGGCCCATTTTACGCATATGCAGCCCTTTTCCAAAATGGCACCAATGCTGCCAGCGCCATTTTGGGAAAGGGCTGTGCATGCGCGGAATGGTCCGGCGGCTATTGTGACTTATTTATTTTTTAATTAAAAAAAAAACCCACCCCAACACACTGCGCGCACACAAACTGGCCACCAGGGCTGTTCTGCTCATGTGCGCCCTTTCCCAAAAGGGCGTCGATGCTGCCGTCGCCATTTTGGGAAACGGCGCACATGCGCAGAAAGGCCCTGCCAGCCATTTTGCACATGCATCATTTTAAAAAATATGTATTTGGCACTATGCGTACCAATGCTTGAAATGATTTGGTAAAGGGGACCGATTCTAGAAGCAATTGAAAGTTGTGATTTTATGAAAAGCTCCCTACATATTCTTGGCTACAGCTATTTTATCTGTCATCCAAATTGCAGTGTGTGCCTGCGCACAGCTTCTACTGTTGAGGGCTCAGGCTGCCTGCCTGTACCCCAACCCCTAGGGTGGGGTTAAAAGAGAGCTCTCCTCATTTGGCAAGCTGGTGATCTGCGTCATTCTGGTGGAGAGAGAGTGCTGACTGGCCTGACTTGTTTGTGGCTTTGTTACCCCACGCTGCCGCTGGACCCTGCATCAGACACATCCTCATTGGGGAGTTAGTTATTTTTAGTTATTTTGCTGGGAAACACTGGTGAAAGAGGCCTGGGGGGAGAGAATGGGGCTTCTGGGGGGCTGCTGGGGGGAGAGAATGGG
>QEPC01010859.1:19212705-19284968 GCA_003113815.1 Sphenodon punctatus | reverse complement strand
GCTGGGGGGAGAGAATGGGGCTTCTTGGAGGCTGCTGGGGGGAGAAAATGGGCTTCTGGGGGGCTGATGAAAATGGGGCTGGGGTTAAGGGTGCTGCTGGGGAAAATGGGGCTTCAACAGAGCTGTAACAGTGAAGCATGTTTTGGGGGACAAGTGGAATTCCTCGCTGCTGCTTTTGTGGTGTGCTAAGACTTCACATAATATGGTTCAGCTGGTTTAAGATCTGGTTTGCTTTTGCTTTTTCTGTGTTCGTGTTTGCACGTGCATTGCTAGTTTCCCCCCACTCCTCTCCCAAACCCCTCAAGCATGTGCAAAAGCGGTGGCCATTTTCTGGTGCCCGCACTGGCCATGGCTACCTTTGGTTAAAATTGGTCTCTTTCTTGACTTTTTTTTATGTAAACTGTCTGTTTTCTGTTTTACGGGTGGGGGGAGCCTAGGGGTTTGGATGGAAGGGTTTCCAATCTTTGCTGAAATGTTCTTTCTATTTTAAAATGGCCCCTCCCCTTGCAGTTTGGTGGGTTGTTGTGGCAGGCTTTTTCACTAATGGCTAGTCCTTGCATGAATGCTCCGTGTTTAGTTGCAGCAGAAACTACCTCTTACATTGCAACAGAGCTGTGTAGCATGTTTTGGGGGACAAGTGGAAATCCCCGTTGCTGCTTTTATGGTGTGCTAAGAACTGCACATAACATTGTTGCCTTAAGATAGTTTTCTTTGCTTGCTCTGTGTTTGCATGATGCATTGCTGCTTTCCTTCTCCCTCCCAAGCACGAGTAGAGAGGCCATTTTGTAAATTTGTGGGTCTACTGGTCATGGCTACTCTTTTCTTAAAATGGTCCCTTCACTGTTTCACTGCTCCTCTCTGCTGGAAAGTAGTTTCTGGCCTCTCTGCTTGTGACAGTGTGATTTTGAGCATCTTGCCTGGAGTTTTTGTTGAGCAACAGAAATGCATTGTTTAAATTTTGATGGGGCTGGTTTGGTGGCAACAGAGGCCTGTAACTGGCCAAACTTTTTTAAAAGGCCTGTGTGCTTGGACAGGCATTTGGCTTCCAGGGATATGGTGTAAGTACTGGGGATGCTGGTCTCCATAGGCCTGGTTTGGTGGAAATGCAGCCCTGAAACTTGCCAAACTTTAACAAAAGGCCTGTGTGCTTGGACAGGCATTTGGCTGTTGGGGATAGGGTGTAGCTACTAGGGATGCTGGTCTGGATAGGCCTGGTTTGGTGGCAATGCAGCCCTGAAACGTGCCAAACTTCTTTTTAAAAGGCCTGTTTGCTTGGACAGGCATTTGACTGCCGGGGATACAGTGTTGGTACTAGGGATGCTGGTTTGGATGGGGAGTGTTTGGTTGCTATACAGGCCTGCAACTGCTCTCCTTGTGAACAGAGGAGAAAGTAGGTAGGAGCATGGCAGAAGAGAAGGTTGCAGACAACAAGGAGACCCCTTTCCCCTGTCCCCCACTGAACCCATCTCTTACTCTTTTCATGCACCAAAACCAAACCCTTTCCCTCTTACTCTCCTCTGTTGACCTTCTCTTCCCTTTCATTCTCTTCTGAGGAGAAAGTAGCCTTTCCTCAGGCTACAATCCTCTTCTGAGAAGAGAATGAAAAGGATGCCATGAAAATCGAGGATTTTAGGGTTCAGGATAAAGATAAATTCAAGGGCTGTCAAATATCTCTCTTTTCCAGACACACAAAACCCGCCAAAAAAGCAGAGTCCCAGGAGCTCAACTAGCGCAACTGGCCGTAGCTCCAGGAACAGAGCACAGCCAATTGAAACTGGGGGTGGGGAGGGGGGGACACTGGACTCCATGCATGTTAAGTGAGTGTGAGACAATAGGCTTCCTTGTATCATAAAAATGCACTGGTACGTACGGGTTACAGGTTTAATGATGATAAACCCAGCTGGCGTTGGCTTTGGCTTTGGCTTTGGCTTTGGAGGCTGCGCCTTTTTGGCAGTCGTGCTGCTGGTGGCAGTCTTCGCTGGGGGTGCTGAGGGGGCGCTGGCCATAGGAGTGCTGGTGTTAGCCTTGCTAGTGCCAGTTGGGATGACAACAGTCTTTTTGGTGGGTGTGGAGATGGGAATCGGGGTTAGGACAGTTGGAGTGAGCTTGGGAGATGCAGGCATCTTTTCAGTGGCATTGGCAATGGTTGTAGTGGAGGTGTTGGTGGAGGGGATGGTGGAAACTGTGGTTGTATTAGGGGGGTTGGGAATGGGAATGTTCATGGGGGTAGTTGTGTTTGTGGTAGAATTGGGTGTAGTTGTGCTGTTGGCGGTGGGGGTAGCTGTGGAGTTGCTGGCATGGATGGGGGTAGTTGTGGTGTTGGGTGTAGTCATGGTGTTGTTGTTGAGGGTAGCTGTAATGTTGCTAGTGTGGACTGGGGTAGCTGTGGTGTTGGCACTGAAGATAGCTGTGGTGTTGCTGGTGTGGATGGAGGTCATTGTGGTGTTGGGGGTAGTTGTGCCATTGGCATTTGGGGAAGCTGTGGTGTTGCTGACGTTGCTGGGGGTAGCTGTGTTGTTGGTTGTGTTGCTGTGGACAGCGGTGGTGTTGCTGACATCACTGGAGGTGGCGTCACTGGGAGTAGCTGATGTGGTGTTGCCAGTGTCACTGGGAGTAGCTGATGTGGTGTTGCGGGGTTCGCTGGGAGTAGCTGATGTGGTGTTGCCGGGGTCACTGGGAGTAGCTGTGGTGTCGTTGCCGGGGTCACTGGGGGTAGAAGGACTGGAGGGGGTTGTCCCATTGCTGGTTGCCACGGTGCTTAGATCAGGAGTTCCTCCTCTCAAGCCAATCCCCAGGATGTTGTCCAAGTCTGCCTGGCGTCGGCTGCGGATCCAGCTGGCTACGGAGGGGTGATTTTCAGCTTTTTTCAGATCGGGGAGGTTTACCCCGAGCAAATCTTTCACATCCTCGACACTAAGTTTCTGCAACACATTGATCGTTCAGTCAGCCTCATCAGGGCTCTGTGCTTGCAGGACCACATTCCAATCAACAGAGCTAAAATCAAGTCACGACTTTGATTTCATTAATTAAATGAAAGTAACTGCTCCACTTTGGGTGGAGCGTTCAGACAAACAGTGTGAACCAAAGTCGTCCTGTGTCACTTTCTCCCCAAGCGGGGATGTAAGGATCACCAAACCATAGTCCCCACGTTCACACTGATAAGTGTACACGCAAACATTTATTTTCAAAAGACAAACCCAACAGGAGAATGTACTTCTGGTTTTTCAGGAGGACATACCTCTCTTCCTACTCCTGAATAACTTTGGTTTAGAGCTCTGTGTGAACACTTCAGGAGTTAAACCAAACTCGAAAAACAAATAAAAGCACGTGCTTTAAATGTACAATTAACCTGTGGAACTCATTGCCAGAGGCTGTTGTGAAGTCCAATAGCATAACTGGGTTCAACAATATGAACTGGATCACTGCTTGGAGGAGAGGTCCATAAATGGCTATTTGCTAGGGTTGTCATATATGCAAAACATTTTGAGGGCGCTTATGAGATACACAAGGTGCAGGGCTGCATTGGAACCATTACAATCTGTATATCTCATACGTGCCCTCTAAAAATCTGCACATATGGCAACCCTAGATAATATCTATTAGTCATGTTGGTCGCCGGATGAGAGGGCTGGTTGCATATAGCAGGGAACGGATTGCTCCACTACGAGTTGTTGGGCACTTCTCTGAATTATCCATATTTGACTGCTGTCGGAGACAGGACACTGGGTTGGATGGACCACTGGTCTGACTCAATATGGCCCGCTTTATGAAAACGTCAGTTGTCTAACCGGGTAATTTCAGACGTGACGAGATCACAGTCAACCACCCTGAATCACAGGGGATTCGGTGTGGTGGCTGTGATCCTGTGCACATCTGTTTGAGCCCCGCCAGATGTTCATCACAGTGAATCTCTGGCTGGGGGGGGGGTCAAAGCTAAACCACGGCCCCATCCCCAGAACTGTGGTTAGCGTGACCACCATCCGTGATGGACCAAAAGTACCGTCTGTTACCTTGGCTCATCACGGATCGTGACCACGGGTCGGGCAGCCGGGGGAGCGGGGCCGTGTGGCCGCGTGTTGCGCCGCATAGCCCCGCCCCCTCCAAGATTCTCCAGCGTGATGGAAGCCGGTATGTCTACAGGCCGGCCGGCTTCATCACTGACCGGGATCTGAGATGGTCCAGGGTTCAGTGTGTTGGGCCTCCGGTCCCAGCACATCTGACATTACCCAGGGGACTGATCAATAGCTCAGGCTGCTTTCTGTGACATCAGAAGTCATCCAACCAATCACCTTTCCTTTCCTCTCCCAGCTTTTGCATGCTTGCGCTCGATTGGCTGGAACAATTCAGGATGGTGAGGGATGGGAAGGATTGCACACGTCTCAGGAGTTCTCATTGGTAGATTATTTGCACCAATCCTGCGGCTGACATTTTTGCTGTGGCTGGGTGGTCCTATGAGGACACAGTGGCGGCTTTATCCCCTATCATTTATTACGGGGCCTGTTTTATTGATGGGCATCCTGCTGCAATCGTTGGAGCATCCTAGCGTACAGTGCAGATCTAGAGGTGGGCACTAGCTAACGCCCACCATACCAGGGAACATACCTGCAGCTCCTCAGGTTTTAAGGCAGTAAATATGTTGATATCCATAGCCACATGGGATCCAGCCAATTCTCTCAGGTCCTCCACTGGAGCTCCACCTTAAATCAAAGCAGAGAGAGGGCTTCTCTAAACGTGTGCAGAACGACAACATCCTCCAACACCGGGAGAGTTCTCCGTGGCTCATGTGCGTTGTTAGCAACGGTCTATATCTTTCAAACGAAACCGTTCTCGGTCAGGAGAAACAGCACTGATGCTTCGACTGTGCGGGAGGGAAGAAAGCCTAAATCGGGAGTCGGGGAGTCTTTTCCCTCCCAGGGGTCACTCTACACGGGCTGCATAGAATTTAGGGGTCGCCGATGCTTAAGGGGTGAGCTCGGGAAGAGGAGGGTCCAGATCATAGATCTGCCTGCTCCCCTCTCCTTGTGTTCAGGCCCCTCCTCTCTGCTCTGTTCCTTTTAGCTCAGACTTTCAGTGCTCGGGGGTAGGAAGTGGATTCAGGGACCAGATCCAGAAACTGAAAAGGATCCAAGTAAAAAACAGCTGTGGACCGCATTTGGCTCCCGGGCCTGAGGTTCTCCGTCCCTGGTCTAAATATTAGGGGTGGTCCTTTGGGTGAATATCCATTTGGGTCCCCCCCCCCCAGTTTCGTTTCCCCTAGACTATCAGATTTAATTATGAATTCAGACTATGGATCCATATTTAAATCCAATTGAAAAAATAAATAAATACATTTTCTTTAAAATTACTGCATATGTGCAAAATGGCCGCCGGACCATTCTGTGTACATAGATCCTTTTTTAAAATGGCGGTGGCGGCAGCATCACTGCCATTTTGAAAAAGGGCAGCCGGTCTGCGTCGGTGCAAAATGGCCACTGCACATGTGCAAACCGGCTGCCCTTTTCCAAAATGGCGGTGATGCTGCTGCCATTTTGGAAAAGGTCGCGCATACACAGAATGGCCCGGTCGCCATTTTGTGGATGCGTAGTCATTTTTTTATTTTTTATTTTAGAACCAAATGCAAACAGCCCTGTTGTGCTGTTCCGGTTTGGTTTGGATTAATCTGAATCCAAACTTCCCAGCGGCCAGTGCCAATACATACCTAGATATGGCTGTATCAAAGGATAATAGGCACTGGTTCCAGCCTGACCGGCGAATGCTTCACGTGCTTTTGTGTAGAGGATGTCTTTCTTGCTTTGGGAACAGCTAGAGAGGTCTAATCTCCCAGCATTCCTAGATGAGGGAGAGATGGACATGAGTCAGGGCCTACAAAGCCAGTTTCTCATGAAGAGCTGAAAGCTTTCACTTTCAAGGTTCATTGCTAAAGGCCACAGTGGAGAAATTGCTTCCTTACTCCTGTGTAAGGCAATTCATTTAATCCTGTCATTGGGGGATGATCACTAGCTAATGTACTGAGAGTGGGCGTGGGGCTAAAGGACAGGCCACTAGGGTAGTCTTTGTCTTAGAGCTAGGACAAACCAGGTATACCACTTGGAATTGCGGTAGTCAACTGAACCTGGTAACGTTGGATACTAATTGGTGCCTGATTCATGCTCGACAGGCCACTTGAGTTAATTTACCATTTTTTGTCCTGACTTTTTGACTTCCGGTGCCATTGTTTTTACTTCCGGTACCGGGTTTTTTGGACTTCCTGTTCCGATTCTTTCCAAATTCTTGTTCCAATTAACCATTTATGCATTGGTAAAACAGTAAATCGGTAACGGTAATACCTGGTATTTTCAGGTCGTTGGGTCCCTGACTTGGCATTTGCGTACCGATCGGGTTCCCGATAATCAACTACTCGAAAATGCATGTATTAGCTTCAAGTAGCAAATGTCCTCCTGTTTCAGCTTTACGTTGTCCAAGGTGAAAGGGATGGAGGGGAACAGAACCCAACCCCCCTTGGCCCTCAAAGCTCAGCTCCCCCCCGCACAAACATGGAGAAACAAGGACGCCATGTATGCCGTGACTAATCTGTCCGTCCTCTTTTGGCCCCCACTCATTTTTACACCCTGTTACAAGGACTGAAGCCATGAAGCAGGGTTGTATCTAGGTATGTGCAGACTGGGGAATTGCACAGCCCCCCCGCAAAAAAAAATCTGTGGAAGGGGCCCCTCATGGCCCCTCAATGAGGTCCATGAATAACCTTGAAATGGCAACCAGAGTGTGGGAAGCGCTCAGGTAACATACGGATCTACGGAGCCTGAAACACAGGGGGCCCGGCCTGTGGCAGGCCCAGGGAAATTCAGGAGGGGGCCCTTAATATACAGCCCCTCACCAGAAATAACAAGATATGTGTAACATACAGAATTGCAAGACCTGCCATGTAAGGAGTCCTGGACCCTGAAGAGAATGTCACGTTAAACCAAACCACAACCCACCCACCCATCCCCCCCAAAACCCAGCAACATTTTCTTTCTCGAATGGGTTAGCCTGTGTGTGTGTCTGTCAAACGTTTCCGAGTTAGGAGTGCCCAGGCCCCGCCCTGTCTCTTATACACATCTAGATGTGTATAAGAGACAGCGCATCGCCTGCGCATGCGCGTATTTGGCAGCAGCGTCACGTGCAGAACGGACTGCCGGGTCTTTTGGAAAACAAGCGCGGGCGCCGCCGCGCTCGTCTAAAAACGGCCTAAGAGTCCTAGTCACTGACCAGGGAACCTTATTGCTAGACATTGCGGAAAAACGGAACAAAAATGCCCCTCAAAGAACTAAAAAGAGACAACAGATAGATACAACAGACAGAGTTGGGGAGCAGAAGGGGGTAGCACTTGGCCACCAGGATTGGCAGAGGCCGGCCGCAAGGGGAGGTTTCACTTTGTAGCATCTTTCATTACCTCAGCAAATTTTTTCTTCATCACTTCAAGAAAGCCATCTGGGAGAGGGTGCTCCAGCAAAGGAACCAGGTTTGATTTTAAAACCTCGTTACTCAAGCACGCGTCGAACTGCTGAGGAGTGTCGTAGAGGGTAACAAAGAGTGGGTCTGCTATGGTGCTCGCTGTGATGGGAGTGGACCGGCATGCTGTTGACAGAATTAACGGGGAGGGAAAGATGTATTAGGGAGACTCAGACTCAGTAGTAGGCCTGGAGCTCATAGTAAAACTGAATAGATGGAAGGGACCTCAAGGGTGATCTGGACCAATCCCCTGCCCTGAGATAAGATACCCTATACTTAAAGCATCCCTGACAGACGTCTGTGCACTCTAGGGGTGAAACAAACAGCTAAACTGACGCTTGCAAGCATTTCTCGCTATGTTGAGCACTAGGACTGAGATCTCATTGAGATCTTGGTCCCAGAACAAGTTCTTGGCAAGAAACATTAAAAAAAAACCTAAAAAAATAAATCATTGCATATGTGCAAAATGGCCACTGCCCTTAACCAAAATGGCAGTAATACTATCACTGCCATTTTGGTTAAGGGCGGCGGCCATTTTTCACATGCGCAAAAAAGCCAGGTGGCCATTTTGGACCGATGCAGTGATTTCTTTTTTTCTCACCGTGAACTCAGTGAAGCTATCCTGGTGTTCAGTTCATCCCGGGACGAACTGAGCACTGCGATTTCAATGAGATCGCCCATTTCTGCCCTGTGGGCAGGAGGGGCGGGATATCAATTTTAAATAAATACATTTCTGCGGCATCTCATTTCAGCCCCAACCCAGTCTCTTCTCGGAGACTTCCAGCGAAGGCGATTCCACAACCTCCCAAGGCCACTTGTTCCACGGTTGATAAAGTTCTTTCAGGGCTGAAAATATCTAAGGGTTAGGGAGGCCACCTGGGGTGGTTTTTAACCTGACACTCTGATAGGCCAAAGTGGAAATATCAGGTAAATAAAAAGACTGAAGAGGACCACCCTACTAAGGGTATGTTGTCATGAACAGCGGGTCAAAACAGATGGGACCTTGGCCCTCTGTGGCCCAGGACCCGCCAGCACCCCACCAGATATTGGCTTGGGATTGGCCCATGGAGTGTTGGCATCTAGCCCAGGCTGTGAGTTCAGCAAATCTCTGAAGCCACAGCCTGGGCTAAGGGCCGCCCATGCAGGTCAAAGCGGGCCTCGTCTGTTGTAGCGTGCCGTACCTGTCTTGCGCCAGCGGTCGCCATGGTCAGCCTCCATAGATGTGCCTCATTGGCTGACGTGGCTGTCTGTTATGGAGGGGGGGGGGGCGTGGCGTGCAGGCGGGGAAGCATTCCGCTAGTTTGGTGATTATTCTAACTGATTGTCACAAGCCACTAGGCCCATTGCTAATTAAATTGCGCTTCACTCACCTTCCGTTGCCCTTTTAGCCCTGGGAGAGGAAGACAACGAGACTCCGAAAGACTTAACGAAGAGCATCATTTTCATCTTCTCCGATGCATTTTGGGAGTGGTACCCAGCGACAAGGCTTCTGAAAAAGGCCTTCCTCACATGCTGAGGATAAGGAGATGCACGATGAAGGCTTATGAGTCACTGATGAAGCTTACGACAAAAGGGGGAAATAGCTAGAGGCAGACAAGCTCCTGCTGATGACATACCTCATTAATTAAATGCCAAGTGGTTCGATTCAGATACCACACAAGCGATCCCAAACTCTCCATGTGTCCTAAATCCCAGGACGTGGGAGCCCTGCATCAAATGGATAAAGAAAAAGTTTGGGTCCATTACAGAAACAATAAGGTCTACAACAGGGGTGGAGAACTTGAGGCCCAGGGGCCAAATGTAGCCCACATTTATTTGGCCCCTTTCCATGTCCTCGACCATTTTGTATCCCCAAGCACTTAAAGAATGAACGCAAGGGAAGGGAGCAGAGATGAGGGCAGGCACGCACGGTAGGGGACAGATCCACGGCACAGAGCTACGAGCTAGACCCTCTTCTTCCTGAACGCACGGCCCCACTCCCAACTTCTTGCATTTTATCCTCAGCCCTGGGCCCCACAAATTCTACAGCTGGCCATGTCCACAGGAGCACGCACTAGCTGTTCATCCCGCCTCCCAACCCCAAAATCTTATTTTAGGGTTCCTCTGGTCCAGGCTGAAGCTGGTAAAAAAAAGGAAAAAAGAACAACCACATTTTAAGCAGGGGAAAATAATATTTTGTAATTGAAAATGTGATTATTATTTTTTTTTAAAATGACATGGAAATTTTGAAATTTCATTGTGAAACGAGCCGAAAGTCAGCACCGAAAGTTGACAAAGTTCACAAGGAAATGTCAACTTTTTAAAGGAACCAGACATTTTGACACGTGACAGTTCAATTCCCAACCCCCCTCCAAATTTAGAAGAATGATGACATCAGCAAAATTTCATGAAAGTTTCCAAATTTTCCATCAAACTTTTTGTTTCAAGGTCACATTTCAAACTGGCTCTCAACCCGTTGGAGGAGGAAGGCTTACCCGTACTGTGTTTCCCCGCTGCCAAGGAGAGCGTTGAGGGCAGCTCCTTGGGCCTCGCTGAGCTCTGGGCAGCGTTTCAGACTCTCCAGGATCCGAGGGTCAGAGTTTGTGATGGCAGCTGGAGCCAGGTCACACACCAGAGCTCCCAGACTGCTGAGCTGCTCTCTGTTGAGTAGCTTATTCACCACTTTCTGGCACAGAGGATAGGAAAGTCTGTGTTAGAATTCTCTTGCAGGAGGTTATGGCGCTGACCTTGGAATGCTGCCCCCTACACCTTAGATTCCCTCCTTGAACATATACACGCTGGTGCTGCTTCCTCTCTTCCAACTTTCATGTCCTTCCTAAAAACCTCCCTCTTTCATCAGTATTTCTCTAGCCATTGCTCATTGATGCTTCTCCTTATATTCGGGACTAGTGTCTGGGAGACTAGAGTTCACATCCCATCTTACTGGGTGGCCTTGGGCAAGGCACTCTCTCTTAGCCTCAGTTCCCCTATCTGTAAAATGGGAATAATAATGACTTACCTTGCAGGGTTGTTGAGAGAATGGGCTAGATAAGGATTATAAAGCACTTTGAAAGTGGAAAGTGCTATAAAAATGAACAATTATAATAATCATGATGCTTAAAACAAAGCTCACCAGACAGGCTAGTGCATTACCCAGCAGCTCGGTCCTTTGGGCTGATCCGTTTGGTAGAAGGTGCAGGTTCCCTTGGGCAATCAGAGCGTAAAAGGCTTTACAGCTTTGGTTGTTGACGTGGGTGAGGCTGCAAGGAGTCAGAATGACCATTTATTGGGGGAGGGGGGGATGGTTTGCCTCAAAAAATGGCGGGGAAACCTATGGGAGGTTTGTAGCTCACGGGCCTTGTTCTGAGATACGCCAGAGATGAGTCCGCATGTCCTGGAGGGTGCGTACTACAACGGGAACCCTGGCTGCTCTCCTCAGAATGACGTAATGTTAATGTAAGCAGCACTGAGGTCCATGAGGTGACTCTGGTGTGAACCATGATGGAGCGTCCACCCAAAATTCTCCTGTCCCCATGGAGCGGGCAGCAGGTGCAGGCCAAGTATGGCCAGACAAGGGTGGCATAGTTCCTCATGTTGTCCATCTTTGTTCCTTAGTCCCATCAGGTTGTCCAAATGGAGGACAACGTAAAAGAACTGGTCTTTCACGTGACGGAAATCAGTCTCCGTGGCTCTCCAGGATACATGGAGCTAGGCGGCCATTTTCCCGCCTCCTCCATGGCCCGCGCGGTCAACTCCCTGAGGGGGAGCTCCACCTCACAGAGCTTTTAGAGGCCTCTGCCATGGAAAAGGATAGTCCAGCTTTTGTCAGAGGCTCTGATTTTTTGTAGTAGTGTTTTGCGAGTGTAATTTTTCCTCACAGCCACTTCAGAAAAATTGCTCGCTATTCTACCCTTCCACTGGCCAGCCCCTTTGGAGGAAGAGAGTATTCTGTGGGACTTATGGGGTTAGCCATGGAGAAAGTAAGGTGATCTTAAGGGGAGAAGCAGAAGAACTGGAGAGGACACCGTCTAGAGTGTTGGAAGTGGGCAAAAGTCTTATCCCTTTTTTAGATTCTGCTTAGAAAATGAGACTTTGGGCATCTCTGCGATACTCACTTGAAGAAAAGCAGCAGGTCCGGTGGGTATCCAGTGAAGTCTGCTGTCAGGTTCTCTCTGGCTAGGATTTTGGCCAAGCAGGATAACTGGTTGAGAGAGAGGGACACACAGGAGTCAGTACTCTGATCCTCAAAGGCAGGATGCAAGGATTCAGAGGAGATCAACGAAGATCAAGGGTCTAGATTAGGGATGAATCAAAATTTCAGTGCGGATTCCGTTTTTGGCAGCTCTGGCCATTTCGATTTTGGAGGGGGGCAAACTGTGAACCAAAAATACCAGAACCGATCTGTGTTTTACTGGAACGGTTGGGATTATTTTGCCTCCTACTGCACAAAATGGCGGCAGCGGCTGTCCTGCGCATACACAAAAGAATGGCGACTACAGCTGCAACCAGGTACCCAGCCAGTGGGGCACCCCATCAGATTTGGGGGGCCCAACTCACCCTGGTCATGTTTGGGCACCAACTGGTAACCGAATGCAATTGAACAAGCTATCGACCCCGTCCCCAGGCTCTGGGCCGACACACCTCAGCTGAGCCAGGAACTTCCCCACTCGACTTTTTCTGAGCAGGGCGGGGAGCAAGGAGGCCTCTTCCCGCCTGCGTGCACCCCCCTAATGGGGACCCAAAATGCGGGTGCGCACATGTGGGAAGTGGTCTCCTCCCTCCCACCCGTCCTCTCAGAAAAAGCCAAGCAGGGAAGTTCCTTGCTCGACTGAGCAGTGCGCAGGCCAGGGAGTAGACACCGACCAGAAGAGCAGCAGTCTGGTGGTGAGGGGAGTCAGCCCGAGGAGCCGGGACTGGTGCATCCTGGGATGCCCCAGTAATACCCGCATTTTCGGGCACCGGGTGCCCAATGGGGGTTGGGTACTCCATTAAGTGCCTGTTGGGGGTGGCCCAAAATGTGGGTATTACCCATAGGTAGCAAATATGCTACCCCATTCACGAATGCGCAGGATGGCCACTCCCATTTTGCACATGCACAGCAGGTGGAAAAACAATCCTTGGAATTCATTCCCACAGTGCACAAAAAACAACCGTGCTCTGGCTTTCACATGACACCCCTAGTTATTGCAAGAAGCGCCCAGTTACCTGCTCCCCGTTCATGGCGGCGTCTTGGCTTTTCACTTGTCTGACCAGCAAGGAGATCTGGGCGGGCGACAGGTTGCTGGCTGCGCGGCACTGAAAGCCTTGCAGGACAGGAGCCGAAAGCCTGAGGACCGGGAGGGGTGTTAGTTCTTTATGCATTAAACACACGTGAAATTAGATGGAATTAGAGCTGAGACGGGTAGCGCGTTTGTAATACCTGCATTTTCGAATGGTCTACCAGGTGCCTAATCAGGACACAAATACAGAGTCAGGCACCCAGTGACCCCAAAGTACCAGATACTACTGTTACTGACTTATACAGAAATTAGGATAGAAAGTCAGAAAAATAGTACCAGAAGTCGGAAAATCTGTATCAGAAGTCAGAAAATTACAAAATATTAAGAATTGGACTCTGGGTGGAATTTCGGGGGATGATGGTGGTGGTGGTGTGTTTTGTTTCGGTTCTTCTTGTTTTTTGGATCTAATTTCGGTTTCTGTTTTTTCAGGGTTTTTCCATTCATTCCCCCCCCCCCCGGTTTCTTTTCGTGACTTCAATGGATTTTCATGCATTGAAGTCAATGAGAACTGGGGAGAAAAATCAATGGAAAAAAAAGTGAAATGCTGGAACCAAAAAAGAACCACAATTTCGGTTTACGGTTTTAAAATCAAAATAGCCATTTTCAGACCGTTTCGGTTCTATCCTAAACCAAACTTCCCATCCCTACAAAATCGGGTAAACTGGTATATTGGATAGCCCATGAGGCATTAGTTGGGTCCTGATTAGTCCCTGATGTTAGTGGGTCAGGTCAAACACCGCCATTTCAATGAGTATACCCATTTTTGGGGAGACTTCTTTCAGATCTATCCAAGAAGGAATTTTGGTTTCAATGGAAATAGTCTCTGTTCTTGGTTTTCCATGGTTGTCTGTAGTGGCACAGACACCCTTTGCTGCTTGTGGGTGAAACAGCATATAGGGTTACCAATCCGTTTTGATTCCAACTGTGAAGGACGCAGTACTCACATAGTGTAATTTTAAGAAGCAGAGAGCACATCCTCAAAAAACACAGCAGCCTGTGGAAGAAACCAATGCTCATTCGGTTACGTGAAGGAGACAAGGTGAGAGACAAGTGGAAATTGGTCCGGAGAGGCGAGGGATGCTTAGCACAAACACCATCAAGTGGGTTTGAAAGAGCAATAACCAATGGGAATTCAACCCCAAAGGGAATTCGGCCCTATAGAGAATTCAACCCATGGTCAGGCTAGACTCTAGGTTCTCAAACAGAGGAGTGGGGTCCCCACAGTAAGGTGCAGAAGGTATTCTGTGTGGGTACAAGAACTAGCTCCACACTCTCACTGAGCTATGGGGAATCTCCAAAATAATGGTGGGGCAAAGGGGGAGGGGGGAGGATGGGAGATGTAGAGGAAGAAAGGGAACAAGGGCTGGGTGGGTGGGTGGTTGTGAACTATGACAGACAAGTAGAAGGGGGGAAAGTTGGAGAACCACTGGACTAGACCACCAGGATCTACTGGTAGATCACAAGCTGGTCTCCAGTAGATCATGGTAGAGGGAAGTCTCTCCTAGGTCACCTCTCAGGAGGAGAGTGGGACCCAGCATTCCAGGGAGCGTCTCCGGGGAGGAGACCCTCCAGTGCAGCAGGGAAGGAGTGCTCCTCTCCTCTCCTGAGACTGGTTGCCAAGGTGCCCTAGTGCTGAGAGCCAACAGGGGTGGTCCACACTGGATCCATTGAAAGGGATCCTGATAGATCACTTGAAATTGATGGATGAAGTGGATTGCATACATCACAAATCTGGCCATCTCTGGACTAAATGACCTCAGAAGTCTCTAAAAAAAGCCCAACACCCTACGAAGGTTAATATTATGGATGCAAAAAATGAAGGTTGGTCATGGAGGAAACTGGCCCACTGCTGCGGAAGAGGACAGCCTCGTCCTAAATTCTCTCGACCGTGGTGAAGCTGGATGCTTCCCTTCTGAAAATGGAGGTGAGTCAGAAAGGCCGCTGTTTTTACCTGCTGAGGTAACCATTGTTTCTGGTTGATTATGCGGAGATCTGGTGTCTGGCCTTGAAAGACCAGCTGCGAATTGGGAACCTGGTCCACCAAATCATCAGGCACGTTATCCAGAATGTCCTGGGCGGACGAGGAGTTGGTGATGATCTGTCAGGAGTAGAGATGTCGTGTCAGAATTTAGAGCGGGTTGACATTAGTTGCGCAAAAGACAGGGACAAAAATGAGCAAAATACAGAGAAAATATTACAATTTTTTTTTAAAAAAAAAGAAAAATTGGGTAAGTGCACATTTTGCACACGTTTTGTTTCTGAAAAGAAAAAAAAAAGTCTTCCAGAAAAAAAATCGCTTTTGTGAAACTTTTGAGTTGTCCAAAATCATGAGCAGTCAACTAGGTAACCATTTTCACATGTAAAATTAAAAATGTGACTTCTTCAGTTGCATTGTTGAATTGGGCCCTTTTTAAACAGGCTGTGGCTGCGGTGAGTGGGGGACACGTGGGTGTGCACATACACGGACGCACACCCATCTCCACCCACCTCCACGCATGGCGCAATCGCTGTTTTGGCCAATTGCTCCATGCGTGGGCGATGGGTAGAGATGGGTGGGTCGCGGGAGTGCGCATGCATGCCCACCTACCCGCTGTGATGGTTACAGGGTTGGCACCCATCCATGCCTGTGCAGTGAACCTGCGTGGGCATGCGTGGGTCCATCTGTAAAAAGGGCCTCGAAATAACATTTTTTCCAGCGTATGAAATTTTGATATAGGTTTTTTTTCAGTATTACTTTTGAATTTGAAATTTCAAAAATAGATTCAGAATTTGGAAATGTACAAAATTTTACAAAAATGATAGTAGTTCAGAGGGACCAGCTGTAAAAATTCAATTGGGGACCATCAGAATGTACCAAAACCTGAAAACTGGTGTTGTTATACAACCAATTCCCCCTCCAATTTTGACCAGATTGTGTGTGGGGACGGGGGAAAGAAAAAGCAAACAACATTCCCACTTGGTGAAATGGCGGATTGTGAAATGAGCGGCTGGAGCTGAAATTTGAGTTTAATCCCTCACTTCTGCTCAGTGAATAAGAGTTTTATTTTTGAAAATAGATTTTGAAAACAAAAATCTTGTTTTCTACCAGCTCTGACCCTGACTGTCCTCTTGCTCCCTTAGTTTACCTTGCTGATGAAAGCTCTCTTCAAATACCCAGGGGCCTCCTTGATGGCGCCGTAGAATCTTCGATTCTTAACCATCTGGATAGCAGTGTTTGTGGAGATGTTATTGAAGACATAACTGGGCAGTCCTGTCACAAGAGATCCAAGCCTCTGAAATTCCTCTGTTGTTTCAAACTGCAGTGAGAGCAAAGAACAAAGTGTGTGTGAGATGAGAGCCCTCTTCCCAAAATGTTCAGCAGACACATTTCCATCCTGAACCATTACTTGTAGGAGTTAGCTTGTTTTTTGTACACCAATTGTGTTTTACAAAAATGCATTTTACCCTGTACGCACGCAGAAGGGACGTAATAACGTCAGGTGGCTGGATGCCAGTTAGAGGTGATTCTTTGCAGGATTAGTTCCTGGGATAGCCAGCCCCAAGACACTCGCTCAGGTGCAGTTGAGCAAGTAACAGCTCAATTAGGGCCAATTAACGGCTCTGTAAGAAATAGGAATCCCTCAGGCAGGGATGAGGGAGAACTGCAAAGGGAACCTATGAGGTTAGAAGTATTCAAGTGGGATGGGGAAAACCAGAGGCTGCTCACAGGGAAAAGACGGTTCCCCACAAGGGCTGGGGGGAATTTGGGATAGAAGTATATAAGGAAATGGGGTCTGCAATTCAGGCACCGTGCAGGGAAGATATTGTATTGATGAAAGACACTGCAAATAAAGAGCAAGCATTTTTTGCAAGGACCTAGGCCAAAATTTATAATGGGCCCTTATGTTTTTTTTAACTGGATACACTAATAGAGGCTCCCCTCTGCACACAACACTTTCAGCCGGAGCTGCTTGAGCTGTAATTTGATCTTAGCCCTGTCCACTTCTGTCCTGAGACTAAGAGAGAGAGAGAGAAATTGACCATATGGGTCAAATTGGCCACAAGGGCCACCTATATTACCTAAAGTTGCTTCTGGTGATGCTGATGAGTGTTTGATCCAGGGGTAAACAGAGTGAGAGAGAGAGCTGATCCCACGGGGACTCGCCTGCCTCCAAGGGACACCCTATTACACTTCACCATAAGATGGTCTTTCCAAACCCATAAAGCCAGAGGACACATTCTTACCGTGAAATTGTTGCTGATTAACTTGTTCACCAAGCCCTGGGATTGTCCCCTGTCCCATCCGTTGACCTGTCCGAGCGACTCCAAGACCAGTGGGTCCGCTATGTCCTGTGCCCTCAGATTGGAAATTTGCCCAGCAGTCAGGCCCACGGCTTGCTGCCCCAAAACACTCAGAGAATGTGTGTTTAAATTGGTGATCCGTGCTACCAGCAGGGTGGCCAGCTGGAAGGGAAAAAGAGACGAGAGTAGGAAGAATTAGCTGTAATCATTAATAAATCTTACAATGAATAATTAAATAATTAATTGGAATGATTGATCATTGGTTAATTAATAACTAGTAACCGTAATTTGCCTTGGCTGAACATTTTCAAACTAAAACCATTCAAAGAAATTTTAATAATGGAACTTGCAAAAAATTAAATATTTCAATGAAAAGGACAAAGACAAAATCGGAGATGAGCTGGCTCTGAGACAGGTAGCGTATTGGCTGCCTAGAGCTTATACCCGCCTTTTGGGGTAGTTTATTGGATGCCCAAGTCAGGCACCTGCTTACCTGAAAATACCAGGTATTACTGAGTTACCGGTTTACTATTTTACCATCAAACTGTAAATCGGTACAGGAATCCAGATGGAAAGTCAAAGAAATTGACAGAGGAAGTCAGAAAATTGGTACCGGACGCCATACAACTGGGACAAAAAAAATGGTAAACAGGATCCATCGGGTATCCCATGATTGGACACTAATCAGGTACTGATTGGTACCCGATGTTTTGGGTTTGATTCGAGTATCACAATTTCAACGGGTGTCGCCGCGTCTGTGGGTCCTCGTTCTGGCTCTAGAGATGACTGGCTTGGCAGCGGTACTTTTGAAAAGGATCTGCTGGTTAGAGGAGATGACGGGCCGCTTTTAAAAGAGAAAGCTTAGAAGCGCCTCCTGAGGTCCCCGTGTTCAGAGGAAAGCCGTGTGGCAAGGGTTTACATGCTCCCCGCGCTGCCGGAAGCGACGTGCTGCCCGTTGTCAGTGGCGGCTGGAGATGCGGTGCTTTGAAGAGGCGTGTTCTGAAAGCCTGAAAATTGAGGCTTTCAGAACGCGCCTTTTCAAAGCCCCGTGTTTCCAGCCGCCGCCACTACTGACAACGGGCAGCACGTCACTTCCAGCAGCGCAGGGAGCGTGTAAACACTCCTCACTCAGCTTTCCTCTGAACGTGGGGCTCTAAGCACCTCGTTTAAAAGCGGCAACAGACTAATGAGAGTCAGCAGCATAATGCAGCAGCTAAAAATTGAAATATTATTTCAGGAAGTGTCATCTCTAAGGCCGCTTTTAGACAAGCGGTCTGATCTAGCACATTGGAAAACGTGCTTTGAGAAACGTTGCGCCGGGGCGGGGGGGAGGGGTTAGAGGCACTGGAAGTCGCCGGCCATCACTGGAATGGTGCCTCACGCATTATTTTTAAATGATCTGCGTTTTTAAAAATAATGCGCGAGCCACGATTTCAATGATGGACAGTCACTTCCGGTGCGACTAACCCCCCCCACCCCCACCTCCCGTGCTCAATTTTTCTCAAAGCCCATTTTCCAATGCACTAGATCGAACCGCTCATCTAAAAGCGACCCAAGAGAAGGGAAGTGATTGTTCTTCTCTGTTTGGTCCTCCTGATCAGGCCTCCTCTAGATCCTCTGTCCAGTTTGGGGCACCTCACTTTTAGAAGGAGACTGAGAAGTTGGAGAGGATAAAGGGGATGGCAGGAGAAAAACCTTCAAGGAAAAATTGAATGAACTGGTAATGTTTAGCCTAGAGAAAAGTAGATTAATGGGGGGGGGGGTGTCATGATTAGTTTTCAAATATGTAAAAGGATGTTATGAAGAAAATAGGTCCAAGTTGTTCTCTCTGGTCACTGGGAATAGGACTGAGGGGAATGGGTAGGGCCAGTCTTAAACAGTAGGGAAGGGATGATCGGTATTGGATTAATCCGATAATGTCGACAATTGACGATATCGGATTAATCCGATATCGGTATTGGCATGCTGTTTTTTTAACATTGACGATTTTTTGGCTCTTTAACATTGCGGCCATTTTAAAAATGGCCGCAATGTTAAAGATCTGAAAAATCGGCAATGTTAAAAAACCGATATGCCGATACCGATAAATCCGATATCAATTAATCCAATACCGATAAAACCAGTAACCGGTAATTTGTCGATAGTCCCATCCCTATTAAACAGCAGGGGACTTGGCTTGGGACCCGCATAGAGGCCTGTTCCGACAGCCTCAGGTCCAGCATTCCTGAGGCCCCAGGACGGGCTATTTCTGTGGGGCCCTTTGCCCACCTGTGACTCTCATCCTCCCCTCCCCCCAGCGTGGCTACTTCCTGAGGGGCCCTGTCTTTCAGTAAACCACCAATCCCTGTCTCCCCACCCCGTGTCAGAGCAGCGTGCGTGTGATTGTGTGTGAAAGGGAAAGAGAGAGTCTGTGTGTGAGAGAACCTGCACGGGTGTGAAAACGTATGACACTTGGCTGTTTTGGTAAGCAAACACCAGACTGACGATTGTTAAAAGGGCCAGGCCACGGGCGACCTCCGCATTTTAATTTTGCCCTGGGGTCTTCAGATTCCGAAGCCGGCCCTGGGAATGGGTTTTAATGAAAGAAGAAAAGATTTAGGTTAAACGTTAGGAAGAGCGTTCTAACCACCACGACAGGTTCAGCAATGGAATAATCAGCTAAGGAAGGTTATGGAAACCCCCACACTGGAAGTCTTTAAAAATAGGTTCGACAGGCATCTCTCAGGGATGGGGTAGGCACTGTAGATCCTGCTGTCTAATGGGATTGGACTGGAGTAGTGGATCCTATGGGTTCCTTCCAGCTGTAGGAAAGTTTCAAATCCCCCCTCCCCCCCAAAAAAAAATATTTATCATTTTGTTTTGCGGAAAATGGTTCCAATTTTAATACAATGAGAAAATTTGAATCTGCTCTAATCTCAACTTCCTCAACCTAGAAAGACACCTTTCGAGACCCATGTAAAGTGTCAAACGAAAGCCCCAGATGAGAGGTGTTTAAAGTCCAGTTTTTTCCTGCAGTCCTGCCCCTCCCTGAACGTCCCCTCCTGATGGGGACCCGTTTTTGATCTCCAGCTCTCCCTAGCTACGTCAAATCGTACAGACCTGGGGCGGGTTCTTACCTGGTGATCGGAGGCTCCGGGTTCAGCGGGCCCGGAGATATTTGAGGGGCCGCAGTGGCGGTTGATTCGAGCGATGAGGTTGAGCACAGCATCAGGCTCGAGTCGCTGGATTTCCGCCGAGTGTCTTGCAAAGCAGAGGAGCTGGTCCGGAAGGCTGTGAATGAAGTGACGGGTATATTCATTGTGCGTGAGAGAGTGACAGACATCGAGAGTGTCTGAATTAAACTCAGGCGCTGCAGGTATGTCTTATAGAAAGGCAGAATCTACAATCCTCCTCAGTATGGCGGCACCATTTACAAATTGCAAATAAAGCAGAGTTTCCCAAAGAAGGGCCCTTTTCAAAATGGGTCACGGTGCGGGGATTGTTTTGACTTTCAATACCGTTTTTTCTTGATAATGGTATTTTCAGGAAATTGGGTGCTCAATCAGGACCTGTGTCGCGCATCGGACACCTGACACAGTACTTGAAAGCGTGCGGCAGCTGAGCTACCCGTTTCACCTCTAGTTGCGATGCTTCTAACATCCATGAATTCATGTTTATAAACCATTTCTAAATGGAAGCAACATCAAGTGTGAAATGTGTAACACACATGCACGAGTGCACACACATGAGATAAATACATATCTATTCTCTTTTGTGTGTGCTTATCAGGGATGGGCGTTGCAGATTTGTAATGGGCAGTTGTGGATTAATCGGAAAAACGGCGAATGATTACGGATAATCCATATTATAGATCTGCATTAAAAATAAGTTGTTTTTTTTAAAAACTGCACATGCGCAAAATGACTATGGCACCATTCTTCGCATGCGAAGCACTTTCCCAAAATGGCAGTGTCCCCGCCATTTTGGAAAAGGGCAGCCATTCTGCCCGACATGCATGCACAGACCGGCTGCCCTTTTCCAAAAAGGCAGCGATGTTTCTACTACCATTTTGGTAAAAGGCTTCGCATGCGCTGAACGGTCCCACAGTCATTTTTGTGCATGCGCAGTAATTTTCCTTTAATTTAAAAATTATTTTTAGGGTTTTACATTTTTTAAAATTAATTTAAATATGGATCCATAATCTGAATTACCTATTTAATCTGTAAATGAAATTAAATTAAAAATTATTTTTAGGGTTTTACATTTTTAAAAATTAATTTAAATATGGATCCGTAATCTGAATTACGTATTTAATCTGTATTTAATCTGTAAAAAAAAGAAAGATCTGGATCAGTAATGAATCCGAGTTTTCATCTGTATGCCCATGTGGATTTACTATTTACCTGCCGAAAACTCTCTCCTCTGTTGCGATTACATGGAAACAAAAGAGATGATCTCACAGAATCATGGAATTTCACAGCTCAAAGAGACCTCTGGCGTCATTTCGTCCAACCCCCTTTCTCTTTAATGACCTAAGTATTACTTCTCACGTACTTCACAAGACTGAAATTCGAATCCTTGGCAAAGAGCGAGACAGCGAAGAGCTCAGCAGAATCCTTACGGAGCCTGGTGCGGTTGATGAGTCTCAAGTTGTCTGTACTTAGAACTAGATCCTGGAGCTAAACAAAAAAAGGCAAACGCATTTCAATGCAAAGAAACGATCTCCCAGGTTTACTCTGCAGGTGACAGAGTGGTTATAAATGGCCTGATTTGGTCTCTGCATCTTCCATTGAGTCATAGAGCTGGGAGGGATGTCAAAGGTCCAGCCCCTTGACCCGCAATGTAGGATCCATCATACCCAAACTACCTGCATAGAAAAACCGAACAAGAAAAGAGGCTATTCAAAACTCTGCCACAAGTAGACTTAACTGTGTTGATTCTCAAGCGGTGATGACTTAACTGTGTTGATTCTCAAGTGGTGATGACTTAACTGTATTGATTCTCAAGTGGTGATGACTTAACTGTGTTGATTCTCAAGTGATGATGACTTAACTGTATTGATTCTCAAGTGGTGATGAGATCAGAGCTACAGGACTCTTGCACGTCCTCTAGTGACCGTTTGAATTACGGCCCTTAATGCAAGAAAAGCTTGTGAGAGAATATTACCCAGAATCCTCCACAGCAAGTGATTTGTGTCCCTTTGCAGAGCAAGAGATAACAACTGGTGACTTGTTTGCAACAAATCAAACATTCCTTGTCTTTCCTTACAGAAAAATAATACAGCCACAGTCACCTCTGGGTGCAGTTTGCCACACATACAATCAAGGCAGAGGTCAGCACCAAGCTCTCTTGATGGCCTCAAGGAGTGGGTTCTACATGGTAAGCAACCATGATGCCAATGCTGAATTGACTTCCCACACTCTGAAGCCTCGCTCTGGGGCTCTGGGAAATATTTGTGTAGGACTGGGCCTTATAACACGTAATGTGCATGGGTTGTGCGAGGCTTGCACAACCTTTGTGTGTGGGCACCTTGCGCCTGGGTGCATGCGTAAAGCACAGATTGGGCCCAATGAGATTTCAGCAGCACAAGGTTGGCCCCACAGCCTCTAGCCATAGTTCTGCCCACATCGATGTCTCTTCGCACCGGGTCCCAGGATTGAACCAAAACGCCCAGTGGGGAATGCTTACAAGGGATGCGTTGTTGTTCGTGAAGCTCCGTATGTCTCCGGCGCTGCTGTAGCGGATGTAACTCCCCAGGTAAGCAGCAAACCAGTCCGCCGAGCTTGGGTCACTAGCGCTGTAACACCACGGCCTGGCTTGACGCGCTTGAGTAAGAAACGATAGATCAATGCAGGCAGTGGTAATGAGACAACGTCACAAATTGGCAGAGAGAATTTGTATATAAACCTGCACATCATGACAGGTCTTCTGCTTCGGTCTGAAATCTAATAAGGGTTAAGCACTGCGCAAACCCCAATACTTTTTCATCAGTTTGGGCACCTATTAAACAGTGGTAAAGAATATACATGCAGAACATATTGCATGGTGCTCTGTCACCCTCTAGTGGTGGAACATGACTACATGGGAATCATAGCATTCTGTCTCCCTCTACTGGTGATGCCGACCAACAGAGGAATTATGGGGCTCTGTCACCCTCTAGTGGTGGAACTGGACAACACGGGGATTTTGGCATGCTTTCTCCCTCTAGTGGTGGCACTGGACTAAACAAGGGTTATGGCATTCTGTCTCCCTCTAGTGGTGGTCCCGATCAACACAGGAATTATGGTGCTCTGTCTCCCTCTGGTGGTGACACTGAACTACACAGGATTATGGGGATCTGTCTCCCTCTAGTGGTGGTACCGATTAACACAGGAATTATGGCACTCTGTCTTCCTCCAGTGAATGGCACCGGGCTATACAGGAGTTGCTGTGTTCTGTTACTACTGGTGGTAGCTAGGCTACATGGAGTGTCATACACCTGCTACTGGCCTGAGCTAGCAGAACCAAGCCTTTTAGCTCAGATGGTAGAGGCTCATTGTTATGGAGGCCAAGGTTCCCAGTTCAATCCCCATGGCCGACATCCACTCAAGGTGGGAGGGTAACACAGGATATTCTCTCAGCAGAGCCTCTGCTCATAGTCTGGACTGAGAAACTCACCAGTCAGAAACGCTTTGATGAAATCGTACACTTCTTGCTCCCTGCCCTTGAAAGCTGTGATGTTTTCATTCAGCTTGCTGACGCTGTGCACGGAAACAGAAAAATGCTTGCGGTGAGGAATCAGCACTGACAGCGATGTGGCCCAAATCACACATTTACAGAAAAGGAGCAAGGGAACAGAAACAAGAAAAATCTCATGAAGCTTGTCATGGCTTGGAGAGATTGCAGTATAGACACAAGAAGAACCAGACTTTTTATTTTTTTATTGAGCCAAACATTCTCTCCTGGCTCTGCAGAAGGAATGGGACGACCACAGCACAGGGGCGAAGCTAGGACAGGCGCAGGAATTGCAGTCACACCGAGGACCACGTGTCTGGGGGGCCACACGCATGTTGTAGGATGCATGTACGCACTAGAGTGGAGTGCCCCAACAGGGGTCCATTCCATCTTCTGCCCCAGGGCCCGTTCCCCCCTAGCTCCCCCCCTGTACATAGTGCAGACACACACTGGAGCGGAGCGCCCCAGCAGGGCCCATTCCCCCCTAGCTCCCCCCTGTACATAATGCAGACACACACTGGAGTGGAGTGCCCCAGCAGGGCCCATTCCCCCCTAGCTCCCCCCCGTACATAGTGCAGACACACACTGGAGTGGAGTGCCCCAGCAGGGCCCATTCCCCCCTAGCTCCCCCCTGTACATAGTGCAGACACACACTGGAGTGGAGTGCCCCAGCAGGGCCCATTCCCCCCTAGCTCCCCCCTGTACATAGTGCAGACACACACTGGAGTGGAGTGCCCCAGCAGGGCCCATTCCCCCCTAGCTCC
Source organism: Sphenodon punctatus (assembly GCA_003113815.1). Taxonomy (NCBI): domain Eukaryota; kingdom Metazoa; phylum Chordata; class Lepidosauria; order Sphenodontia; family Sphenodontidae; genus Sphenodon; species Sphenodon punctatus. Next base: position 19,260,481 of record QEPC01010859.1, on the reverse strand, counting down.
CCCCTGTACATAGTGCAGACACACACTGGAGTGGAGTGCCCCAGCAGGGCCCATTCCCCCCTAGCTCCCCCCTGTACATAGTGCAGACACACACTGGAGTGGAGTGCCCCAGCAGGGCCCATTCCCCCCTAGCTCCCCCCTGTACATAGTGCAGACACACACTGGAGTGGAGTGCCCCAGCAGGGCCCATTCCCCCCTAGCTCCCCCCTGTACATAGTGCAGACACACACTGGAGCGGAGTGCCCCAGCAGGGCCCATTCCCCCCTAGCTACCCCCTGTACATAGTGCAGTCAGACACACACTGGAGTGGAGTGCCCCAGCAGGGCCCATTTCGTCTTCTGCCCCAAGGCCCATTCCCCCCTAGCTACGCCGCTGCAATACAGCTTACATCTTACGGAACGCCATGCAGCTGGTGTTCTGGGTGTCGCTGGCATTTAGCATACTGCCAGGGATGAATTTTAAATATTTCTCCAGGTGAAGATTAAGCCACATGGGCATGTCTGTGGGCCACACGCCAGCTAGAAGGGCTGTCCTGGTCTTGTTGGGAAGAGAGTCCTATAGGGGGATGTAAAGGAAAACACACTCTTTTAATAGGATAGTGGGTTCATGTTTTTCAATGAAGTGTGTGTGTGTGTGAGAGAGAGAGAGAGAGATGGCATTTTTAAAAAGTATTATTAATTAATTATTAATTATTATTATTAATTTACAAATGAAAAATCATACTGGTTTTTTTTCCCCAATTCTGTCAAAATAATGCCACCAGGATGTTTGGGGTAGAAATTTATGAGACTGTGTCTTTATTTTTCGGTTTTCAAAAATTGCAAATGTAGCAGAAAACTGAAAATATTCTTTAACAATGGATATATATATATATATATATATATATATATATATATATATATATAAGTTTCCAAAATTTCAAGTATTGTTTTGAAAATCTTTAAGAAAAAAATAAGAAAATCAACGAACTGAATTCCTAAGACACTCAAATACCATTGCAAGATCCCTTTTGTATGCCAGTTAACATAAAATTACATGTGTTTGGTTATGTCCATTTATAAACATTTAAAATAACCCATTACCTAACCTTGAGGCTGGGCTTAAAAAAAAGTGGCATATTCTCAAACCCCACAACACATCACAGCTCCCTAGCATTCCACAGAACAAACACTCCACAACACTGATTTCCCGATATTTGTCATTATGGTCGTATGTCAGCCTGGTTATCGGACAAAGGTCTACCATTCCCAGACTGTCTACGTGAAAACCAGATATGCAGAAACCTTAGGGGTTTTTTGTTTGATTTGTCCTTGTTGCCCTATAAATTGTTTATTAAATACCCTACGGTCACGTTAATAAACTATTATTATTATTATTATAAATTGTTGTGAACTTCACAAAAGTGTTCTGCAAAGTCAATACATTGTAAAGGTAGCCATATTCTTGATTTTGGTACCTCGTCTGTCAAGATACCTTTTCAGTCTCCATCTGCTGACCCATCCACTGGTTCATTTTGCAAATGTACTTGTTTGCAATGCATAATTTCAACTGGATTTACACAAAGGTGGATGTGACTCTGTGACTTACCACAAAGCTCTCCCGGTTAAATTCATCGAGGAACTCCCCTTTCCTTTCATAATTCCAAAGAAGAGTGGTCAAGAAAGCGTCGTCATTGAGGAATTCAGGGCTGGATAACAAGTCAGCCAAGGCATCTGGGCTCATGGTGTTGACTATCTGGGAATGAGTCAGAAATAAGGATTAGCATGGACCAGACACAGAATACTCAACATTGATACAAAAAGAATTGGCAACTGTCAGGGGTAGGCAGTTGGAATAGTGGACCCTTGGTCCTAGCACAATCTGTCTCTTCGTATGTTCCTTCTAAGAAAAACTTTGAAGCCCAGATTAGTTTTGAAATGAATACCTGGTTTTGTATTCACAAATATTATCTGCATATTTGGATAGCCATCAGGAAATCTTCAGCTGAAATAGATATTTGCATATCCATTTATTCAGTTACTGAGTTTATTCGGTTATTCATTGGGCTATCTGGTAGGGCTGGATCAAATTGGCCTTTGCAGTTCCATGGACATTTTCCACATAATCAGAATGGTGATTGAAATTGAAATTGGAATTCCGAGCCAATGGAATTTTCTATTGGAATTCCGATCGAATGATTTGCACTTGTACAAAACGTGTATGTGCAAAATGGAAACCACTGTACAACAAAATGGAAGTGGCTGTACAGCCATCTTGCACAAGTGCAAGTCAAAATTATTAATTTTTTTAAATCAATTCCAGCAAAATAGAATTGGAACTCTATTACGTTCCATGTTTTGCCGGAATGGATCAAATGAACAAATCCTGTTGGGAATGGAATCTGATTGAAATGAAATTTCACCCCTCCTATGTGGTTACTTTATTTCAGCAGTGTTTAATGCAACCATAAACAAATTTAAATCAATCAATCAGTAATAACGGTTGCACATGTCAAATAGACTGAGGAGCTGGGTAAATGAATAATCAAATAAACTGAACAACTGAATAAACCAAAGAGCCAGAACCTAAAATATTGGAAGCAGATAGTCTAATGAAGTAGGACAAATATCCACTCCAAGAGATCCAAGCATCCAGATTCAATGGATCATATATTCTCTTTGAATATTTGTTTTGCCTCTAGGCCAAACAATCAGCCAGTGTATAAGTTAGCAGGATCATCTAGGCAGGGTGTGCATGGGGTTGGGAAGGCAATACAATGAGCATGGTTTCTTGTTACTCCAATACCTTTGGGGTTTCAGCTGTAGGAATTAACAACCTGAGATCTCTCAGAGTCAGGAAATCAACAAATCCCTGAAACGTGTCTCTTAAATGTTCGGCAAAGCTCACGTTTGTTGAGTAGCACCGGAGGGAGGAATCTGAAAGAACCAAAGGAAAAGGGGTAATTCAAGTAAATTTGTACGGATTTGGTAGGAATGAGTCAATTTTTGACAGCTATCCTAGTCACATGTATATATTTGTGTACATTTTAGTATATTTGTGATGACACTCGTCACAAATAACCACATTTCTCCGCCCCGACACCACATATAGGAAAGACTAAAGATTTGCTTCCAACACTTAAAAGTATTTTCAGAAGCAATCTGCTAATTCACCACATCTTACTTGATGTCAGGTTCAGTATTTCATCGTAAATGCCCCGTCGCGTGGCGTTGCTGAATCCACTGAGAGAGCTGTTGAGCAGAGTTACCCTGCAACACAACAAACGCATCATTCAACTAAATTAATTTAAACATCTCCATGCTGGGATTTTGGCATGGTGCAGGTTACACAGGTTGGAGTAGATGCAAGGGTTTGGGGTTTTTTTGTTGTTGACTTTTCAGAGTTTTGTTCAATCAGGTTCAATCACCTGTGTTCATTACATTCCCACCATTAATGACAACATGGGAAATGAAATGAACACGGGTCTTGAAGTAGGACTTAAACAGAAATTGGATATTTCCACTAGGGATAAAATGAATATCTGAGAAAATGAATATATCTATCAAATTCGCACTACCTGATTTGGGTCTGCCAAGGTGGATAATAACTGCTATTCATTTCCGTTTCATTGGATACCCTTTTGGATACTTTGGATTGACCACTTCTAGTATTTGCGATAGTTTGTTTCTGTTCACTCAAAATTTTGGTGCTATTATCCATTCACAAAAGCCAAAACTAAGCAATCAAAATATCAAAATAACCTACAGTCTTCTCCATGGTAGAGATGAAAGGCTCTACTGGGGACCTCTCATTCTGTATCCATGCAACTCTACCATCTAAACCAGTGGCGGACTCGGAGAACCTTCTTTCCACATTGGGCCGGATTCAAATATTTTGAAAACTCCATGAGCAAAGCATTTGTGGCAGGGATATGGCCCTAGCCTGGAGTGCTTTGTATGGGGTGGAGGGCTGCTGCAGCACCCTATAGTGCTCTGGGAAGGATTGTGCTTCACCCAGCACAGAGTGTCCTGAGGGAGGATCCGGCCACACAAGGAGTATCCTGCAGGACTGGCGTCTCAGCTCAGGACATTTCTCTTTCTTGCCTTCACGGTGGCCCACCCAAGTGGACCAGGCAGAAAAGAAAGGCAGGTTGCACTGAAGGTGTGATAAGGAAAGCTGCCGTGGATTGGGTGGAATGGCCCTGTGACCTAGAACTGGCCTGAGGGGACAGAGTTTTGCCACCCTTGAAATTCTACGCTAAAAGGCCTGGCTGTATTAGCTTGAGATAACAGCAATTTCATGAACATTAGTGTGGCCTATAACCTCCGCACTACTAGAAAGAGCCAGAGCACTGCAGTGAGGTGTGCAACGCTTGTATGGAAATGCCCTTTTATACCGACAATCATAATGCAAGACAACAATGTTTGTGCAAACATCCCACAATAAGCAAAGGAAAGACAGAGCCCCTACACAGCGTTGACTGCAGCGCAGTCTCTGGATCCGAGACCATCCAACAGGAATGGGACGAGCGTGTCGTTTAATCCTGGTAGCAACTTTGTGAGACGACGTTGCGTCCAACGTATGAATTCAGCATCGTCCACCTTCTGGAGAACCGGCTGGGCCACCTCTAGCACTTGCTCCAGCAGAGCCGATCTGATATCCCTTTCCAAAGTAACGTTGGCCTGGAACAAATGAAAACAAAAATGGGGAGCTATCAAAATGCAGCCAACCACCGCCTGGCCTTGGCGTCCTTCCTAAGAAGTGAGGACTCTGTTCGTAGAATGCCCAGAAGACAGGTAGGATATTCTGGATTCATGGAAGTCAGTGGGGATCTTGCCAATGATGAGGGAAGGAGGTTTGTAGAGCAGTAGGAGTCTTAGGCCATGGGCATTAGGTTCAAGACCTGGGTATTCTATTAATTATTTATTATTATTATTATTATTATTATCAAGCATTTATAAGCGCAAACAATGTACCTGGCAGCTTTACAAAGTAATTGAATAGACACGGTCCCTGCCCTAGGGCTTACAATCTGAGAGACGGGGTGGGGGTGGGAGGGGAGATGAAGGAAGGGGGACAGAGGGAGAGACAAGGAGTGTAACATTCAAGATGATGCGAGGTCCTAGGTGCGCGTGCTTGGCTTGGTTACATCGGGAATGATGGCTGGTTGGTCCATGTGGTGAGGATATGAGTACACAGACCTTAGGTAACAGATTGTACTGGATGGAAGGTTTTAGCAGGAGTTAGGTGAGGGGAGCAAGAAGTCGGGGAGGGCAGAGCGGGAGAGGTGGGTCTTAAGGAGGTCTTAAGGTCTTAACATATTTTATTCCAAGAAACTTGCAGGGGTCTGGAGGGTACGGCTCATATTTACTGACTCCTCTCCACATCTTATTCCATCTTACCATCTGATCCTCACCTAGATCCCTGAATGAAATGCTACAGTGAAAATAAAAGGACAGCTCAATGCCAGCAAATATCTAAAAGAATGCCATGAAAAAGTTGTACATTTCTTCTTCTGTCGCAGAAGACAGAACAAGAGTGAATGGACTTAAATTTCAGCAAGGTATTCTATGATTCTAATAATAATGCTGAAGGTGGCTCTGTATTTCTTCTGGTGCATCTGTCATTGGCCATGGTTTGAAAGAAGATTCTGGGCTGGTGGACCAGGCTTCTGAGCTAGGGCAGAAACAAAATTCCAACTCTGATTCCGCTTTTGGCAGATCTGGTCATTCCAATTGTTTTTGTGAAACGTATTTTGCAGGACTCATTTCTAGAGGTGAAATGAGATTTCAACCCCGGCGAGAATCTTGCCGAGACTGGGCTTCTCGGCAAGATTCTCCAGGTCGAGAATCTCTCAAGAAGTGGTGTTCTTTCTCACTGCCAATCTCAGCGAGATTCTCGACCACCCCAAAAATGCCTCCAAAGCATTCGGCACATGTGCAAAATTGTCACCGGGGTGCGCGCGCATGTGCAGAATAGCTGTGCTGGCCGTTTTGCGCATGCGCGGGGCATTTCGGGGATTTGTGAGATTCTCACAAGATTCTTGAAAATCATAGTGAGGGGCCTGAGAGAATCTTGTGCATTCTCGTTTCATCCCTATTAATCGCCCCCTCCCCCCGTAGTGCTTGCGTGCAGTATGGGTGCAATGCAGGATGGGACATGGTGGTTGGAACTCCGGGCAGATTAAATCCCGCTGCAGATTAAATTCATGGCGGAATTCTGATTGATGTTCCAAAGATGCAGGATTTCCCCACAAAGACAAACAGCGGATTTCTATTCAACCACAGTCTGCGTCATTCTTTCCCAAGGGAGGGGTTGGAGTTTGGGACAAAAAAAATCCACCAACTCCAAAGGAGTGTTATTCTTATAGGAAAGACAAGACATAGGACATGCCCCTAGACCAGGAATCGGGAACCTGTGACATGTGGACCAAATGTGGCCCATGGCCATTTTTATTTAACCCCCTTCCAAATCTTGGATTTGGCCCACAGATCTAGTCCTGACCCCAAGCACTGAAAGAGTGAGTTCGGGTGATGGGAGAAGAGATGAGGGCGTCCACGTGAGGACAAGAGATGGATCCATGGCATCGATCCACGATCTGGATCCTCATCCTTCCTCCATTCTGAGAACACCCTTTAAGCACCTCCGACTCCTATACAGCCCACGCAACTTGCAACTTGGACGGAAGAGGCTCCCCATCCTTGACTAGATTCTTGAATGACTAGGGGGATGGTTCCACCATGCTGATTCATCTTGCCTTTGTATGTACATACCCATCTGTTGAATTCGTCAATGAACTCAGTCACTTTAGAGATTTTAACGAAACCCATCAGCCTCTTTACATCTTGGGGTGTCTCAAGGGCTCCCTTGGAGGCAGATAGCTGTGCAAGCTGCTTCACGGTCAAACTGCTGAGCCCATCAAGCTGAGAGGGAAATGGGGAGATAGAAGAGGAGAGAAATTACCACATTTGGAAGGACGTCAAGGGCAAGCAATTTCATGCTACTAGACTCAAGAAAAAACACAAGTTCCTCTGATTTTTCCCACCCGTTTAATTTCTACACTCAGTAGATCTTGACTAGAGCTGAAACAAGTACCTGCAAAAACAGGTAAACCTATCAAAACTGCGGCATTCAACCTGACCTAGTATATTAAGTTATTGGTACTCGATTAGTGTTCAACAGGCTACCCGATGTACTGAAATGGCATTTTTCATACCGATTTTTAATTTTCCAACTTCCGGCACCAATTTTTCAACTTCCAATACTGTTTTTTGACTTTCTTTCCCGAATCCTGTACCGAGTTACCAATTGGTAAAACAGTTAAGCAGTAACTCAATAATGATAATACCGGGTGTTTTCGTGCAATCGCGTGCCTGATCGGTACTCAGGTAGCCCTTTGGACGCCTGATACAGTGCCTGAAATTGCAGATATTACCCATGGGGAGTGAATGGGCTACCTGTTTCAGTGCTAGAAGAAGGAAAGGATTCTTTTTCAATAAGTAACTCTAGCTTTGTTGATCCATTGAGAGGCATAGAGACTAAGATCTTTTTACTCTTGCAATGTGGACAACACCAGGCTAATCTTCTCCCCTACTCGAATCAGCAGGTGGCGGTGGTGGCAAGGGTGGCTTTCCGCCAGCTGTATCTGGTGTGGAGGCTGTGCCTGTACATCTCCATATCCGACCTGGCCACTCTGATCCATGCCTTCATCACCTCAAGGCTGGACTACTGTAACGCGCTCTACGTGGGGCTTCCCTTGAGGCTGGCCCGGAGGTTGCAGCTAGTGCAGAACGCGGCAGCCCGTCTCCTAACAGGGACGGGACGAAGAGATCACATTCCACCAGTGCTCCGCGTGCTGCACTGGTTGCCTAGAACGTACTGAGCCAGATTCAAGGTGCTGACTTTGATTTATAAAGCCCTGTATGGTCTCGGCCCCGGGTATCTCAGGGACTGCCGCGCCTTCCCGCGTGAAGCAGGGGGCCACAATGGAGAGGGCGTTCTCGGTGGTAGGGCCGCAATTGTAGAACTCCCTCCCGGAGGAAGCCCGCCTGACCCCAAGTCTATTGGCCTTTCGTCGGGTATGTAAGACGTGGCTGTTCTCCCAGGCCTTTGGGGTGGGGGTGGGGGGTAAATGAGGGTTTTTAAATGTGAATTTTACGGGTGTTTTAAATATTGTTTTATTTTTGTATGGAAGCTGCCCCGAGATGCCGTAGGCATGAGGGGGCAGCATGTAGGGCTGAAGCGGCATGCCGCTGCGGTAACTTTTTCTGACGGAAAAAACTCTTCCGCAATGAACGACATGATGCGATAGAGACATTCATTCCGCTAATTTCATTCCGCTAATTCTGCTACTTTCATTCCGCTACTTCCAAAGACTGCGAAAATAGCGGAATAATGTTTTTTCCGACAGTTTCTATCTTCCGCAATTTCCATCAGCACTGAGAAGTAGCGAAAAATGCGTGTTCCGACAGTTTCCGCGATTGTTCCAACAGTTTCCACGATTGTTCTGACAGTTTCCGAATTAGTGGAATGCCGGCAGAATTAACAGAATACCGGTGGCAAAGCTGCGGAACGTCATGGGCAATTATACAATGGCGGAATGAAATAGCTGAATGGGAAAAGGAGTTACCGCTTCAGTCCTAGCGGCATGTAAATGCAACTAAATAAATAAATACTCCATTCAGCTTGTCTAAATAAATTCCATGTTAGGAATTTGGAAGTGCTGAAACAAATAGTGAGTTTTGTATTTACATTTTCAGACGGCCCTCCGACTTTCCAAATAATATCTGTGACTGAAGTGGATATTGGCATGTCCGGTTTCTCAGTTTTCAGCTGCTCTGGTTTTTTGGTTGTTCAGATTATTTGGTTATTCCATTACTTCTTTTTTAGCTACCACACACACACACAAATAGCCAAAATGAAATAACTGAAGAACCAAACAACCAAATAGCCTAAAATCTGGACAACTAACCATAAACCAACCCACAAAACTGAAATATATATCAGGCAAAGATGGATGCGAATAGCGGTTATTATTATCCGTTCCGACAGGGACGGTTTTAATTGGGTGAAAATCACCGAATATGATATTTGCCATAGCTATTTGTTTCAGCTCTAGTTTTTAGCTGGTCCCATAATTGTGGCATCTGAGCACCTCGCAATCTTTGATGTGTTTATCTTTGGAACCTTCAGCCCATCCCATCATACAAGAGGAAGGGAAGGGCCATTATTTCCATTTTGGAAGCAGGGAACTGAGGCAGAGGGAGACTAAGGATAAAGCCCTCCACCATTAAAGCCTACGGGAGCTGAAACATAGGACTGGGCATTAAGCGACAGATTTACAAAGGCGAAAAATGGTGCTTGAGTGTCTGGTCATGGATTTTAGGTGCCCAAATGCCCTTGTAAATCTTCCCTTCAGTGATTTGCTTCATCACTCAAGGGATCTGGACACACATGCATCTCTTATGTTCTAAGTCCACACGCTAAGGACTGGACTATCTTTCCTCTCCTGCTGCATGGGTTTCTGCTTTGAGCTGAGGGAGCCACTCCCAAGAGAAGATAGTAGTTCAGTCTTTGTGGTGCATTCAGTCACCGGCCGCTCTGAAAACATGTCCAGCAAGGAAGCTAGACTGAGCTAGTCATGTACGTAGGCATCTTTCCAACTAGAAAGTGGAAGAAAGCCACCAACCCTATTAGAAAAGGATTTTCCTGCTAAAATATACTTAAGTGTGTGCATTTCTCAATGTGCATGGTACACATGCAGCAGTTACTTACCCCATTAAACTTGGAATACAGGGAAACAAAGTCTTTGTATCTGGCAAATCTGCTGAAGCTTCCAAAATTAGCTTTCAGCCAAGCCGTGCTGGAGTTAAGGCCATCAACACACGTCAACCCTGTGAGGGAACAGGAAGTAAGCACGAGGGCATCGACAGGAGTTAACATTAAGGGTGCGGTCCAACACTCCCTGATAAACCGCACCTATGCCAGGCACAACCGGCGCGCAGCAAGCCGCTCAGCGCAACAGCGCATCCCTCCCGATGTAACCCCCCTAGGCCCACACACCCCGCAGCCTGGGGAATGGAGCACTGTTCCAGCTCTTGGACTGCACCCTAAATGTCAAGACCAGGCTAAAAAAAAATGGTGTTTAATTTGAAATCAGACGTGTGCAATTTGTGTCGGTTTAATTACTTACACAAACGAATGAAACCCCATTCATTTTTGTGACTAATGTTACAAAAATGAAGAACTAAGCAAACGAGTGTTGTTCGCTTTCATCCGTGTTTTTTTTTTTTTTTTAAATTATTAAAAATAATAAAAGTTTTTTTAAAAATCACTGTGCATGCGCCAATGCCCACTGGAGATGTTCTGCGCATGTACCGCCCTTTTCCCAAATGACACCGACAGCATTGGTGTCATTTTTTTGAAAAGGGCGTGCATGTCCAGAATGGTCTGGTCATTGGCATTTAAAAAAAAAATAATTAAATTAAAAATAAAATTAAATTAAAAAAAACAAATCGCTCTGCATGTGCAAAATGGCCACCAGCCCATTCTGTGTCTGGACGGCCCTTTCCCAAAATGACCCCGATGCCGCGATGCCATGTTGGAAAAGGGCCGTCCGTGTGTAGAACGGCTACGCCCGTAGGCTACGCCATGATTTTTTAAAATAAATAAATAAATATTATTTTAATAAATTAAAAAAAAAAATTAAAACAACCACCCAAAAAATGTTTTCTTTACGGAAACCCCTGAAAACAAAAATGAATAAGAAGAGGAATGATCTGCTTGCTGCACCACTCCTATATGAAATTGTGGTGAGATTGGAAACTCAGCACATGGGGCCGGGCCAGTTAATAAAAATGTGGTGGTTCTGGGATAGCCCATGCTTGTGTTACAGGTCCTTCCCAGAACCACAGCCACTAGCCAGGCACCGTTCTTTTGCCCAATTTGTCGCCCGCCCTCAACCTCCCCCCCCCAAAGAAACAGTGCCCCAAAATGCCACTAAACTCTCTTTGGAACCAGCCCAGATTTCTCAATGGTTGTCAGAGCTGCCCCTTACCTGTGGCATTTAGCCCTTTCAAATAAGGAAGGTGGAAAGAGTGGAAGATTTTTTCTTTGGTATCACGGCTCATTTTCTTAAACTCCGCATCCAAGCCTTTCACTCTGAGATAAGGAATAATAATAATAGTCATAATTAATAAATAATTGATCATTAATATTAATCATTAGTTTTATTTATCTAGCGCCCCCTACCTTTCATAGCACTAAGAGTGCTTCCCAAAGTATAAAACAATATAAGCATTTTAAAACAATTTTAAATAATGACAATTTAAAACAATAATAATACTTTAAAACAAGGGAAGGAAAAAGGGGGACAGAGTGGATCCTAAAAGCACCGAGAAAATAAATACGTTTTCAGGTGCTTTTTAAAGATAAGGAGGGAGGAACTGAGAGGGACATCCGGAGGGAGCGAGTTCGATGGCCTTTAAGGTCACTTCCAACTCTGACATTCTGTATGAATCAACAAATATGCAAATACTGCCTGGCTGAAGATTTGGACAGATATTCACTCTTTTGATTGAAGATGTAAATAATCTTTGCAAATACATATTGGCGTAGTAGTTTCCATTCTATAAAGTTACGTCTTATTTCTATTCCACAAATATCTAGCTCCATCTTCCATCCATTGGATCTCACAGGTCTTGAGTAGAAAGCTGAAATTAGTACCTGAAAGAAATGGGTAAGCCCTTTGGATAATCCCTACCCAAACCGAAAATGATGGTTTGGGTAATAAGCAATATTTATTAACACTAGGGATGGGCGAACGCGGTTCGGAAGTTCGGACCGAACTTGAATAGTTCAGTCGACCGAACGGAACTTCCGAACCAAACTCGATTTTTGAACCGAATTTCCAAACTCGGTTCTGTTCGTCCATCCGTAATTAACGCTGTTTATTATTCATTTTGGTTATTTCGGTTTGGGTTTTTTGGTTATTTTGGTATTCTGACTATGCCATTTTGGCAACATTATTGCTGGTGGGCATGCACAATGATGTCATGAAATACCTAAAAGACTGAAAAGTCAGAATAACCATATTCTAAAACCGAAACCTGAGGGAACCAGAATGGAACCTCTGAATAAAAACAGATGCACGCGTTCCTGCATCAGTCATGGATGTTATTCAGGTTCCCAAAGGCTACCCAGAAATGCAAATAACACCTGCGAATAGTAAACTTACTATCCGTTTCAGCTGTAGTTCTGATCTTACATGAGGCTACGCTAAGTATCATCTGCTCCTACTGAAATAAATGACTCTTGAGGGAGCTCGTTCCTTGAAGGTGTAGGCTCAGTCTGTTGGAACTGAAGCTGAAGCAACGACCTACAAAAATGGGTAAACAAGTTGAATTTTTGGTATCCGACTCAACCCACAACTTTCAGGTACTAACTGTTGGAAATACATTCCTTTGGTTGCATCCCCCCTAAGCACCTCATCCTGTTTGTTTGCTAGAAACAGGAGGAGTAGACAGACAGATCAGGGAACCCTTCCCCCATCCTATCTGTCCTACTCCTGTCAGGACCTGATTGGTCAATCTCCTCCCCCAGGAGATTTCTCATCTCTTTGTGTCTCAGAGAGCTTCCTTCCTCCCTCTTGAACACACCTAGTCTTAGGACTTAGCATAGATGTAGGCCTTTCCTATCCTACATGTATTTCCTAATAAAGCTACTTAAGCTTAAGTATGCTTCCTGCCTGCTTATTGATGATTAGCTACTCACACTCCTCTGTAAACTCTGCATTGGGCAAATGGATGCAATGATCTCACAGTCCTTGCATTTCCAACACTAACTAGTAGCTTATTAGTGCCTGATAAGTTGCCAGATGTCCCAATTTACTGACTTCTGGTCCTACGGGAAATAGCAACTCTGGGTTCTAATTTTTTTAGTTTCCACCCCATTTTTTGAGTTACCGTCCCCTTTTTCACTATTCTCCCATACTGGCTAAAACCAGATGTGACCTTGGCTCCTTTGGCCCTGCTAGCATGTGTAAACACGCTCCACCAGATGTTGGCCAGGGATTGCCCCCGGGGAGTGTTGGCCGCTAGCTTGGGCGGAGACCTCAAAGCAGGCTACGGCAGGCCACAGTCTTCCCGCGTGGTACACCCATCCCAGGCTGGGGACCGCCATGGCTGTGCCTCATTGGCCGCCATGACTGTCTGTCATGGTGGGGTCTGGGGAACTGGGAGCAGGGTGTGGGCGGGGCCGGACGGCCACACGTTTGTTGTACTTGGGGCCCTATCCCGGTTGTGCGGATGGTGGGACGGCGCCCCGGCCACTGGCGTGTCAGTTCTGTGTCCCTCTCCAAGCCGGGCTGTGTTCTCCATGGTTTTCCTCCCTGGGGTGGGCCAGGGAGCAGTCCTGATGGCTGTACATCTTTTTTTTAATCTACTGATCATTTTCAGTAGCGATAGTCCCCAATTTTCCAGGTAATCCGGTACCTGATCAGCATTTCGGCAACCCCTTGGGTACCCAAGGCAGTCCCTGGAATTGAGACTATCACCCGCTGATAATAAATCAGGTGCCCAGAGCACTGTTGGAAATGACGCCAAGGTTTCCTGCACGTCATGAATTGATGGAGTCAGGTTTGCATTGAAGTGTCGAGAAAAGGAAATATTATTTCCTAGCTCCATGCGGAACAGCCTGTGGGTCGTACATACATTGCCTGGTACTCAGCACATCCCAGGGTCTCGTTCCGGAGGCACTGCAGCATGTCGGAGGAGATTTCAGACAGAAAGAGTCTTAACCGCTTCTGGAACCAGGATGCCACAAACTGTGTCTCATTGAAACGCTCCTCGTTCCTCAGCTTCTCTTCCCACAGGGCCGCCAACACAAGGCTTTTCAGTTTGGACGGGATCAGCGAAGAGTTAACAATCTGCAATGCAAATGCGCAATCTTTGATACACAGTAAAGTCAAAGACGTAGCTACCATGGAGCGAGGGGGGCTCAGTGGAGGCCAGGCCCTGGACTCTAGTGGAGGCTTTTTCGCAAGTGGTGGGAGCCCATTTTGGATATTCTCAGAGTGGGTCGGGAAGGGAGTTGCCACACACTGCCCCCACCCACTCTGAAACTCCTGTAGCAGCATTCAGGTTGCTTGCAAAGGGCCGTGCCAAGAAGGACGTGTTCAGAGTGGGCAGGGGTACAGTGCTGACCCCACCGACTCTTAATAGTTTCTTTCTGGTGGGGCTATTGCCACGCTAGAGGGGGCTTACTGGGGACCAGGGCAGCACCACAACCTTAGTGTGGGGAGGCTGAGGCTGGTCACGTGCCTCATGGGTGCCACCTCCTTGAGTGAGCCCATTATTGGGACATGAACCCAGGCCCATCATACCCTGATCAAAGACATGACATTTCTATCCCCTCTGCCACCCAATGGCCTCAATGTACTTTGCATATAGAGTCAGAGACCCTTTTTACACGGGCGGTACCCACGCACGAACACCCAGAAATCTGGGTGTTCATGTGGTGGGCGAGTCTCGTGTACACGCCGTGGCGGGTGGGTGGGAAGTTGGTGCGCGTCTGTGCGCGCTCCTGCGAACACACCTACACACCCACCTCCACCCATCGCACACGCACGGAGCAACCGGTGAAAATGGTGAGTGTTCCGAGCGTGGAGATGGGTGTGCGCCCATCTACCCCCCACCACCACCACACACGCACCGCCATGCACATCGACACACACACACACACACACACTTGCAGCCTGTATAAAAAGGGTCATAGACAAGACTGGAAGGGTCATCAGCTCAAGGGTTATCAGTGCCTAGAGCTGTAACTATTCTACGGCCAACGTGGCAGTGGCCACGGGTGCATTTATATGAGGGGCGCCAACCAACCACACCCCAGGGCAGCTGAATCATCAGCTGTGTGTCGGCCGCGCCACGGCTGCCTTGCCCAGACTCCCTTAGTGCTTAGCCAGCACTAATGGATGCAGGCAGGGCCTTCCTGCGGGAGACGGAGCCCCTCTTCCCCCCCATTAGTACTGGCTGAGTGAGCACTCCCGCTTAGCACTGACTGTGTGTGCATGATCCCGTCCTGCCTGGAGCAACAGACTCCAACGCCGCTCACCACGGGTGCAAACCCATCCCTCCACCCACCGCGGCCCATTTGAAAAGGGCCAAAGTCAACTTTTTGAAATGTTCTTTGGCATTTTCCGTGTCCCCTTTCAAACAATTTTTAGCACCTCATTTTGTTTCCCCATTAAAATTTCCCTCAAATATTTTATTCCAATGCTGACCCTTTTTGAGAAAACCGGAACCTTGTTTTTGGTGAAATCTAATTAACTCTTTAGGCATGCCAACGTGCCAGTTCTTACCTTGCCATTAAGCCCCTCCAAGGCTTTCTCCAACTCTTCCTCTTTCACTATGTTGACCAGCGCCTTCAACGTGTCTAGATGTAATTCCACTTTCTTTCTAAGCACAGACTCAAAGGCCTGGCTGATAAAGCTGCTATTGGATTCCGGCAAGTCCTCCAACTGTATGTGTGTGTGTGTGGTGGGGAGACAGCCGAAAAAATATGAACTTATTTTAAGTCCAAATAAACTTTTTTAAATGCATGTAACAAGGAAGCCAAAATGGCAGCAGCATTTCAGTTACAGCCCTGCTAGTTAACATTAGGGATGTGCGAACAGAACACGGTTTGGATGTTCGGACGTTCGGTTCAAAAACCAAGTTTGGGTTCAGTCGTTCAGTTCGGCGGAGTGCGGTTTGGCCATACTTGGCCGAACATTTGGAAATAGCACTATCGATACCAATACCGAATACAAAGATTTTTTCAGTATCAGTATCATCTGGCCCTGAAACAACCCCTGGTCTCCACCCCTGGTGCCAGGAAGTCTGCTCCTCAGCTGCCTCCCCCTTACAGTCACGTTTTCCCCACCCAAAGTCACGTTTTTCCCAACCCCGAACTCACCTGAACTCACCCGAACACAACTGAACTGTTCGGCCGTTTTCGAGTTCGGTTCGGCCATTTGGTTCGGACGTCCGAACAGACCAAGTTCGGTCTTAACTCCGAACATCCGAACTGTGTTCGCACATCCCTAGTTAACATCCATTCATGGGACAGTTATGACTGGCCTTTGTGACATCATACAGGGGAGAAAGAGGGAGACATATTAATCCTTAGATCTTCTACTGAGCTTTTCATCCTTCAGTCACAAAGGAGGAAAATACCCTCTGGGAGCTGCTCCAGGCATCCGACACTTACCCTCCCAGCTCTCACCCTCATGCTTGTTAACACCCAGTGTCTCCCAAAGACTCAGAAACCACAAGGAAAATGAAAAATCCCCAAATACATTTTTTGATTTATTTTCTTAAAAAAATAAATAAATCTCAGAATTTTAAAGCCAATCTCGTGATTTGCTGATCCATGATCTTTGCAGATTTGGGGTTGGCGGCTAGCTAGTCTATGCGGTCGTATCATTGGCCTGAATATACAGCAGAGGGGAACAGCAAGAAGATTAATGATGCATTTCCCAACTAGTTAGGACACTTACGTTGTCACAAATGAAATGATTGAAATCTGGTAACGCTTTCACATCATTGCTGCAAAAAAACAGAAAGGAAACCAAAGGAGTTGCCACAACAGAACACACAAGAGCAACACATGATACACTTTATTAACGCCAGGTCGTTTTTGCAACTCAGAACACATGGATTCAAAGTGGCTCCCGCTTACAGAAACGGCAAAATGTCAGAGAGTACAGACGGCTTTCAAATATATACACCCAGGGTCCTCTGCGCTGCTTCCCACCCGTTGCTGGTTGGAATGGCTACAATGGTCCATACTGAACCAATTTTGTGGGACAGACTGGGTGTTTCTAGATGAGATGCTACTCCTCATGGCCACCCGGGAGCCACGGAGCCGTCTGCCCGTCTGAAGGTGGAGCAGCTGGATGCGCACTCCCATGAGCCTCAGAGCCTCGGAATGCCCACTCACGGCCACGCATGGAGCACTTCCGGGAAATCCAGAGTGCTCTGTGCAGGGCGAGCCAAATAGCTCAGTGACAATGGGCAGCCATGGAGTCCCTGCGCATATAAACAGCAGCATCCGGCCAGGCCGGTGAACAGGGCCACCGCTCATAGACATCGTGGGTGAGGGAAGCAGACGTTGCAAGTTACAAAGGACTAGGGATGTGCGAACGCGGTTTGGAAGTTCGGGGTTCAGCCCAAACTTGGGGGGTTCGGCCCATTTGCGAACACCCTGAATCCGAACCACCCCCTGCCCAAACTGGCCGAACGGGTTCCAAACCCATTTGGGAGGGGGCAGGGGACAGGGAAGGACCTGGTTTTCCCTCCCCCCTCGAGGCTGCGCGGGTGGAAGGGACGCCGGGGAGCACCTTCCACCCCACCCCGCCCAGCCTCGTAAAAACCGATGCCTTTCTGCAGCATATAAAACACCCATGAGGGGATGAGTTGGTCTGAGAACAGAGGGATGCATTCACTCTCCTGGGATGCCAAGGGTAAGCTTGATAAGGGTTAGGACTCGGAGACCCAGCTGCTGAAACCGATGCCTTTCTGCCTGGAACCTCGTCCCGATGGCTAGCTGTGCCAAGAAACCACCTTCGGTTTGAGGAAACGCAGTCAGCGTGGTTCCCTGCATAGGGGTTATTTTGATGCAGAAGGGCAGTGAGGCTCTGCCATATAAAATGGGAGTTACATTTGATTATACATGTTGCAGGGCACCCAAGAGCACACCTGCAGCCCTGCAACATGGATAATAAAATGTAACACCCATTTAGAGAGTCTGTGTGAAAAGGGCCTTTGTGTTTTACCGGAACCCAAATGCACAGCCTCCGTTTTTATATACGTTGTAACCACCCTGAACCCCATGGAAAAGGTGAGATATAAATCTGAATAAATAAAAAGACCCCCCAAAAAATTAAATATCATTTTGGATTACGACCTCCCTACAGATGTCACCGAGTCTCCTTGGGGTAATGGCCCTCATTTTGGGAGCTTGTGTTTTAGGTGATAATCCTATCGTCAGGACAATAGTTCAAATCAGAAAATTTGGCCGATTACGATACCTACCCCGTCGTGTTCTGGCAAATTTCCGTGGCTGATAAAGCAAAAAAGAAGAGATTAACAGGGTTCCTTGAAAAACCTCGCAAATTCTCATAAAATGCAACAATTAATGGGCCAGATGCCTTAATCATCATCACGTACCATTGATCCGGGGACCAGGACACTAGAGAAGGGGGAGAAAAAACAGGTAGATGAAGGTGAAATTGAATTTCTCTGTCTGTAACCCCTGTGAGGAGGGCAGGGAAAGGTACCCCGAAGTCATCACCCCCTGGAGGTGCATGGATGCCAGGCTACACGGAGACCCCATGCCATGAACCTGCTAGTGGCCTCAGCTAAAAAGCTTTCAGATTTCCCTAGAGATTGGGGCTCTCTGCACTGGACACTCTGAGTGAGGCCTGTATTTTGCCTTAGTGCCCACGTGGACATTCCAGGTTTATTCATAGGCCACGTATATTGGTAGCCGGGGCCATCAACCCATGGTGCCATGAGAGTCGTTATCATGGTGGTGGTGGTGGGGGGGGACTTGTCCCACACAATTTAAGGGGGGGGAGCAGTACGTCTATCCCCCAAAAAAACTTTCTTTTCTTTTTCATCTGGGAGCTGGGAGTGAGGTGCAAGGCTAGCCCATGTTGAGTGCCCCCCCACAAAATCTTCCCAGGATTTTCTCATGTGTTACTGAGATGCCAGGGAGGTCCGGCCTTGGCCTTGAGGTCTTGGGGCAGGTGCTTCAGGGCACTCTCGGAGCCGTTCCCCCACAAAGCACTGGTAGACGGTCAGGAATGCAACACTGGAGCCTCCCTGCAGGGCCTCGTCTGACCTCAGGCCCTAGGCCGTGGCTTCTAGTGGCCCTGCTTAAGACCAGCCCTGGAAAGTATGGTCAGAAAATGATTGCACCAAGCAATTTCCACCTGCTAGAATTAGGGTTGCCACCTCTGTAAACTTTTAAAGGAACGCTTAGGGATGGGCGAACAGATCGCGGTTCGGGTTCGGCCGTTCGCTTCGGCTGCGTTCGGTTCAGCTGCGTTTGGTTTGGCAGTTCGGCTAGTTCGCCGAGTTCGGGTTCGGCTGTTGGTTCGGTTGTCCGAACAGGCCATTCGGTTAAGCCGTTCGGCTGTTCCGTTCGGCCGTTCGGCCGTTCGGGGAATGTTGTTATGGGTGTTTTTGTGGTTTTTATATGGTTTTTTGGTTTTTTATTGGGTTTTATATGGTTTTCTTTTGTTTTTTATTTGGTTTTTTGGTTTTTATATGGTTTTTAAAAAATCTAATATTATATCTATCTATCTATCTACACTAAATCTAACTGCTATTAACTATTCTAAATGCTATGAACTAAATGCATTATCTAATAAGTACACAGACCTACTCCTACAAACACTAAAACTAAATCACTAACACTATCTCTTGTCTCTTATACACATCTAGATGTGTATAAGAGACAGGATAGATCCCATATATATGGGATGGGGGGGAATCACAAATAGAAGAGGAGTCTGTAGTGAAATACATACATTACATACTCAGTGAGTCTGTACAGTGCATAACACAAGGTTTCAGTTTATGGTTTAAGTTTCATTTCATTACAAAACTGAAATGAAACTTAAAGCAATCTAAAAATCCTACTCAGCGCCTGCTGTTCAGGAACAGTGACTAGCTCAGAAGGTGTTGGGAAGGGGGGTGGCAGATAATTAGTTTCGTTTCTTGCAAGCCTCTCCACCCCTGGTGCCTGGAAGTCTGCTCCTCAGTGACTGACTACACCTCCCTGTCATGTTTGACCTTCCAGTGAACCTTTTTTTGCCACCCAAACTCACCCGAATGCGAGCCAAACTGACTGAACTGTTCAGCCATTTTGCCGTTCGGTTTGTTCGGTATGTTTGCGTTCGTGTTCGAGTTCAGTCATCCGAACAGGCCGAGTTCGGGCTGAACTCTGAGCTGCCGAACCGCGTTCGCCCATCCCTAGGAACGCTTATGAAAAAAAAAAATAGGCACCACTGCAGGGTCTGCAGCATGTATTTTTTAATGAGTGTTCCTTAAAAATTTACATAGGTGGCAAACCTAGCTAGAATAGGCCTGTTGGTGACTGGACCCAATTTAGAGCCGCCTTAGGGTTGCTCTAAGTGGCAGCGGGTTGCATACCAGCTCCCAAACACTTCCCACCACAGGAATTTGCACACAAAAAAAGACATAAAGTAACCACCTCCACACCCTCAAGTTCTGTGTTGGGTGGAGAACATGCAGAGCCAAGAATGAGAGTCTCTCTGTGTCAGAGTAGACTTCAGCCACTCCTGAAATGCAGCAGAACCTCATTCCCGACATGCTGCTTCGCTGCTGTTCCCGTATGACACTCCTTAGCAGTGGCGTATCCGCCCACCAAAGCAATCATGGTTTCAGCTGGGTAAAACACTAGAGAATTTGCTGGAGCAGCCCGGAGGGGTTCATCCCCACCGGACAGGAGCAGGCGGCTATGATGGGCCTCCATTTGAACTGATGGTGAATAGGGAGAAGACGTGAATGGGTGGGGGGGCTGTTTGCATTTTGGGGTAGACTTTTGAATAAGTATCTGCACCCCAAATGAAAGGCTGGATCAAAACCACTCTGCCGTCTTCACGGTATTTTTCCGTTTTTTCGAATTGTCCGTCAAATTTTAATCTGCAGAGGAATTCCAATCTAAATTTTGAAGGAATGATTTCGCCTCCTTCTGCACGCGTGCAAAATAGCAGTGAGAAAAACAGCGCACAATATGGCAACGAACGACACTGAGCAGCCATTTTGTGCCCGCGCGGTACAGTCGCCGCCATTTTATGCACGCGCAGCAGGACGCGAATCATTCTGATCGTTCCAGCGAAAACACCCCATCGATTGAAACGGACGGCTCCATTGCAAATGGAATTCAGGTTGAAATTCTGATTCCGCCGTAGTGAAATTAGTCTATTAACTTCTGGGATGTTTTTCCCCTCAGATATTCTGATTTTTCTGTTTATTTCTGCCATTTCAATTCAGAGATATGTGGACATTCAACTGAATGTCTGAAATGAAATGACCCAAATAACCAGAAAAAAACCCCCAGAAAAAGCAACTCTGAAAAATGGAAACAAATATCCAGAAAATGGTAGAAACAAAAGCAGGAACGAACAGTTCTTATCCGCTTTGTTGGACACAATTCAAAGTAGATGGACATTCACCACGGATACAACATTCACCATGGATTCCCCTTCTCCTGAAGATTCACCAAGGCCTGAGCATCTTCAGAAGGACAATGTAAGATCGTCCTACTTGGCTGGGCTTTGAGCAGGTGGGGATAGGGTTTGGAGGGTGGAGGTAGGAATGGTTTTCATGGGAATTTTATTTGGCTTTACCTGTCGGGTGTGTGTATTGTAGACCACCCTGAGCCTACAGGAAAAAGCTCAGGAAATAAATTTAAATAAATGACTAAATAAATAATTAATATTCGTGTCAGCTCCATGCGAATATGTAAATGTCTGTGATTAACCCTTTGCAGCATGGGACTCTCCCTGGCATCCTCAACTTAGGGCATAAAATGGTGGAAAGCTGGGCCCAGCCCCTCCACCCAGTTACTGTTATTCCACACGCAAATCGGCCGGTTGCACATATAACGATGGCAGAGAAATCAACGATGAGCGACTTACTGAAGCAGCCTCTGCCGGCGCCAGGGACAGTCCTGCAACACAACGGGAGCAAGGTAAAGTCACAGAGGGAGATATTCCCCAGCTGCTGGGAACTGTCATGCATCCCCTGAAGCCCGTAAATCAGGAGCGGACAAGCCATGTCTCAGGAGCCACACCCAGCTCCTGGAGAGTTCGAGTGCAGCTCTCAGCCAGGGCTGATCTTCAGCCTGGTGCTGCCTTAATAGTCCCATCTCTTCTATAGAGCTGAAACGAGTATCCACAGAAACAAATATATCCATTGAAATTGTGGTGCTTGACCCAGCCCGGTAACACCAAGTACTAATTGGTACCCGATTACTTAGTGCCTGGTGCACAGCTCGATGTACCAATTTACCATTTCTTCATCCTGATTTTCCAACTTCTGGTACTGATTTTTAAAAAAATGTGTGCACCTATTTACCATTTTACTGATAAAACAGTAAATAAGTAGTGGCCATACCCAATATTTTCCAGTAATCGGGTGCCTAATAGGGCTGAAATGAAAATGCAACGCATACTCACGAGAACGCAAAAGATTCTTGCAGTCCCTGGCGAGATTCTCAAAGTGCCCCCAAATGCCAGCGCATGCGCCAAATGGCCACCGTGGCGATTCTGCGCATGCGCCGAATGGCCACCGTGGTGATTCTGCGCATGCGCCGAATGGCCACCGTGGCGATTCTGTGCGTGCGCGCCTCCCCCTAGCAGCCATTTTGTGCCCGTACAAAGCGTTTTTTGAGGTTTCTCAAAAATCTTGCGAGATTCTAAAAAAAACACCCCAAAATGCTCTGTGCATGCGAAAAATTGCCACCCTAGCTATTTTGCCCATGCGCAGTCCCCAGCAACCATTTTGTACATGCGGAGAATGCTCTGGGGACATCTATTCGGTGCTTGAGAATCTTGCTGAGAATGGTGGCGAGAACATCGATTCTCATGAGATTCTCGACCCGGAGAATCTGGCTGAGAAGTTAATTCTCGGTGAGATGCTCGAAGTGGTCTCGATCTCGTTCCACCCCTTGTCCCGGATGAGTATTCAGGTCCTGATCAGGCACTACTTGAAAATGTGGACATTACCTACAGGAATGTGCCCCCCATTTTAGCTTTAGTGTTACATCATTGCCCCCCAAGTCACGGCACCTGGATTGCGGCTGTTCTTCAGAATTTCAGCTGCCAGAATTGCAGAGCACTGGCTCTTCCAGCCAATCACAAAGTAGGAGAGATTTGTGTGCGCGGACACACATGTATGTACAACTTGTGACTCTTGGCCATATCATAAGTTTGGTATGTTTCAACTGGATTTGGGAACTTTGCCCACCTCTACCCAAGAGTCATACTGACTTATACCAGCTGAGACCTGACCCACAAAGCCCATTGATGAGTGAAGTCAAATAAACAATACAAGTGTCCATCGGGTGTGGGCATTGTCCTGGATTCGCGAATCAGCAAGTAGGACTCTTTCCTTCAGCTCCTACCAGTTTCCATAAATGAGTGCATGGCTAAGCCAGAATTTAAGCCCTGCTCTTCTCGTTGATGTCCACTACACTACGCTGGTTTGATGTGTCCATTGTTCACTGAGAAAATGAGTGACTCACCGAGGCAAAGGGCAAAAGCAGCCAGTACGATGGTGACATAGCTCATAGCTGCTACAAAAGATCACAGTCGTCAGACCTGCAAAAGGAGAAAAGGTTTTTACAGCTCAGGTGATAAACTTCATGGATCCCACACCCTGGATTTTAATTTGGAAACAAAATACAGAATGACTTGAAATGGAAGAGTTGTACATTGTAATTGGAGCCCAGTTGACTTAAGAAAAACCGGCGCACTTCCAGGTAAAAAAAAATGGTCTCGCTGCGTGAATGGCATCGGGCGTTTTCCTATTGGGAATGTGAGCGTTTGTATTTCTGTGAGGGTTTTCATGTTAACAGAGGCCTTTCCCCTGCATCATACAAGTAACAGAGACGGGAATTTGGGCATAAAAAAAAAAAGCCAGGATGATTTGAAAGTCAAAATCTCCACAAGAAAAATGGTGAACGTTGTGAACTTAGCACCCTGATTTCTTGGCACGTCTGAAAATTCAGCTCTGGCTGTTCTGGGATGATCTGGTTTAGGTAATTAACCCAAAAGCCAGATTAGCATTTGTGTTCATTTGTGCTGCTAAAGGTTGTCGCGACTCTAGGGCAACCTCTTAACAATGGGTATTTTCAGACGTGACGGTGGCGGCATTCGCCCCGTCACGGAAACAACTCGTAGATTCCCCACTGGGATCACTCCGGCATGGCCAACAGACGTGCCGGGGGATCCCGGCGGGGAATCAGGGAGGGGACAGGGCTGCGCGGCGCAACGTGCGGCCGCACAGCCTCGCCCCCCCATGCTGCTCCAGCCGCCTGCCCTCCAGGAGACGGGCAGGCANATGCGGCCACAGCAGCCGCCCGGAATGACCACGGCCTGGAATCCCCGGCGGGGATTCCGGGCCGTGATCGCCATCCAGACGTGACGGACCCCTTCATCCCCGCCGGGAATCTCATTCACCACGCGATCGGTGCCGGCCCCGCGGGTTCAGCCGATCGCGTGGTGAATGAGATTCCTGGCGGGGATTGAGCGTGGTTAACATCGGGGAGGGGGGGGACTTCTGGTTCCCCAACAGATGTTACAAGGGCATTCCCCACCACAGGGAATTGACTGTGGTTGAGCGTGATCTCGTAACGTCTGAAAATACCCAATGATTATTTATGAATACAGGAGGAGCTGAATTCTCTAATCCGGATTCTTCCTGTTTCCAGACATGCCTCCCACTACTCCCAAAAGCGTTGTTTTGTAGGGCTGGGCATCATGGATTCAGATTAATCCATGCAGTTACGGATTAATCCGTCTCAGTCCGTACCAAACTGCAACAGAGGTTTTGTAGCTCAGCTTAAAATATATTAAATTAAAAAAATAACAACTTTACATGTGCAAAAACGGCCACCGGGTGCATATGTGAGACCGTTTCTAAAATGGCAGTGACCGCGTCGCCGCCATTTTGGAACAGGGCAGCCAGTCTGCGCATGCGCGGTGGCCATTTTCACACGCGCAGGCCGGCTGCCCTTTCCCAAAATGCCGGTGATGCTGCTGCCACCATTTTAGAAAAAGCCGCGTTTGCGGAAAACAGACCCGTGGCCATTTTGTGCGTGAACAGTTTTTGAAACAGTTTTTAATTTTTTGTTAAATTCTTGTTTATTTTTAATTGATATGGATC
Source organism: Sphenodon punctatus (assembly GCA_003113815.1). NCBI lineage: Eukaryota > Metazoa > Chordata > Lepidosauria > Sphenodontia > Sphenodontidae > Sphenodon > Sphenodon punctatus. The sequence goes on along the minus strand of QEPC01010859.1, from coordinate 19,235,534 downwards.
TATAATATGGATCCACAATTAAATCCAGAATTAAAGATTCAGATCCATGATGTGGCTACAGATCTGTAATAATTCCCTCTGGACATGCAATGCCTACTTATTTTTAGATACACTGAAGCTTCTTCCTGCTGCTTTTCTGGGTCCTTCTTTAATCGAGGCTAAAATGGTTGACTAAGTCGGGTGGCCATATATGCACATTTTAGAGAACACTTATGGAAAATACAGGTTGCAGGGTGGCATTGGCGGCCGTGCAGCCCCGCAACCTGTATTCCTCATAAGTGGCCTCTGAAATTGGCACGGCCACCCTTTGAATAAGGGGGTTTCACTGTAGTTGTAACACATTTGGGATAACAGATAATCCCCTCCTCGCCCCCCACAAGGGTACCAATTCAATTAAGAGAAGTGGTAATTAGTTAGCAAATGGGGTGTAGCGAGGAGGAGGACAGGGCTGGCTTTACCTCAGGGAGACCATCCCAGGTTCTGCTGGGTCTCTAGGCTTCTCTCCACAGCGGCCTCTGTTTTCACCGGTGCAGGGTTTCCCGTCTTTCCCAGGGGGGCTGCCAAGCAAAACCCCAAGGGAGCGGGGCCACTGGGGGGAGGGGTGGGGACACCATTTTATCTTCAACCTGGGCCCTGTAAATTCGAAGGTCAGCCCCGGGGCTGATAGAAAAGGCCTGTGTGTCTGCTGACTTGCCGCTCGGATGGTGCCATCAAACAACCAGAAATCCATTTTCTTTGGGTGATTTCAGACGTGATGAGGTGGCTTTTGCCCCGGCACAGAATCACCCTTCTGATTCCCCACCGGAATCAGCCCATCACGGCCAGCAGACGTGCTGGCTGATCCCGGCGGGGAATCTGGGGGGTGGTGGGGGCTGCACGGCATAACGTTCGGCCACACAGCCCTGCTCCCCTGGCCGCCCGCCCTCCTGGAGACGGGCGGGCGCAGCGGCCAATTAGGCCGCTGCGTCTGTTTCTCGCTCGTAGTCCGGGCCACAGCCCGGAATCGGCGCCAGTAACAGATGTTACCGGCCGCTGATTCCGGACCGTGGCTCAGCTAACCACGCTTTCGGAGATGCATCCTCGAAAGCGTGGTTATTTTGATTCCCGCCAGAGGTTCACTGTGGTGAACCTCTGGCGGGGATCAAACAGACGTTACGGGACCATTCCCCACCACAGGGTATTGACTGTGGTTGAGCGTGATCTCGTAACGTCTGAAAATACCCGTTGGCTAGTGAAGTCAGGTGTCTGATGGCCTGTTGTTGCTAGAGACAGGCCCTTTTCAAACGGGTTGCAGTGGGTGGGGGGATGGGTGTGCACCCGCGGCGGGTGCAGGTGGGGGTCCCACGGGTGCACCCCCACCTCCACCCATCTCCACGCACGGTGGAACGGGCATTGGAGTCCGCTGCTCCGTGCGTGGGTGATGGGTAGAGGCAGGTGGAGTGCAGGCGTGTGCACGCACCCCCACCCACCGTGAGCACCGTTCCTACGGGTGCCCACACATCCCCACCACCACATGGGGTGGCATTCACATGGGCGCCCCCACACCGCACATGTGGGGGCGGGGGGCGCCCGTGTGAAAAGGTCCAGAGTTAGGTTTTTTTTGTATACACAGGAGCTTCTTCTACACCTGTCCTAGTAAAACAAAAAGGAACTGGAATTAACAGGCAGCCAGTTTAAAACACATAGAGATGTCTTTTTGGTTAACCAGCGGAACTCCTTGCTCTTGGATTTTGTAGCAGAATTGGGTTTGACAAGGATTTTTTTTAAAAAAGGGTAGAACTTCTGCTCAGGGTTTCTATTCCTAAATCCCTGGCATTGCTGGAAGGGGACATTGCTGGAAGGGGACAACAGGGAATGGATCCCCCCCTAATTCTTCCATATCTTCCTCTGAGGCATCTCGTACTGGCCGCTGTCAGAGGCAGGAGACTGGGCCAGATGCACTATTGGTCTGACCCAATATAGCAATGACTATGTTCTTCAGTATTATTCTGACATTCCTGGCCACTCACTCAGCTGCAAGACCCTGTGCCTTTTGATGCCTCCATATAGTGGTGTTTGCTACAGTCCTTTAATAACAGATCACAGTAGGGATCACTTTGCTTTAAACACGCCCAGAAAATAAGAACAGCAGCAACAAAAAGAAGAAGAGGGAGGCAGAGAATTCCAATTCGATCCAACCAACAACCTGGGATTGTTTTCCAAGAGCAGGGTCCCTGTTTGCTTAACACAGGAGCTGATCTCATGAATTGTCTTTGGAATCCACACATGAGCCTGCAAAGTATGTTTTCTTTTCCAGAGTCTCTGCTATTTGAAAAACGCCGAGCGTCACACGCGCACAAGCCTCCCAGGAGCGTATTATGACCCTGCTCTGACGCTTTGGAAGTCCGGGGACAGAATTCTGCTCTCGATACGTAATAGGCTGGCTCTCATGAGGAAGAGAGAGGGCGTCTTTAGACATATAACAAAGATCGGGTGTCAAAACCCCCTAAGCCCGTGTTTGGCCCTTGTGTGTGAGCACCGTAATAATCCCAACACCCATTTGGCCACCCGCTGAACACGCGGTGTGAACACCGTCGCATCACAAAGACAATTGGCATGTTCCGGCTGAACGTTGTGTCTAATGATTTCGCAAGGCGTGTTGGCAGGTACAACACGGGGAACGCGGTGGCGGCGCTGGATGCTGAGATGAGATGGGGAGCAAAACAGGGTTAAACCGGTGTTCGTATCAACGACAAAACACACATTCAGACCCCCATTGATGTTATGTCTAAAGACACCCAGAGATAGACTGTTTCTCGGGATGAGGGACAAGAACTAATGTGTTTCAGCCACAGGAAGGTAGACTTAGGTTCAATATTAGAGACACTTTCTAGCTGCGGAAAGACCCGAGAGTTAGTGGAAGTTCTAAAAAGCAGGTTAAATGGGCATCTGTACGGGTGGGGGATTTCGGTATCAATAATCTTGCCTCTGTGCAGGAGGATGGATTAGAAGGACACAAAGGAGAATAAGAACCTCTAATGAATGATCGCACAGTGCCAGGTAGATTGCTGGTGCTATATAAAAAACCTAGTCAAAATAGTAAGTGCATCTATCTAGCCCTCCGGCAGTTGCCAGAATATAACAAGTCACAAGGGGGTGATCACAATTAGGGGTCTCGTCCCTCTGACCGGCCTAGCTAATAGCCACCGATAGACCTGGGCCTCAATCCACCAACTGCTTGCTCTGGAGTAAGAGCCTTACTCTTAAAGCCTCTGTGCTTCAATGGGACAACTCCAGAGTAAGAGGCTGGTGGCCCAAGTCTCTAAGAATGTATCCAATCATTTTAAAACAAAAAACAGTTATGCCATTTGCCTTCATCACAACATCCAGTGGCAATGAATTCCACAAGTTAACTGTGTACATTGAGTGGAAAAATACTTCCTTTTATTTGTCTTAAATCTGCTGCCAGCTAATTTCATAAGGGGTCCCCTACTTCTAGTGCTATGAGAAGGGGTAAATTATAGTTCCCCATTTAGGCCACTTTTTTTTTAGACAAGATGAACCCCCGCAGGTCCACCATTAAGGTCAATGTGAGGTGTTGCCATTGATTTGAACGGCGGTGGATTGCGCCATTCCTGTGATTAAACTGCTGCCACACAGGTTGATGGGCTCAATTGGAAATAGCCAGAAGAAAATCAAGTCAATAAGCAAGAAATCAAACCAACGTTATTTACAAATTCCTCAGCCTGTCTTTCATTTGACATAGATGTCAAATTACATCTAAGCCTCCATCCATCAGATCTCTTTCATTAAATCCGGGCAGATAAAGCTAAACTGAGCTTTATTTTCATCTTATTTGAAACATTCACCCGCTCTGGGAGTCCCCCTCGCCTATCCCCATCTTCCTGCCGATAACGATGTTCCCTTACCTGTAGCACGCAGAGCTGAGAAACGACACCCTGGCGTCCCAGAGGGGATAATGTAAAAGAACAGGTTCTGCCCCGGTGTGTCCTGGTCTTATCACTTGGGGCTGTGGGATGTCTCTTAGCAGCAGGGGCATGTGATGAGTGTCAGCTTCTAAAACGGTGCGGCGTCAATTATCTTTAAGCAACAAACGGCCAACATTCCTCCCAGTTTCCAAAGTTGCTTCAGAATTCCCCCCCCCCCCCCACCCCTTCATGAAATGTTTTGAAACGTGGAAACGTCTTCCTTGCTAACCCCACATTTTCCTTGAACTCAGTGGAAATGCTTTCAAGTGCTTTGGAGTCTAGTTTAGATGACAGAGTCTACACACGCACAAACGTAGGTGTTGCTCACGTACACCCCCCGCAAAACGATTGGAGCAAGGGTGGGGAACTTTCTCCCTTCCTGGGGCCGCTTTGAAAATGCGTACAGGCTCCAAGGTCCACGGAGAAGCTGGGATGCCTAAGGGGATGCGCTCAGGAAGAAGAGGGTCCAGATCATGGATCGGTCCACTCTCCTTGGGTGCCTGCCCTCATCTCTGCTCCCGTACCCTGAGCTCAGTCTTTTAGTGCTTGAGAGTAGGAACTGGATCCAGGGGCCAGACCCAGGAACTAGAAAGGGATCAGATAAAAACTAGCTGTGGGCCGCATTTGTCCCCCAGGTCAGTTATATACTCCAAATCAGGGGTGGCCATGGGCAGCCTCCAGACTCTCGGCTGAATCTGGTCCACCTCTGTTTTTAATTTTATTTTATTTGGCCCCTTTCCAGTTCCAAGTTCTGAACCCTGGATTCCGTTCCCCTACCCCCAAGCGCTGAAAGAGTGAGCTCAGAAAAAGGGAGCAGAGATGAGGACATGCACTCAAGAACAGAAGGGTGGATCCACGGCATAGATCCATGATCTGCCCCCTTCCCTTCCTTCCTCATCCTGAGTACCTTAAGCACCCCTTCCCCAGCTACTATCCAAAAAACCCCAAATAACATAACAAAAATACCCAAAACAGAGATCCGAACAAGATGGACCCGAACACCAAATAACCCAAAACAGAGATCCGAAAAAGATGGACCCGAACACCAAATAACCCAAACAGATATCCGAACAAGATGGACCCGAACACCAAATAACCCAAACAGATATCCGAACAAGATGGACCCGAAATAGCAAATACCCAAAACAGATATCCGAACAAGATGGATCCGAATAACAGTTATCTGTTTGGGTGGATACGATTTGAATCAGGTGAGATTGCTAGATTGGATATTCTTAGCGTCTGTTAGTTTAAGCTCTCACTCCAGCTTTGCAAACTAAGAACTGGAGGGACCGAATGGTTCGCCATCTACCCTGTTCCTTTTTCACTAACACATTGGGTGTCTTTAGACATAATGTCAATGGGTGTCTGAATGTATGTTTTCACCTTGATGTGAACACCGGTTTGGCCCTGTGTTCACCGTGTGGCGCTGCTTAGACACACAGCCCATCTTGGGGCAAATCGGTGTTTTGCTCACCACCTGAGCCCAGCATGCAAACGCTGCCGTCTTGTTAACAATAACAACAATAATAACATAATAATAATAGTAATAATAATTAATTGCAAGAGATATGGTAAGATGATAAATAGAAAGTGAAGGGGGAAGGGGAACCTCTCAAGGCGCATAACCTGGGTTTAAGCAAGGATTGGGTATGTTCTCAGAGGACAGGTCCATTCATGGCTATTAGCCAAATAGTTTGGGGGACAGAATCGCTGACCGTCAGGAGACTCCATTGTGACCCGTTGGGTACGTCTCACCAGCAACCGTGACTGGCCACTGTCAGAGACAGGACGCTGGGCTGGATGGACCATTGGTCTGACCCAGTCTGGCACTGACTGTGTTTGTATGTTCTTACCTGTGCAACACGGCTTGATCCTTGGTGCTAAGAGCCACCTTTTTGAGGGTTGTTTTCATCTCTATTACAGAGGGGAATTATTACGCTGTTATTTCTGTGTTTCTTTCAAAGATTCACAGATTCTGAAGCTGATTTTCCAAGGCTAAGATGACACTTAAGTCACCGGACCCCTAAAGACTCTCAAGAGAACGTCAATGTCTTGGTGCCATTTTTGTCTTTAGAAATCAACCCCTGTTTGGCCAGGAGGAAACCGTGATGATCTGCACAGACCAGAAAAAAATGAATTGAACAGTTCCTCCATCAAATCCAGAATTAAAGTAACATTCAAAGATAGAGTAAATTGTTTAGAAAAATTAATATTTGTATTAATAATTGGTCAATAATAAAACTTGATGCAAACCATCCACACCCAGGCCCCGCTTCCTTAGGCCCTCTGCCCCAGGGGTTAATCCCTGTCTCTCTGTTAAGAATTTGCAGCTTATCTCTATGCCACCAATTCCTCAAATTTCCCAAATCCCACTTTAGCCATAAACTCACTTGGTGGCCTTGGGTATTTTCAACCCCAGAGCATGTCCGGGGCTGCGTCCTCACGTCTCGCCACTTGCAGGCCCACCTGGGTCGGGGTTTAACCGACTCAGTGGCTGCCGCAGCCCATGGCCCGCCTACACAGCGCCCCCTCCTCCACACCATGGAGTGGTAGGCAGAGCACCCACAACTCTATGGTGTTGCCGGGGCAACTCCCGGCCAAGGGTGGAGCTTCCGCAGTCGTCCACCGAGCAGACAGACCGTAGCCCAGCCTCCAGCGGACGCCCCATGGTTGAGCTGCCTGCCCCGCTGGCAGTGCTTCTAGATGTTGTGGTGCTCTGCCAGCAGGGCTTCCCTGGAGCACGGGCAGCCTACCCTGCCTCTGCTCCACCTGCACATCTAGTGGGCCACCTTTAAATGGACAGCCTGCCTGAGAGGTGAGGCAGGGCAGTGCTGCTTGTGTGTGAAGACACCCACTCTCTCTCAGCCTAAGTCCCTCCATCTGTAAAATGGGACTAATAATGACCTACCCTTTCAGGGCTGTTGTGAGGGCAAACTGGACAAAGATTGTAAAGCACTTTGAACATTGAAAGTGCTAGAGAAATGGTAAATAAGAATAGCAGTCAGGATCATTATTGATTATTTATATAACCCCAGCAATGTGTCTGGTTCTGAACAGCTGCAATGAGAGACAGGTCCTTGCCTGAGAGGGCTTACAATCTGGAATGGACAAGGGGAGGGGGCAGGGGCAATTATTCTGAATGTAGTTTCAGCTTCCATCCATTGGACTCCATTATTAAAGATTCTGGTATTATTTTTTACCAGCAGTTTGAAGCAGAGTCTGCAATCTGCATCTCCGGGGTGGGGTGGGGGGATTGCTAGCAAAACCCCATCAAAACCAGGAAGTAATGAAAAACCCTGACGCACCATCTCTTCCACGTGATTTCTGTTTCCCAGGCAGACACAGAACCAGTTGGACTGGTCAGTTCTTGCATTGAAGGTCCTGGTTTCTATTGTAGAGTGATCGCCAGTGCAGATAGCAAGCCGGTAAAGAACAATCAAACTTCAGAAACCTGTTCAACGTGATGCAATCTGCAGAAAAGGTATCTCCCTGTCTCTGGTCTGTAAGCTGGGGAAGAGCTAGCACACGGGAGGAGAATGCATTGGGAAAACCTTAGCAGCTTTCTGCTTATTTGATCATGTGGCTTTGAGTGTGAAACATTCAGCAGATGGGATGCATGATACTTGAGTAGACATCAGTGGTGGCTCATCCAGGGGGGCTAATGGTCATTGCTCCACTAACATATTATATTATTATTAATTATTATTATTGTTATTATAAGCATTTATATAGCGCAAGCAATGTACCTGGTGCTTTACAAAGAGTAAGATAGACATGGTCCCTGCTCGAGAGCTTACAATCTAAAGACAGGGGAAGGGAAGACAGGGAAAGGGGAAAAGAGAGGGAGAGACAAGGGATGCGACATTCATGAGGATGCGAGAGCTCAGGTACGCGATCTTGGCTTGGTTACAGTAAATTGGGAGTTCGCAGATAACAGGTGGGGGATAATCCTGGGTGGGGATGCTTAGCAGGAGTTTGGGAGGGCGGAGTGGAACAAGTGGGTTTTGAGGAGGGACTTGAAGGCGTGGAGGGTGGGGGCAAGGTGGACAAGGGCAGGGAGGGAGTTCCAGGCATGTGGGGGAGCGAGGGAGAAGGGACGAAGGCGGTTGGGGGAGCAGGGGAGGCGTGGGAGGGTGAGGAAAGGGATGGAGGAGGAACGGAGTGCTCGAGCAGGGAGATCAGGGCAGAGAGGTAGGGGGGAGCGAGGTTGTGAAGGGCTTTGTAGGTGAAGACGAGGAGCTTGTGCAGAATACGCTCAGGAAGAGGGAGCCAGTGGAGGGAGGAGAGGAGAGGTTTCACGTGGTCAGAGCGATGGGCTACGTGGATGATCTTGGCAGCAGAGTTTTGAACAGAAACAAGGGAAGAAAGGTGGGAGCAGGGAAGGCCAGTGAGGAGGAGGTTACAATAGTCAAGGTGTGAGATGACAGGGCGTGGATGAGAGTTTTGGCAGAGGAGACAGACAGAAAAGGGAGGATCTTGGCAATGTTATGGAGGGAGAAGCGGCGGGATTTGGCAATGGAGTCAATGTAGGGTTTGAAGGTGAGGTGCGAGTCGAAGATGAAGCCCAAGCTACGGGCTTGGGGGACAGGGAGGATGCAGACCCCGTCAATGGTAATAACAAGGAAGAGGGAGAGGAAGGATTGGGAGGGAAGATCAGGAGTTTAGTTTCGCCATGTTCAGTTTGAGTTGGCATTGAGACATCCAGGCGGAGATATCAGAGAGACAGTTGGTGAGACGGGCTTGGACAGAGGGGGAGAGGGAAGGAGTGGCTAGAGTTGAGTGTCGTCAGCGTAAAGGTGGTATTGGAAGCCGTGGGAGGCAATGGATTTGCCTTGGGACTGGGTGTAGATAGAGGAGAGGGCCAAGGACGGAGCCTTGGGGAGCCCCGACCGAGAGGGGTAGGGAGGAGGAGAGGGAGGAGTTAGGAAGAGATACATTGAAGGAGCGGTCAGAAAGGTAGGAGGAGAACCAGTCGAGGACAGAGTCCTGGAATCCGAGGGAGTGGAGTGATTCAAGCAGGAGGGAGTGGTCAACAGTGTCAAAGGCAGCAGAGAGATCAAGGAGGACAAGAATAGAGTAAAGGTGGTTGGATTTAGCTACAAGAAGATTGTTGGTGATCTTAGCAAGAGCGGTTTCAGTGGAGTGAAGGGGGTGGAAGTTGGATTGGAGGGGGTCAAGGGAGGAATTGGTGGAGAGGAGGTGGAGGCAACAGGAGTAGACAACCCGTTCAAGGAGCTGGGAAGCAAAAGGGAGGAGCGAGACAGGACGGTAATTAGAGGGTTCAGAGGGATCCAGAGTGGACTTTTTGAGGATTGGGGAGACAGTGGCGTGTTTAAAGGCAGAGGGGATGGAGCCGGTAGAGAGGGAGAGGTTGATAATGTGCAGGAGGAGAGGGGCGATGGTGGAAGCAATGGAGGTTAGAAGGTGGGAAGGAATGGGGTCCAGGGGGCAAGTGTTGTAGGGGTTGGAGGAGGAGAGCAGGGAGGAGATTTCCTCAAGGGAGGTGGGAGGGAAGGAGGACAGGAGAGAGGTGGGAGGAAGAGGGGGGGAGTAGCAGGGGGAGAGGACTTGGAAGCGATGTCCTGGTGAATTTTGTCAATCTTAGAAGTGAAAAAGAGAGCAAGCTCCTGAGCGGAGAGAGAAGAGGGAAGAGGAGGACAGGGGGGTTGAGAAGGGAGTCAAAGGTGGAAAAGAGGCGGCGAGGGTCCCGGAAGCAGGACTCAATGTGGGAGGCATAATACTGCTGTCTAGCGAGGGAGATAGCAGATTTGAGCGATGAGAGGCAGAATTTGAAGTGGAGGAAGTCGGCGTGGTAGTGGGATTTGCGGCAGAGGCGTTCAGCAGCCCGGGTGCAGGAGCGGAGATGGCGAATGGTGTTGGGGAGACAAGGGCGAGGGTTACGGGAGCGAGCTGGGCAGGAGGAGAGGGGGGCAAGGGAGTCAAGGGTGGAGGCGAGAGAGGAGTCGAAGGCGGAGATGGCAGAATCAGGGGAGGAGGAGGAGAGGACTGAGGGGAGAAGAGGAGAGAGGGGGGAGGCCAAGTCCTGAGGCACGATGGCCTGCAGATCGTGGAAGGGACGGGGAGATGCGGAAGAGGAGGGGGAGCAGTGGGAGAGGCTGAAGAAGGCAAGGAAATGGTCAGAGACGGGATGGGGTTTGAAGGAGAGATCCGAAAAAGAACAGTTCCTAGAGAACACGAGATCAAGAGAGTGACCATCAGTGTGGGTGGGGGAGCTAGTCCAGCGGTGGAGATTAAAGGAGGAGACTAGGGAGAGGAAGCGAGCAATGTAAGGTTGGGAGGGTGCATCAACATGGATAGTGAAGTCACCAAGGATTAGGGACGTGCGAACGCGGTTCGGAAGTTCTGACTGAACTCGAATAGTTTGGTCGACCGAACCGAACTTTCGAACCGAACTCGAATTCGATCAAACTGTTCGGTCGAATCTGAACCAGTTCGGAAGGCCAAGAACCCCGGGTTTTAATGTATGAACTCGATTGGGAAGTTCGGAATTCGATCAAACTCGAATAGTTCGGTTGACCGAACCGAACTTTCAAACCGAACTTGATTTTCGAACCGAACCGAATTTCCGAACTCAGTTCTGTTCGCACATCCCTACCAAGGATGAGTGCGGGGACGTCATCAGAGGGTGAGCCAGGACTCGAACTCAGAGAGAAAGGAGGAGAGGGAGGACAGGAGGAGCTATCCTGCCCCTATGGATGAATAGGGTTGATGCCTCTCCCACAGCAAAAAGGGGGAGACCGTAGGGGTTTTTCTTCCCCCTTTCTAATGTGCCCCCACAAATGCAAAGTTCGGTTGGAAGGGGGCACAGCACCTCCTTTGCCCTGCACTTTTCCGGCTTTCCCCTCCTTCTGCAGAGTGGCACGACGTCATGATGCTCCCTTAGAGGCAGGGTGATATAAAGGGCCAGCTCTTTTGTCCTTCCCCCATGCCGTCTCGACAAAAGACCAGAGGGAGGTGATAACCCTATAGGTGACCTACTGAGGGAGATATTTTTCTGCCCCACAGCACCTCTGCAGGAAGCAGGTATGCTGCTGCTGTCTGGGAATTCCTTTGAAGCTGAATCCAAGCTAGCTCCAGGCAGCTGTGAGCAAGCTCATAAGAACATAAGAAGTGCCAGCCTGGGTCAGACCAATGGTCCATCTAGTCCAGCATCCTGTCTCCGACAGTAGTCAATCACGGTGGCTTGGGAGAAGCACCCAACAGGTCACAATGGGGGATCCATTCCCTGTTGTTTTCGCCCAGCTCCCGTCATGTTCCCTGATCCCGTCTGGCTAATAGCTGCTAATGGACCGATCTTCCAGAAACTTGTGCAAACCTCTTTTAAACTCAGCTCTAGTACTGGCCCTTACCACAGCCTCTGGCAGTAGATTCCACAACCCAATTATACGCAGAGTGAAACAACATTTTCTTTTATTTGTTTTAAACTTGCCACCCATGAGTTTCGTGGAGTGTCCCCTAGTTCTAGTACTAGCGGAGAGGGCCAATAACTGCTCCTTGTTTATTAGTTCCACCCCACTCATGATTTTATAGACCTCTATCCTATCTCCTCTCAGTCGTCTCTTCTCCAAACTGAAGAGCCCCGACCTATCAAGCCTCTCCTCCTACAGGAGCCCTTCCGTGCCCTTGATCATTTTTGTTGCCCTTCTCTGCACCTTTCCTAGTTCAGCGATGTCTTAGCTCTCTGCTGCACCTGCTCCAGCTCCTCAAGCTCAGACTACTATGGGTTGTATGGGATGAAGAACTGAAACAAGGACCCTCAAAATCGAGTCAAAACTGGACAACCGAACCTGACGTGAACGAACCAAGTAACAAACACTACTTGACTGGAAACCCAGTTTTCACCGTTTCACGTATTTCATTCATTTTGTTTTTCGTTCATTTCATTTACTTTGTTTATTTTGGTTTTGTTTTGTTTCTTTTTTTCCCCCTCAACTTGTTTCCGCTCTAGGGGTGCGGAGTAGGACTGGAGGTCAAAACAGACATGAAACCAGACAGCTGTGGCCTGCTTTAACCCACTTGGCATCGGACCTTGCCTGCGTGTCTGCGCAGGCGCCAACAGATGTTGGCTGGGGACTGCCCCGCGCCGTGTCAGCGACTAGCCCAGGCTCTCACCCCCAGCCACATATTTCTGTGTTTCCCCCACCTTCACCAGCAGCCTGGCCACAGGCACGTTTGTTGTGCAACCCAGCCCAGACTGGTGTCCGCCACGGCGTCGAGCCACCGCCACCGCATGGCCGTCGCTTTTGTTTCCACCCCGAGTGTGTTTGAGAGAGCTATTGTGTTGTGCAGATCATGGGGCTGTGGGGTGAATGTCTGAGAGGGGTTGGCTGTGTTCCAGAGGGCATTTATTTGGGATATATTTTATTCCTCCCCACCCTTTCAAATGCCTATTTTCCCAGGCCCTGCCAAATTTCTTAAGGTGCCAATTAGCCAAGAGGTGTTTGCAGTTCAGTACATACCAAAGAGCACCTCTTGTCGACTGAGGACTTGGGCTTGCACAATTGGTGAAGAGGAGTTGACTTTGTCCGTGCAAAGTTATAGGCTACCCTGCCTCAGGGCAGTGGGGTTGGATTGGATGACCCTTTATGGTCTTTCGAACACTTTAGTTCTATGATTTGATGCCAAGGGAGGATAAAGTTCCCAGAACCCATGTACCAAAATCATCCTGACAGCCACAAGACGCACATACACGCCTTTCCTGTTCTGTGATTTGCCGACAGAGCTGGTTCTCTGCCATCCTGGCTGCTGAGATTCTGAGGAGCAGCTATGTGGCAGAGCTGAGCCACAAGATGGTGCATGAGCTTGGAAGCGCCACAAATGGTGGCTTGAGTAGGTCACAAGATGGCTGCCAACAGGAAGTAAGAATGTTTGGGGCGGGGCCACAGGTATAAAAGAGAGCCAGCCCCAGGAAGCAGGGCAGTCTGCTCTTGGCCACTGAAGAGAGCACATCTCTAGAGAGGCTGCCTGGATGCCCTGAAGGAAGGAGACCGTGGAATATGGATGTGAGTTAGAGATAGCCAAGCCAGCGGACTGTTGCCTGGAGAGGCTTGGACTGATGTAATTGACTGGCATCTTGTTTGAGATTGGCCAGAGGTCTAGCGCCTGGCCTGAGGACTGAAGTATAAATAAATGGATGTGACGACTCAACACCTTGAGTGAGAATATACTTTGGGCTTGATTCTGCATACACTTATGGCCAGTGAGGCCACACCCTGTGACAAGCTGGGATTCAGCTGTTGAGGCCCAGATGCAGTGAAGTAAGACCCAAGACTACTAAGGCGGCCCAGGTACCAGGAGCCACTTAGGAACTGCACGATGTGTCTCCCAAGTCACACTTTGGTCACCCCCTGTTCTGAGTCAATGCAAAAACTGGAGGGTGGAGGAAGGAAAAGTCACTGTGTGGGTTGTCTGCTAAAATGGCCGTTCACATTGGGTTTGGACTGAAGGGAAAGCATCTAAGCCTGGGTCTTACTTTATTCCAACTAGAGAGGAATTTGCTTCCTGTGGGCAATACCAGAATTGTTGAGTACCGTTATCGGGCATCCGAATCGCTACCCGAACATTGGTTGGGTACTCGATTACCTGAAAATACCAACTATTTCCACTTCCGAGTTACCGATTTACCATTTTCTAAACAGAAACTGGGACAAAACTAAAAAAAAATTGGGATGATCATTGGAAATCCCGTACCAGAAGTCAGAAATCTGGTTCTGGTGACAGGCCTTTCGATATCTGAAAACCGCGGTTACGTCTGCCCTTAAATTTCTCTTCTCTGGGCTAAACATTCCCGGTTTCTTCAACGTTTCCTCATAGGACTCCCTTCCTAGACCCTATAGCATCTCTGCTCCCCTCCGCTGAACCTGATCCGATTTGTCAATGTCCTTCCTAAAATGAGGTGCCCAAAACTGAACACAGTCCTCCACGGGGGGGGGGGTCTGACCAGTGCCAAACAGAGTTGAATTATTACTTCTGCTAACTTAGAAACAACGCTTCTGTTAATGCAGCCTAAAATTGCATTAGCCTATTTTGCTGCTGCCTCACATTGCTGACATGTTCATGGGCAGGGCACTAGCTTACAACCTGAAAGACCCAGGCTCAGTCAGGGCAGGCAACATAGGCACCTGCCTAGGGCAGATTTTATTCTGGAGGGGGCAGCAGATTTTGGGGGGGTTGCGCCTTCTGTTTTCAGCCCACACCCACCCGGTCCTGGTGCCCTCTACCCCCGCCACCGCTCTGCCTGACCCATGCTCCCCACAGCCTGGAGGGGGAGGACCCCCCCATCCCCACTTGGAGAAGTCTCATTTTGCCTCAAGCCCCCCCCCCCTCCCGCAAACGTGCTCTGCAGTGGGGCCGAGCGCAGAGGAAGAGACACTGCTTCTGTGCCAGACGCCGCCACTGCCTCCCTCCCTGAGCACACGCAAGCTCTGGGTATGTGTGTGAGGCAGCCTGAGTTGCCATGGGGTGCTAAAATCCTAAGTCCAGCCCTGCCCTTAATGAGGTACACATTTCCTTTGTGACCTTGGAAAGGGTCACCTAGTGCCACTACCAATGATTTCTATAGCACTGCTAGGTGTACGTAGACAGGGACAGGTCCATGCCCAGTGGGCTTACAATCTAAGATGGACAAAGATGAGGGGAACAGACAGGGAAAGACAGATACACACACACGTGCCCATTTTACAGAAGAGGAACTGAGGCTAAGAGGTTGTGACTTGCCCAAGGCCACCCAGTGACTTTATTGACTAGTGGGAGATTTTAACTACAGTCTCCCAGGTCCAAGTCCAGTCCCTTATCCACCACATCGTGCTGGCTCTCCTAGTGTCAGATGTAGGTGCCAGATAAGATGGAGGTGATGTTGGTGGGCAAGGATTTGGTGGGGGCCCTAAGAGTGGTGGAGTCTCCTGTCATTGATGGGGTCCGCCCTCCTTTGGTCTCCCAAGTTAGGAGTCTGGGAGTGCGCCTCGATCTGCAGCTCCACCTGGAGGCTCTGGTGGCGCGTTTCGGCAATCACATCTGGTCCGACAGCTTCCGCCGTATATCTCCGACTCTGACCGTGGGTGGCATCCGTGCCACGCACCAAATTCAAGGTGCTGGTGTTGATCTATAAAGCCCTACACGGCCTAGGCCCTACCTACCTGAGGGACTGCCTCACTCCCCATACCTTCTTGGAGGTCCCTTCTTGGACGTCCCTTGGACAAGGTGGGTGGCCACCGATGGTAGGACTTTTTCAGTGGTCGGCCCCAGGTTGTGGAACTCCCTGCCCGAGGGGGTCCGATTGGCCCAGAGCCATGTCTCCTCCCTTGAAAGGCCTGGCTGTTCCGCTAGGGGTTTGGCCAGGGAGAGGGGTAAGGATGGGTGGGGTTTTATTTGCCCAGTTGTAGGTTTTTGTGAATATTAATTTGTATCTATTTTACAGATGTTTGTATTGAGTGTGTACAACTGTATTTCATATTTGTTGTTCGCTGCCAGAGGCAGGATGGGTGGGATAAAAATATAAACATAAATCATTCAATAAATAGCTAGCTGTTAGATGAAGTAGGTCCATTTTCACCTTCCCTCTCATGACTTTGAGTAACTTTTGCTTAGCGAGATTATTTAAAAAAAAACAACCGGTTACATGATCAGGTCTCTTTGTCCATTCAACAACTCTGGAATTCCTTTCCTCCGGCATTCACCGCAGCCCGGGCCTGAGTATTTTCCGGAGGCAAATTAAGACCATTTTATTTGGCATTTGGCAGGGATATGTTTTTGTAAGGAGAAGAGGAAGGATTTATTTTTTTGGGGGGGGGGAGGGGGTTGTTGGTTTTTTTAAAAAAAACCAACTTATTTTGTTCTCCTGTTACCTGCTTCGAGCCTACGCGAATAGGAACCCCTACAACTTCTCAAATTTGTGAATGTACCCGCATCCCTTCCCCTGTTCTCCTCCCGTCCCCTTTTCCAATCTAGACTGTAGGCCCCTCGGGGCAGGGGACTAGTCTCACAGGACTATTTTGTGCTCAGTGCATTGGCAGTGTTATGTAAATAATAAGAAGAATGCCATCCACAAGGGCCTTTGAAAGCGTTTAACCTGCAGTTGCTATCGACTGGGTTTTCCTTTCCCGATAAGGTGCGTTCAAAGCAGGTTGGCCGGGTTTGCGTGGGCAGTTGGAAGGGCTTGACATTTTCCAGCCTGGCCAGTCTGTGTTCATTCTTTAAAACTCACTCACTCCCTCCGGACCCGCCTGTCATTCCTTGACATTGCAATCGCTCCGGCATCAAGTCACACTGTCCCTGCCGCTCGTTTCACAAGGATTAGTCTAGGGCTCGCACAGGGAAGGGCTCAGTTATTTCGGCTCCTTGAGTCAAGATGCGGGTCTTAAACAGGGGCCCGTATGTCATAGGGGCCCACTGGCTGCGGGTGAGTGTTGTCAGGATCAGGTCCAGATCAGTCAAGAAGTCAGTTTGGGGAATCGCACAACAGTTTATTTGTGCAATAGTCTCTCCTGACCCCAGACCGCAAGCCTCTGGCCAGTCTCATTTTGGAAAAGGGCAGCCAGCCTACCCCTGGGCAGCAACCATTTTGTGCATACACAGACCAGCTGCCCTTTTTCAAAATGGCGGGGATGCTGCCACTGTCATTTTGGAAGAGGGCGCGCACGCGCAGAATGGTCCGGCGACCATTTTGCTCATGTGCAGTGATTTATTTTTATTGTCTATGGATTTTAAACTGAATCACAACTGGCTTTTTTGGGCACAGCTTCAGTTCAGTACAGATTGATCCATAAGGGCTTCTTACGAGCACATATGGATTAATCCAAATCCATAAGACACCCCCTAACCCCCCAGTTCCTGGCGGCTGCCCCACAGCTTTGGATCATCCCTCTCACACAGGTTTGCCAAAGGCTGGGGAATCTTCAGAGAGTGATGCCAGACCTTTTTATTTGGCCAGACTTTTAGTGGGTGGGGATAGGGTTTAGGAGGTTGGGATGGGAATGGTTTCAATGGGACTTTATTTGGCCTTACTGGAGTTTATCTTTTTTATTATAAGCCGCTCTGAGCCTATGGGACAGAACGGAATTTAAATCTAAATAAATCAAATAAGCAAATAAACAGAGAAATCAGTGGAGACACCCACTTACTGGCCGTCAGGAGCCAGGGTTCTCTATAGTGCAAGTTCAGGGTAAAAACTGACATGACTGGTCACCAAACAGACAGATGTGTGTCCACCCAGCCCCACCCCTGCCCCCTCGCTGATCGGCAGTCATGGTGGTCAACAGAGGCCGCCAAGGCCCCTGGCCCCTTCACCCCCGCCACTCTGAACTCTGGTAAGTAAAGCGGGCATTCAAATGCGAAAGCCCACTTTACTCTGGGTCTGGCGGCCGGTTCCTGACCGTGGTGGCGACTAGCCCAGGCTGTGACTCGGGGATTTCCACGAGTCAAAGCCCAGGCTAGCCCCCACCATGGTCAAGAGCCAGCCCATGTTAGCATCTGGCACGTGTATTTCGGTGTGACGGCGGTGCCCGGGTTAAACCGTGCCACCGCCACACACGTTCCGTGAGACAGAGTTAGGCATAGGGTATCTCTAGTTGGCTCATCGTCCCCGTGTGCTTTGCACACTCCACTCTGTCACCACAGGGCGCTCTAGTCGACATGGCTCCTCGACTTTGAGGGCTTCTACCTTATGCCAAATCTTCTCTCCTCTCATGCTGTTATTTCAGGTTTATTCATAGAGTCTCCATATTGGGGACAGGGTTTCTGCGCCCCCCTCCCCCCCGGCCCCATATATGGGAACCTTGTGCGGTCCTGCAGTCTGTGGTCTTTTGTGGTCACACAGCCTGCATTATCTTGGATCCATCCCTGGCAGTAGGCCGGAGCAGACGTTCTCAATCTCTGTCTGAGAAAGACACCAGCACGTCGTTTTTTTAAAAAAAACAAACAAATCTGGGATCCACCTTTAAAAAAAATCCTGTTAGGAGGGGCCGGGTGGCAACAGCAACGGAGGGAATTGGGCCTGATCCTGTTGGCAGCAGGGGTGGTGGTAAGGACTCGATTCTGGCAGAGGCATCAGCAACGGGGAGCCGGCAGGAGGCTGATAACCTGTGGGAAACCATGGCCTCTTTGGCCTTTTCCCGCCCCGATCCTCAGCCCACAAATGGTCAGCGCTGCCGCTCGGAGGTCAAGACAGCCGATTTTTTCAGTCACTCCCTCAGGTGGCCAGTCCAGTTATGGTTCCTCTCCCTGACACAGTTTCTGGCTGAATGGTGAGAATGGAGAATCGCCAAGAGCAGCTGTCTTGAAAAGGTGAGCTAAAGAGTTATTGGGGACGCAACCGAATTCTTTTTTACACTTCTCTGTTGCTACCATGCAGCACCCCTTCCATGTAAATTAAACAGGCCATTGGCACAATCAGGGGGTAGACGCTTAGTGGTTTTATTTCAGTCGTGTGTACAAATGTGTAACAATAAATAACAAGGATATTTTGGGGAAGGGGAGGTCTTACAAAATGTCACAAAAACACACACAAAAAGAACCCCCCAACGGCACAAGTGAAATATACAAACTGGTCGACTTACGGCTCCCGGCAAAGGAGCCTGTTCACATACTAAGCACAGACAATGATACAGATCAGAACAAACGTCAGACCGGAGTGCTAAAAGGTGGTAGCAAAGGTGAAAATGTTACTGGAAAAAATAGATTTCACAATTCATAAAACCTTAGGTGAAGGAAAAATATTCATCTCTCGACTCTTGCCATATTGGCTAAAAGTGCAATGAACAAAGTGCCAGACCCTTAGGGGCATGCTGAGCAGAGCAGGGAGCCTGTGGTCATGCCGTTGTTTGGTCCGTGAAGTAGTGGATGAAGCCCTGTCGGCTGAACCCCAGCAAGTGGGTTCGGCCAGCCGGCATGCGAACGGCCCACCTCCCAGTTTGCACGCCCGGCGGCACCGTTAGCTAAAACAAGGAAAGGACGGGGAACTGGGAAATTTTGTTGCAAACTAAAATTGCAGCCAAAAGCCCTTTTCTGAGCAATGCGAAATCCGTCAAGATTTCATTACACGGCGCATTTTTCAACACAATTTCGAAAGCCTTAAAATTGGTAAAATTTGCCCATCTTGAAAATTCTGGCACTGGGAACATCCCCACTGAATTGTCAAGGTTGGAGATTTGGGGGACTTATTTTCCCACTTACAAGAGAAATCCCCTGGCAGTGCAGCCTTCCTCTCTGGCAAGACCTCGCTACCTGTCAAACCAAATGAAGAGTCTCAGCAGAATATCTGGGAAGTTTCATTCCATTCTGGCCGCGTTGACCTCATTTCCATATTACCAGAGAAATGGCATTAAAAATATGCATTCATTGTTCACTTGAAAAGAAATTTTCTCCCAGAAATTCAATGGGCACCAGTTCTGACAATGACATTTTACGATTGGTCGTCAAAATTTTACTTTCCCTCATAAAAATGGTTTTGCTAGTTCTGACCAATGTTAACTAGGAACTTCCAAGTGGGCTTTCCTCCACACATCCCTGCACTGGGTTGGGAGGATCTGCTCTCAGCTGGGAGACACTTTTTCCATACCTCCGAGTATGTAATTTGCCTTGGCAGAGACGGTCCCATACAAGGCCTCGTGGTGTTTCCTAGAACTTGTGCAAGCTTTCTGTGCAGCAATGGGTTCTTGGCTACAGTGCATAGACTCCTCCCACGCAGATCAGGGACATCGCTTAGTCAGTCACCTGAGGCTAATAAATAGCCTTTGGTTTAAGGAATCTCGTCTAGTTGTTTCCTGAAAATTTCCACAGATCTCATGCTCGGCCAATTGTGTGTGTTTAACAGTGTGTATAGTGCAGCTATTACTGAAACAGGTCCCTGATGGAGTAGTCCTTATTTTCGGTTTGGGTAGTGCAAATTCAATGGATTTACCCACTTTGAGGAGTACCTAATTCAACTCTACTGTCAAGTTCGTCTGGCCACTACTAGATACATATAAGCATCTGCCAACATCATGGTAGTAGGTTCCCTCCGGCCAGAAATGCCTGTAAAACAGGTCTCCTTGACACCATGAGTTTACTCCTCAAGACCAGAGCGGTTATGTCCCTGTCAACCCAGATACTTCTAAGTCAACACTCTCTCCCAATGCAAACCCCAACAGAGCAAGAAGTATCTCCCCAAATTCACATGGTTCTTTGGTACCATAACAGCATCCATACTTGAATGTTCAAACACCAATGGAAACTGAACGGTGTCTCTGCATCCTGGAGTTAGTCAATTGCATTGACCGCTTTGCTGTAAACTAATCTCCCTGAGGTTCACCTCATGTTCAACATGCCAGTGATCTCAAAATGTCAGCAGGGAAAAGTCCTGCTCAGGAACCCTTACTGCCTTTGACACGTTTACCAATTATCAAGCTGTACGCGGCAAACAGGAAAGCTTCTCCCAGTGGTTCCAAACCCCTCCTGATGGGCCCCATCCCATGGCGATTCCATGACGCTGCAGATGTGCAATCTATTGCGGTTGAAAGCAGACCTGCAGAGAACGCAATCTCTCTTCCCTAGTGGGTTTGTGAAATTCTGGGCTGCATGCATGCCAACAGGAAACCACTCCCTGGTCACGTGGGCCAGCATGAAAACCAAAAATGCGCTCATCGGCATCCATGCAAATAGGCAACATTCCAGGGTGGGGAAAATACAAACTTGGAAAGATGACGGCAAAACCATGCATGATTTAAATGAGCCGTGGAACATTAGAGTCGGCGCGTCTGCGGCTAAGAAATGAGAGTGTGTTTGTCTTAATCCCGGTAGATATTCCAAAGGGGTCCGTTTACTGAAGCTTGACAATGGACATCGTGTCAGAATCACAGTAATCTCAGTAAATCTGGGGATTAAGGGACCCTAGACAGTCCCAAGTCTAGATAATAAGGTGAGTGCGGCTATCGAAACAGGTGACAAGAGATTTGAAGGCGCTACTGTGGTTTATTGGGTCAGTAACCTACAGACTGTCTCACGAAACTCCTTGTTAAAGTAATTTACTCCATCACCTTCAAACTGCCGTTAAGAGCAGTGAAAGAAAGTTAAGACTCAAAATATGTTCAAGGATTGAATTCAACTCTCAAAGCAAAGAAATTCTCCGCCTGCAACAAACTGGAAACATTCCAGCTTTGAGTGGGAGTTCCTTTGCTGTCGTTTGTTTGTGACCACTGGTTTGTAGGTTTTTCCTCCAATTTTCACTGCTAAAAATCCTAAGAATCTTAAAAAAAAAAAAAATCAAACAAACTGAGCTGGGGAGGGAGAAATTATTTAATACGTATCTAACGCTCCCTCTAGTGGCGAAAGCTATGTTGCGCCGGACATTGGGTGGCAGATTTTCAAAGCAATTCTGAAAATGCTGCTGAACGCGCCACAATTTTGAAAGCCTCACCCTTAATTTGGGCCCATAAATGAGAGTCAAATCTCTTCTGAAAATCTAGCCCAATAATTCATGGATTTCTTTAATTTAGGGTTATAGTTTCCTGCAGAGACCGGCCCATCTCCCCCGTTTTCCTAGTTTTAATAGTTGCATGCAGAGCTCCGCACCTGAATGCACTCCTTAGCTAATAAGGAAGGATTGACTAGTCCAAAGCGCCATACAACCCCCTTGCATATAGGAAAAGGCTTGGAGAAGGGGATCGGCTATTGCTAGTTTACTGAGGACAGAAATGCCAATCAATGCATAAGAAACCCAGCATTGTAAAAAGCAAGGGAGAATCGGAAAACGACATGATTCCTTCTGCCATTTCTGTACAAAAATTTAAAATTCCTTAATACCCGTTCCTTTAAATCATCGTTAAAAGGCTCTAAAAAGACAAGCAGGTCAATAAAATGGTAAGGGATAAGTAAAAAGTCCCTTCCCACTATTTAAACTGGCATTTCTCTGTCGTGATTCTGAGTCTGCAAGCTGGGTTGGCTGACTGGCCTTTGCGTCCTTCTGTGCCGATTTGCTCAAGAGACTTCCTCGTCTCCTGTGCTGGAGAGCATCACTAGCCAATGGGGGAATGCCAAAAGCAGGGATGCAGATGCCCTCCAGATGAACGATGGACCATATAACACCTCTTGGTGGTTTCTCAGCATTCACTCAAAGGGTCCCCCAATATCTTGGAGATGCTCCGTTGGTCCCCACCCAGCAGCTTAGCACTAACGCAAAGGTGCAGGACACCGGACGCTTTGTGTGTCTCCTGACGGGGTCTAAAGAAAGGTGTGCCAGTGCAGACTGAGCAACAAGTTGGTAGAAAACCCAACTGGATGCTAAAGCCAAATTTCCACCCTCAAAGTGCCGCTTTAAGGAAAGTTGGTATTTACAACAACAACAACAAGACAGAAGTGCTTTGGCGCTGGGTGTCGGGCTAAGAGTCTACCGGGTGCCAGGGTGTTAAAAATGGAACTCGGGGTTTGGCATGCATAGAGCCCATGCTACTTCATTCCAAGGCCCACTCCGCTAACCACTCCTCATACTGAACCCGCTGCTCCTTCGTCTCCAGGTCCTTGGTCTTGTCCGGCGTCCCGGTGGCTCCGTTGCTAGGCAACACTTCCCGCTTCTCCTCCACCGCCCGGACGCTCTTGTCTTTCAGTTCCTGGATCACCTTGTCCAACCAGTGCACCGCGCGCTGGGGGACCCAGTTGCTGTCCATGGCGGGGATGAAAGGGTCAGGGGCGCTCACCTCAATCAATTCCTTGCTGGTGGGGATCCGCAGGTAATAGGCGTGGAGCATCATGCGGTAGGGGCTGCTGTCCTTCTTCAAGCTGTAGGTGAAGTCTCCCACGATGGGGTGCCCGGCGGCGCTGCAGTGAACCCGGAGCTGGTGTGTTCTTCCTGAAGGGGGGGGGGGGGGG
>QEPC01010859.1:19182004-19212684 GCA_003113815.1 Sphenodon punctatus | reverse complement strand
GGGGGGGGGGGGGGGGGGGGAAGACACAAATGCGGTTACGTTTCAGAATCAAAAGCTTCTTGGAAGGGGCTTCTTGGACGACAGCGACAACATCCCCAACAGATGGTTGCCCGGCCTCTTTCAGAAAACCGACCATGGTGGAGAATCTAAGACCTCCCTGGGGCAACTTGTCCCACTGCTTCACAACGTCCCATCGTGGTGTCCGAGACTAGCCGGTAGCACCCTCTTGAGGGTACCATCTCACCACATTTCCACACCAAGGGCAAGTGGAGAGGGGTTCTCTGTGGCTGCTTCACAGTGATGGACCTCTCTGCCCTTGGAAGATTAATCTAAGCCTGAGCTCTGCTCATCTTCTGGAAGTGAAGTGAGACCTTTCTGTTTGGCCAGGAGTTTGGCAAGAAGGGATAGGGTGGGACGGGACTGGAAGTGTGGGGGAGTGTTCGGGGGGGGGGTTAGGTTTGGGGTTTGTTTTTTTAGATGTTCTTCTATGTTTGTGAGGTCAGGGTCCCAAAGAGTCTCACGACTTCTGCCACCAAGTACAGGTTTATTTACAGGGCAAAAAGTCCAAATATACTAAACTCCCAATATAAAAGTCTGAAATACTTCTCACTAAGGTGCTGCCACATGCCAGTCTCTGGGCCTTTGCCCTAACCAAACTCTTCTTGGGCCAGCCTCCAACTACCAAGCTCCTTCCCTAGCCGCTGCCAGATGCAGACTGACCCTGCTGTAGAGCCTTCTATGCTTAATATCCCCAGGAGGGGTGTGGCCTGTTGAGACAGCTCACGTCTTTAAAGGGACAGTTACACCTAGCTACTCAGGAGGGCTGCATTCTCACCAGGACTTACCCAGGGTGTAGTTCTGCAGTCACTTGAGAGCCATAACTCTCATAATCTTATAAGCCGCCCCGAGCCTTCATGGGAAGGGCGGGATATACATTTGAGTTAATCAATCAGTTGATCAATACCTGTCAGCGGCTGCAAAAGAACTTTAGTCACTGGGTCGCCACCGTACAGGCCATGCTCGAGGACAATTAGCTCTGACTGGCAGGGCTTTGGATTCTCGCAACCTGGAACGAGATGGGAAGCAGTTCAGCTGGCCACGCTGTGGCCGCCAAGCGTTGCCGACAACGAGCCAGGAGAGGCTAGAGGCACTGGGCTTACCCTCCGTCCCCTCGATGCACATCATGTGGGTCATGCCTTCCGCCGTGTTCTTCCCTATGGCGAAGCGGAGCGTCATCCTGCCCTCCGGCACGTGGCCCCTCACCTGCAGCAATGATGGGGTGTGTGTGTGTGTGTGTGTGGAGGTGGATAGCCCTGGAGCAAAACATCTCCACACCTGTTTCTCATCCAAACCACCGTGTCCCTTGTGCCAGAGAAAAACTGTGTGCGAACACCCTGCCCGTTGCCCCGGAGCAACCTGTATGCTCACGTGATAAACCTGTGGACCAAACCCAGCCGGTGGCTTTTTTATATATATTTGGCCCCTTTCCAATTCATGGATCTGGCCTGTGGATCCAGTCCCTAATGTGCTCAGGGGAAGAAAGCAGAGATGAGGGCAGCCACTCAAGGACAGGGGGATCGATAGATCCATGATCTGGACCCGCCTCTTCCTTCCCCCATTCTAATGCCTATGTAGTCCACGGAGCCTATCCTAATTTTCAAAGTGGCCCAAAGGAGGGAAAAGTCCCTGTGATAAATTTAATAATAAAATAAAATAATAGTGATAATCTTTATTTTTATATAACACCCCCCCCCCCCTTGCCATGGCACTGGGAGTACTTTACATAGAGCTCAACTTTTAATCCTCACAACAACCCTGTGAGGTAGGTTAGGCTGAGAGAATATTGTGACTGGCCCTTGGTCATCCGGTGAGTTTCTGGCCTAAGGCAAGACCCACCTCCCAGTCCAAGCAACCCATTTCATTATTATTTAGCATCTCTATAGGACTTTCAGTGTTCAAAGTGCTTTATCATCATCCTTATTTAGTTCACCCTCACAACAATCCAATGAGGTAGGTCATTATTATTCCCATTTTACAGCTGCAGGACTGAGGCCTGAGAGCGTGTGTGGGCTACTGGCCCCTTAAGAGGTGATAGCATCTGTGGAGAGCAGATGCTAAGAGAAGTGCCGGCACGAGTATAAAGAAGGATAGTTGAGTTGAAGGCTAACAGCGGCCAGCTGAGTCTGGGCAGAGCAAAGCCAGCCCAGGGGTCAAAATCACTGAGCTGAGCGCAGTCAGGGGAGAGACTCTGAGAGGAAAGAACTAGGGAAAGCTCTGTCAGAGGGACCCTACCACGACAAGAGGCAGAAGCAGGTAACGCCCATGGGGCCGAGGAGAGCTGCTTGCTAGACTCGACCTTGGGTCAGAGGGTTGGTGGTGCTTGCTAGACTCGACCTTGGGTCAGAGGGTTGGTGGTGCTTGCTAGACTCGACCTTGGGTCAGAGGGTTGGTGGTGCTTGCTAGACTCGACCTTGGGTCAGAGGGTTGGTGGTGCCTGACCAAGGGGTCTCTGGGGACCGTGCGTGGGGATGACAGAGGGAATGTGCGTGCGGAACACGTTAATAGGGAACGGTTATTTACCCTCTCCAACGGTATATGACTAGGGGACACTCCGTGAAGCTAACGGGTAGCAGATTGAAAATAAAGTAAAATATTTTT
Source organism: Sphenodon punctatus (assembly GCA_003113815.1). Taxonomy (NCBI): domain Eukaryota; kingdom Metazoa; phylum Chordata; class Lepidosauria; order Sphenodontia; family Sphenodontidae; genus Sphenodon; species Sphenodon punctatus. Next base: position 19,210,026 of record QEPC01010859.1, on the reverse strand, counting down.
TTCACTCAACACACCATTCGCTTGAGAGATTTGTTGGCAGAAGACGTGGTCAAGGCCAGTAGTCTATATTGCTGGGTTTAAGAAAGGATTGGACACGTTTCCGGAGGATCGGTTCATTGGCAGCTACTAGCCGGGTAGGTTGGGGGAATGTCGGGAGCTGGGAGTGAGAAACAGGGAACTGATCGCCCCATAGTGACCTGCTGGGAACTTTGAGATTGGCCGCTGTCGGAGACAGGATGCTGGGCTCGTTATTGGTCTGACCCAGATTATGGGGGGGAAAGGGGGTTTGCACAATAGACTTGTTTTTTTGTGAACTGAAGTACGGAAGGGTGGGTGGGAGGTTTGTTTCAGTATTTTGATATTTCTATTTGTAATACAGTATTTTTGCTTTATTGTAAGCTGTTCTGAGTCCTTCTTGGAGAAGGGCAGGATAAAAATCAACTGTAATAATCATAATTTAAAAAAAAAAAAATTATTTCCATTTTACAGGTGGGGAAACTGAGGTTGAAAGAGGGTAAAAAACAGACATGCACCTTAACGCCACTTTAAAATTTTGTATGCATGTTTCAGGGCTGCATAGGATGCCAATACAGCCCTGTAACATGCATAAGCAATGTTAAAGTAGTGTTAAAGCGGAGTTGCATGCATGTCGGGGTTTTTTACCCAGAGAGCAAGTTCGTGGCTAAGGCAGCATTTGAACCCTGGTCCAAAACCAACACCTTAGTCACTAGGCTAGACTGGCTCTTTTAGATTTAAGAAAGAAAGAGTTGTTCTTCTTCAGTTCAGCGGGCTCTGAGCAGTTCTTTAGCACTACGACAATTTGCAAGCTAACACGGCCGTAACACTCCCTCCTGCAGTCTTATACAAGGCGTGAGGGATAATAAGCCATTTGTTGAGAGCATCTGCAGTTGCAACATTTAATTAAATGACCAAGCCAGACTGGGATGCAGACGCCATCCTCAAGCTCCTCGTTGGAAACACCATAACACATCAACGCGGCATTTGTCTCCGAAACAGCTGATGCTAACGTAGATCAACAGCGGATGCTGGTCTGTAGTTGTCTTTCTCTAATTGCATCCTGCGCGCCCATTGACTTCAAAGATCTCAGTCGATTCTCAAGTGTTTTGCTGAATGAGAGTCACGATTAACGGCTGCATCTCATTCTTCAGCTGGGCCCATGGCAACTGATTAAAAAGCAGGGATTAAAACCCTATTGGGGGAGTGCGAATTCAAAAGGAAATCACGCAGGAGCATATAGGAAATTACGCAGCTTTAACCAGCAGCTGCTAAGAGGAGGGAATCCCTGTATTGAAAGAATTAAACACTCTCCGATATATTTTTTTCTCCTGCCAAACACAACTGCTTCCATTCAAGATTGCTTCAGAAATGAATTGGACTGACCCCTGCAGAGTTGTCATCTGCCGGTCAGTACATCAGAAGATTACTGGCATATTTTAAGCCCCAGGCTTTACTGCAAAAGCTGCACGTGGAAAGGAGGCCTTAGATTTAGGGATGGAATCATATTTTTCACCTGGTTTCTTGTCGTTGACGGAACTGGCTGCTTTGTCCATTCCAGTCGGAAATCGGAATGGATTTTCATCCGGAATTCTGATCGGAACATACGAAAAACGTATTGGGCCAGTCATGCAGGCAGAAAATGGTGGCCAGGATTCGTGGCCACCGTTGTTTGCATGTGAAAAACTGTTCAGTCGGAATTCCTACAGTCATTCTTACTGCATGGAACATTTCCACAAAATCAGAATGGGTGTATCAAACCAGCCCTGCTTAGATCTCTCCTGGAATAATGCAAAACCTGCCCTTGTGCATTATGTATTGTTCCATGGATGGAGAAAGGCAGAAGCCATTCTACTACCAGATTCCTTGAACCCTCACTCCTACAATTAACGTGTGGAACTTCTTGTCAGAAGATGTTGTGAAAGCCAAGAGTATAACTGGGTTCGAAAAAGGCTTGGATAATTTCTTAGAAGGCAGGTCCATAAATGGCTATTAGTTCAAGTTGGTTGGGGAGGGGAGGAGGCGTAACCGCTATCAGGAGCTGGATCATTCCATTATGACTTCTTGTGAACGTCTCCAAAGCAACTGGAGTTAGCTGATGTCGGAGACAAGATACTGGGCTAGAAGGACAATGAGCCCGATTTCTTATCCACTCGCAGTCTATGGCTCTGTTTGTCACTGAAGCTTCAAAGCTTCTCTTTGCAATTTTAGAACATTCCCAGTGTTCAACGTGCTGTACAATCCTGATCTAATTCACCCTCATAACCAGCGCTACGTCATTATTATTCCCATTTCACAGATGAGGAACTGAGGCTGAGAGTGAGTGACTTGCCCGAGGCCACCCGCTGGGTTTATGGCTAAGACGGGATTCGAACCCTGGTCTCCCTTGTGATCCGCTAGGTTACACTTAGGCCGTTTTGAAATGGGCACAGCCGGGGGCTGGGTCCGTGTGCACCGCGTGGTGCGTCGATGCGCGTCCGGCGAGCGGGGTTTGGTGGTGGATTTAAGAGGCCTGGGATGGATGTGCGTTTCTAACCACGCGCTGCCCGCTCCGGCATGCAGCAGCCCGGATTTTTCCCAGATGCTCCGTGCGTGGGCGGTACGTGGGTCACAGGAGCGTGCACCCACCCCCGCAGCCTTCAGACAGGTGCTCGGGCGGTGGCTGCGTGGTCCTGCCTGGGCGCGTCCTGTTTAATTGCATAGTCCTAGCATTCACCCAATGATTAAAAAACCCTGAATGCTAGGGCAGCGGCTTTCTTATTTGGGGCGGTTGCAAAATGCCAAACGGACAGGCATCTGCTTGCAGAGATTGACTAGATGGGCAGCCAAGCGTTCAAGCCCTTTTAGTTCTCTGCCGAGAATACCACCGGCGGCGCAGCGGACAATGAGGTCGACTTGGAACTGGATTCAAGACCATGTAGACTAGCCTGTGTCAGGAGCTAATCATCTGCCATCTCCACCCAGCTGGTCTGGATTTCCTTTGTTAGATTCCAAGTGGAAGGATCTGGGTTTCCCTGCACATTCTTTTAAGCCTCCCAGGGTATTTTCACACATGCACCTTATCATCGTTTTTAACGTTTCTTATGCATGTTGCAGGACTGGATTGGCGCCCTGTGCAGCCCCGCAACCCCCAGAGTCTTCAGAATGAAACAGCTTTCGGTGGTTTTGTTTCGGCTGTAACTGAGAGCCGGTGCGGTGTAGTAGCTAAGGTGCTGGACTAGGACCTGGGAAGCCAGGGTTCAAATCCTGCCCTAGCCATGAACTCACTGAGTGGCCTTGGGCAAGTCACGACCTCTCTGCCTCAGTTCCCCCATCTCTAAAATGGGAAGATGTGTCTTGTTTTTCCCTGGGTGTTCCCCTCATCTGAAAATTGGTGACTGTAAAACGTTGCGTATGCCTAGCGGTGCTATCAAAATGATTAGTAGTAGTGTTCAGGCAGCTGCATAGAAAACATCCAACCTCTATTCGTGTCACCTCTTCTGCAACCTCGCATTAGTGGGAAGTGTACTCGGTTCCTGTGTCCTCCAGGGAGACTGAAAATCCCATCCTCTGTGCTCTCTCCACCTGCTCTTGGGGCGTGGGATGTCTAACCCCTCCAGCCCCCATGACCCCAAATGCTAAATCTTTATTTCTTCAATTTAATCCCTTGCCAACCATGGCGGGTCACTTTTAAAAGTCACAGGTGGGGGTGCGGGAAACGCATGCCACTCATGAATGGATGGGCTTTGGCTATGCTCCTGTCTGTCTGTTCCATTGGCAGGATGCTTAACCATAAGCCTGGCACGAGCCCTGCGTATAGTAGGTTTAATGGATGTCATGAGTTCCTCCCAAGGCTTCTCAGCGAATGCTCTCAGCAACACAGCAGCGTGCAATCGATACCCCCCCATGTCCCCTTCTGCACTTAAGCATGGCAGAAAAGCAACTCTGCCCATGGGCCGCTGTGCATGCTTACGATTGCCCAGAAAGCTCCTGAGACCCTGGCATTAGGACTGAAGTAAATGGTTGATTTACTATCCCTGGATATTAGTCCTGCTGTCATATCATCCTATGAATAACCACAAAACCATCTGCAGTAGTAATAATAACCTAATCATAACCATGGGTAATAACCACAATTCTGAGTACCGATTGGGCCCCCGATGACTCCAAAACACTGAGCACTGCCATGACCAAGTTACCAATTTATTGGTAAAACGATAAATTGGTACAGGAAACGAGACAGAAAGTAAACAAAAGAATTGGTACTGGAAGTCAGAAGATCGGTACATCAAGTAGTCCACTGAGCACTCATTGGGTACCAATTAGTACCTCACATTACGGGGACAAGTATAGTAAATTTGATGGGTATACCCATTTTGGCGAATTCTTGTTTCTGCTGCAAATACACCCAAAATGATTATTTGCATTATCTGCTAATTGGAACATTTCATTTTGCTTCCTTCATTTTTGCAGTAATTTCATTTCAGTGGTTGCCCATGTGCCATAGCGCCGAAACAAATCCACCCAAATACCCAAATGAGGGAAACGCTGGAACCAAAACGAAATAGCTGAAATGGATGTCCAATGGCATCCTTTCCAATCGGAACAGAGACAGAAAGGGCAAATTGAACGGAAATATTTGTTTTGACCAATGTTCATTTTTTTGACTCGACTTTGCACGAGACACGACAGCCGCTAAGAACCTGTTTTGTTGGAAAATTGCTTGTGAGCAAAAGCAGCCAGGCGATGGCTCTAGAACCAATCACTTTGGGGCCTTGCCATGCAGATACCAGCACTTGGTTTCTCCCACAGTGAATCCCAGCGACCCTTCTCTACTCAATACTTATCTTAATCCCAAATAGAAATGAGATCATTTGCAAGGAGGTCTCCTTGCTCTTTCTTCCCCTGACCTGGGGACACAGGTCCGCTAACTGCCCTGGATCAACTTCCCTCTGCTTCCTTCCCCTTATCTTGGTGATCTCCAACGACCGTCAATTCTGCTGCTTCCCTGCTTAGACCTCTCTGTCCCGCCTCCCGTCAAAGTCCCACCACAGGAGCAGAGAGCATGGGATGGACAGATTTGGATAGAGCTCCCAGGAGAGGTTCCCTCGCCCGACCCTCAACGGCTTTCCAAAATCACGTTGTTGGACACACGCTGCTGCATGCGAGAAATGTTGCACCCAAGGACGCTGTGAACAAGATGGCCAACAGCGTGGCCAAGCGAGCTTCTTTCTTGAAAGAGCAATTAATAGTAGAGCCTGGAAAACACCAGGGTCGTCAAATCCCTACGACCCATCTCTCTCCCTTGCTGCCCCCGGAAGTCCCAATTTCTCTTGAGTTACTGGAGGTGTCCCTGGCTGACCTTGAAAAATTAGGACTTCCCCCTCAGGGCCTGGAGATTCTAGGTCAAAACCTTGACAGATGGCAACCCAACCTCAATGCAAGTTTGGCAGAGGCTCCCCACGCCGCCCCAATGCTTCTGTTTAAAGGGAAGGGTCTAGCTCAGGGGCGGGGAAACTTTCTCCTCCCAGGGGCCGCTTTCAAAAGGAGCACAAGCTCCGAGGGTTGCATAGAAGTTGGGGGTGGAGGTGCTTAAGGGGTGTGTCCAAGAAAAGGAGGGCTCCTAGCATGGTTCTGTGCCTTAGATCTGTCCCCTGTCTTTTGGGCGTGTGTCCTCATCTCTCCTTCCTTGCCCTCAGCTCAGCTTTCCAATTCTTGGGGGTAGGAAATGGATCCAGGGACCGTATCTAGGAACCGGAAAGGAGACACACAAAAATTTGCCATGGGTTGCATTTGGCCCCCTGGGCCTGAGCGTCACCCTGGCCTAGCTAATCAGGCTTTGGATTGTGCCTCAAGACACAGCGATAGAGAACATGACCCCCTGAGGCCTAGTCCGGCCCTCACATCCTTCCACCCAGTTAGCAGGGACGCGAGACCACGTGCCGGGATCTTACCAGAGCAAGGTAGGCTTTGGTCACCATCCGATCCTTGAAACACTTGTATGCGCTGCCAGCGGCCGCCTTATTGAGCGCCACGCAGAGGGCCCCACTGGTGGAGAAATCCAGCTGATGGCAAAACCTGGAGGGGGGGGAAGTGCAGAGCGCAAAGGAAGATGAGAAACATTCTCCATAGGGTTCTCCAAAATCCACAGCTCCCAGTCTCACTCTGTCTAAAGGGAGGATGCAGGAATGGCTTCAGCAAAGACATCATTCACACAACTTCTGCCTTCTCCCAACTTCTCGGCGGTATTTCCCACAATGCAAAGGGCATGGAGGAATGACCCATGTGCCATCCCAGTATGCAAGGCTCTGGAAGTACCATGGAGGGGAGGAGGGTGTCCCTCCTTCAGGACTCTCTGGCCACGCCTCTATGGTCACGGGGAGGTAGGAAGCAAAAAGCAGGAAATTATGCGTCAGCGATTGGAGCCCGCGCCAAGATGATCGCTCGCACAACACCGCTGCTACTCGACAGAGCCGGATCCTTGCACACAAACCCTTTGAGGCAGGTAGCAAGGAACAAAGGATCCTCAGCACAAGAAGTGGCAACGGTTTCATACAACACCCAGAATGTGGGTTTGGACCATTGTCCATTCTAAAGGGGTATTGTGTGAATGAGCTGTAAAGGGGGGTGCGGTGAGACAAACCTCCAACTCGCAGTCAGTTTTTGGCACCTAAATCCCTTAGGCTGCTCCCAAACATCCCATCCTAAAAGGATACATTACCGAGCTAGGATGGGAACCACTGGATTAGTCAAGTTCTATCTAGATTCCGAACCCTTCCTCCTGTCTCTGGAACATGATGCCTTCCCCCAATTCTTTGCTGGTTTAGGGCAATCGGTGGCTGTCGCCACTTGGGGATATCATCCCTCTAGCCGCGTTTGCATGCGCAAAACTAAACCAACTTCTCCAAGCGAAAGCAATGATGCAGATTTAAGTAACTCACTCAAATCATTCACAAGACACTCCTAAACCAATTGAGTACCAACACTCTTTGTCCCCGGTGTTTGCGGCATGGCGGTACGCAGGATGACATCTATGCAAAGCATTCTGGGATGAACAGAACAGAGGTCTTGGCAGGAGAGACACTTTGCATTGCAGCCTGGGAATGGTTTATATTTCTATCTCCTCCACTAACCAAAGATTGGAAGGGTTCGCATTCCAAGGTACTTCAGTTTAGAAAGCGAAGGGGATTATCTGCTCCTGAGTATTATAGATACTTCAATTCCTGCTCCTGAATACTGTCGCTTGACGTGTGAACGACACCGAGGGACAAGGACTGAATGTACCAGTGTAGCTGTTCGTGTGAATCTGGCCTCTGAAATGTAATGTGTGAACACTAATAAAAGGGGTAACAGCATATGTGGTTGCTAACCACACATTCTGGAGCGTTCACATGTTTGGAAATACCTCAGAATAGGACTTTCCTTACCCCTCATTGTAACGTGTGAATGAGGAATGAGAAGGTGGCAAACCTCAGGGACTTGGAACCTGGTCCGGGGGGAGAATGGCAGACATCACAAATGGTTACTACAGCACAGGGTGGCCCCCCTCTTGTGGTTACTCACCGGAAGCCATAATAGGTGTCTGGGTCAGCGAGCTCTGGGAACCGGTACTTGAGCTGGCTTTGCAGGGTCAGCTTTTCATACCACATCTTGCTGTCGATCCGGACGTCCCAGTGCTTGTTGACTACAATGAAGTCCACGCTCTGGTACAGGATGGCCAAGTTGTCAATGCTGCCCGGCTCCATGGCGACAGATGGACGGACAGATGGCCCTTTGAAAGGGAGGCCGCAATGAGTCATTACAGTCCGTAAAGTGCTTTGAAAAACAACACAACCACCACGCAGTCTACATCATTCCATTGGGCAAGACCGCTAGCGGATTCCACCCTTCCGCATCCCCCACCCCCTCTGTACGCGCATGCGTCTGCGACTTTTCATGAGTCTTCAAATATCTAACGGCCCATCGACAAGAAGATGGCAAGGATCCATCTGTTCTTCATCGTTACAGCAGGCAAGGCTAGAAAGAATGGACGCAAACTGCAAAAAGGAAGATTTTGGTTAGATATAGGGAAAACTTCCCAACATGGAGAACTGAAATGGGCAACTTGTTTGCCACCCAAGGGCCAATACCCGCATTTTCGAGGCCCATCTCAGGTATTCGATGGGCTACCCAATCACTGATTACGTACGTGAATACCCCCAAATTTGGTAGTTTCCCGTACTAATTTCCTGGTTACTGATTGCTAAACTGGGATGGGAAAATGGAAAAACTGGTACTGGACATTGATATTCCAGGATCAGAAGTTGACATTCTGGGACATTGGGGAACCGAATCGGGGGCTGATCAGTACCCTATATTTTCCAAATCAATTGGGGCGTTGGAAATTCAGCGACTATGCTTGTTTTGGCAGGGGCTTGTTTCAGCTCTTATTAAGAGCTCTTTGGCGATGGAACAAGTTGCCTAAGGAGGTTGTAGGTTCTCTGGCAGTGAAGGTTTTCAATAAGAGGCTGGACAGTCATCCGTCTGGGATGCTGTAGCTGTCGTCAGGCTGCGTCCAAGCAGGGGGATGGACTAGATTACCCCTGATCTCTCCCAACTCTGACATTCTGTGATCCTCTGTCTCTTGTCTCCCTTCCCTCGTCCATCCCAGACTGCCGGCCCCTTGGGGGCAGGGACTTAATTCATAGTTCATGGAGTTGCTCCAGGGTGGTGTCCCTCTGAACTGGGGAACATGCCTCTGGTCATCTAGGGCCAAGCGGTGAGATTCTATCTAGAAAAGAGGATAGGAATAGGTGGCGGGGTTTCTTCACCAGCCATGTCATCTCCTGGTCAGTCAGAAGTAGATGGGTCCAGGTGACCCACTCTACTGCTCTGGGAAGAACTTATTTATCGAGTTCATCCTTGCAACAAACCTGTGAGGGAGGTCATTATTATTCCCATGTTACAGATGAGGGACTGAGACTGAGAGACCGTGACTTGCCCAAGGCCACCCAATGAGTTCATGGCTAAGCCAGGTTTTAAACCAGGGGTGAGGAACCTTAGGCCTGGGGGCCAAATGCAACCCGCAGCAAGGTTTTATGTGGCCTCTTTCCAGTTCCTGAATCTGGCCCTTGGATCCAGTTCTTACCTCCAATCACTGAAAAACTGAGCTCAAATAAGGGAGCAAAGAGGAGAGCACGCACACAAGGAGAGGGGACAGATCCATGGCACAAATCTGGGATCTGGGCCCTCCTTAACAGCATCAATTAAGCACTCTCTCCCCCCCGCCCCCCAACTTCTAGCCAGCCCTCGGAGCGTGCACCAATTCTCAAAGTGGCCCCCAGGAGGGGAAGGTTCCACACCCTTGATTTAAACGCTGGTCTCCCAGGTCCAAGTCCCACACCTTAGCCACTAGGCCACGCTGTCTTTTCTACCCAGATTGTATGAAATGCCAAATTAGTCCAAGCAGCCACGCAACGTGAAACGGACTTCACGGATCAAAGCGTCGAGAGAGACGGTGGCTGCCGTGTCGGTCCCAAATGTAAGCGCTGGGAGTAAAGGGCCGCTTTGACACGGAGTGCACCCACGCCTCAGCCCCCGGGTGGCCCGTCCGTTTAAAGCATCCCCGGTGCACCGCAAGCGCAGTGGGCTACCCGAAACCGGAGCCCCCCCGTCAGGGGTGGAGCAACGGTCTGTCTACTCAGCAGATGGGCCGCGGCAGCTCGGCCGGGGGTTGCTCTGGCAACACCATCGAAGCTGCGGGCGGCTACCTAGAGCGCCAGCCAGGTCGATAGTGTGGGGGAGGGGGGACCGCTGCGCGGGCGGATCCAGCTGCCAGGTCCGTTTAAAGCTAGCATTATCGGAGCTGCGCGTGGGGGAACGAGGGGCCGGCCACACACACCCCCAGAGCAGGTCCGAGGGCAGTCCATGGAAAGACAACCTACGTAGCTGACGACGACCTGTTTTAATTAGACCAACCGTAGACGGTGAGATTATGCTGTAGAGCCCATCCTCGTCTCTTACAATTTTTTGTTTGTTTGTTTGCAGTTGTTTAAAAATATCTGACATCTATGTTGTTTTCCCCCAGCCCTCGTCCCAAGATAGTTTCCCCTTATCGCAGCCTCCCCCCATATAGGCCTGCGTCCTGCATTTGCTCAGACCACAGTTCTGACTCGGTACATGCCAGAGGAAGTGCAACGTGGCCCCAAAAGCGGTTCATACTCTCTCTCTCCAACAGAACCTGGGCCAATAAAAGAGATCATCTCAGCTGCCTCGCCTCCCCATCTCGTGCATCGATCAAGGCTAGGAGAAAGCAAAATAGAGGAAGAATTTACAGGATTCAAAAAAAAGGAAACCTGGCTATTTAAACCCCTTTTCCTTATCACTGGAGGCATGATCTTTGCACTGAATTGTGGGGTAACAAAATCATCGTTAACATCAAGCGTAAAGAAATATTTGTTCACCATCGGTTTTTAAGTGGGTAGCGTCCCTTTAACGTCTGAACCCAACGCAATCAGAACACTGCGTACTGCGCCCCCCCCCCCCCTTGGCTCTGCCCCAGACGTCATCTGTTATTAAACGCAAAGTAAACATCTGCCGCTCAGTCTGAAATATTAAAGCTGGAGGCGGGAATGAGCCCACTAGCTAAGGATGATAATCCAACCCGTTAAAATCAACGGGAATTTTCATGGCCACGTCAAGCGAGATCAGGATTTCGCCCTAAAGCCCATCACGCAACCCCAAGAGCCAACGGAGAATTGCTTCCCCTATACAGGGTTACATCCTGGCCCGCCTGAAATCCATGGCAAGACTCCCAGTGGGTCAGAAACCCATTCTTGATCCTGTGTAAGCTTGAAAATGGGTCAGCCCAGGAAGCATCTGCGGCTTACCCTGGCAGCAGCCTGCGTCTAGAGAGAGACAGCAGGGGGGAGAATGCCTGGAGGCCTCCAAGCACTGCTGGTGGGACCAGGCTTAAGTGCTTTATAGTTTTGATCTTTAATGCAGCTTTCCCCAACTTGCCTAGAAGGTGGGGGGAGTTATTGATGAGGCTGCTTCAAAGCAACATCATAATGGGGTGTGTGTGTATGTGGAATGCATGCCCCTTACACACACACACCCCAGCTAGGCCTCAGCGGAACGGTAGGGTCTGGGCAACATCTGCTCCAGCTGCAAATGCAGCAAGCTCTCTGGGGAACTCTCCCTGCAAGGGGCAAATCCATGCAAGCTCTCTCCCCTCGTGCAATGCCCCCAGGGTTTGCAGCATTGCAAAGCCAGCCCTCTCCCTCCCGTGCACCCGCCCCTGGCTGCAATGCACCAAGGGCCGAACCGACCTGCAGCTGTTGCAGGGCTGGGGGGCTACATTGTCTCCAAGAGCCCGGGAGCAGCACGAGCCAGGGAAGGAGCGAAGGGTCCAGGCAGCCAATCAGCGGCCTCGCCTCGAGCCGCCGGATGGAACGTTCCCCGGAACTGCCCGTCAGGCGCGCGCTGTTTTGCAAACGGAGCGGCCGGGTGCAAGCTTGTGCACGGCTCAGGGAGGGGAAGCCCAGCCCAGCCCAGCCCAGGCAGGGGATCATGGAGGAGCACGAGCTCTACGGCATTGAAGATGAGTTCGAGGAGCAGTTTGCGGACGAGCTGGAGGTGCTGGCTGGGATGGAAGGTGGGTGGCTCTGTCTGTCAAGCCGATTGGCACAGGGGGTGAGTGGGTGGGTCATGATCTCCATGGGTGCGTTGTGCAGGCTCCAGCCCCTGCTTTATTGACTTTGCAAAAACTTGTGTGTGAGAGAGACGCTGCAGATCATTTTGCAAAGGTTGGCTGGCAATGGATTCATTCTGCAGGGTGCTCTGTGCAAGGAGTGGTGAATCTCTTCCCTCCCAGGGGCTGCTTTTGAAAACGAATCCAGCTTCTGAGGGCTGGCTAGAAGGGATGGGGAGGATCTAGATAATGGATCTATGCCATGGATTTGCCCCCTAGCCTTGAGTGCATGCTCTCCTCTCTGCTCCCTTCCCCTGAGCTCAGATGTTTAGTGCTTGGGGGATCCAGGGGGCCAGATTCTAGAACTGTTTAGGGGCCACATAAAAACTTGCCCTGGGCCGCATTTGGCCCTTGGGCGTAAGGTTCTCTACCCCCTGCACTATCCATAAGTCCCAGGATGGTGCTTACTTCACAGAGGTGAGGAGCTGCGTCTCTTCTGCCCAATCGGACCTTATCGCTCTTTGGCGGGGAGAGCGGGGTATAAAATAAATGCCAGAGTGGCTTTTTGAAATGAAAATCATAGTATGTTAGGGTTAGAAGGGATCTCTAGGATTCTCTGCGCCGCAGCAGAGGGCTTGTCCAGATGGGGTTTGAAAACTTTTCAAGGAAGGGAATTCCATAACGTTCCCTGGGCAGTTTCTTGCATTGCCTGACAGTTCTCAGGGTTAGGAAGCTGTTTGCAGACATTAGAGAGAGGGCAGAGTTGGCATCTTTCTGGGTAGTAGGGTTGAGGGTCCGAGGAATGAAATTCCGTTTCGTTTCTTTTTCATTTAGTTTTTCTTGTTTTAGCGGATTTAATTATGGATCCCTCTTTAAATCCAGTAAAACAATTTAAAAAATAATAAAATCACCACACATGCGCAAATGGCCGCCAGGCTGTTCTGCTCATGTGCGACGTTTTCCAAAATGGCAATGGCAGCATCACCGCCAGAAACTCACTGGGTGGCCTTGGGCCAGGCACAATGTTCTCTCTGTCTAACCTACCTCACAGGGTTGTTGTGAGGATTAAAGGTTGTGCTATATGTAAAGCGCCCGAGTGCCATGGCAGAGGGGTGCTATGTTTTAAAATTAAAGATTATTATTATTATTATTATTATTATTAATGAAAGATTATTATTATTATTATTATTATTATTATTTTATTATTAATAATAATAATAATAAATGGCCTCTGCGCATGTGCAGACTGGCTGCTCTTTTCCAAAATGGCAGTGATGGTCCTGCCACCATTTTGGAAATGCTCATGCATGCGCAGTACGGCTATTTTATGCATGCGCAGTAATAGAACTGAACGGAAGCAGGCCTGTTGTAGTGCTTTTCCGGATCAGTTTAGTTTAAAAAATGAAACCAAATTTGAACTTCCCACCTCTACCGCGTAGCAACCTGCCACTGGGTCCCTGCCCCAAGGATCTTACCATCTAGGATGGATCAGGGAAGAGAGCATTGGGAGATACAGGATCATGAAATGGAGAAGTTGCAGGTGCGTGTGCTTAGTTACAGTGGAGGAGGAGGAGCCTATGTGGCCCAAAAGCTTGCATACTCTAACCAAGAAAAGTGAATCCTATTATTATTATAAGCATTTATATAACGCCAGCGATGTACCTGGTGCTTTACAGAGAATAAAATAGACACGGTCCCTGCCCGAGAGCTTACAACTAAAGACAGGGAAGGGGGAACAAAAGGAGAGACAAGGGATGCAACAACCATGAGGATGTGAGAACTCAGGTACATGTTACATAAGAACATAAGAAGTGCCAGACTGGGTCAGACCAACGGTCCATCGAGCCCAGCGTCCTGTCTCCGACAGTGGCCAGTCTCGGGGGCCTGGGAGAAGCACCCAACAGGTCACCATGCTATCCATTCCCTGTGGGTCATCCCCAGGCTCCCGACAGTAAAGGGTTTTGTTCCCCAATCCTATCTGGCTTATAGCTGCTAATGGACTGATCTTCCAGAAACTTGTCTTGGCTTGGTTACAGTAAATTGGGAGTTTGCAGATAACAGGTGGGGGATAATCCTGGATGGAGTTGATTAGCAGGAGTTTGGAAGGGCAGAGTGGAAGAGGTGGGTTTTGAGGAGGGACTTGAAGGTGTGGATGGTGGGGGCAAGGCGGACGAGGGCAGGGAGGGAATTCCAGGCGTGCAGGGCAGCGAGGGAGAAGGGACGAAGGCGGTTGGGGGAGCAGGGGAGGTGAGGGAGGGGATGGAGGAGGAGCGGAGTGCTCGAACGGGTTCGGAGGGAGATCAGGGCAGAGAAGTAGGGGGGAGCGAGGTTGTGAAGGGCTTTGTAGGTGAAGACGAGGAGCTTGCGCAGAATGCGCTCAGGAAGGGGGAGCCAGTGAAGAGAGGAGAGGTTTCACATGGTCAAAGTGATGGGCTAGGTGGATGATCCTGGTAGCAGAGTTTTGAACAGAGATGAGGGAAGAAAGGTGGGAGCAGGGAAGGCCAGCGAGGAGGAGGTTACAATAGTCGAGGCGTGAGATGACTAGGGCATGGATTAGAGTTTTGGCAGAGGAGACAGACAGAAAAGGGCGGATCTTAGCAATGTTGTGGAGGGAGAAGTGACAGGATTTGGCCACGGAGTCAATGTAGGGTTTGAAGGTGAGGTGTGAGTCAAAGATGAAGCCCAACTACGGGCTTGGGGAACAGGGAGGATGGAGACCCTGTCAATAAGGAGAGGAAGGATTGGGACTCTGAACTACATTGTGCCCATCCCCAGAACACTACAAATTATTATTATTATTATTTTTTAAACCCTCGCTTTCCCAGACGATGTGCCAAAGCCGCCAGCCCCCAAAATATCCCAGCTCCGGAAGAGAAAGCAGACCTTTGAAGAGGCCCTCTCAGCCGGCGATTCGGTGAAGGACTCCGTTGGTGTAAATTGCAAGGTTTCTCTGGAGAGAGACCCTCAAAGCTTGGCTGATTCTGTGGACCCTCTCGGCGAGGCTAATTTGAAGAAGCGGGATGTGGAGTGTCTCCTCACCGTCTCCGAAGAGACGGAGGACTCCGAGAGCCTGCTCTCTCAGCAGCCTTCCTCTGCGCTCAGTACGTTTCCTTGCGTCTTAGCTTTCTGTGGGTGAAATCCTGACTGATTTGAAGTCAGTAGGGCCAATCTCAAGTCCCTGGCGCACTGTAGGCCCCGGGCCAGGGGTGTGCGCGGCTTGCTTGCACGTCGTATGTGTTCCACGTGCCAGTCCGCGGGGCTTGGGATCTGCTCCAATATCAGCTTTGCTGCTGCTGGTTTTGTTTTTATTATTTATATAGCGCAAGCAATGTACCTGGCACTGTACAATCCACAGTCAGAGACAGGTCCCTACTCCTAAATGGCTTACAATCTGAGAGAAACGGGAGGGGGATACGAGGGAGAGGTAAACACCAGGAAAGACAAGAGTACAGTCATGGGGTTGAGAAGTTGCAGGCTCACGTGCTTCGCTTAATTACAGGGAATTAGGTTCTGAGTGAGGGGGAGAGGACGCAGTTTCACTCATGACAAGCTAGGGAAGGCCTGGCGGAAAAGGTGGGTTTTCAGGAGGGATTTGAAAGCTGGGTGGGAGGGGCGAAGATGTTTAGAGGCGTAAGAGGTTTGTGAGCAGGCGAGGTTGGGGGCAGAGGAGGAGCAAAGCTCCCGGGCAGGAGCTTGGTGGGTTACAAGAACGGAACGATATGGGGGAGCAAGGCCGCGAAGAGCCTTGAAGGTGAAGACCAGGAGCTTGTGCTGAATGCTTCATTAGGACTGGGATTTCCCCCTGTGTTTGCAGGCGAGGCCGTAAGATCATATTCTCTGGCTACCGGGTTGCTTAGGCCTATAGCCTCTCTCGGACAGTAGCCAGCGTTGGGAGCTTGCACAAACAGGGCATATATATGGTAACCCAGGTGACTGTTCCCTGCTCTCCCGTCCCCTCCCCCTAGTTTTTGGCTGCTCTCCAACGTCCTGCTGTAAATTGCTGCTCCCTCCACCCCTAAAACCCCATAGACTACTGGTACGGTTTGGGGGTATTGGAACTCGAAAGCAGTAAGTCCGTTCTTTTGGATTACCGTGGGGTGGGGTGCCTTATGGGCACATTTTCTCTGGTAAGCATGCAAGCCCCAAACCTGTTTCTACAAAGAGACAAAACAAATGAGCGTGTGCTTCAACTGAAACGGGGGGCGGACGTGGTGTCTGGTAATGCCCGCTGTCGTCATTGAAATCCGCGGCTCGGCGTGCGGCGACAGTTGGAAAGCAAATGGAACAATAGAGAATTATCTGGAAATGGGTGGAGAATAAAACGGAAAATAAATAGCATGTTGTCGCTATGTAAATCTAATCTGCGACCACACCTGGAATATTGTATGCGGTTCTGGTCGCCCCCTCTCAAAAAAGATGCAGTAGAACCGGGAGAGGTGCGGAGAAAGGCAGCAATAATGATCCAGGGTCTGGAACGCCTTCTGTAGAAGGAGAGGCTGGATAGGTTAGGGCTCTTCAGCTGGGAGAAGAGATATTGGAGAACGGGCATGATAGAAGTGTATACAATCGTGAGGGGTGTAGAGCAAGTAAATAGGGACTTTCTTACCCTCTCCAATAGCACTAGAACTAGGGGACACTCCATGGAATTAACTGGCAGCAGATTGAAAACAAATAAATGAAAATATTTCTTTTTTTTTTTCTTTTTTTTTCCACACCACGCACAATTAACTTCTGGAATTTGTTGCCAGAGGAGCTGGTCAAGGCCAGGAGCGTAGCTGGGTTTAAAAAAGGATCGGATAAGTTCTTGGAGGATAGGTCCGTTCATGGCTGTTTAGTCAAGTAGGTTGGGGGCACAGAAGCTCTAGTGAACAGCAGGGAATGGGTCACTCTGTTATGGCCTGTTGGGGGCTTCTCTGAAGTGACTGAGATTGGCGGCCGTCGGAGACAGGATGCTGGGCTTGATGGACCATTGGTCTGACCCAGTATCACAGAGTCACTGAGCTGGGAGGGACCCCAAAGGTGATCTAACCCAGCCCTCTGCACCCCACCCCACCCCACCCATTTGCACAGAAAAATCCCCCAAATAGCTACAAGTAGAAACTGGGACCAGCCAGAGCACACTGGTGCCCGAACTAGAAAGATCCAGATGTCCCAACCAGGGGAGCCACAACCAATGCTGCAGGGCGCTCGTGCGTTCTTGCGATTCCTTCTGTTGGAGAAGCCATCCGAGTGCATCTGAATTGCCGTAAACCCCTCTCCCTGATGCCCATTCCTGCTCTCTCCCCCTCTGTTTCGATCAGCTCCTAAATCAAAGCGGCCAAGGCTGGAGGCCGTCAAGAAGCTCGACTTCGGTGCAGAGGAGGGATCGTCTGCTCTCGACTGCCCGTCGGATGACATAACCCCTCCGCCTTCTCCGGGAGCCCGCTCCAACCCGCGGCACACCAGGTGAACCGGGCTTCTGGCGTTGTCCTACAGTTGTGTTCAATCTCCCGTCATGCAGCTTGTCCTTCCTTTTTACCTTCCCCTTCTCAGTTGTGCTTAAATGGATTTTATTTTATTTTTATCCTTTGCAGCGGAGGGCGGGGGGGGTAATGCTGTAAAAAAAAATTATCGTTTATAAACTCGTCCTCTCCTGAAAATGTGGGCATCCAATCTCCATCTAAGCCACAAGAGATGAGTTTAGCGGCTTCGGCCAAATTCCCTTCACGAAATGAGTTGGCCCTCGGAAGAGAGAATCTAAGGCCGGAGCAGGCGTTGCCTGCTATCAATGCTCCCGCGTGTCTTAAGCATCTAGAGATGTGAGCTCTGACAGGTCAGGGCAGTGGGCGTTGGCAGAGCTAGGGAGGGGAGAATAGAAGTCGGGGCAATATTGTAACCCTTTCTGCCTCTGCCGTTCCGGTAAATCTCGCGGCTGCTCGAGCCAAGCCGAAATGTCGTGAACCGCGAAGGAGGGGTAAGTGGGGGGTGCACGCGGACAGCAGAGCACCTGAGGCAGAACCGCGCAGAGACGCGTCGGATCGGAATAACTGGGCGTTGCTGCGCCCGACTCAGCTGCAACGCCTCCCCTTTCTTCCCCCACCTCCGCTCCTATTCCACCAGCTGCTGCTGCTGCTACGTATCGTTTCTATAGCGACTGCTAGGCGTACGCAGCGTTTCACAAATGTTCAGACAGGTCCCTGCCCCGTGGGGATACAATCGACTGAAGCTGAATCCCGACAAGACGGGGGTGATGCTGGTGGGGAAGGTGATGGAGTTACGGCCCCCGTCATTGATGGGGGTCTGTCCTCCATTGGTTCCCCAGGTGCAGAGTCTGGGGGTGCTTAGGCCATATGTTTCGAACTCCGACCTGGCCGCTGTCCTCCATGTTTTCATCACCTCGAGACTAGACTATGGTAACGCGCTCTACGTGGGGCTACCCATGGTGACGGCCCGGACGCTGCAGCTGGTGCAGAATGCGACGGCCCGTCTCTTGGTGGGACGGGGCCGCCGGGAGCACGTTACGCCAGTGCTCCGTTCTCTCCACTGGCTGCCGATAGTCTTCCGAACCCGATTCAAGGTGCTGGTTTTAACCTATAAAGCCCTAAACAGTCTGGGCCCTGTCTGTCTGCGGGACCGCCTCACGCCCCGGGTACTGGACCGGCCCCTGCGGTCATCGGGGGGTGCCCTTCTTGTGGGCCCCCGAGTCTTCTGGGGGGCCACGCAGGGGAACGCGTTCTCGGTGGCTGCACTGAGGCTGTGACACTCCCTTCCGGTGGGGATTATTATTATTCTATTATTATAAGCATTTGTATAGCGCCAGCTATGTAAAAGATGGACACGGGTGAGGAGAACACGGAAAGACAGACAGACACACTCACATACCCATTTTACAGATGGGGAACTGAGGCTGAGAGGTTGTGACTGGCCCAAGGCCACCCAGGGAGTTCTTGGGTGGCTTTACTAATTTTCAAAGTGATTTGTGGGAATGAAAAGGTTCCCCTTCTCTGTGTAGAACGCATGTACTTCTCTCTTCTCGGTGGAATCAAATTAGATTTGTGGTTCGGTTTTGGATGCCAAACTCGCGTAAGCTTTTTAAGGTGTGCTGCACTGGCGGTCTCCTGCTTAGGTTTTCATGGGTGCTCGCTCTCTCTCTCGTTTCCCTGCTGCGCGCCGAAGGGGCCTGCCGTTCCTGGGCCCAGAGAGCTCCGGAGGTTGCGACATGGTCCCGCTGCACGTCACGCCGCCCCCCGAGAAGGAGTCTAAGCGTGTTCTGAAGCGCCCTCCCATCTTGGAGGACTATATCAACGTGACCTCCGTGGATGGCACCAGAGTCTTCCTGGCTCTGAAGGACGATCCCTCAAGGACGGGAGCAGGGGTAAGTGGGGTTGCTGAGTTTTTTCAGGGCTGGGTCTCATTTAGGGTGTTTCTAATGGGGGGCTTTGGGCTGTTCCTGGAGGTCTTGACGTTTACAGCAGGTCAGACTAGATGCCTTAGTGATCCCTTCCGACTGTGGATTCTTAAGAGATTTATGAACTGCCGTGAGGCGGTTGAGCACGGTCATGTGGTTTTGTGGCAAGGAACCTTTTGGCCTGTGGGCGTCTTTTTATTTGGCGCCTTTCCAGTTCTCGAATCTGACCCTTGGATCCAGTTCTTGCCCTCAAGCAGAGAGAGAGGGAGCTCAGGAAGTGTGGTGATGAGTACAGCCTGTTAACTCCAGGATAGGGGACGGGCCCATGGCATAGTTCCATTATGTGGACCCTCCACCCCATCCTGAGCACCCTGCCCCCACCCACCCACACCCCCAAGCCGGTGGCGCTTATATTCCTTGTCAGAGTGTCTTGCAGGAGGGAAAAGCTTCCCCACCCGTGCGAAGTTGCATAGCCCTGGCGTCTCTAGACAGGACTGACGTTTGGGCCTGCATTTTTTGCGTGCAAACACCAAAAGACCATGCGTTGTCTGATCTTTGCAGCTTCCGAACTCTCTTGGCTGGAACAGACGGAGACCGCTCCACCTGCTGGGAGTTCCTTTTTCCTATCTGAAGGAGCAAGTGATGGAAGAGGTATTGTGCCCAATTCTTATAACCCTTCCGCACGAGCCATTGGTGGACGTGTCTTGCTGTGTGCGTTGCTGCAGGAGCTGTTGCCCCCCCCCCCTTGTTCTAGGTCCACATCCGATGTCTGCGTGTGAGTAACTGGCTCTGGGGACTGCTTCCTGAGAGGCCGCTTCACTGATTCTCCCCCGCCTCCCCCCAAATTGCAAACTTCCTTTAATAAGATAAAGCAAAACCTTCCCCAGACAAGCCCCTCCCCGGCTCTGCAAGCGCACCTCCGTTTGAGCAAATATTGTGACGTTCTTTCCAACTTCCGTTTGTGTTTCAGCGCCGGCGGCAGGTGTTGGAGATGTCGCAGCACCTGACGGAGATGCTGCACAGGTGGGTCAGATTAACTGTCTCTCCTTCTCTCTCTCCTGAGATTTTCCCAAGCCTCTCACTCTAGAGCCTCCTGCCAATCATGTGGGTCAGCATTAGAAATGAGTACCTGCCAACATGGGTCTGCCCGTCAGCTTTCCGGTGCCCGAATTGAACCAAATATTTTGGTACCCGAACCAGTTTCCGATCGGGTACCCAAAATGCCGAAATTCCAAACGGTATACTGAAATACCGGCACTTGGTCTACTGAAATACTGATTTATTTAATTTTTTTTATCCCAATTTTGTCGTGTATTTTGGAATTTTTTCAGGGATTATTTTGGGTTTGGGGTAAGTTCAGACGCTTGAAAAATCGATAACCGAAATTTCAGTTTTTCCAAGTACTCGATTGGTATTCAGGTAGCGATTCAGATAACCAAACCGGTACCCAAAAATGTAGTTATTACCCACGGGTACTTACTTGGGTACCCATTTCAGTGCTAGAATGGCTTCAACCAACGAGACTTCTTGCTGGTTGGAATCCAATCTGGGACAAGAATGTAGAAGTGCTGTACTGGGCCAGATTGACGGAGACAGGATGCTGGGCTAGATGGACCAACAGTGGCCACCTTTGGTTGCACCAGAGAAGTTTGCAACAGGCCATCATGGAGTGATGCATTCTCTCCCAGCTCCCCACAATCACAGACGTTCCCTGACTACCTTGCCTCATAGCTTTTTATGGACCTAACGCTTACCAAACTCCTGTCCCGGACAGGATTTTCCATCGGTCCTTGAATTCAGCTGGATTGCTGGTTCCTGTCATTGCCTGCAATCCTGGGGATGGGCTTTATCGAGAGAGGCGTTTTACCGCCTTTCCCTTCTCTTCTTGTTTTTAATTTTATTTATTTTTTTGTCTTGATTCTTGCAGTTGCCTTGACGAGAAGACCGGAAACCAGGACGTAGAGACGAGGGAGGAAGCAGGGCACATGGAGGAGGAGGAGGAAGAAGAGTCCACTCTGCGTTGCCTTTGGGTGGACAGATTCACTCCTCGACACTACGTGGAGTTGCTCAGCGATGACGTAAGAGGCTTCTGCAGATCAGAGCTGAAGGGGCTCTTGGAACCGGGCTCTAATCTGTAAGATCCCAAGGGCCGTGTTGTTTGTTTATGCCCTTTCCCTCGGCTGTGGCCTCCGAGGCTGAGGTTCACCACCCTGGCCTAGAATAAGGGCTTGTAGAGAGATCCCATCCAAGGGGTTTGTTCGTAGTCCAGGGGACAGCAGCTGTTCAGCTGAGAAGGAGGAATTCCTCCTTTCCTACTTTTGCTGGGTTTGTCGCCGTTAGAATTCTCTCATGCACCCAGCTTAATGCCTTTGTCTCGAGTTTCACATCAGTCAAGAGTTCAAGCCTCTTAAGGTGGGTTCTGTCCTCTTAAGGTGGGTTCTGTCCTCTTAAGGTGGGTTCCTCCCCTTCTCGATTCGCAGTACACAAATCGCTGCCTCCTGAAATGGCTCAAGCTGTGGGATGAGGTGGTGTTTGGGAGGGAGAAACCCGTCAAGATATCCAAGCCAAGCACAGCTGCCCGCCCGCCCTTCAAACAGGCCAAGGAGCAGCAGACTAAGTGGAAGACCAAGTCTCAGCTCACCGAGGAGATCCTGGAGGCAGAATTGGATCAGCACAAGAGACCCAAACACAAGGTGAGGGGCATTGGCTGGAGATATCTCTCTCTTGAAACTTCCGGTGCAATCCCAAGGAGTTTAGACCTTTTTTTTGGTGGTTCATCAACATATTGGTTTCATTTGACCTACTCTCTTGTCCTTAAGTATGGCTATTTCATGGGTTCTAACTCTTGCATTTGGTCCACATCTATTTAAAGTAGAATCTGTGTCCCTCCCCAGCTCCATCCCAACTATTTATTAACTGTGTCCGGTCTTGGTCTTGCCTTAAAAACATAGTCAGTGCCGTATTGTGTCAGACCAATGACCCATCTAGCCCAGCATCCTGTCTCTGAGATTGGCCACTGTCAGTCAATTTGGAGAAGTACCCAACAGGTCATCATGGAGCGATCCATTCCCTGTGGTTCGCTCTCCGCTCCCGACAGTCCGAGGCATTGACATCCCCCAACCTACTGGGCTAATAGTCGTTTATGGATCTGTCCTTCAAAGATAGGTCCACTAATGGAACCTTCTTCCATAGCTGCGTATAATCTTTATCCATCTATGAGACGCTCTTCCAAGTTAGCAATTCCTACCCTGCGGAATGAGAATTCAGTCTGTAGCATCGTGGAAAGAATATTCCAGGTGCTGCAGCCACTGAGTTGGGGGTCTGTAGAGCAGACTGGTATCTGTTTCAAATGGACCTTAACTTCATTGATTCTTCAAAAGCGCCTTAGGCACATAGAGAGAGAAAGCCCGGACTCCTGAAATATTTGCTCCGGAGCAGCTGAGAGTCCATACACCCTGAGTGAACACCCTGCTCTATAGCAAATTGCTGTTTGCTATAGAGAACACATTTAAACAAAACCTCTCTCCATTGGTGCAAAGTGAGGGTGAGCTCTTTCATAGCATCCGCCTAGTTCTAAAAAGTATTAGAACAGCAGCCTTTTCCCTCCAAGGGACCACTTTGAAAATTAGTATAAGCTGAGGGTTGCATTGAAGTTGGGGGGGGGAGGGGGGCAAGGGTGTTTATGGGGCACGCTCAGGGTGGGGCCAGGATTATAATTGAGGTCATGGATCTGTCTCCTATCCTTGTGTGCATGGTAGCAGGGGAGAATCCCTACAGGCCCTTTTAAGAGACAGCTAGCACCAAAGACAGTTGAAGCTAAAACTCCCAAAGAGGCACGTGACTGGTTTGGGGCCCTAATCCTGAGGTACTTACGGCAGGCCAAAGCGTCCTTGCTACACGCATGCTTTCAGCTCTGCTCCCTTTCCCCGAGCTCAATCTTCCAATTCTTGGGGGTAGGAACTGGATCCAGGGACCAGATCCAGGACCTACAAGGGGGGCGTATAAAAATTAAACACGGGCCACGTTTGGCCTCCCCAGGCCTGAGGTTCACCATCCCTGTCCATGGGGCACGATGAAATTAATTGGCAGCAGATTTCAAACCAACTTAAAAAAAGAAATACTTTTTCACTTAATGCACAATCGACTTGTGGAATCTGTTGCCAGAGAAGGATCTGACGAAGGCCGGTAGCTTAGCAGGGATTTTGAAAAAGAGTTGGATAAGTTCTTGGAGGATAAGTCAATAAATGGCCGTGAGTTGAGTTGGTTGGGGATGATACCCCGTGGCGGTCGGGACCTAGGAGTAAGCGGCAAAGGGACGTATCACACCAGGATGATGTCTTGTGCCTTTCTCTGAAGTGGACCAAGATGGCCATTGCTGGAAGACAGTCTTTCCTGGGCGAGGTGGACCCTGGGTCTGACCCAGTATGGCGGCACGTCTTATATTTTTAATATTTTAATATTTTTAATATTTTATAATATTTTTATAATATATATGTGAATTTTAAAATTTTTATTGTATGTTTTAATGTTGGAAGCCGCCCCGAGCTGCATGACAGGAGGGGCGGGGTAGAAATCTATAAAAATAAATAAATAAATCTAAAATAATATTCTCAAAGGCAGAGCGGCTTACAGAATATATAAAAGAGACCCTAAACCCCAACCATCTCCCCAACCCCTCCACCCAACCCTATCCCAGTCGGCCAATCATCTGGCCAAACAAGAAGGTCTTCTATCTCTTCCGGAAGGTAAGCCGGCTCGGGCGTCGGCAGATCTCGAGAGTCCCATAAGTGTGGCACAGCCGCCGAGAATCCCTCTCTGCGTGCCCTTGTGCGAATCTCACAAGCAGTTGGTACTTGCAAGAGGGCGTCCTCAGCCAACTTCGGAGGCCGTGACCGAACATAAGGGAAGAGGCAGGTTTTTCAGATAATTGGGGCCCAAGCTGTTTAGGGCTTTATAGGTCGAAACCAGCACCTTGAATTGTGCCCAGAATGCTGTTGGCAGCCGGCCACTCTTAATCACTTTTAAAAATGTAATTGTTTTATTTATAAAATCATTTGCAACCCCGGCCCCTTCTGCTCCAAGCAGCCCAGGGCGGCTTGCAACGTTCAAACACATGAAACCAGTAAAAACCAAACAATGCAATAAAAAGAAAAGACACAAAACTAACGCCCCCCTCCCAGCCCACCCTGCACCCCATCTCCCTCGCCAAAAGCCAGGCAGAACAGCCAGGTTTTACACGTTATACAAATAATATAATTATTTATAATATAATATTATAATAAATATATATATATATTATATTGTATAATTCTATTATTGTATAATATATAATTATTGTATTATAATTATATATATTCCCCCCCATAGCACTCGGAACGCTTTACATAGAACTAACAAAACTTTGAATCCTCACAACAACCCTGTGAGGTAGGTTAGACTGAGCGAATAAGCCACTCTTGAAAATTATGCTTTTGAGACCTAGGGAGGTCACTTTAGCATGTGTGTAAATGTGACCTCTTTCCTTTTAAAAACAAACCGAGAACCCCAAACCGTAGAACATGTTGGCTACCAAGCCACTGTTCCTTTCCCTGTACCAGGAGCAGGCGTTGGCCTTGATTCTCTGTGTGTCTTCTCCTGCAGGTAGCTCTCTTGTGCGGCCCGCCAGGATTGGGGAAGACCACTTTGGCGCATGTCATTGCAAAGCATGCTGGGTACAATGTGGTGGAGATGAATGCCAGGTGAGATGGTGCTAGACGCCCAGGTGTTGCTTTGATTTATCCCTTCCCCACCCTGGTTTCTGAAATCGGAATGCACCCCCAGTGGGATATAAACATCCCAAACTGGCAGCAGGTTTAAAACAGATCAAAGAAAGTAAAAAAAAATTCACTCACCACACAATGAAGTTGTGGAGATTGTTGCCAGAGGAGGTGGTCTAGGCCAGTAGTGTAAACTGGGTTTAAAGAGAGATTGGTTACGTTCTTGCGAGGGTAGGCCCATTAATGGCTATTTGCCAAGTAAGTTGGGGGACGCAACTGCTACTGATCGGGAGCTGGGAGCGAATGGTGGGAAATGGATCACGATGTTACGACCTGTTGAGGACTCTTCTGAAGCAACTCAGATTGACCACTGTCGGAGACAGGATGCTGGGCTCGATGGACCATTGGTCTGACCCAGTCTAGAAGTTCTTATGTTCTTAACCAACCTTGTTTCAGTGACGACCGCAGCCCAGATGCCTTCAAAACACGGATTGAAGCTGCCACCCAGATGAAGTCTGTGTTGGGGGCCAATGAGAAGCCCAACTGCCTGATAATTGATGAAATAGATGGCGCACCAACGGTAAGCCCCCCCCCCTTCCCCGCCCTCCCCCAAGACCTGCTAACGGGAGCCCAGACCCGTATGGGTTTTTGTAGCCAGGGAGCTGCCGTTGTTAATGCTTGCCTCTTTCTCTAGAGCTCTTCTCTCTTGGTGTCATGGGGCTTTAGAATACCCACCTGGGTGTCCATAGCAACCACGGAAAACCATGTTAGCTCTAAAAATGGTGATGTTTGGCAAGAATGGTGGAGGCCCACACCTGCCCCCTGGTGGTGGCCGTGCAGCATAGCATTGGTCTGATCCGCGGAGAATGATAATTGAAAACGTCCGCTCAGTCCGCAGCCGTGGTGTCTAAAGCAAACAGGATGACAGGGAAGATAAAAACAGAGAATATCCCTAATGCCACTAAATAAATCCAAGGTGCAATCACTCCTCGAATATTGTGTCTGGTTCTGATCGCCCTAGCTCTAAAAGAACCGGAGCGGCTTGTGTTCGAGGAGAGGCTGAGTAGGTTGGGGCTTTTCAGTACGCCTGTCCAAGCACTTTAATCTTTTTCGTTTTCTGGGCTATAAAACCCCATCCATTTTCTGGGTTTTATAAAAAAACATTTTTTCATCCCCCCCCCACCCCCGTTTTTTCATTTTTAAATGATTAAAAACTAAAAATCAGTTTAGGGCACCCAGCGGAGAAGCAAGCTGTCCGGGAGGTGAATGGAGGACCTCATGGAGGAGGGCGGGGTGGGGGGGCAGCGGTGGTACGATGGATGTTTCGGAGAGGGTGAACTGGGAGGAGAAACCCTGTCCCCGTGGTGGTCTGTCGACCAGCCTGTCCTCTGGAAGGACAGCCGAGAGTCCCCCTGATTAACCAGGCTCAGAGCCAGTGGGGTGTAGTGGATATGGTGCTGAACTTGGAAAGCCAGGGTTCGAATCCTGCCCGAGCCATGAACTCACTGGATTGACCTTGGGCAAGTCCCAGCCTCCGTTCCCCACCTGTAAAATGGGAATATGTCTGTCTTTCCCTGTGTCCCCCTTGTCCATCTTAAAGTCAGTCCACTGGGCAGGACCCGTCTCCGGAAAAACCTGTGACTAAAGCACCGTGTGATACGTACAATATAAGGCAAGCGACTGGGTCTCTGCTGCAGTGGGCCCCTCACCGTGGAACGTGCTCCCTGCAGATAGATGTCTGTCTCGGTTCCTCCCTACTTAACTTACAAAGCACTTGAAGTCTTCTTTATTCTCCAGGTGCTTTTAAGATCCACTAAAAACAATTTCCTGGACCCTATCCCCACCTGCCAAATGTCTGGTCAAATACATAGGTCTTGCACTGCCTCTGGAAAATGCTCAGGCTTTGACGAACCTCCAGGGGGAAAGGTGCGGAGCAGCCGCTGAGAGCGCTTCTGCGCGCGCCCTTGTTGTACCAACTTGGTGCTGATCCCTAAGGTCATCCCAGCTGACCTTAGGGATCGCGATGAAACGTAGGGGGAGAAACAAGCGGGTGGTTTTTTAAAATTCCTCTTTCCCTGCCCGATTCTTCCAGGCTTCAATCAATGTGCTGCTTGGCATCGTCAACCACAAGGGCGCTGAGGCGGAGACTCAAGCTAGCGCCGGTGGCGCAGGCAGCCGGAAGCGGAGGAAAGAAGGCGGCCTCTTACTGCGACCAATCATCTGCATTTGCAATGACCAGTTAGTATCTCTCCATTGGGGCAGGAAAGCCAGTGCAGCGGAGAGCAGACTGTGCTTAGGGCCAGGCGTCCCGAGTTCGAATCCTGGTCTCACTGACCTAAGAAATGTCAGACTGGAAAAATGTGGCCAAAATGAAAATGTTCAGTTTATTATTATTATTTATTTATTTATTTGACCGGTTTTTAGCAGCCAGTTCTGTGTCTCTGACAGGAGCCATCTTGGTCGCTACGGCCAAGTGTCCAACAAGGTGATAATGGAGGGATCCATTCCCTGCTGTTCCCTCTCGACCCTCAGAGGTTTATGTCCCTCAGCCTGCTTGGTTAATAGACATTGATGGACGTTATCCTGCAAGAACTTATCCAACCTCTTCTCCAAGCTGAGGAGCCCTATCCTGTCACGCCCCTCCTCGGAAAGAAGTTGTTCCATGCCCGCGGTCGTTTCTCTTGCCCTTCTCTGGAACTCTTTTGAAGTTTAGTTTAGGATGTTTAAACTGGTTCAAACCAGTCAAAGCTGTAAAATCCTGTGACGTTGGGCCTACACAGTGAGCTTCTCAGACCCGTCAGGCCTCTGAGTTGGGTTTCCTCTGCGAAGGCTCTTGTGTTTCTTTTCGGCAGGTACGTCCCGTCTTTGAGGCAGCTGAGGCAGCAAGGTTTCCTGTTAAACTTCCCTCAGACAGCCCCGTCCAGGCTGGTCCAGAGGTTACACGAGGTCTGTATACCTCCCCCCGAAAACGTTCGGTTTTCTCCTCCTCAAACCCCTCCACTTGCCCCCTGGACCCTATTCCTTCCCGCCTCCTGACCTCCATTGCCTCCACCGTCGCCCCTCCCCTCCTGCACAGCATCAACCTCTCACTCTCTACCGGCTCCTTCCCCTCTGCCTTTAAACACGCCACTGTCTCCCCCATCCTCAAAAAGTCCACTCTGGATCCCTCTGAACCCTCTAATTACCGTCCTGTCTCGCTCCTCCCTTTTGCTTC
>QEPC01010859.1:19147587-19161254 GCA_003113815.1 Sphenodon punctatus | reverse complement strand
AGCCAGCAACCCGCTCCAGACTTGGCTCCGAGTCCTCCAGTTCAGTAATCAGCTGATTGCTCAGTGTTGTTGTTGTGCCTCCCTGGACACATGTGCAGGCAGGAGCTGAGGGCGTTGGGGCCAGTGCCTCCTGCTGAGCCTGCTCTAAAGAGTCCCTTAAGGGACAAAACTTTACAAAAGCGAATTGGGCAGCTGGGCTTAGAGCCCATGCTGTCTCAATAGGGAAAAGCTCTTTGCTTTTCCCACCAGTGGGGGCAGTGTTCTACAGATCCCTATGGGCTGCTGTGGAATATGCTGTCTGGACTGGAGTCTCAAACGCCCAGGCAGTGCGTGTCTGTGCACAGCAGCTGCTGTTGAGGGCCCAGACTGCCTGCCTGTACCCCACCCCATAGGGTGGGGTTAAAAGAGAGCTCTCCGCTTTTGGCATGCTCGTAATCTGCGCATTTTGGTGGAGAGAGAGTGCTGACTGGCCTGGCTTGTTTGTGGCTTTGTTACCCCGTGCTGCTGCTGGACCTGCATCAGACACATCCCCATTGGTGAGTTAGTTGTTTTTAGTTATTTTGCTGGGAAACACTGGTGAAAGAGGCCTGGGGACTGCTTTTTTTGGGGGGGGAGAGAATGGGGCTTCAACAGAGCTTAACAGTAAAGCATGTTTTGGGGGACAAGTGGAATTCCTCGCTGCTGTTTTTGTGGTGTGCTAAGACTTCACATAATATGGTTCAGTTGGTTTAAGATTTGGTTTGCTTTTACTTGTTCTGTGTTTGTGTTTGCACTGCATTGCTAGTTTCCCCCCACTCCTCTCCCAAACCCCTCTAGCATGTGCAAAGGCTATGGCCATTTTCTGGTGCCCGCACTGGCCGTAGCTACTGTTGGTTAAAATTGGTCTCTTTCTTGGTTTTTTTGACGTAAACTGCTTTCTGTTTTACGGGTGGGGGACCTAAGGGCTTGGATGGAAGGGTTTCCAATCTTTACTGGAATGTTCTTAATCCAACTGTTTCAGGAAGGGCGGTGTATAAATGCGAATAAATAAATAAATAAAATAAAATTCCTTGCATTTTAAAATGACTCCGCCCTTTGGAGTTTGGTGGGAAGTTGTGGCAGACTTTTTCACTAATGGCTAGTCGTTGCATGAATGCTCCGTGTTTAGTTGCAGCAGAAACTACCTCTTACATTGCAACAGAGCTGTGTAGCATGTTTTGGGGAACAAGTGGAAATCCCCGCTGCTGCTTTTATGGTGTGCTAGGGACTGAACTTAACATTGTTGCCTTAAGATGGTTTGCTTTGCTTTCTCTGGGTTTGCATGATGCATTGCTGCTTTCCTTCTCCCCTCCCAAGCATGAGTAGAGAGGCCATTTTGTAAATTTGTGGGTCTTCTGGTCGTGGCTACTCTTTTTTTAAAACGGTCCCTTCACTGTTTCACTGTTGCTCTCTCCTGGAAAGTAGTTTCTGGCCTCTCTGCTTGTGACTGTGATTTTGAGCATCTTGCCTGGGTTTTTTGTTGAGAAACAGAAATGCATTGTTTAAATTTTGATGGGGCTGGTTTGGTGGCAACAGAGGCCTGTAACTGGCCAAACTTCTTTAAAAAGGCCTGTTTGCTTGGACAGGCATTTGGCTGCCGGGGATACAGTGTTGGTACTGGGGTGCTGATTTGGATGGGGAGTATTTGGTTGCTATACAGGCCTGCAACTGCTCTCCTTGTGAACAGAGGAAAAAGTAGATAGGAGCATGACAGAAGAGAAGGCTGCAGACAACAAGGAGACCCCTGTTCCCCACTGAACCCATCTCTTACTCTTCTCGTGCACCAAAACCAAACCCTTTCCCTCCTACTCTCCTCTTTTGACCTTCTCTTCCCTTCCATTCTCTTCTGAGAAGAGAATGAAAAGGATGCCATGAAAATCGAGGATTCGAAGGTTCAGGATAAAGGTAGGCGATGGCAATGTAATCTGTTTTTACAACCTGCTATGTTTAATTTGGATCTGGTGGGAGAGGGTGGATGGGACCCTAGTAAGAGGGCTCTCTATCCCCCAGTGGGAGTGCGTCACACAGCAGGAAGGAGTTCCCAACGTTAACTAATGTAATGTCCATCCAATATTAACCCTGGGAACTCCTTGCTGGGTTAAGCCACGCAACTGCCCTACTGCTGCCCCTGGCTCTGCCCCTAGACTCATCGGCCCGCTGGCGGCAAAGCCGCCGGCAGTAGGTTCAACCCACCCACTGCCCCACCAGCCTCAAAAAAACTACCATCCGCCACTGGTTTTGACCTATAAAGCCCTATCCAGTCTTGACCCAACTTACGTGCAGAATTGCCTCACTCCCCGTGTTCTGGAACAGCCTCTCCGGTCCTCCGGGAGAACCCTTCTCGAGGTCGCCCGGGGGGGCCGCGATGGAGAGGGCGTTCTCGATGGACACACCTAGGCTGTGGAACTCCCTCCCAACAGAGGCCCGGTTGTCCCCAGATCTCCNGGAGGGGAGCCAGCAACCCGCTCCAGACTTGGCTCCGAGTCCTCCAGTTCAGTAATCAGCTGATTGCTCAGTGTTGTTGTTGTGCCTCCCTGGACACATGTGCAGGCAGGAGCTGAGGGCGTTGGGGCCAGTGCCTCCTGCTGAGCCTGCTCTAAAGAGTCCCTTAAGGGACAAAACTTTACAAAAGCGAATTGGGCAGCTGGGCTTAGAGCCCATGCTGTCTCAATAGGGAAAAGCACTTTGCTTTCCCCACCAGTGGGGGCAGTGTTCTACAGATCCCTATGGGCTGCTGTGGAATATGCTGTCTGGACTGGAGTCTCAAACGCCCAGGCAGTGCGTGTCTGTGCACAGCAGCTGCTGTTGAGGGCCCAGACTGCCTGCCTGTACCCCACCCCATAGGGTGGGGTTAAAAGAGAGCTCTCCGCTTTTGGCATGCTCGTAATCTGCGCATTTTGGTGGAGAGAGAGTGCTGACTGGCCTGGCTTGTTTGTGGCTTTGTTACCCCGTGCTGCTGCTGGACCTGCATCAGACACATCCCCATTGGTGAGTTAGTTGTTTTTAGTTATTTTGCTGGGAAACACTGGTGAAAGAGGCCTGGGGACTGCTTTTTTTGGGGGGGGAGAGAATGGGGCTTCAACAGAGCTTAACAGTAAAGCATGTTTTGGGGGACAAGTGGAATTCCTCGCTGCTGTTTTTGTGGTGTGCTAAGACTTCACATAATATGGTTCAGTTGGTTTAAGATTTGGTTTGCTTTTGCTTGTTCTGTGTTTGTGTTTGCACTGCATTGCTAGTTTCCCCCCACTCCTCTCCCAAACCCCTCAAGCATGTGCAAAGGCTATGGCCATTTTCTGGTGCCCGCACTGGCCGTAGCTACTGTTGGTTAAAATTGGTCTCTTTTTTGACGTAAACTGCTTTCTGTTTTACGGGTGGGGGACCTAAGGGCTTGGATGGAAGGGTTTCCAATCTTTACTGGAATGTTCTTAATCCAACTGTTTCAGGAAGGGCGGTGTATAAATGCAAATAAATAAATAAATAAAATAAAATTCCTTGCATTTTAAAATGACTCCGCCCTTTGGAGTTTGGTGGGAAGTTGTGGCAGACTTTTTCACTAATGGCTAGTCGTTGCATGAATGCTCCGTGTTTAGTTGCAGCAGAAACTACCTCTTACATTGCAACAGAGCTGTGTAGCATGTTTTGGGGAACAAGTGGAAATCCCCGCTGCTGCTTTTATGGTGTGCTAGGAACTGAACTTAACATTGTTGCCTTAAGATGGTTTGCTTTGCTTTCTCTGGGTTTGCATGATGCATTGCTGCTTTCCTTCTCCCCTCCCAAGCATGAGTAGAGAGGCCATTTTGTAAATTTGTGGGTCTTCTGGTCGTGGCTACTCTTTTTTTAAAACGGTCCCTTCACTGTTTCACTGTTGCTCTCTCCTGGAAAGTAGTTTCTGGCCTCTCTGCTTGTGACTGTGATTTTGAGCATCTTGCCTGGGGTTTTTGTTGAGAAACAGAAATGCATTGTTTAAATTTTGATGGGGCTGGTTTGGTGGCAACAGAGGCCTGTAACTGGCCAAACTTCTTTAAAAAGGCCTGTTTGCTTGGACAGGCATTTGGTTGCCAGGGATACAGTGTTGGTACTGGGGTGCTGATTTGGATGGGGAGTATTTGGTTGCTATACAGGCCTGCAACTGCTCTCCTTGTGAACAGAGGAAAAAGTAGATAGGAGCATGACAGAAGAGAAGGCTGCAGACAACAAGGAGACCCCTGTCCCCCACTGAACCCATCTCTTACTCTTCTCGTGCACCAAAACCAAACCCTTTCCCTCCTACTCTCCTCTTTTGACCTTCTCTTCCCTTCCATTCTCTTCTGAGAAGAGAATGAAAAGGATGCCATGAAAATCGAGGATTCGAAGGTTCAGGATAAAGGTAGGCGATGGCAATGTAATCTGTTTTTACAACCTGCTATGTTTAATTTGGATCTGGTGGGAGAGGGTGGATGGGACCCTAGTAAGAGGGCTCTCTATCCCCCAGTGGGAGTGCGTCACACAGCAGGAAGGAGTTCCCAACGTTAACTAATGTAATGTCCATCCAATATTAACCCTGGGAACTCCTTGCTGGGTTAAGCCACGCAACTGCCCTATTGCTGCCCCTGGCTCTGCCCCTAGACTCATCGGCCCGCTGGCGGCAAAGCCGCCGGCAGTAGGTTCAACCCACCCACTGCCCCACCAGCCTCAAAAAAACTACCATCCGCCACTGGTTTTGACCTATAAAGCCCTATCCAGTCTTGACCCAACTTACGTGCAGAATTGCCTCACTCCCCGTGTTCTGGAACAGCCTCTCCGGTCCTCCGGGAGAACCCTTCTCGAGGTCGCCCGGGGGGGCCGCGATGGAGAGGGCGTTCTCGATGGACACACCTAGGCTGTGGAACTCCCTCCCAACAGAGGCCCGGTTGTCCCCAGATCTCCCTTCCGCCGTATGTGCAAGACCTGGCTGTTCTGCCTGGCTTTTGGCGAGGGAGGTGGGGTGTAGGGTTGGAGGTGGTGATTGGGGGGCGGGGAGGGTTTCTTTTTGGTTTTGTTTTCCTTTTATTGTGTTGTTTGATTTTGTGTTTTATTTGTTTGTGTTTTTATGATGTAAGCGGCCCCGGGCTGCCTGGAAGCAGGTGGGGTAGGGTAGAAAATTGTTTTAAATAAATAATAGAGCGGGATGAGATAAGCCAAGGGACAAAATCGAAGGAGGCATGGTTTCATTGGGTTGTTCCTTCAAAGCAGTGGCCCTTATTGCCTAACCCCTATTACTGATCATTTGTATATCACTTTCAGTATTCAGAGTGTTTTACAGTCCTTATCTAGCTCTGTAGGTCGTTATTATTCCCATTTTACAGATGGGGAAACTGAGGCCTGAGTGTCAGCAGCTTGCCACTAAAGCCATTCTGCCAAGAAAGTTCTGCGATTGAGCCCAGAGTTTCCATGTCCCTTAGTTTCAAATACGTAATGTGTGGCTAATAGCCAGAGACCCTGGTTGACAATGTTTTCCCTGCTGCTGCCCGTGGGGGAAACCCCAGTGAATACGGCTCCCGGCTGATAGCATTCCCCTGTTGCTCGCAATCACCCGATGAGAAGGAAGGTTGGGACACCCTAGGATCATATGGAAATGGAGGTGTCCCCGCTGTATCTGGTCAGTCTTAAAATGCTAGAATTTTAAATTTCCAAATTCCTCAAGGGACTTGGAAGTCCAAATCCTACTGAAAGCCTAGGCGACTGGTGCACCTTCTGTACTCCCCTCAAGTACAGCTGGAAATCGCCCCTGGGTGTCTTTTCCCCCTAAACGATTTACTGGTGGAAGGGCCCCCTGGGTGTCCTGAAAACTTCCAAACTCTCGCCAACAGAAGTTGGTTCCATCAAAGATCTGAACCATGATCCAAAAATGTCTCGCTCCAGAGTAAGGAACCTTCAGGTCTGTAAGGGGCCCGTGCGGACCCAGTCCAAAGTGAAGGGTTAGGCACACAATTAACTCAACTCTTTAATCCTTACAACAACCCGGTGAGGTAGGTTAGGCTGAGAGATCTGTGACTGGCTCACAGTCACCCAGTGAGTTCATGGCTAAGGGGAGACTTCAAGTTGAACCGGGGGCCTCCCCCTGCCCCCAGTATTGTACTCTTAACCTCTACACCGCGCTTGCTCTCTTGCCTGTTTTTTTAAAACAAGAAATCCAGTCATTTTCCCCAAGCACGTCCAAGGTTAATTCTGCTGCAATGTCCTGCCTTTCCAAATCCCTTACATCTCTCTAAATAGAAACGCATCGCTAAGCCCCTTAAATGCACTCTCTATATTTTTGGTAGCACTGACTCTTTTCCTCCCTCTCCTCCCGTTTTGACATAACGGAGCCGTCTCTCTCCAGAAATATAGAAAAATGTCCCAAATCAGCTGCGCCCTCCTCCCACACGCTGTCTGTTCTGTTTCTCTCTCCCCCCCCCCCCCTTTGAGAAGAACAGCAGAAAGGGGGTTTGATCCATTTCACTCTCCCACCCACCTGCCCGATGCTCCTGAAGTTCCCCACTGCGCCTGGGCATCTGCTTGAGCTAGCGCTGGGACGAGATTGTTTGCATTAATCAGATTGAAGGCTGAGAGGAACAGCTGCCTTTTAACAGGCGTGAAGAGCCGTCTAGGAGAGAGTCCAAAGATGCAGGTGGCTTTTCTTTTGCCCAAGGCGTGCTAAGATGCTGTCCGGTCAACGGTTCCGATGTTTCAAGCTCGCTGTCAGGAGACTTTGTTCATCACTGATTGGGGAGTGCCTTTGGCCATTGCTTTGCTCCTCCTTGGCTTGATCTCTCTCTTTATTTACTTGCCCTCCACGCTCCAGCAGTCCCTGCCTGAGGAAATGTTGTGGAACTTAACCGAGAAATACAGTCATAACTCCCGAAACTTTGCCAAACTATGATAGGCTCTTGTCCTCCTGGACAAACGGGGCCGGGGGGTGGGGGCGCGTGACGAGGACCAGAACCATTTGAAGCTGTGGGATAGAAGAACCTCCGTTGCATGGATCCAGAGAGCTTTGATTCAGCCGTTTAATCGTGGGCTGGAGAGGAAAATCTTAACCAAGAAACCTTCTTGGAGACCAACTTTCCTGAGACAGTTCCATGACTTGTGCTGTCTTTGTGGAGGCCACGACTTGGAGGTTGCCGTCGGTTCTTTGGGGCGTTCCGATTTGCGTGGTTGTGGCGCTCTGTCAAGATTAATCTCTGTGTCACACATTCACACACGGGTCTGAATTTTAAACTTCATTTTCTCAGTCAAGTGGCATTTCCATCTTGCTAACGGAGAGCAGGAGAAATGAGGTCCGGCTTTCACCGTGGAGGTTTCACCGTGTGTGTGTGGCTACATCTGCAGTTTGAGGCTAGTTTTGACTGCAGAGCTAGCGGCTAGGTCTGAGGACAGATGGGCACGTTGGTGAAAAATATCTTGGGATGCGAGATGTGCTAGCTCACCCACAAGTTGTTTCTTTGGGGATCCCTACCTTTTTTAAATCCTCTGAACCAAAATTCAAATTTTGCTGGAAAATGGCAAAAATGGGTATTGGTTTCTATACTCTGGAGTGCAAAGGGCTTTCCTGAATACGGTGTGGCTACGAGTGGTTTTGTTTGACTGTACAGTGGTTTGGCGCACAGCGTAGCGGTTTTAGGTGGAGCCGAGCTCGTAGATTTCATTTTCGCACTAGGAAAGTTTGATCCCCCTCACCCCCACCCCCCCAAATCGGATTCCTTGTTAATGTTGAGCTACTGATGTCTCTGTCCTTATGCACAGAGTAAAAAATCAAAGCCCACTTGCTGAAAGGAGGCATGAAACCATTACCTTTTTTCCATCAAACATATGCTGGTGACTGATAGACCCTTACTAAGACTGGGATCTCAGCCCACAGTAGCACCTGGGGTTTGGTTAATACTTGATGCAATTACACCAGAAGGTTAATGTGTTTCTCCCTTCCCCCCCCCCCCCCCCCTTTTGATTTGCTGAATTTTTAGCATCCGTGCAATTACATCTGCTAAGTTACAGGCTTTAAAATACTTGATGCTTTACGTAGAAGATTGCTCCTGTGCCCAAGGTGATGAGAACACATGATGGTTTACTAGCCGTAGCACAGAACCAAGGCGTTGGTTAAAGGGTTGTGCTGGTGTTGTCTCCGTGCAAAGCAGAAAATCGCTTTGTAGACCGAGTGCAGTCAAATCCTGCGTTTAAATGCACTGAAACCCTGTAGCTAGAGCCTCTCCTAATTGGCCGGTCAGTATTTGTACTGGGCTTCTGATAAAAGGGAATGGAGAGAGCTCTCCTAATGAAGGCAAGGGGAGCGGTGCCACAAATGTTTTGTGGGGGGTCGGAAGAAAGGGAATATTGGGGGTGTCACTGTTTTATAAAAGCTTCCCAGCAAACATGCTGCCGGTGAGTAGCCCATTGCTCCAGATCCAGGATGGCCGAACCTCAGGTCTGGGAGGGGTCAAATGCGGCCCGTGGTGCTAATTTTTTAATTTGGTCCCTTTCCAGTTCCTGAATTTGGCCCCCGGATCCAGTTTCTCTCCCCGAGCGCTGAAAGAGCGAGCCCAGGGGCAGGGAGCAGAGACAAGGAGAGGGAGAAGATTCCACCGCGCAGATATAAAATATAGCTCCCTCTTAAAAGAGTGTCAGACTGCAGGAAATGCACAGCATGAAAAGCGTGCAGAAGCGCACTTAGATATTTGATCTTAAATTCGAGCAGCACTTTTATTTTCCTTGCCCTTACCGGCGCGCTCCGCGAGGCACGGCAACAGATACCGCGTGCACGAAGGTTTGCTGCGGCAGATTTTTGCGTGCTAAATCCTGGGTGTTACTGTAAATCCGAAACTCTACAATACAACAAACTGCTGGCGGGTGTTACTTTCGGACCGGCTTTGAATCGTGGCTTTAAGCCAAAACCAAAAGTGTCTTAAAGGGCAAGTAACATTTTCAGCTCTTACAGTAAAGCTGCACCGTAGACATCGGTCAGATTTCCTCCAGCTGCATTTTTAAGATTGCCTATCTTAGGCTGCGAATACTTTTTTTTTTTTCTTTCCTTTTCAGGGGAGGGAAAGGAATTCCTTATTTTAATGACAACATTATCAAGTGCAAATAAGACCAATAAAATATTTTTGATATATGTGAGGAAGATATATATACTGAGTTGCAATCTTCCAAAGCACTTATTCCATTGGCCTGCAATGGGCTCTCTCTGGAGTAAGTGCTTTGGAGGGTTGTAGTCCTGGTTTCTTAGTTCAATGGCAGCACAGCTGGTCGGCTTTCCTCCCGATTCTGCGTTCTAATCCCATTGAAAGAAAAATAAAACTGCGTTTGAACCAAGACCCCCTGTCCAATACCTTTTTGTCTAAATTTAAACAAAGAGGTAAGAGTTGGTGAGAAAATCCGTCCTCCTTTTTTCTTGCGTACAGTAGACGTTTTCCCATGAAGTTTATTCAACTTAATTTAAAATACTTCCCCTTTACTGCAAGGGGGTTACCTGGAACAAATCACTTAAAAAAATAAATGAATGGATAAAAAAAAATATGGCGAAATAGAAAATGTTCTTGTATGCGCCTCAGGGAGCGAGTTGCGTTATTTCCGAACAAGGGCCTCCGTTGGCCTTCTCGACCTGTTGCCAGCTCATTGTGAGTCGGCGTGTTCCTTGGCGAAGAGGAGGTGACCTGGAGCTGGGGGCTCTGGGTTCAAAACCCAGTTCAGCCATGGCCTTAATGGGAGACTTTGACCAAGTTTCTCTCTCGCTCTTGGTCTCAGTTTTCCCATCTTTAAAATGGGAATAATACTGATCGACTGTACAGGGGCTGCTATCTTTGGTGTAATCTTCCCTCAAAGTTTTTTTTTGGGGGGGGGGCAGGGACAGTGGGGAACAGCTGGGAGGGACACTGAAGGAAAAGCAGCGGGTGTAGCCCCCCAACTCGCTAAATCCCAGCAGTCAGGGAGGGATATGTTCCCGCCCCCCCCCCAGTAATTACGCCCGTAGCTGCTGTGCATGTTTAAGTGTTAATGAGTTAGAGGGTCTCAATCCGTTCATGGTAAAGGGTGAGTTTAACCTCCCAAGAGGCCAGTCAGACAGCGGAAAACCTTTGCAGCTCGTCTGCTTCCTTAAGGATGCCATTGCCCGCGGTATCTGCTTTGGCCGAGACACAGGAACAACACTGTCCTCTTGAAACTGACCCATCCTTCACCTTGCGGTGGGCTCGTGAGTGGAGTTGCTTAAACAGCAGCTCCGTTACGGGACCCCACCCAAAACCACAGCACCGATCTGCAGAGAGGGGGTGCTGGTTCCGAACGGATTCCATCCCAGAGAATTTGCCTGTTCTGTCGATTTTTAGGCAAAGATTTCCTGTTGGCTTCCCCCTCCCTATCTTCCCTCCGTGCTTTGGATCAGGCCCCAAATACTCAATAATGCGCTAAAAGACCAAAGCCGGCAAAGACCAAGTTTGTTTCTCCCTTCCCCCCCTCTTCCCATGGGAACGTTTGTGGCCTGCGCATGAACTGTAGCTCTTACTGTATCCCAGGATTAAATGTGAACCTTTTGATTTATTATTATTTTTATTCCTCCCTCCCCCAAACGAGGGGATTGGAAGTGTATTAAGCGCCTGGAATAGAGATTGTGGACATAGAGCATTTTACTGAATTGCAGCAGCCGACAAGAATTCAGTCTCCTGGCTCACCAACTTCCCTGTCTGCCCTGGCTTCCCTCACGCTCTCTTAATCTGGCTGATCTAGGGTTTTTGGAATAATCCTCAGAAAATAACCAACATTATTCTAGTTTCTGCTGTTCATGGCAAAGCGCGGGGCCTAAGCCAGTCTCTGTCCGGTCATGCCGGACTGAAGTGGGTTTGCTCAGATACCGACACGTATTGCTAGGAAGGGCATTTCAAGGGCATGCTGACCTTGAACATCTTGGTTAACACCGTGCTTTGCCATCCGCCAGTGGATCTGTGCGTGAGTGCATGAGAATGAGCCATGGTTGATTCATAACTAATGTTTGGAAGCGACGCTCAAGCTACTGACCAACGGGAGAATCCAACAGATGCTAAAGAAGGTGGACCTAGGAATTCTCTGCTGTTGTAATCCTAGCCATTTTTGCTGAACTTTGCATTTGGCCAAGTTGTCATAGAAATGGCCTCTGGCAGTGCAGAATTACAGCCTGGGTGGGGGAGCGCTGTGTGGTTGCACTGCAAATTAGCCAATGAGGCGCTGGCACTGTTATTAGCGGAGGTGTATTCTGGAACATGGAGCCCTGTGCTACTGAAGGGAAGCAATCCAGAGCGGCAAGGACTGTCTCTATCCCTGCCTCCTGTTTGATCTACATGGGGTAGTTTTGCAAGGTTTAATACTTCATTATTTATTTTTATTTTTTCCAATTTTTGCCCTCCCCTTCCCAGTAAGGCTCAAGGCGGCTTCCTGTTGTTCCAAATTGATGCAGTGGCATGCTGGGAGAAAATTACGTAGATTTTTCTATGCTTATGTAGAAATTTATCATAACTTAATTATTTTTTATATTCTGCTTGTAAAATCTGTTCTTTTCTGCTTGCGGAATTTGGGCTTCTTACTTGCAGAATTTGGGGGGGGGAGAGATTGCAGAATACGCAGGGCCTTGTTGTATCCAGGCGGAACGAAATCTAGTCACTGGAGCTGACGTGTGAAATGAGTACACGCTGGAGCAGCTTGGGATGGGATGGGATCGCCATCAGTTGAAGCCTTGGAAACCACTCTGGATGTCTTTCTAAGAGGGGGTGGGCAAACGGCAGCTCTTGGGCAGGTCAAGTGTGGCTCTTAGCCAAGTCTAGTTCCAGGCCCCGTGCTGCCTTTATTGGTCCTGTGTTTTCGTTCGTTGCACCCAATTTTGTTGATGAGTCGCAGCCGCTGATCGAAGTCTCAGCAGCCAGGACTCTGTCGGGGGAGATGTTCACAGGGATGCTCACCTGTGTCTTGTGACTTGCCCCGAGGAAGATTTTTTTTAAATACACGGTCCTTGGGGTTGATAATTTTGTATAGTACAACCCCAATTTATTGGGCCGGCTCTCGGAATTGTAGGGTGTAACTTCCGTGACTTGTATAAAGCAGGAGATCATGTACAGAGGAAAGAGGTGCCCTGAACTTAATAATAATACGTGTAAAGGGTAACTTTGTATAACCTTGCCATTGGGTTTTATGGCCGGCGGGTTGAAAAATGGAATTTTGGTTTCACAAAAAGCCAAATTCTCTAGATTTATACCCATTGAAATGACGTCCCCCTCCCTTCCGTGAAAAGTACTTTCCGGGCTCCGCACCAGTCTGCTCCGGAGACCAGTGCTTAAAGGTGGAGAAACTGAACTGAATTCCTCACCCGAGCTCACAGAGAGGAAATGCTGAAGGTGGAGCAAGAGCCGCATAGCCTAGTGGTTACGGAGTTGGG
The DNA here is from genome assembly GCA_003113815.1 of Sphenodon punctatus. Classification (NCBI taxonomy): domain Eukaryota; kingdom Metazoa; phylum Chordata; class Lepidosauria; order Sphenodontia; family Sphenodontidae; genus Sphenodon; species Sphenodon punctatus. The sequence goes on along the minus strand of QEPC01010859.1, from coordinate 19,148,848 downwards.
CTTGGGAAACAAGAGTTCAAATCCTGTCTCAGCCATGAACTAGCCTTGGGCAAGCTGCTCTCTTTCAGCCTCAGTTTCCCCGTCTGTAAGATGGGAATCATAATGACCTACCTCACAGGGTTGTTGCTAGGCTGATGGTAGAGAAACCATCAAATAATAACCCTGGTTCCTGGTCCCTTGTGCTACAACCAGTGAACAACTCTTCCTCCGAGTAAACAAAGCTCATTCTGAGAGAGTTAAATACTTCTTTGAAGTCCCCAAGGGGTGGCCGCTGTCTGAGGCAGGGTGCTGGGTTCACTGAACTATTGGTCTGACTCACTTGTGTTCTTAGGCATTGCGAACAGAAAAGTGTAGGAACCGGAGATTAAGATGAAACATGCCCCCAGATCTGGAGCCATGGACTTTGCTGCCAGTTTAATTGTTCACCTTTGAGGTTTTTCGGGGAGGCAAAACAGGAGCCGTACCATGGCAGGCGTCACCAGCAGATCATTTAACCAGGATGTTTGATTGGATTTTGACCTTTTTTTTTTTTTTTTTTTTTATTAAAAGAAAATTACCCCCCACCCCAAAACCCTGCTCCAAACCTGTTCTGTCAAACCCCCTAGAAACGTGGAAGAGGTTTGCCGGTTCCCGGATCTCCCGCTTCGGAAACCGTTGACTTACCAGGCGAAGCAGCTCGTTGCTAGGGAAATTGAACTGGAGAAGATGAGGAGGACGGAAGCCGTCTTACAGGCGCGAAATTCCAACCAGGTAGGAACTATTAAGAGGGTTTGAAGGCGTTGGGGAAATCTGCACAGAGAGATCGAGGGCAGCACCGAGGCTTTGGCTTTAAAGGGAATGAGCTTTGGGGACCATAGGAGAGAGTAGCCAAAGCACTTTGACCCCGCTGTCTGGTGAAGAAGCCGGGGCCTTCAGAGGGACAAAGGATTTCTGGGAACCCAGATATCTTTGCATGAGCCAGTTTTTCTGAAGGGGGTGGTGGTCAGGACCAGCTTTAGAGTGGGGCAACTGCCCAGGGCCCCATGGGAGAAGTGGGGGCAGAGGAAACTCCTGATCCAGGCAGTGGCAGAGCTCTGAGGCCCCCAGGCAGGTGAGGCTGCGTTCGCATCTGCGGCCGCGAGACCCATGAGGGAAGACGCAGCAGCGGGGAGGAGCCGGAGAGCAGAAGACGAGCTGGCGCGAATGAGGATGTGCGGCTGCTCCCCTCCGGGGCGCGCGGGGATGTGCGGCGGCTCCCCTCCGGTGCGCGTCGGGGATGTGC
>QEPC01010859.1:19112739-19136690 GCA_003113815.1 Sphenodon punctatus | reverse complement strand
GAGGAGGACAAGAATGGAGTAGAGGTTTTGTTTCTGGCCTGGATGGACTAGATGTGAAAGGACCCCTCAGCATCAGAAACGAGTACCTGCAAAACTGGATATACCCGTCGAATTTCTGGTACTCAAATAAAACATTTCAGGTACTTTTCGGTACCCAAACCAGTTTTCGATCAGGTACCTGAAATGTTAAATTACAAGCAAACCAGTATACCAAAACGCTGGTTTTATCTCGAGTTTGTGATTTCCCCTCCCCCACCTTCCATCCCCCCGGGAGCATGACGGGAGCTGGGGGGAAAACAACAGGGAATGGATCCCCCATTGTGACCTGTTGGGTGCTTCTCCCAAGCCACCGTGATTGGCCACTGTCGGAGACAGGATGCTGGGCTAGATGGATCATTGGTCTGACCCGGTATGGCACTTCTTATGTTCTTAGCATTATTTCAGGTACTCGGACAGTATTCAGATACTGATACAGATACCTGAAAACTACCCCATGGGTATCAAATCAGGTACCCGTTTCTGCTCTACTCTTCACCCAAAGAGTGGGCAGCCGAATCCGTGTTTGCCTTGACCGGTAGCAATGCGTTCACAGAACCGCTGATCCCATCATTGTCTCCAAAGAGAATAAACCGACAGGAGGGTGTGTTGCTGAAATTGCAGGCCTGTTCCATAACGTTTCCCTCCCTCTCTCTCCGCAGGTGTCTGAAGAAAGCCCCCGCCCAAAGGGGGACAGCTTGAAAACGGGGGCTGAATCGGCACCTGCCAAATCCAGCGTCCGGAACCACGAACAGCGCCTGGAGCACATTGTGAAGAAAGCCAGCAGCATCGAGGAAAAGGTGAATCACCGGGAACAGCCTGGTAGGAGGTGGGATTCAGTGCGGACATGTTGTGAAGTTGAGGTGGCGTCTAGCTGACGCCAACTCAATGGAGCTTAGGCAAACGTACGGCTGTAGAGCGTAGCGCCATCAAGAGACGCTGCCCTTGTATTTCTCTCTCACCGACTACGTTGCCACACAAACAAGAGGTGCCGTACCAGAGGCAGACATCGGGTGGTGTAGAAAAAGCTATTCTGTTTTTCATGAAAGACTTCCCAAAAACGGAATGGCTAGTGATGTTTTCAATCGGAATTCCAATTGGGAAAAATAAACATCATTAAAAAAACAGGCCCTTTGCACGTGGGCAGCATGGCTACTGGGCTGGGCTGTTCTGCGCCTGTGCAAAATTGCCCTTACTCAAAATGGTGGCGGTGGCCATTTTGAGTAAGGGCACCACATTGGACAACAGCCATTTTCCACATGCGCGGGACAGCTCGGTGGCCATTTTGTGCTTGTGCATGACAGGGGTGTGTTTTAGTTTTTTATTTTATTTTTGTCCATTTCAATTGGAATGCATTATCATTCGCTTAGAAGTCCTATCAGAATAGATGAAATGCCTGGTTCCGATCAGAAATTCAAATGGGCACGATTTTGCCTCAGCCGTAGGTCAAACTAACGGCCCATCTAAACCAGTATCCTCAAAGCTATGTTAAAAGTATTTTCTTCCGGTCGGAAAGCTAAGAAACTTAGTTAGGGAATGCTAGACGTGGGATGACCTATGGTTTACCCTTAACTCTGCCCCCTTTGCTTGCCCACCAGGGGGCACTGAATGAGGCGGGTAGTACTGTTAGCAATCATCACTTTTTAAAAAGACTGTTCCTAATGCTTATGCCGAAGGGGGCTCTGTGAAGGCTGCCCAGGTAACGATAGGCTTGGCATTTCCAGACTTTTTCCAGTGCTTGATTTTTGCAGCCTAAATAATATTTCTGCGAGATGGATTGTGTCGCTTGCCAGAGTCTGAATATAAAATGCCTCGGGCAAAGCAAAGGCGCTTCCAGTCATTTGGGAACCTCTGGCCCCAGGGCCATATTTTGGCCCATGATTGTTTTTCATTTGGCCCTTTTCCAATTCCTGGATTCCAATGGATCCGGCTCCTGCTCTTTCCGAGCACCGAAAGTGGGAGCTCAGGCAAAGGGATGAGGGCATGGCCCGTCTGCCAGATTTCCCCTTCCTCCTCTTTCGCCCCTCATCCTAAACGCACCCCTTAAACGCCCTGCAAATTGCCATCTGGCCCACAGAGTTGGTCTTGATTTTCTGTGGGTTCCCCCAAACCTGACTGAGTCCTCGCTGCTGGCTCCCTCTACAGTTGGGCTTGAGCTGGTATTTGAGTGAGGCAGTTGCTGACGTTGAGTGAAGCCTCCCTTTGCTCTGCTTCTGTGTTGCCTCCTAGATTGGGGCAGGGACCTGCCTCTAATGAATGATTGTCCAAGGCCGGGCGGGCACATTGCTGGCTCCGTGTTAAATAATCCTGGTCTGTCTGAACGGCTCCTGTCTCGTTCTTCGGAGCCCCGGCAGCGAGGATTGAGGAAAGGGAGCTGCTCGGGGATTTGAACCTCCTGACAGCCAGAGACTAAGTGCTCTGCCGGGAGGGTGAGGAGCTGTAACTAGCCCACAAGCGAGTTTACCAAGAGGACAGGCTGTTTGGTCAGTCTGCCTTAATACCCATTATGTAACCCTGTATTAAACCACGGCACGCCCTGATCCCTGCTTGGAACTACTTACTCCTCTGTGATGGGGCCTCCAGCGTCAGAGTCTCGCTCCCTCTGTGTGTGTGTGTGTGTGTGCGTGTGCGTGTGCGTGTGCGTGTGCGTGTGCGTGCGCGTGCGCGTGCGCGTGTGAGAAAGAGAAAGAGAAAGAGAAATCCATCTTCCCCTGCAGACGTTGAGGAAGGAGGCCAGGGAGCTCTTGTGGGTGTTAAAACTCTCTCCCCCACCTGAAAACAAAGGGGATTTCAGTAGCATGCTTCCCTGAAACGCATCAGCGGCTTTTATAGCATGTGGAAATAGCAGGAATTAAATATTGATGGCAGTCACCTGCCTCCCAGACACAAAAGAGCAGCTGTGACGCTAACGATGGGTATGGGGCTCTGGATCCTCAGCTGGTCTAAATGAGTCAAATCCTAAAGACGTTAAGGGGTCGAGGGCTGGTTTGGCATCAGCTAAGGGTGCGAGCCTGCATCTCCGTCGGCACGGCTAAGCACCGTGAAATGCAGCGACGGGGCTCGAGGATGGCACGGACCGATTGTACGATACAGTCGGAGGCTTGGGCTGGGGGTGTCTTTTTTAGAGACCTGAGTTTTTGGGGAGTGTGAGGCTTGCAGTATTTGTGTAACCTCTTATTGGGTAACTGTTCTCCCCCCACCCAGGGTTCAAGGACCCTTGCTGTTCATGTGTTTTATCGTTTGTGACCTCGGGAGGGGGGGGGTGTGCTACATTTTACAGATGGAGATTTGTGCAAAGTTGCGTCGGGGGCGTATTGCAGATCAGGGAATTGATCCCATTTCTCCAGATGACCCAATCAGCCTCCTAGCCCCTGGACTTGCTCTACCAGTGCGACCAGGGTTGGGACAGCCAATTAGCCATGAAAGTGGTCATTGGAGAGTATGAATGGTCTGTAAACGGTGGTAGCTGCTGATCACGGCTGACGATCTGGATTCATGGCAATCTCCTAAACTCAGGCTTGGGACCCCCTGACCCAGGGTCCACTTCCTCCCCATCCCTCCCTTCCATCTGTCTTGTGGAGGCTTCCCCTGGAGTATGACCCACCTCCTTCTTTGGCCGCAAAGTGGGAGCACAGGTGTTCTCTCAGGCGCGCCATGGTGAACAGTGCTCCGGCCGTTCCCACCCACTTACGGAGTACTCCAACCCACAACTGGAATACCGAAGTAGCCAAAACAGAAAAGGGGGGGGGGACCCCCGAACAAACAGAATATCGGAAAAATTGGTTACGTGGGTTTCTGTTGCGAATATTCGGACACCTAAACTATGGATACCATGAGTGTTTTCACTCCTCCGTCAAGAACAGATGTAGCTTTGGATTGGCCTGTCGCCCCTGTAGATGTCCGGCCTCTCCCCAAACGCAGCCCCTGCGGCAGTCTCCCACAAATCAGTCCTGTCCGGTTTGGTAAAGTCTTGTCTTCGGTCAGCCTTGAACTGGCAGCCTTTGGGTTTGGCTCTCTCTCCCCCTTGGGAGGTGAGGGAAGGAGAAGAGTAGTTCCCATTCTGCTTTCCCAGCAAATGGAGCATGGAACTCTTTGCAGAGAGAGGAAGGGAATGAGGGAACCCGCAGCTGCGGCATCCAGAACGCTGGCTCTTACAAACCACGGCAGCTCTTGGAGTTATTTCTGATCCACTCGATCGTTATGTGCCCGTAATCCCACCCAGGGGAAATCAAGTTAATAGCAGATAGAAAATAAGCCGTAGCAAAGAGAAGCGTCGTAGCTTTCGGATGTGAAAACAAACCAAGGACCAAAACCGTGGGTTTTTTTAAAAGGGGGAAGACGGAGGGAGGCGGGTGGAGAAGAATCCTTCTCAAGCACCTTGATTTGGGGAAACGGCCTTTTCTATTGATTCATACCGTGAGCTTGGCACGCGGCGTAGCTTATTGCCGCAGTGGTGAATGACGGCGCTTTGTGAGCGAGACAGCAAATCAGTACGCGAAAGGCAAGAGGAATGCAGTCGGCTGTACTTGGCGTGTTTGACAAAGGGCGTTCGTGTAGCGAGCTGCAGCCCAGAGGAAGATGAAAGTGTGGGATCTCCTTCTATAGGATTGGAGACCACTCTATAGCACTCCTGTGGGCAGTGTACGGAGCATCCTGCAGCCAGAGTGGGGAAAGCCTGGGCTTGGTAATGGAGAGGTTGATGGTCAAACAAAGGAGAGACCCGACCTGCTCCCAGAATCGTTTCTGGTCTCCTCATTGCTATTGCCCAAACGGCAATGCTACCACGAGAGCAAGTATTGGTTGTGCTTTCAAGCAGCTCTATGAGTATGCAAACGGACGGAAAATGGGTCCTTGCGTATCCAATTCTCGCCCCCCCACCCCGCCAGGGATTCAGATTTGGGGGGGCGGGGTCGATATTCTGGTCATTTTGGCTGTGTCATTTTTGGCAAGGGCACCCGTGCAGTAGCGGGAGTGTTGATGAAATGATATGATGGGGAAAAAATGGAATTTTGCATTTTCAAGTTGTCGTAGAAATTCCCTCTGGCGGTGCAGAATTTCAGCCCGAGTGGGAAGCGCTGTGAAAGGTCGAGCCGGCTGGTAAATATTCCCAACCCATGGGGACCCTGTTCCACAATTGCTAAAGAGGAACCATTTGGGGAGCTGATTAGTTCATGAGGGGGTTTTGTGTGTGGGTTGGGTTTTTTTAAAAAAAGCATGTGAGATGTTCACAATTGGTGCAGTGCATGCTGGTAAATTCCTTTTGCATTAAAAATGTGCAACGTTTGGTTGGTTTGCATAATTCTGCTTTCAGAATTTGGTTTCCTTGGTTGTAGAATTTGAGGAAAGAATACATCCTGCTGCATGTGGGGTGGTGTTTTTTTTTGTTTTTTTTTTAAATATATATAAAAGAAAGGAGGAAAGTTTAAAAGACCTGCTTTAAAGCATTGTATTCTGGTTCCTCCCGGCCCCCGGGTCATATGGATTTTATTCTTCTTTTGCAGCCTGAGATGGATTTCTTTGGCCGTGTGGTTGTCAAGAAGAAGGTGTCCCCCTCTAAAGGTTGGTGTAGGAAAGCACGCAGGTGGGAGTGATTGTTTGTAGAATGCAAGGGAAATACCAGCGTCTTTGGTCGACGGAGAGCTTGCGTTATCTCCCGCTGTCCTTCAACTTTGAAAATAATGTGCCTCGCCTATTGAAACGGGAGAAGCTAGCCATTCTCAGTGTCTCTCTTAACTGCCTGACGAGCTTCTCGTTGGTGGTAGAGCGGGAAGGAGATGATTGAGGAGCCCCCTACATCTGAATTCCCAATTCCTGCTCCATTCCCCTTTAGAGCAAGGGTGGAGAATCTCAAGCTCAGGGATCAAATGCAGCCCATGGCTAGTTTTTATTTGGCCCCTTTTCCAGTTCCTCGCTCTGGCCTCCTAAATCCAGCCCCCCCCCCCCCCCAAAGCACTGAGAGACTGAGCTCAGAGTAATGGAGCAGAACGGAGAGCAATCCCACATGGGACAGATCCGTGATCTGGGCTAGGGCTGAAGTAAGGTTTCGCCCTTCTCGAAAATCTTGTCAAGAACCGGCTTCTCGACAAGATTTTCGCATCTCGAGAGTCTCATGAGAAACTTGAGATTCTCAGGGGAAACATGAGATTCTCGAGAACCTCAAAATAACAACAAAAAAAAGTATCTGCGCATGCATAAACGCAGCCATTTTGCGCATGTGAAGATCATTTGGGGGACATTTTTGAGATTCTTGAGTTTCTTGCGAGAATCTCAACTTTCTCGTGAGATCGTGTCAGGGCCGTGAGATTCTCGCAAGAATTAATTTCATTCTTGTTTCAACCCTGGGATCCCTTAAGCACCTCTTTCCCCGAACCTCTATGCAACCCTTGGAGCTGGCAGTATTCAGCGGCCCCTGGTTGGGAAAAGGTTTCCCACTCCTGCATTAGAAGGATATTCGATGCTTACCCCTATATATGGGGAGAGAAGGCATCTGGAATTATGGGTTTCTGCATAGATGAGCTCTGATGTTGCAGCCTTTTGAGCTCCTGTGTAACTTAGACCTGAATCCAGCGTCCATTGACGTCCATTGAAAAACTGCCTTTGTTTTTGGCGGGTGTTGGCTCCACTCCAGTAACGCTTCAGGCTACACAGGTGCATGCAGGTGGCGTATCCGTAACAGTAACGTTCGCACCCACCAGCGTTTCCAGCGCCTGGTTGCTGCTACGTTAAAGCAGCCGGTCAAGTATGCTGATTGAAATTTCAATACTTGTCAGATGTTTTGGGGAATCAGATTTGACTTTGAATATCCAAAATTTCAAATTTGCTTAATTCTTCCCCCCCCCCCTTTCCCTTTTTGGCCTCTTGTCTTGATTGCGCTGCCCCCGTTTCTCTTTCTTTCTCTCACACAGACTTTCCATGTTTTCCAACAGGCAATCAAATATCTGAGAGAGAGATGATTGAAAAGCAAATAGGGACAGCGGTTGGCAGGAGCGATGTCTGGTTCCGATTCAACGAAGGGGTTTCCAACGCCGTCCGGCGGAATATTTACATTAAGGATTTGCTCTAGTGAGGATGCCAAGTGGAATGGAATAAACTAACGTGTACAGAACAGAAACGAGAACTCTGGATTTTAAGCTTCTCCTCGACTCGTATCCACTTTTTAAAAAAAACCCAAAAAAACCACCAAAATAACCCAAACAATAAAGTTTAAAAATAATAATAATCATGAAGTATTGCTTTGTTTTATTTCATTTATAAACCATTAATTCTCCCATTTTGCCTGTTTGCTGCAAAATTGTATATTCTACAATATACAAAAAGTATTTAAAATCATTGAAAACGTTTTTTGTGTTTTTTTATAAAAGTTCTATTTCTTTTCCTTTACAAGTTCAAAAAACCAAAGAGAGAAAAAAGAAAGAAAGAAAGTGCTCTGTAAGGTTTACAGAAATATTGGCATAGTTAAGTGAAAGCTTACTTGGAAACTACTGGATTTCGCAAGATGAACCTTTTTGCTTGGGTGTTGGATACTGCTGTTCAATTCCCCTTTCTGATCCTGCCCGTTAGCTGTTATCCAACACAGCGGGCCCTCTCCCTCACCCTCTCTGTTAACTAATATATAAAAAACCCTTCTACTAATAAAAATAATAAGACCAAAGGAGAATATTTTGTGTCCAGTTAGCCATATTTGATAACTAACTAATAAAAAAAACATACATTCAGTGTTTTAATGCAGGACTGAATCTCTCAGCTGGAAGCCATTTTGTCAGCAGCGGCTGGGCGGTCGGTATTAGAGAACGATACATTTTCCTTTTTCCACCCAAGGGTTATTCTTCATCAACTCTGGGTTCAGGAACGGATCTTCTGAAATGCCATCTTCAATCCATTTAACCAGCCTGTAGAGGAGAGAGAAACTGAGGTTCTGGGGGATTTCTGTTTTTGTGAATGCGGAAATTGATTTCTCATGCAATCATACTTTGCATTTACACTGGAATCCACATAAGTCGGATACCTCGACTGTTCTGTTTTCCCCCCAGCCGCATTGCTTCTTGAATAGGATACGCTGAATTCTGGTAACTTGAATTTTGAAGGCAGAGTTTATACCCACTACAGCTGGTTCAAAACAGCCATTCTGATTTTGTGGGAAAGTTCCACGAAACTGGAGTGGCTGCTGGAATTTCGATTGGAATTCAGATGACGGTTTTCAGTTGGAATTCAGATCAAATGATTTGCGCGTGCTCGAAAGCAGCTGCCGGCCGTTCTGTGCATGCACCAATGCCAAAATTGTTTTTGACAGTTGGTTTGATTGGAATTTGATCCGAACTCCGATCGAACCCATCAAAATGCCCAGCTCCGTTGAAAATGGAAACTGGATGGAATTTCGGTTTCCTCCCTCATACCCACCCAGCTAAAAAATCTGAAGCTTTGGAGCGAATTATTTCTTGGCAGCGGGCGGTACGCTTTCTGCAGGAATGCACGTAAGGCAGGCCGGAAGCAAGACTTTGAGATCATCGGTTCTCTCCAGCCCCCGACATGCAGGCTCACACAGACGGTGGAGCAGAGCGCTCTGTCTCTGGGTGTTTTCAGACATGACGGTGGCACGGTTAGCGTGGTTTAAACCGGGTGCCACTGTCACGTCGAAAGGTGTCCGCCAGACGTTTTCCCCAGGCTGGATCCTGACCATGGGGGGCAGGCTAGCCCACGCTGTCTCGGGAAGTTCACAAGTCACAGCCTGGGCTAACCACCACTGTGGTAGAGATCCGGAGTAAAGCGGGCTTTCACTTCTGAGCCCATTTTCCTTGGATCTGGTCTAGAGTGGCAGGGGGCGCCCTGGTGGCCATCATTGGCCAACATGGCTGCCTGACAGCTGGGGGTGGGCGTGCTGCACGCAGGATGGAGGCGGGTGAATGCACATCTGTGCGTCTCCCTGGCCGCCGTCATGTTAGTTTAGCGACTGGCCCGGACCCCGATCGGTCACCACCATCCGGGTAAGTCGGTGGACAGGGGCCACTGCCGCACTTCTGAAACCCCCCTTTGTGTGTCTAATCCTGTCAGTTATGACCCAGGGAGACACGGGTGGGGAACCTTTTCTCTCCCAAGGGCCACTTTGAAAATTAGTATAATCTCAGCGGACCATACCGAAGCTAAGCATGAGAGGGGGGTTAATGGGTTCACTCAAAAAAGGAGGTTCCAGATCCTGGATTTGTCCCCTCTCCTGGCGTGTCTGTCCTCACTGCTCCCTTCCCCTGAGCTCAGTCTTTCAGCGGTTGGAGGTAAGAGCTGGATTCAATCCAGTTCAAGATTGGACTGGCCCCTGCCACTGTAGAGCAGGTCCAAGTAAAGTGGGCTCAGACGTGTCTGAAATCCAAGAACTGGAAAAGAACCACACAAAAACTTGTGGCCAGCTGCATTTGGCCCTGAGCTTCTCCACCCCTGCTGTGCAGGGAACAAGCGCCCGATTTCCCTGCATGCAGGTAAAAGCCAAGACTCCCAGAGTCGGAACTGGCAGAATTACAGTTGCACACGGAGCTTTGCTTTGCCCCACTATCTACTTGGACTTCTGGGGCGCAGGGAGGGGGCTGGAGAAGCGGAAACCCGCTGCCCCCTTAAGCCGACGTCCGCTAAAGATTTCTGAGTCAAGCTTTTTTTTTGGTGGCTGGAGAAATTCTGCTTAAGCCACCTCCGCTGCAACTAGCACCCTTATTCCCAGCATCTGACGGTGAAGCTGTCGCCTAGGGCGCTGGGGGGGTGGCATTGTTGCTGAGCTACCATGTTCCCCCGAGCGAGTCCTTTCCCCTCGCTCTCCCACATGGACTGAAAGCTCTTTTCGGCAGAACCTCTCACTTGGGGTCTGTGCAGAATCTGTTGGCTTACCCAGGCCATTGAATATAAATATAGAGTAAAGCAAATCATTAACCCCATGAAGGTAGGTATAATTTGCAAGAGGCACGGAGGGCTTTTCCCTTCAGAACCGGGCACTCCTTGCACGCCAATCAATCCCCACCCATGCCCTTTATGGCTGCATTGATGCTACTCAACTGCAGTTGCTCCTCCCAGTAGAGGGTGCCAATGCAGATAGGCCAGGGGTGGGCGGGTTTTTTTCTTGAAGGTTTAGAAATGTCTCCCTCGGCCTCCAGGAAGAATCCAGAGGTTTTGTAAAAAATATTTTAACTCCGAAAGAGTCTACAGTGAGTGGGAAACTATTTGGATTCTAGGATTTGGATTCAAATTTCCTAAAATAACTTCAAGTCAAAATAAAGTTTTGAAAAAAGTGTGGGGGGTTTTTTGGCAAAATTTTGTACCCAAGCAACAACAAAAAACACATTGAAATTGGTGGGGGTGTGGAGCAGTCATATGATGCTTTTTAGGAAAGTTTGTGGAAGCTTCTAAAAACTAATTTTAAATCTTATTTTTGAAATTTAACTTTTCAACCAAACCAAACCCTGAAGCAGTGGCTTTCACCTAACCCTAATGAACACAGAGGAATATTTGATGCACTCAATTTGCAAGCATTCACACCCATGATAACCTGGGGTAATAGGGTAGAGAAGAAATTGCCAGGGAATTAATTATGTGAATGGCTGGGTGCTGAGTTGTTTAACATGCACAATTAATCCCCTTTCCTTAGTCACATGATAACTTACTCCAGGGGTAGGCTACTCTTCAATCAGGAGTACCTACCCTGTGAGGTAACCACCCTTTTGCTTTACTTTTAAACTCTCTTTCTGTAAACAAAAGCAAAGATAGGATAAGTTAAGAAGTTATTACTCCAGAGTAAGTGTTAGCTTGTGTGAACAGGCCCTCACTAGGAACTGGTCCAAGGCCTACTCTTTCCACACTGGTTGTGCGGAACCATAGCTCAAAGGAGGCGGCAAACAGGGAGCTACCTAACCGAGTCAGACCAATGGTCCATCTAACCCCTCGTTGTCACAACCCTACACGGCAGCAGGGTTTCAAATCCAGCTCTCCAGGATCCCCAGCAGAGGCCTCACCCAGGTGTGCTACCAGAGATCCTGAACTGGAGACACCTGGGATTGAACTTGGGACCTCATCCATGTAACACGTGTGCTCTACCTCCTGAGCCACAACCCACCCCAGGACTTACTCGGGTATTGTTTTAGATGACATCTCTCTCTTGTAAGCCAGCTGGTATTGCAAACTCTCCACTTCCTTCTGCCACTGCGGAAGCTCCCATTCATCCATGGGGGCGGCTCTCGGGGAACACTCTCTTCAGCAAGGAAGGGGGGGAAATTGCCAGCAATCTGGGCTGAAAAACAAAGATAATTGTGGGGCTGGTTACAGACCTCATTCTGTTCCTTCTCTGCAGCTGGTGCAAAGTATTTCCCTCACTACCCTTAGCTTGGGGACCATGCTGATAATATTCCTTCTTGTCTAAACAAATGAATGTTTGATGGGTGGGGAGAAGAGAGAAAGAGTCCCTTTTTCTAGCAGGTCCCAGGCCCATCTAGACTGGAGCATCCTGGGTAATCAGGTAATGTAAATGTTTCAATTTCCCACTGCGTACCACACACAACCCTTCATAAAACCCAACCCTTTCCGTTCCTGCACTTACCATGACAGCGCTCACGCTTACAGACAAACGGCTTTTGCAACCGTACTTGGAAGTACATCTTCACAATGGCCAAATGATTGGTCGACCCTTTGTTTCCTGGTACAACGATTTCAGGGAAATGGAAGTTTCCATGTCTGCATCTCCCCGTTTCAAAGTGTCCTTTCTTGCTTTTTAGCATTCTGTTGGATCACGACATTGCTTTGCGCAATCAAAGTGGGACAAGCTCTGCTCCCTTGGCCAAGCTCTGTCCCCTCATGCACTTGCAAAAACATGCGCGTGTGCACACCGCACGCGCACACCACACGCCCACACCTCAACCAAGTTCCAAGTGCATGAAAAGGGACAGATGCTTTCCTGCTTCTCATTCCTCTTAGTTTCTTGTCGTTCCCCATTGTCCACTCAAGGGCTTCTCCTGGGAAGCCCCCAGGAAAGAGAGGCCAAAGGCTTTAATCCTTGTCTTTTTGGTTTGCCCTTGAAAGAAGAACTTTGTTCTTCAGGAAGGGACAATGGGATTATCACCCAAAGAGGGACTCTTCCCTCCTAAAGGAGGCTAAGGGAGCAGAGCTTGCCCCTCTTTTGGTTGCTTACAATGCCGTGATCCAACAAAACACTGAAAAACAGAAAGGACATTTTGAAACGGGGAGATGCAGACGTGGAAATGTCCATTTCCAACTATTTCCCTGAAATTGTTGTACCAGGAAACGAAGGGTCAACCAATCAGTTGGCCATTGTGAAGATGGCTTTCATGACCATAGTTGGAAGTGCGTTTGTCTGTAAGCTTGAGCGCTGTCATGGTTAAGTGCAGGGATTGTTGTCACCGTGTAACTTTTACTTCTTTTGATGTGTGTTTTATTTAAACTTATATACCACCCTTCCCATGACAGCTCAGGGTGGCTTACAATCAATTAAAAAAACCAACACACTAAAACGTTAAGAAAAAACAAACATTCCCAGCCCCCAAAACTCACCCCCCCAAAACTGCCCCCAACCACACACAACCCCCCCAGCCAACTTCAATCCCAGCCTGCTTGCCATGTGCCTTACCAAACCAAAAGGTTTTGTACTGCCTCCGAACGATAGAGTCTAGTTGCAGGTGTGGCACGGGAAGGTGTTGTCAATGTCTAGTATGTTTCCGCTGTCTGTCTGAACCTATCCCAAACCCAAATTGTTGGGAGTTCAACTAGGACATTTTATCCAGGCGCTGGGAACCTGAAGCCCATGGGCCAAATCCAGCGTAGAGATGTTTTGTTGGCCCTTTTCCAGTTTCTGGATCCAGACCTAACCCTCAAGTACCATGAAAGCGTGAGCTCAGGGGAAGGGAGCAGAGAGAGAAGATGAGGACGTGCGCTCCAGCATAGGGAATGGATCAACAGCATAGCTCAGGGGTGGGCAAAGGTTCCTAATCCCAAAACCCCATATCCATTTACTACAGTTGGGGGCCAAAGAGCCGTAAGTGACTCTAGAGCCACAGCTTGCCTCCTGTCCTAGATCCTGAACAAACTCCTGAAGCCCTGTCCTGCCCCTCTCGGGTCTACGAAGTTTGTACCAATTTTCAAAGTGACCCGGGGGAGGGAATCCAAATTATATTAATATAACATAACAGGATTAAAATTATAGTCCAAACTGTTCCATTTTTATGCTACATGTCTGACTTATTCAATAAACAATAGAGACACAAAGTAGTAGAGTGATATCTTTTATTAGACCAACTCCAGTTGGTGGAGGTGCACAAGCTTTCGGACCTCACCGAATCCTTGGTCAGGCAAGTCTGGGGTTACAAAACACAGCAGTCCAGACTTGCCTGACCAAGGACCCTGTGACATGAGGTCCAAAAGCTTGCATACCTCCCACCGATGGTAGTTGTTCCAGTAGAAGATATCGCTGTCCTACTGTGACTCTATTGCCTATCTTTGGCACCAACATGGCAAACCCTACTTTCTCATTCAACAAAAGAAATCATCCAAACTATTGGTCTCCATCTCTTATGATTGGGGCCAACAAGGCAATGACACCTGCTTTATTAGTGAAACCGGACCAATCCTGTTCAACCAACCCCAGTTTTTAGCTTGTTCATCACCCCCTCAAGTGTTGCTGTCGCCTGTCTGGACTGTACAAGAACGGCCAGCTTCTTGCGTTCCCTCGTAGAGTGATATCGCACTACGCTCTCTACCTCTGTGGGACCCAAGCACATCATTTCCAGCCCCACCACACATGGAGGCTACTTGCTAAATCTACTACAAAGTCCAAAGCTGTCACTGAGGAACTAGGTCAGGTTAGCGTAACTTCCCCGGTCCCCCGTGCAATTTGCATAGTGGCATAAACGGCATTATTATTTCACTACCAAATCCTCTTTGAGTGCTGTTTGCAGGGTGGGGAGAGAGCACGGGCAGCTGTCACAGACTGATGGAAAATGAAGGATTTAGCCTTGATGCAAAAATCTCTGCCTTTGGGGGGTATTTTTATGTTTTGGCGTACGCAGTGAAGTGCATAGGACACATAGTACAGCCTAATCCCGCTCCCTTCTCCTTTTTGATTGGAGACAAAGGCCAGGAGCGGCTAATTGAAACCGTTCTCGCACACATACCCACTTGCACAAATATACCCATATGGCTTGTAAATCGGGGTCAAAATACCCACTCCCGGGCTCATCTGTGTAACCAGCCTGGAATTCATTTATGAACAGCAATGACTGAGGCGATCCTCTGAAGAATCCAACCTAGCCCCCAACATACTCGTCCCAGAAACGCTTCCTTTGGAATAACCCCCACTGTTCTGAGGCTCTAGGCTGGCCAGATTCCTGACCATTAAGACATTTCGGAACACCACTGCCGCACAGAAAAGACACCCTACAGCTTCGTACAACCCCACGGGATGGACCGGGACAGACATGGTCAGGGCCCCAGAAAATAAATAGCACACAGTTCCAGCGCCGGGCGTTAACAGCAGGGACCGGATCACAATAATGATGACCTGATGGGTACAGCTCCAAAGCTACTGAGAACCGCCACTGGCGGAAACAGGATTCAACGGACCATTAGTGCCATGTTCT
Source organism: Sphenodon punctatus (assembly GCA_003113815.1). NCBI lineage: Eukaryota > Metazoa > Chordata > Lepidosauria > Sphenodontia > Sphenodontidae > Sphenodon > Sphenodon punctatus. The sequence goes on along the minus strand of QEPC01010859.1, from coordinate 19,122,039 downwards.
TTACGTTCAGAACATCCGTTCATACGTTCAGGTCACAGGGGGTGCTAACAAACATGATGCTGGCCCATCGGAGCCACTGTCATCATTCCCTGCACGTTTGATCCAGGCCGGCCAGATGCGAGCCTGGTTCAAAGCCCAGTAGGGGGTGGTTGCCGCACTGGAAACGAAGCAGGCCCACGGTCAGGCCCCACGCACTGCCCGGACCAGAGCTGGGTGAACCGGAAAGGCACCTGTCGTCATGGCGGGGAGGCAGGGCACCGGCTGCAGCATGTGGGGGGAGCCGGCCTGCCATGCAGCATTCCATCCCCCCCCCCCCAATCCTTGCAGGCTGCAGGTTTGTCTGTTTCCACCGCCGGAGCTGCCCTGGCCAGGGGTAGCCCGCCCCCCCCCCGGCGGGATGATGGTGAAGCCGTCACATTTGTGAGTACCCAGGGTGGTGAGACTCTTTCCCCCTCCCGTAACCCCCGTGCAATTTGCATAGTGTATAAAATGGCTTGTCATGCACAGCAACCTGTGTGTCCATCCGTCTGTCCGTCCGGTGGGGTTGTACAAAGCTCTGGGGTGTCTTTTCTGCACAACCTTTTCTTGCAACCCTTGTCTTACACGGCCTACACAGCTGCAGAGGCAGATGAAGACTTGATCCAGAGGGAGAGCCATTTTGGGGGGGGGGGGGAGGGACCATGGCCATTTTCTGGGCCCCTCTTAGGCTATTAGGCCATTGATTAGTTAGAGAGCCCCAGCAGTGTGCTTAACCGTTGTGCTCAGAGACAGGTCCCTGCCTTGGGAACTTACAATGGAATGAGCATAGGGAGCGAGACAGGGAGACATTAATGGCCCTGGGTGTTTTCACACACACTTTTCTCCTGCATGTTTGCTGTTACATCCTGAACTTTCCATGTGTCTAAATCACTCACCCAGATCGTAAACATCCAGCTCTTTGAACTTCTGCGTAGAACTTCTCCCAAAACTTTTGTGTGTAAAAGGTTCTCCTGGTGAACTGCTTTGCTCCAAGCAGCTGTGGTCACTTGGTTTCCATGGCAGCCCCTCCCATCTACAGCTGCGGCTACTTTAGGCTGCCTCAGGGCAGTGTGTGTGTGAAGAATGCATCCCGAACTTAATTGTGGACTTGTAAACCCAGAAGATTGAAAGACCGGCACTTTAAAGTGTGTGTAAAAATGCCCACTGAGAAATTGCAGGTGCAGTGGCTTAGCTTATTCACAAAAAAAGGGGGGGATGTTGAAGGCTAAGACAATGGGCTTTTCACAAGCGTGACGCTGGCCCAGTAGGACCCGCTTTGGCTCGACTGGGCCAGCATCATGGTACAAACCCGGCCTGGGGTGGCAGCGGGGTTGGAAATGTGGATGGCACGCATCTGCCGCTCAGCCAGGTCAGAGCAGGCAAACCAGGTGGGAATGTCTGTTCCCTGCGCTGCCTCTTCCCGGTTTGAGGGGTTGCCATGCATAGCTATGGCAGGGGGGTGGGACAACAGGAGCAGCAGGGGGGCGTGGCCAAGCAGCTGCACATCGATCCCTGCCGGGGCAGGAGGCGTGTTCCCACGACCGGAGCGCACCCGGCCAGGGGAAGCCTCCCCTTCCACCCCCCTAGTGTTAACGGATGTTTGTCGTGTCCATTAACACCGGGAGCTGCAGGCATAGGGAACAGCAAGCGAGAAGGGGTAAAGACTGTTTGGGGAGGAGAGGATTCTGGGGTAGGGGTAGCAGAGGAAGAGTGAAGCAGAGCAGAAAATGAGGACTGAAAAGGGAGGCGGCCAGAAATTGCCTAAACGGCAAAAGCAAGGCCTTTGTGCTGGATGTGAAGGGGCGGGGGGATTGGGGGGGGAATCACATTCTGAACTTGTGTATTTCTTGAGCATAAAACGTTTTTCTAGTGGAAGGAGCAGTACAAGGCGGGCAACTGGTGTATGCCTTGTAAGTGTGGCGGTTTCTGCCCCTCCCATACTACCCTTCCAACTCAAACCCCCATCTCTCGCCCAAGCTGGCATGAGTGGGTTTGGTGCTATTGAAAGGGGCTGGCTGGTCGGAAGGTACAACACGGATAGCATTGGACTGAGCTTCCCTCCAGTCCTTCATCCCCACATATTTCCCCACTGAAATAGGTGAACTCTGATTTGTCAGGTTGTCAGCGAGGAACTGGGTCACCAGCAGAGACACACAAGGACTATTGTCAAGTGCCACTGGCTGTAGTGGAGGACAGCGAGCAGGGGCATAGTAGGTAGGAAGGAACGGGCCCAGGTGCAAAAAATGGACTTTAGGGTCCCCCAACCTCGCCCCTGTCCCAACTCCCTCTCCTCCTCCCTGCCCCCAGCGGCTTTATTGCAGAAAACTGTCAACTTACATGGTAAAGAAAAGGCGTACTTCTCACCTACTGCAACGTACTCCCTATGCCCATGCTGACCCCTATCCTCCTTGCCTCCACCTAGAGCCCCCCCCAGGGCTCCCCATCCAGCCTCCCAGCCCCCCCCGAAACAGTGCAGCTATGGGGGGGGGCTCCACCCCTCTCACCGTACCAAGCTAAGGGCAGGGCACTGCCGCTCCCTGCTGCTCTCAAACTCCTCCTGGGGCTGGCAGTGGCACCGGACCACCACACCTCTCCTCGCCCCATCGAGCCCTGACTCCACGGTGCCTTTCCCTCCCGCCACTTCTTGTGCCTGAGCCTTGGAGGCCGTGGGTGAATTTAGACATAATGCCAGCAGGTGTTTGAATGTGTTTTGACCTTGAGATGAACACGGGTTTGGCCCGGTGTTCACGATGTGGCGCCGCTTAGACACGCGGCTCATCTTGGGGGGGGAAAAAAAAATCGGTGTTTCGCTCAACACCCGATCTCAGCACACAAGCGCTGCCGCCTCGTTCCCTGGGTTGTACCTGCTTACATGCCACACGCGGCGATAGCATTGGCCACGTTTTTCAGCCGGAACACGCAAATTGTCCTTGTAACGCAACGATGTTCACATCGCGTGCTCAACGGGCGGTCAAACTGGTGTTGGGCTTGTTACGGTGCTTACACACAGCGGCCAAACGCGAGCTTAGGGGCTTTGACACCTGATCTTTGTTATTTATTTAATGCATTTATTAGCCACCCCCCATGCCAGTGGCATCCCAGGGAGGCGTACAATTCAATAAAAACATTCCAAAAAATAATTAAAAAATAAATAAATCCAGCAATTTAAAACCAAAACAGGGTCGGGATAAACAAATAAAAATAAAAAGGTTATGTCTAAGGAGGCCTTGTAACTCCACCCCCTGCCTTAGGCTGCTGCCTGTGCTTGCTCCATCCTGTGCTGCCCACTGGGTAGGTCCCACGCTTGCTCGGTGCTTCCCGCTCAGTCTCTGCCCGGCTGCGCTGCAACAGGACAGGATTTGTGTCCCCACGCCCCTCCAGCTTGGGTCCCAGGACAAACGTCCCTCCTGTCCTACGATAGCCATGCCCCTGAATTACAGCAAATGAGGCCTGGGCGGAGAGGAGATAAAGTCCGGTCTTCTGGGTTGGAGTGGGGCCTTCACAGAAGTGCCTACCTCAACACCTGCCTTGAGCAGCAGCGGCCATGGCTGCGTCTCCCATTCCCCTCAGCAGCGGTGACAAGGAGTTATGGGGCTCCTGTCATGGCCACCCCCTACCCCTGGAGACTCAGGCTGAGGCAGCCAAAGGTTCTTGCAGTCACCATGGCCGTGGAAGATGATGTTCATGAAGGCAGCTGTGGGGGCAGGTGTTTCTGCAGGGGGCCTGGCTCTCCCACCGCAGAGCCTCCCCCTCTCCCTCTCTGAAAACTTCCTGCCGGTGGCCGTGGCAATCAGCCTTGGTGCCACCAGGAAGTAGGGTAGCCAGACCTCCCCTTTAAAAGAGGATGCTTATGAAAAATACATGGTGCAGGGCCGCATTGGCTCCATGTATTTTTCATAAGTGTCCTCTTTTAAAGGGGAGGCCACCCTACAAGGAAGTTTTCATAATGGGCGAGAGCAAAATGCTGGCAGTCGCCGGATCCAAATCTTCTGCCAGTCACTCCCTCCCGTCTGACGGGAGCCCCACAGTGAGAGGTGGGAATGGGCAGGGCCTGAACCAGCCCCCCTGGATGGCCCATATCCAGGTTGGCCACGGCTGCCTGCTGAGCATCATAGACCACTCCAACCGGGGCTGGCTTTAGACATTTGACTGCTACGTTTCCAGTAGGAACGTCACTTCTCCTCTTCCCCCCGTCTCTCGCTCCCCAACTCCCCTTCGCCCTCCCTCTGCCACGCCCTCCCTGAACACACACACACACACACACTCAGCGCCCTCCAAATCCCTTCTGAAAACCTACCTTTCTATTAGGGATGAGAATTTTGGTTTCGGATAAAACCGAAAGTACCCGAAAACGGCCATTTAAAATTAATCTGAAATTTCGGTTCTTTTGGGTTTCGATACTATCGGATCTTTTGCATTGAATTTTGTACCAGATTTTTAACATTGCGGTTTGTCCCACGTTGAAAAACCGTAATGTTAAAAAATCTGGTACAAAAATCAATGCCAAAGATCCGATAGTACTGAAACCGAAAAAGAACCGAAATTTTGCCGAGAGTCCCATCCCTACTTTCTATCCTTAGCTCCTCGCCAGCTTCTTATGGATGCTCCTTCTACTGTCCATACTCCTTCAGGATCCCGCCCCCCCTCCAATTCCCCATGTAACCCTGTCTATTTTATTACTTTGTAAAGTGCCAGGTACACTGCTGGCGCTATATAAATGTTTGTTAATAATAAATAATAATAATAATAATAACTAAACTAACTACATGCACCTACAACTTCTCAATGTCTCTCTCTGTGTTCCCGTCTCCCTGCTAAATTGTAAGCCTCTGAGGGCAGGGACCCGTCCCTAAAGATTGGTCAATGCCAGGCACACTGCTATCAGCGTATAACTAAATAATTTCCCAGGGCTCCCCCTGTCCTCTTGAAAGTCTGCACTTTTCCAATGCTAACACCGGGCTCAGGTTTAGCAAAGCTTTTACCCACCAAGTCCATCGGCCCTAGGCCCTTCCTGCTGAAATACAGGCGAACGCCGTTTCCTCAACTTCAAAACGTAAGCGCTTACCTTGGCAATCTGGCTCTCGTCCCTGGAGTACACTAGCTCCAAAGGGCACCTCATCTTATAGAGCAGGACAGGGGGTGAATGTTTTGCATGCACCGATGGGCATTAGCATTCAAATAAGTGACCTTGAGAATGGGCTCTGATTTGATTGCAATTTGAATTTGGTTATTGCCTTGAGTACAGCATGGAGCGAAGCAAATTGGATGATCTAAAACAATCATGTTTGTTGGAGGGGAGGTAAATGATCGCTGCTAAAAGGCTGCCAGGTCAAGGAGAGGGGGGGGCTGACTTTCATGAGTTAAAAACAAGCTCAAGAGAACCCTGATCCTCTTTGGATCAGGGGGCTTGATACGATATGCCCCTTGGAAGCCTGGATTTTGGGGTGCTTCCCAATGAATGAATGACATTTTTATTTATTCACATTTTAATCCCACCCGTCTCTTAAGGTGGGTTATGATACATTAAAAACTACACCGATAAAATCTCCTAACCCTATTAAAAATACACAACCAAAATGTTTGGTTTTTTTAAAAAGCGAAATCCCCTAACTCACAACGCCCCAAACCCCTATCCCTGCCTGCCAAATGCTTGGCCAGACAGAAAGGTCTTACGTCGCCTCTGGAAGTTGAGCAGCCAAGGCTTAGACAAACTTGCCAGGTGAGGGACTATCAGAATTGTGGGACGGCCACCGAGAACGTCTCCCTGAGCGCCCTCGTTGTGCAAACACTGGGGAGAGGGCACCTGCCACCGGGCGGTCCCCGCTGCTGACCTCGGGGTCCAAAGGGACCAGATTCCCAAATGTACGCAACGTGATTGTTTGGTTGTTTGAAAAGTTTCTAGCGCAAAACATTTCCCAGTAGAAAATGTAGTTTCAGCAACATCCATAACTTTCCCCCAGTAAAGGTCGGTTTCAACTCCGTTTTTGTACCGGGGGGTGGGCGGGAATTGAAACGCAAATTCCAAACTAAATCCAGTCAAACTAAAATATTTCCACTTGACATGTCGATCCAAAGTGAATTTTCTTTCGTGCTGTCAGCCCCTTCAGTAGGAATGTTAACTTAAAAGAGGGGGCGGGGGGGTCGTTTTAAATTCACCTTTCCCAGGGATACATTTCATCTCAAAAATGCATTCTCCTTCGCCAATGGAATTTTTGTGGGGTCTGCAAAAATGTTCGCATTTCCAATTTCTTGGGATGGAAAGAAACCTGCTTGTCAGAATTTTCCAAAGGATTCAAATTTTATCCTCTAATTCTTTAATCTACACTGACTTTTATGACCATGCAAGTTAACAGCAGCTTGATTCTTGACTGCCCAGTTGCATTTCTGATGGCTTGTAACCATTACCAGCTCGCAAGGCCCCTTGTAGTGTTTTATGGATAACACGTCCAACAGAAAGTTAAAGCATCTGGTAACACTAATAGCACTCAATGGCACTGTGCTAAGTAATAGCAGCACCAGGGCCCGCGAGCTGTGAGGGGCTCATGCTCCTCTGCCACCTCCATCATCATTTCTATTGCGCTACTAGGCGTACACAACACTTTACAGTCACCGATTATCAGAAACAGGTCCCTGCCCCACTGGGCTTACAATCTAAGGTGGACAAGGGGGAGGGGAACACAGGGAAAGTCTCACACACTCCCATTTTACAGATGGGGAACTGAGGCCGAGACTTGCCCAAGGCTGTCCAGTGAGTTCACTGGCTAGGGTGACATTTGAACCCTGGGACTGCCAGGTCCAAGTCCAGCACCTTATCCGCTACCCGGAACTGGCACAACTCCCAGGTGCCTTTGCATCCCCTGTGACAGGGGGCAAAAGGGGGTCACATTCTAGCTTCTGCCCCAGGGCTCATTCCAACCTAGCTATGCCCGTTAGCACTGGCAGGGCACGGTGGGACGATCGAAGAGCTGGATGAGTTCGGAGGAGAATGACAAGGGGCAGGTAAGACAGAGGAAAGGAGAAAAAGGAACGGGCATAGGAGGAAAGTGTAGCCGCTTCTCCAGTGTCAATCCGCTTAATTCAATCTCTCTTACCAGCAGGATGAGCTGACTAACTCTACGAAAAGACAGGTTGCTTCAGTACCTGCCAGACCCACCCTGGATGAGGCCCCATTCTGCATCTGGGGTTTGAATTCCCCCCCCCCCCCTTTCATTCCCCATCCTTGAGCTGGTGGGTAGCTGGGTTATAAAATATAACTAAATTATAAAAATATAATTTAGTTATATTTTTTAACCTGTCTGTCCCCAGACGCTCAGGATGGATAACATTAAAAATAATATAAAATATATGAAGTGCGAAAATAAAACCCTAAAAAAAAAAAGCAGTTTGAATACATATAAACTGCCCAGAAAACCATGGGAGGAACTTTGGGCTAAAATTGAAGGATACTCACCTACATTAAGCCCTGACCCCATCTCTTTAGAATTAGGGGGGAGGGGGAGATTTGCAAAGGGGACATATTGCCCATTTCTCCACCATAATTACTCCCGTGCATAAAACAATGATCGAAACCCCATTCCTGCCCACTGAATAGCTGGCCGTATAGATAAATCTCACGCAGTCTCTGGAAGATTCTCAGGTTTTGGTGAACTCGAGCACAGCACGATGCTCTCCCCACAAGCTTTCCCTTCACCCCAGGTTGGGTTGTAACTTTATAAACACCCTATCTATGTGGCTTTCTGAGTTTTGCTAATGTGGGAGGTTTTCCTCTCCCATTTTACAGACTGCAAAACTGAGGCCAAAAAATGAAGGAAGCGGGGCTCCCCGTAATCACACAACGAGGTAATAGAAGCCAGGAATCCTGACTCCCGACTTCATATTCACTCATTTAGATCCGGTTCCAGAAACTCACCAACATGCAACAGGACCGAGAGGAAAGGGAACCCAAGAAGCAGGATTATCTGTGGCCCAAGCCTCCCAGTTGTGCCGTTTGGAGGAACAGGATCAAGCCAGCCCTGACTGCTTTCCCTTCTGCGTGCCAGCCAAGCTCGGGAAAGCAACACACGTAATGCCTCTCCCTGGCAGCCTTGCGGGAAGCCATTTATCGTGTTCGAACAGGACACTTTGATGTCCCTGAAAGCACGGACACCTTGTACGTGTGTCTGATAATCCTCCAAGCAAGGGTCATCATCAGCATTGCCACCGACAAACACCAAGTGCCAGTAAGTCAGAGAGCTCTGGGCTGCAGGCATGTTTAAGGGCGAGGCATTTCGGCCTGGGGAATGGGATGCTGGGTTAGAGGCATCGAGCAGAGGAGGGGTGTTATTTTTTTAATCTGACACTCATGAGATCGTTCACACGAGACGACCACCTGGGGTACTAGCCTGGGTTTGGTGTTCACGCACAGACTGCAGGATAGGCCCCCCCAAGAGGGGTTAACGGCCTCCTGTGTACAAGCCCCATCCTCCAATGAATCTGTTCTGTCCCTTTCCGCTAACAAGCGGCAGCGTCAACCCACACGCCGAGTAGTATTTTTCCATCTGCCTGCGGTCGGCTCTGCTGCCTAACCGGCAGCTCCTGCGCCGCTGGCTCGGTTACATTCTCTCTGTCTTTTCAGGCCCTGCATCACAAGCCCCTGTTGGGGCAGCTAACGCATTTATGTGGGTCTTCGGAATTATTCAGCCTTCATACTCTTCATGGATGGGTAGGGTACCATTTTTTTAAAAAAACAAAAACAAAAACCATACACACTTTTGGCCCCCAATTTACAGCGGTCGACCCTAACCCTCCACCATCGCACCCTACATTCCAAAAGTCAGAATCGATAAACAGTGAAAACGGGGAAAGAGAGGCCACTTTTTCTTTTATGGAGCTGCTTTGTTTCCCCAACTGGCTTCTCTGCTGGTCCCCTTTATCTAACGCAACAGTGAAAAATGGGCCAAAACAAAGCATCCCTGTACATTGGCAGCTGGGCGACGTTCAACTCCCACATAAGTCATTGTCGCGCCTGATATTACTGGGCTGAACCTCAGACCGCCCCTATGTCAACATGCACATTGGGTTTTGTTTTTAAAAATAGCATCCAAAGAAAACAAATTTGAATCAAAATCCCTGACAGCAGTTGCAAAGGAGGAGAGCAGAGATGCTCGGCCTTCATCTCTAGACTTCTTAAAACCACGGAGCAGCCACCAACTCCTCCCGGTGCTAGCGATGAGATTCGTGTCTCTGCTGTTGTTACGCAGAGATGCAGGCAAATCAATACCAAGGCATAACAGAGGCAGCTTT
>QEPC01010859.1:19102204-19112378 GCA_003113815.1 Sphenodon punctatus | reverse complement strand
GGGGGGGGGGGGGGGCGGGAGGAGAGAAAATGTGCCGTGTCTTTCTCTTGTTCTGATCACTTCCAATGCCCTCTGCGTTTGATACGAGCTTCTGCAGTCTGCTGAAAGCTTAAGGATGCTTTTGCTGCTGCTGCCTCATTAGTTCTTAGGCATTCTTTCGATTGGAGGCGGAGGGCGCTGCCAATTGATGTTTGGGTATCGTAGGTATCTTTTCTTAAAACCTGTATCTTAATTGTATCCCTATGGGATGAAGTAACCCCAGGAGCATGCTGTACAGAACAACAAACACCAGTGCAATTGCTAGGACACAGTATCCAACCAAGCGTGGCTAAGAGAAAATTTTCCTGGTCCTTTGCAAATGCTAAGCCAAAAATCTTTGCAAGGTTCTTCAATTCCATTTCCAGAACTTCATGCGACAAACTCCAACAGTTTTCTGCCTCTCTAAGCCAGAGGACCCACAGGCTATGGGGCATGACCCCATGGGGGGTGCTGCACCATCTGGGATCAGAATGACGATGCAAGCCAATATATGATATACTTTGCACGGGTTTGTTGCTGTCTGGGGACACAGAATTATTTGCATGTAGTAAAACAGGGTCACACGGTAAAACGGTTTGGAAACGATCGCTCCTAGGCCTCCTGCAATTCTCATAAGAACTTAAGCAGTGCCATTTTGGGTCAGACCGATGGTCCATCGAGCCCAGCATCCTGTCTCCGACCGCGGCCACTCTTGGTCGTTTCCGAGACATGAGCAACAGGTCATAAACTAAAGCTGAAATGGGTAGCTCATCTGCTACCAGCAGGTAATACCTGCAATTTTGGTTAGCCTCCCCTGATGGACTACCCCTGTACTGAATGAGCCCACGATTACCCCAAAAACATCAGGTAGTACCGTTACCGAGGGTACTCACAGATGTGATGGCTATCCCCCAACTGGGGCAGCTCCAGTGATGGGAATAGATATCCCCGCCACCTGCTCCGGCCAAGGAGGGAGTGGGGAGCACCGCACGGCTGGTGCCCCGCCCCTTTACCGTGACAGGCAGCTATGGCTGGCTGCCATGGCGACACCCCCATGCTGGGATGAGCCGGGGGCAGGGAATACCCATCCAGTTTGCCTGTTCTTGCCCGGCTGGGTGCGGGCTGTGAGCTCGCTTTGTTCTGGGCCCACATCGAGGCCTTGTCCAGTTGGGCCAAAGCATTCCGACCCGAGCCTGCATGATGTCTGTAAACTAAACACCCCGAGTTACCAGTCCACATCACTTTAGTGCAATTGGGCTAAGTTTCCTCCCACCCCAAAAGTTTTCCACAGGGACAAGCTTTGTCATCAAGACATGTTTTTCCCCACCCCCCCCACGCAAAAAAATGTAAATTTAAATTAAGTTCTTCATTGGAAACCTTTTTATTTGTTCTTGCACAGAAGACGGCTTCTGATATCCCACTTGCCCATATGTTCCGCCTCATCCCTACGGAGGTCAGTGCAGAGTTGTAGCTCAGCTGGGGGGAGGTTTAGAGCTAGGGTTCAACTCCTGTCTTAGCTGTGACCATAACTGAATGGTCTTGGACAAGCCACTTCCTCTCAGGCTCAGTCCCGCAACTGTAAAATGGGAATAATCATGACCTACCTCACAGGATTGTTGTAAGGGTGAGCCCTCTCATCCCCAGCTTCAGTGTTGCCCCCAACCTGCAGAGGTAGGGGGAGTGGGGCTGACAGACCAAGGCAACGCGTGCGGACATGAAGCCTAAGTCGTAAGCGAGCACGCTATGCGAGACAGTATAATGTCTTTACTGCTTCCATGGCATGGAAGTCAAGGCTGTCCTGTTCTTTGAAACCCATATAAAAGCTGTCCCTCGACCCTCTCCTGCTTGCCAGCTTCAGTGCCGCTGCCAAGGGAAACGGATTGGGACTAAAAAAAAAGCAAGGCTAAGTGTGGATTTATGGAGCCTAGGTTGTAAGGGAGAACAATATACGATAACACACACGTCGTGTGGCCTTAACTTGCAATTTCCATGCTTTTTGAAGCAGGACTGAATTTGCAAGGGCCTTCCTTACTCCTTTCTTAAATCAAAAGGTTTTTTTTTATTCTAGAATATATTTTGGTTCAATTTATATTTTTCTTTTTGATAATAGCTGGTTGGATTGTAGTAGCAGTAGTATTTATTGGTTAAGCAGGACAAATGGTCATAGCCAGTAAAAATAAATAATAATAATAATAGTAAAAAATAAAAGAAAGATAAGCTATACAATCTATAGATATACAAAATACAAGTAGCACAGTAATGCAATATATAATAGGATAAGTGTCACTTCCCAGTCTCGATTGGAAGCTTAAAGTCCAAGAAACGTTGGCGAAGGGAGAAAGCAATGGTCAAGAACTTGATAACACTGGCGGAGACTTCAGAGTCCAGATCAGCCAGTCCTAAATCCTAAAGAGCCAACTCTGTTCTACCTGGATAATTGCTAAATGGGCGTAAGAATGCAGACCTTGGCTTATCATAGAGATGACATTTAAAAGGACGTGTTCTGATGTTTCAACTTCCTGATGAGCATAAGCGTCGGTCAACAGGAATCCTGCCAAAGCGACCCTCCAATAGCTTGGTAGGAAGAGCATTAAACCTGGCAGCCAACCAAAAAAAGCCATTTTCCCCAAAAAGAGGAGCAAGATGACAAATATAAGGCCAGAGAGTATCCTTCTCCGGGATCAAAGCTAAATACCCACTCCTATGGGGAGAAGATCTCATCTTAGCTATTTCAGACTGTCTATCGATGTCCTGCCATCTGAGTGTCATTTCCGCCAGTGCCACCCGTAAATCCTTGGCAAGCAAGCATTGACAAGGCAGACCCAATTCAACCGAATGGGCCTGCACCTTAGAGCGCCAGCAACTCTTAAATGAACCTTCATTCAGCAGCGGTAACAGCCCCTCTGCACCAGGTCTAACAATTTTATTCCAAAGGGCCCAGGCTCTAAAAAACCACCTTCGCTGGCCCAGTTCCATTCTGATGGCAGCCCCGGGGGTGGCCTCCTGGAGCCCTCATCAAGACCCGATACAATTTTGATGGAATCAAATCCAAATTTGATGAAATAAGGGGAACCCACAGTTTCGCTCCAAAGAGGTTGGATTGTATATTAATTCTAGTAGTGTCTTGAAAAAAACCAATGAAGTAAGGAGCTGCTAGTTTCACAGCTCAGGTTGCATCCTGCACTATGGTCAATGGAGTTGAGACGAGGAGTGAAACTCGGTCTCAATCTCAAAAATCTCATTGAGAGCCTGGTTCTCAACAAGATTTTTGAGATATGAGAGACTAAGCCAAGAATCGGCTGTTCGACATGGCTCTCGCCAAGAGTCTGGAAAAATTTAATGCTTTACACGTGTGCGACCTCTTTTCCAAGATGGTGCGGGGCTGAGTTGGTGCCATCTTGGAAAAGGGCCGTCGGTTCTGCACACGCCCGCACCAGCTGCCCTTTCCCAAAATGGCACCGATGAGACCTAAACCGACAAAGTTTAGGTCTCACATGTGGTTTTGCCAATGAACTAGGTTTTAGCCAGCCCACAACTGGAACTCTGTTGCACTGCACGCAAGGATTAGTATTTCTACCCATTCTCTAGCCTCAGTGAGTTTCGGCCTAACTATCTGCAAGTCTCCCCCTTGGTTTGAGATGATTTTACGTCTTCAGCCCATCAGCGTGCCCGCTGATGCAAATACGGATTCCTAGTTTGTCCCCCTCTTCTCTCAAAAGGGGGGACTGTGTCCAAGCTGGAGAAAGTAGCATGAATGATGGGGGAAAAGATTGCAGTTCAGGGTATATAAAGAGATGGTTTTCAAACAGAGGCTGGACAGCCATCTGTCAGGGATGATGTAGCTTTGGATTTCCTGCATTAAGCAGGGGGTTTGGAGTAGATGACCTCGCAGGTCCCTTTCCAACTATATGATTCTAGAAAAAACAGTGCGTGGCTCTCCTAAAACAACATGTTGCTAAACAGCAACGAATGACATGAAGGTCTTGCTTGGAATAAAAACATCATGTGATAGGGGAGGGCTGACATTTGCATTAACTCCAAATCCTTCATGCGTTGGTTGAACGCAGAGGACAGATCCATTTTGTCGACTCCCCCCTAAGAAGTTGGCGTCACACTGACAAATGGGATTTACCCCTCAGAAATCCTCTGTAGTAATTCCTGAGCTGCCACTAAATGCCCATTCCGTAGGTGTCGGGTGGGCATCATCAGGGTCTTCTGTGAGGCCTTTCCCATTGAAGCTTAATAGGACACACAAGACGAAAGGAAAAAGGAAAAGAAAAACGGACACACTTTTCCCCATTACACCCAATACAATATTTCGTCTCATAGGAGGTTTATGCAAAGTGCGATACTAGGTCAGACAATGGTCTGTCCAACCCATCATCCTGTTGTCGGTTGCTTTGGAGAAGTGCCCAACGAGTACTAATAGAGAGTGATCCATTCCCTGCTGTTTAGTCCCCGCTCCCAACAATCAGAGGTTGCATCCCTCAACCTGCTTGGCTCATAACTATTAATGGACCTATCCTCCAAGAACTTCTCTCCAATCCTTTCTTAAACTCAGCTATACTACTGGTCTTGATCACTTCTTTCCTGGCAACAAGTTGCACAAATACCATACTGCACTGGGCCACGGCTTGGCTCGGTCCTAGATGGGGTCTTGTTAAGAATTAATATAGCTTCAGCAACATGTCGGGTGCTGAACAGTCACTATTAGAGACAATGCCCTGCTTTGAGGGGCTTACACTCCAAGATGGACAAGGAAGAAAAATGCAAGGATAATAACGGGAACACATTCAAGAAGTTGAGAAGTCGCAGGTTCACGAGCTTCACAGGAGGCTGGATTAGATAACCCTTCCAGTTCTATAACCCATAGGCCATGGACTCTGGTGTTCCTTGATCTGACCACAGCTTGACCTCCAGTTCAGCTCTCTACCTAACAACCCTTTCTCCAAAAGAGAGAAGTGGAGACAAAGTAGTTTGATATCTTTTATTGGACCAACTACTGTTGGTGGAAATGGGCAAGCGTTTGGACACCACAGGGTCCATCCTCAGGCAAGCTGGAGTCTGAACTGAAGATTTGAGTAAAGTATAGTGGTTATATATCATGTAACAGAAGAGGTGCAGGGAGGAGAGAAGGGATAGGGAAGGGGTGTGATATCAGGGAGACAGAGGTAAAACAAAGTGGGTGATAAATGAACCCTACTAACAGAAGGTGAGAACGGGGAGATAAGCAATACCAAGAGGAAGAGTAGGAAGGGAGGGTGGGGGACATCAGAAGATACAGGAAGGTAAGGGAGTGAATAAGCACTAGTAGAACTGAAGATAAGCAAAGCACAGTGGGGGGTGAAATGAACAATGGCAACAAAAGTTGTGGGGAAGGTTAGAGACTAGAAAAGGGGAAAAGACTGAAGGGGGAGTAGTGCAAAGGGAATGCAAAAGGTTACAGAAAGATACAGATAGAGATTTATAAGATACAGTAAATGGCTAGTGCATAAAGAAAATGGCACATGGCAGTAATGGACTATGTTAACAGTAGATAACAAAAATTAAATATGCAGCAGACAGTCCGATGTTGACACGTTTTTCGTAGCGGCTAGCGATGTTTAGGCCTTTGGTAAGTCCATTATTTTTGGCTGTCAAATAAATGTATAAATTTTAGTTCCCAGGCCCGTCTTCTGAGGGTATTATGCAGGTTTCTTTTGAGGATGAGGACAGATGTCGGAGAGAGAGTGGTCATGCTGGGAAAAGTAACTGCCCACTGTAGAGTCAGTGACTTTGGTAGCAATTGTACACATGTGCGAATTCCTACAGAAGTGCACTGATTGCTGGGTTTCATCAACGTAATTTCCATCCTGGCATTAGGTGCGCTGAATGAAGTACACTACATTTTGGGATATACGGGTGTAGCTTCCTTGTATTTGAAATGGTTTTCCGTGGGGGGATGTTGATGGTGGCAGTGGTGGAAATGCGTTGGCAAGTTTTGCATCTGCTGTTCTGGCAGGGTCTTGTTCCTGTTGATGTTGGAGCGTCCTGGGTGGCAGGGACTCGAGTTTGTTACGGATGATGAGTCGTGAGATGATTGAGGTGAAGCCCAGAAGAGGTGGTTCCGGGAAGAGTTTTTATTTTGTCTTCATCAACTTTGAGTTGCAGCTATTTGATGATGCAATGTATAGGTTCCAGCATGGGCTGGTTGATGACAAAAAAGGGTGTGCGGTTAGAGGGTTTTTTCTTTTAATAGGTTCTCTCAAGGGATCTGGGTAGCTCGTTCTATAATTTGGTCAACTTCTCTGTCAGAGTGTCCTTGTTTCGTGAAAGCAGTTTTAAAGCAAGGCGAGGTGCGCATCATGGGGCTCTTCTTCAGAGCAGATTCTGTGGTGTCCAAGTGCTGATTTTTGGTGTGCCTTGGGTGGTTGCTGGATAAGTGTAGGTAGGTATGGTGGTCTGTCAGTTTCTTGTATGTTGCTGTCTGTAGGTTGCCATTTTACATGCTGACAGTGGTGTCCAGGAAGTTGATACGGGTGTGGGAATATTCCAAGGTTAGTTTGATAGAGGAGTTGAGGTTGGAAGTGGAATTCTAGGAGCGAGTCTAGATTGCATCTCCAGTTCATGAAGATATCATCTATGTATCTGAGGTACAGGAATGGTTTAGTGGGGCATTCTTCAAGGTGGCCCATAAAAAGGTTGGCATATTGGGGAGCCACTTTTGTGCCCATAGCTGTCCCATGGTTTGTAGATAGTGTTTGTCATTGAATGTGAAGTTGTGCGTAAGGATGAAATGGGTGAGCTTTGCCACGTGCTTGGAGCGGATATCGGAATCTTCTCTATTGTCCTGTAAGTACTTCAGGCAGGCTGCAAAGCCATCTGCGTGGGGAATGTTGGTGTATAGTGAGGCGACATCCATGGTAGCAAGGGTGGTGTTGTGCGGAAGTTCTCTTATGTTGCAAAGTCTGAAAGATACTTCCCCACTGCAACAGTTTATTACGCTGACCTCCTACCAGGTATCCCTTCTGGAGCCCCATTTAGCAGTCACCCAGTGCATTTTCTAAATGACACCACATGCCTGCTAAAGAGGTCAGTGATACTGGATTCAGAAATGCCAGATTATGGAGCCATTGACATCAATCATAATCCCTTAGGGCCGCCTCATCCAAACAATTAAGGGAAAGGATTGAGGTTTAACGACAAAATGACGCTGGATGTGGGTTATTGGATTTGCCTGGATTTTCTGAAATCTGTTGATTGGGACTGCTGAGCAGACCTACGCACACCTGTCCCAGATGAAAGAAGCCAACATAGCTTCAGTGGTGAAGAAGTCGATCTGTGCATCTTTCTACACCCATCCTCTTACACAGAAACTGAGAATTCGTTACAAAGCCCTGCCACTACACCAGACATTGTGTTGAGGTTCTCCGCTAGAGTGGTTGCCCACTAATGCAATGCTTGAGAGCATTTGGCCCCCAAAAGAGAATACTGATTTTGTGAAGATTTTCAACCAGACTAGATGATTTTTGAGAATGGCCAAGTAGACCTGAAATGAATAGAGGATTTATTATCTGCGGTTAATAGCTGGCATTCTGGATAGTTTGGCAGTTAGCCAGCCATTAACTGCTTACCGCTATGGCTAACTGACAAACCAGATTACTGGATAATATTGCAAAATTTGCAAAGGTTAAGTGGTTTATGTTTATGCACATTACTGCGTGACCATACTGTTACTAGTCTGAAACCAGTTGCAGGGTGGAGTATGGGCAGTAAACAGGAAAGGAATTATGGACAATATGGCAAATGGCAGTATGGTAAACAGTACACCGTGGTATTAGGTGGCAACACAGTAAACCAATAAAATGGTTAACCACTGGATAATAAATGGATAACACTTGGTTCAGTTCCGTTTATTACGGCTGTTCGCCATTATAAGAATACGTCAAAAATTAAGAGAACAGGGTACAAAACATTATAGCAGCTTCTTCCTTAAACGCAGGGCAATTAAAAAGTATAGATACCCCGCTTGGTAACTGATCCTTGACAGAGTAGCTTGGATACCATAGATTCTGCTGGTTATTGGATAGCAGCAGGTAAGTGTTTTGTCACTACAGCCTACAGCACTGGGTGGGGAAATGCAGGAAGATTGAGAAAGGGGGTCTATTCTGATCTCAGCCACTGATTAACTAGGTGATCTTGGGCAAGGCACTTCACCCTCATTTAGTTTCTCCCATCTGGTTAACCATTCTTCCTTCATTTTAAAAGTGCTTTGGTTTAACAGCGCTGTATGGGAGCCGAATCTCTCTCAGTTGAAACAAAGTGAATTTTCTTTTCTGGATGGACTGCCTTATAGGGATGGGCGAACGCGGTTCAGAAGTTCGGACCGAACTGTCTGTTCGGTCGACCGAACCAAACTTGAAAACCGAATTTCAATTTCAAACCGAACCAAACCAAATTTCCGAACTCCATTCTGTTCGCCCATCCCTAGTGGCAACACATTCAAAAAACCCTGGTTTTGAATGGCTGAACTTGGTTCGGAAGTTCGGAATTCGACCGAATCGTGTGTGTTCGGAATTTGACCGAACCGAACTTCCAAACCGAACTCAAATTTCAAACCAAACTGAATTTCCGAACTCTAATTTCAAACCAAACCGAACCGATCCCTACTTAGTGCCTTAAAGCAATTTGTTCATCTCATGAAAAAGATAGGCATTCAGCAGTGGTGGCAAAGGCTCTGAGATAGAGCTGAAACGAGTACCCACAAAACACACATTTACTTGTCAGATTTCTGAACTGAATATTTTGAGTACTTTTTGGTACCCAGACCAGTTTTCAATCAGGTTGCCTAGAATACCGGAATACCAACTGGTATACCAAAATATCAAAAACTGATATATTGAAATACCATTTCATCCTGATTTTGGAAATCTCTCTTTGGGGTAATTTCGCAAAACCAGTAACCAAAATTTGTGTGTTTTCTTGTCCTAACGGAAACTGGACATTGCTGTAATCGTGTGTCATATCTAAATATTAAACTAGGGCCTTCATTGCTCGATATCTGAAACCAAAACTGGCTACCTCTGTTTTTTCTTTTTAAAAAGGCCCTTAAAGGGCATAATCCCTGGCAACATAAACTCGTTTAGCATCACACACAACATCCACCCATCTGACCAGCTGCTCCACCCACCTCTTTCAAACTCTCTTTGGCCTGTTAAAAACGATTGTGAACCAGAAGTCCATCTCCCACCCCACCCCCACCCAGCTGTGGAGTGGCTGCCTTTCAGGCAAGGCCTGGCAGATTGCATGCTCAGCATTATCTATAGCGAGTGGCTTTATAGCTTAAGGAATTATGAACTCCCAAAGTTTTGTAATATTAATGATTGTAGGCCATCTGTTAATCTGGCAGCCGGCGGCAAACCGCTTCTTAGTTGCTTAGTTCAGTTATTAAAAAATGATTTTGTTGCATTTGGCAGGCAGTTCGAAGAACGATACCAATTAGTTCTGATGTACGGTTCGATTTAAACAAACTTCAGGGGTGGAAATAACTCTAACCCAGCAGGAGAAAGACGACTTCGTCAGGAGAAATGAAAGAAGGAAGGTGCCCCAGCTCACAAGGAAGTTGCAGTCACAGGCTGAAATTAGGTAGACTGAACTGCTGAATGTAATTTCCAAAAGGAACATAAGTGCCATACTGGGTCATTCCAATGGTCCATCCAACCCACCATCCCATCTCTGAGAAGCACCCAACAGGTCACACCGGAGTGATCCATTTTCTGCCAGCTCTTTACAGTCAGAAGTAGAGCTGAAACAGTTACATAATTTGGTACCTATAGGTAATATTCGCATCTTCAAGTACCATGATGTAATTTATGGTACCGGTTTTCTGGCTAGCGATCTCTAAATTTGGATTGGGGGGGAAGGGGGGGGAGAGAGAGAAGGGATGGAAAGTCAGAAAATGGACACCAGAAGCTGACATAGCAGGACATTGGGTACTTGAATCGGGCACTAGTCGGGTAGATTAGTACACGAACCTCGTGAATTGATTAGAGTACAGGAACGTCAACAGGTTTACCTGTTTTTGTGGATACTCGTTTCAGCTCAAGTCAGAGATTTAGGCCACTTTCATATATGGCCGCCCCGCACATATTTGGGTTGCAGGGGACGGGGGGATGCG
>QEPC01010859.1:19088421-19099749 GCA_003113815.1 Sphenodon punctatus | reverse complement strand
AGGGCAGGCACACAGGGAGAGGGGACAGATCACAGACAGACTGAGCTCAGGGGAAGGGAGCAGAGAGGAGGGCAGGCAGACAAGGAGAGGACAGATCCAGGATCTGGACCCTCTGCCTGAGCGCACCCCTCAAGAAAACCCCAGCCCCAACTTCTGTGTGGTCTCAGAGCTTGTACTAAATTTCAAAGTGGCCCTGAGGAGGAAGACAGTTTTTCCCCCACCCCTGCACCTTAATCTATTCAGACATTTGAAGTATTTGATGTAGTACAATTTTGGTGACCTTTGGTGATCTGGGGAGTTGCTTAGCAGGAGTCCAGCATTCATTTCCTAGTTGGAAACTTTTCCCTAGCTGTTTCATCTCTGTTTCTGTTCTGACCTCTTGCCTGTCTTTTGAACTGTCTGGGGCAGGGAGTGGGGCAAAGATGAAGAACCTCAGGCCTGAGTGCCACATGTAGTCCTTAGCTTTTATTTGGCCCTTTTCCAGTGCCTGGATCTGGCCCCTGGGATCTAGTTCCTACCCCTAAGCTTGGGGGGAGGGGGATGAAGGGAGCAGAGATGAGGGCATGTACACAAGGATGAGGGAGCCATGGCACAGATTCATAATTTGGATCCTCCTTTTCCTGAACGTACCCCGTCCCCAACTTCTGTGTGGCCCTCGGAGCTTGGACTAATTTTCAAAAAGGCCTCCGGGAGGGAAAAGCTTCCCCATCTGGGCTCTAAGGTTAGGGTGCTAACCAGGGATGTAGGAGAAAAGGGTTGACTTCCTTGCTCTGCCACAGATTCCCAAGACTTGGGCAAACTACTTAGCCTCTCCATGTGTAAAATGAGGAACTCAAAATGATGGGAGCCTCTCGTCTTTGACATAGATACCCCTTCATTCACAGCATCCATCCAAGCATCCTTTAGTACTTTTGCAGGTAAACCTTGTTTTCTAAACTCTTGTTTAGAAAATGCTCTTAAAAACACAAATCGTAATTACCGACTAAATGGTTTTGCTCCTGTAACAGTTCAAAATCCTAGCTCCAGTCTAGGACCTGGCGGTCACTAGAGGTCTTCCATCATTGCATCACGACGGTCTTCAGTCATTTAAGAGTTGCTTGCAAACAGTCTGTTGGAACTAGGTTAGGCTTCTGGGTTAGGCCTTCGGTGGGCGTTTTTGGCTGAAGCTGGGGAAGGAGGTTAGGTTTCGGATATATTCTTATTTAAAATGGAAGTTTTTTTGTGGGAGATATGGGGGAGGGGGACGGGTTAGGGTAGGAGGAGGGTTGGACGTGTGAGATATGGGTTGTCATTTGGGGGAAGGAGGTAATTATGTATTTGTTTTACAAGGCAGTCATTTCCCGCCACTGATTTTATTAATTGGGTTAAAGAGAAATGGATGGGTTGGGGCAGAGGTTTCTAAAGGGATTTTTAAAACATATTTTTATGGGGCACTGGGGTGTGTGTGTGTGTGTTAATTTGTAATCATCTTCGGGGATTTTTAATATATTGCACACTGCCTTGAGTCTTTTGAGAGGACAACGATATAGCAATCTGAATTGTGAGCTTCATATTTTGATCCTTTGGATATCTATGTATCTGTCTGAGGGAGACCAAAGAGTTGGAAATATCCTTTTGCCGAGGTCAAGGCAGGCCGGCCGGCCCCTGGAGTTCAATATTTAGCTCTCATTAAATCTGTCTTCTCATGACCCCAACGATTCTCTGGAATGGTTCTCCACCCATTCCTGTGCCGAGGATAGTACCTACTAGGTCAATGTGTCTTCTCTAGCCGAGTTATAGCCCAAATGGCAATTACTTCATCGTAAAGTTTGAGATGGAAACAAGGACCAATTTCCTTCACCTACTACAAAAAGCCAAATCAGAGTTTGTTCTGCACCTGGACCAGAAATTCTCTAACTTGCAGCTAAACCGCTCAAATCTGCCACCATTAAGCTAGGGGAGGGCTATTCTTTCAAAGTGCAGTATTTGTTGGTTTGGACCTTCATCAACGTGGAGCATGGACCAGTTCTTGAAATATCAACTCACAGAATCCTATACAGAGTTGAAATAGGTAGTAGGTTTATTATTTACCGGAAATATTCATTTTCAGGGATCCCCTTGAAAAACCTAAATATTCACAGCCAAAACAGGCACTCGTAGGTCCCAACACAGCGTCCTGTCCCACCGTGGAGAAAGACTACTGATGTCTTACCTTGTACACTCTTGGTCTAGCTTAAGTTAATAAACATTATCTTTTAAATCACGGATAATCATTTGTGCAAGACTAAGACCACTTTCAGAGAGAGAGAGTGACACACACACACACATATTTGGGCTGCAGGGGGGAATGCACAGTCCAAATATGCACGGGGATTGGCCAGTCTGAACACATACCCCCATGCGGCTTTGCCGGCAAAGCTGCACGGGGGGGGAGGGGGCTTTCAGACCGGCCGATCCACGTGCATATTTGGGCTGCACATTCCCCCACCCCACTCCAAATATCCATGAGGAGGCCATGTCTGAAAGTGGCCTTAGTGTTCAAAGTGCTTTACAATCCTCATCTAGTTCACCCAAAAAACCACCCTGTGAGGCAAGTCATCATCATCCCCATTTTACAAATGAGAAACTAAGGCTGAGAGAGTGACTTGCCAAAAACCATCCAGTGAAATTCATGCCTTAAATAGTAGCCACAGACATGAGATTAGTCTTTTTGAAAACAAATCTCCACAGCTCGCTCTCACTATAGCTGGTTTTTGATCCTGCAGAAGCATCGTTTGAATCACCCCCAAAATCAAGGTGATTTTGCAGTAGACATTAAGCACGTGCTGACAGATTCTGCAGGGTTTTGGAGTCAACGGTATAGTTCTGGATCTCCCCCCCCTAAATTGGATTTCCCATCTCACATGTGGTTATATGCCTGCCTGCCCTACATTAGGCACCACAGGATGCAGTGATAAGGAGTGGCATTTCCACTAGGGTTGGCAGCGCTACCTCGTGTTAAAATAAAGACCAGAGAAATCATTTTCAATTTAGTGCCTCAGCAAGTTCTTAAATACAGCAAAACGTTTGAAAAGAGAGATGCTAGTCACCAAGGCAAATGTAAATGCAAACTACCAGGAAATGGAGGAAGATTACTCATCCCACTCAATACATCAGGAAGTAAAGGTCACGCAGCTTTGCCTGCAAACGAGCAGCCAGGTGTTCTGGCTGCAGTGACTGAGGAAGAGGATGGTCTAAGACCAGCCAGTTCTCCCATTTCATTTTCCACCAAAACAAATGAAGATGCAAATTCAGCTACTGCTGGAGTTTATGATCAGGTTACAGCTGACTGACATTCAGAGCTCCCTAGCTGTGGAATGCGTGCAGGGTATAGAGCACCTCTCTAAACTGGATCTCCCATATCCCAGTCCTCCTCCATTCCAGACGTGCAGTATGCCCATGTTACCGTTAGGGGACATTAAGAATGCCCAGAATAGAGAGCGCTACCACCACTAGTCAACGGGTACTGACTAGAACTGCAACGAGTACCTAGTTTGGTAGATTACCATGTCAGGTAATCAGCTACCTGGAAATTAGTAATTTCCAGTATCCACCCCCTCCTCCACACCCCGTTACCAACTGGTAAATCCAGAACAGAAGCTGACATTCCACAACATTAGGAACCAGAAATTCCAATTCATGCCCAAAATCAGGAGTCGATTTGGATACCAGAAATTTGATGTGTCAACCTGTTTTTGCAGGTCTAATATGGACTCTCTGTCCCCAACTTTCATACAAGTAGCTTATTCTTCAAGGTGTCTGGGCATGGGAACTTATACTATAGTCAGTGGAGATCTCCGTCTCAAGAGAACAATTCTAGTAAGAGCTGCGTTTTCAAAACAATTCGACATCATGTGTATATTTTATGTAGAGCGCAGGTCAAGTCTAAAACCAGAATGAAAACCCACAGGAACATTATTTTCCCAATGGTCTCTGAAATCATCTTCAATTCTCGAGTGCATTTAGAAGTATCGACACGGTATCCATTCCATCATGAAATACTTTGATAATTTCTAAAGTGTTCCCCACATCCCCCAGGGCCTAACATTGGCTTTGAAACCAAGGAACACAATCAATGAGTCTATCCTCCTACAGGTCAGACAAGACGGATGTGCTATTTTTACTAATGAAGAAATGGACACAAAGTTCATATGACTTACTCAAGGTCACACAAGTAGTGAAGCAAAACCAAGAACTCAGCACATGCTTGGAGACACAATGCCCTATACATTCGCCTATGCAAAGAGTTGTCATGCCCTGCAAGTCACAAAACAGAAGGCTCAGGATACAGGATTACGGGCATGTTCACATGGGCAAAGCTAAACCAATCTATCAACAGTCGAAGCTCCTTCCTGTTATAGATGCAAAGTCAAGAGAATTGACCTTTGCGCATTGACCAAGCGACATAATTCTTTCGGATTATCTGGATGCTGTTCCTACTGAAATGCTGTGATGATGTTTTCCACTTTTGCTGATCAAATTAAAAACAATCATCTCAGGCTTATGCATGATCAAAATGTTTGCCTTGAGAAGTCGCCATCTCCACACCCATATTATACCATTAACTACAGCATAATCCTTCACACAGAAATTTGCTAATCAGTGCTAATAATTATTCATTGAAATTCAAGGGGAGATAAATAGGCAAGGATACTTGCTCATTAAAATTCCAGGAGCTGCTAGCTCAGTTTCGAAGATGTGAATTTAGCTGCAATGTCTTTGAGGCATGCCGTACTCAGCACACAGTGATTCCCTAACTTGCTCTACATTTCTTTCAAGTGGGAATAATGAAAAGAAGGAATTATTTCCCCGTTAAGTTACTGGGAGTGGGTAGGAGCATGTGGTTAATTAATGACCTAGAAAAGGGAGTAAAGAGTGAAGTTATTCAAAGTAGTTAAAACCCAAGCAGACTGAGGAATTGCAGGAGGATCTTGCGAGACTGGACATCTAAAATGGCAGATAAAATGTAATGCTGACAAGTGCAAAGCGATGAATGTAGGGAAAAATAATCCCACCTATATGTACACAATGCTGGGTTCTAAATTAGGGGTTAGAACTCAGGAGGAGAACCTTGGGAGTCACTGTGGACAATACATTGAAATCCTCAGCTCAGCATGCAGCAGTGGTCAAAAAACCAAACAGAACGTCAGGAATTATTCTGAAAGGGATAGAGAATAAAACCGAAAGTATCAGAACGCCACTATATAAAATCTATGATGTAACTGCACCTTGAATAGTCTCTTGCAATCAATCGTTGCTTTCGTGTGCAAAATTGCCAATTGATTATTCCAGCAATTATGATATTTTTTTTGCCAAAATAGGGGGACAGTTGCTGTATGGGGCTTATCTATGGGGTCTGGATAAAACTCCCGTCATTGAAAGAGCGCAATCAAAATTTCTGAAAAGATTACTGAGACTTCCTCCAGGTACTTCCAATGCGGCGCTTAGAAGAGAGACAGGTAGAGTTTCCTTGGCGTATCTTATTTGGCGTGCAGCACTGAATTACTGGCTTAGAGTGTCCTTTTTAAGGGTCTTTTGCCATTGATTTTTTCCGATAATTTTGCTTGTGTTTGGATAATCAAAGTACAGGATAAGATCAAACAAATGGGGCTTTCTATACCCTGATATGCAAGGGCAAAAGTGGAACTTTTCCAATGACTTCTAGACATTGAATACCAGAACGAATCAATGATACAAGAGACAAGATCTCTCTCTGGTTATCTACCGGTAATGCCACATGGGAAGTTCAGCGCAAAGTATCTGGTCAGTCTCCTTTCTCCCACAGAGAGAGCTATGTTCCTCAGGGCGTGGTTAAACATTTTCCCATCAGCCCTATTAGAGGGCCGATATAAGGGTGCTCCATTTCATCTAAGGGTCTGCCCTTGCGGGTCAGGTGAGGTGGAAACAGTTGCTCATATCTTACTGTATTGTAGACTTTATGCAAATATTAGAGAGAGGTTACTTTCTCCTTTAATTAGATCTTTACCAGGAATATCACAGGAGGTTTATGTTTCATTCTTATTGGCTGACAGTACTGCGGCCATAACTCTTGTGGCCAAATTCTTAGCATACGTGTGCAGGACTAGAACACAATATCTTAACGATTGGGGATTGGAATAGGTCAGCTTATTTGAATTGTTTTTTAGTTATGTATTCATTTTATTTTGTATGATTTTATTTTATCTTTGTATATGCCAAGACCTATGGTCAAGCATTCCAATAAATATTCATTCCTTCACCTTGAATATTACGTGCAGTTCTGGTTACCCCATCTTAAAAAAAAGGTATAGTAGAACTAGAAAAGGTACAAAGAAGGGCAACAAAAAGGATCAAGGGTATGGAACCGCTTCCATACAAAGAGAGGCTTGATAGGTTAGGGCTCATCAGCTTGGAGAAGAGGCAATTGAGAGGGAATAGGATAGAAGTTTATAAAATCATGAGCGGTGTGAAAAAAGTGGAGCAGTTATTTATCCTCTCAAATTGTATTAGAACCAACGGATGCTCCATGAAACTAATCGGTAGCAGATTTAAAATGAATAAGTATTTTTTCACTGAACACACAATTAACTTGTGGAATTTGTTGCCACAAGATGTGGTTAAGGCCAGTAGTACAGCTGGGTTTAAAAACGGATTGGATAACCTTATCGTTGGGAGCGGAGAGTGAACAGGGAAAGGAAAATTGGGCACTTACCTCATCGATTTTCCATCTATGGCGGGTCCTCCTGAACGCTCAGCTCTGGTACACGGAGGTTAGATCCTCATCTCAACCAGCAGGAAGCAGGCTTCAACTTTTTTGGAGCCTGCACAGAGGGGATCTGACCCCTAGTTCCCAGCTGGTATCAAAACATCCTAACTGCTCTGAAATTCAATGAAATTATACCCCCAAGAAAACTATACCTAAAACAATTTAGAACCGTTGTATCAAAAGCACGAAAGCATATTCAAGCCCACAAGGAGTTCCTTTTCCTAATCTGAATGACAACCACCTCCCAGTACGGGGAGGGTAGCTGGCCCCTGCCCCCTAAAGGAAAACGTACAAGGCAAGTGCCCAGTTTTCCTTTCTCCACGAGGTCCTCCTGGACAGCCAGCTCTGTTCCCTAGGGACGCTCCCAAGCACGGCCACCCAGATTAATTCAAGGGGGGTGGGGTGGGACAACTAGGAAGACTGTCCCAATGTCTTTTTGGTGGGCATGCTGTTTCCCCTTTCCCACCTCCTTGGAGTCTCCCTTGAAGGGAGGTTTCTTTCCCTTCCCGCCTCTTGGGGGTGGGCGCACACTTGCATTTACGGCGCCTTAGATCCCGCAGGGACAAGACCACCGTATGGGGATCTGACAGGACTCGCTTCACAGGGGGACCTCGTGAGTTCAGAGCCTCCTTCCTCCTCTCTCGCCCTAGAGGCTGCCATCTTGTTTTGGCACAAAACCATCCCATGCGGTTTGCAGCCTGTCCCCGCTGTAGTTGCTATTCTGGCGCTAGCTCCTAGCTTTGGCGGCAGCTGGAAATTGCTCTGGGCGGTTTGAGTCTCCCCTAGCTGCGACTTGGTTGGGCACCGCATTGTGTGGTGGGGCTGAGAACTCTGAAGTGGGCTCCCTTACGAAGGAGCAACTCCACTAGGGGAAGGTAGGCTCTTCTGCACCTTTTCTTCCTGGCTCCTGAACCAGCTGGAACAGGCACCTGAGGAACAAGGTTGTTGCTCTCCTGACGAGGGAAGGTAAGGGGTGAACGGGGAGGGCATTTACACTCACCTGGCACCGTACCTAACAAAACGTATGAGCAGAGGACTGAAAGTCCACGTCCCCTCTGCGCATGTTCCAAAAAAGTTGAAGTCTGCCTCCTGCTGGTCGAGATGGGGATCTAACCCCAGTGTACAGAGCTGGCCATCCAGGCGGACCCCCTGGGAGAATGGATCGCCCCATTGTGACCTGTTAGATACTCATCCCAAGTGACAGATTGGCCACTGTCAGAGACAGGATGCTGGGTTTGATGGACCCTTGGTCTGACAAAGTATGGCACTTGTATTTCTGTGTAGATTAAGAATACAGCTACAAGTTAACTGAAAGGAGTAACGGTGCATTGAGGGCGTGTTCCAATGATTGCGGTTATTAATGAAAAACTGACGACGACTGGTTCCATCTTTTCTTGGGAAAAGGTTAGGGAAAAACTATTCTAGAAGGTAGGCTTCATCCACAACGCAGGCAGTGGCTTTCTGAAAATGAGGCCTTAGGAAGAGATGTGCTGCCACCTACTCAAGGAGACCAAGATTGGAAGAGCAGAGGTAACAAGCGTTTAATGGAACTGTGTCCTGCAGGAAGAGGAGGATAATCTGAAACACCCATTGCTCCTTACAAGTGTATTTGATACCTAATCAAACGACTATTATTTGATTGATACACACAGGAATGAAGGAAAGAGAGAGTAATACAACAATATTTATTTAACAGTTTATAAAAAGTCTTTTAAAAGATAAACACACACAATTTTTTTTTTTAAATTTGTTTAATGTTCCAAAACTTGAACAAATGTTTTGTAAAGAAAATAAGTTAGCCCAACTTGGGAAAATAAACATTTTGTATTTTTTTATTTTTTTTTAAAAAGGCACGACTCCCCTTCCAAGATGTACAAAATGCATGGCAGGAGATCAAAAGGAAAAACCACAAAGGGATGCCTCCTCTCCACGATCAATCCTTGTATCGATGCGAGGATTGCCTGCATCCATTTTGTAATTGTATTTCTCTAGGTCTACATTAAAAGTTCAAAATGTTAACTGCAGTTAGGACAGCAATTCAAGTATTACAAAAAGAGCAGTTAGCAGCAGTCCAAAAGCTACCAGTGACAATACAGGAGGACAGAAATCCGCTTACCTGACAGCTTGCAAAATTGCTTTATTATAGTTTTGAAAATTTCACTTGACTTAAAACTGGTTTCGGCCTTTGTAACTGGAGAAATCCAAGTGGTGTAAAGGGATGTACTAACATTTTATAAGTATGTGGAGGGATATATTGATTTAAAACAAATGGTCTGAGTACAGTGTTCAGAGTAATGGTCTTTACAGGTCTGTGAAGTAGCTTCTGGAAGGAGTAAATTGTCTTCAGTTTCTCAAAATGCTACAGCAAAGGCTTTTGGGGAAAAATATTACACTCACCATGGGTGGGTGTGTGCTTGATCGTGGAGCCTGCTAGTCAATTTCCCATCTTCTAACAGTAAGTGATCCTGTTAGTATCTCATATCCCAAAAGGCACTGGAGAACAAAGCTAAATTGCAGAGAGCAGTCGCTTTCTTGGGCCCATACATAATACGCTCAGATTTGCTGAAACAGTTCCTTCACCTTCAAAGCTAGACTGTAGTTTGCGTTGTGCTTGAAGGTCAACTCTTCAGTTGAATGTTTTTAACTGAATGGAGGATGTTAACCATATCCGACTAGTTAGACGCAACCAGGAGAGTCGCAGAGCACCAAGGTGCATTAAGGCAAGTCAGCAAATTCTTAAGTTCCCTCTTTGGAGAGGCTCTAAGGAGCTACAATTTTTCCAAAAGAGCTATGAATGTGACAACTTCAGGACAAGTCACAACAGCAGAGGACATTTTCCTTAATCCCTGCATAAAAGAAGAGGCAGTTGGAGAATTTCCAGCTAGTTTTTAAAATTGTCTATACAAAGGCCGTAACTCATTCGTGTCCCTAGCTGTTGCAAGCTAAAGCCATCTTCTGCAAAGGACCATACAATCTTTATCCCTCCCCCATGAGGCTCATATCCCCAAGACCCTCCCCACCATGTTTTCACTTGGTACTGCTTAAAGTTGCTTCTTCCTAAGAGTACCAAAAGGGCTGGTTAAACTAGAGGCCATGATTACCTTATTTTACAGCAAATAAAAATTTAAAAGTTCAAACCATGAATGGCACAATACGGTCTGGTGGTTGTAGCATTTCCAAATGTATTTGAGTATCGTCTCTTTAGCTCATCCTCTCGCTAAGGAACGAATCTGGTTTTCAGGGAGGCAAGCTAGGTACTATGGGTAGCAGGAATGTGTTTTCATTCCAAACACAGTTCATTCACATTGGTGAATTAAGCATATTGCTAGGAAATTTAACACACCGCAGCTTCTCGTCTTAACAGCAGCATTTTGGGTGAACTTCCAAACCCAACCACCAAGTGCCGTACAACCCCATATGAAATCAAGTTACTTATGTGATGCCACAACGCACTACGTAGCAGCACACACACACAAAATTCCTAGCATACTAGCTCATCTATCCTTGCTGTGCTAACTATTAAGGAGAAACTCATACATTTAATTACACACAAGCTAGATTCAAGAACTCTTTAAAAAAAATATTATTTGCCTACAAGCAATTCAACATTCAAAGACAAATTTAACATTTTAGAAGCAACGTTAAAGGTCAGCGGGATGGACACTTACTTTGTTCTGAAGAAAGTTGCCCAGTTCCTTTGACCATGGGCACCTGAAAACAGATTTAGATTTTTAGTCCAGTGGGGCATCTAGAGGCCCTCTCCCCCCACCTTGCATGTAAATTTGCAGAGGAACTCTTTAAAGTTCTCCAACACCCAATCATTACACCCATTAGTCCGATGTACATATCTTAATGATGGAAGAAAATTTCAGAACTATATTTTTTAATACAACCAAGAATGTGCAGAACTAGAGGCATATCAAACACTAACAAATAAATATTCATCAAATATATAGGAGTGCCCACGGACGCAAGATCTTAGGGATAGATATCTTCCCCCCTCAAGAAGGACTTCCCTTGCCATGTTGATGTACCCTCCCAACCTTACATTGTTCGCTTCCTCTCCTTAGCCTCTTCCTTTAATCTCCACCTCTGGACTTGTTCCCCCACCCACACTGATGGTCACTCTCTTGATCTTGTGTTCTCTAGGAACTGTTCTCTTTCCGATCTCTTCGAACACCATCCCATCTCTGGCCATTTCCTTGCCTCTTTCAACCTCTCCCACTGCTCCATCTCTCCATCCCTTCCGCGATCTGTAGGCCATTGTGCCCCAGGACTTTGCCTCCTCCCTCTCTCCTCTTCGCCCCTCAGTCTTCTACTCCTCCTCCCCCGAATCTGCCATCTCCACCTTCAAATTCTCTCTCGCCTCCACCCTCAACTCCTTTGCCCCCCTCTCCTCCCGCCCGGTTCGCTCCCGTAACCCTCACCCTTGGCTCACCCCCACCTTTCGCCATCTCCGCTCCTGCACCCGGGCTGCTGAATGCCTCTGGCGCAAATCCCACTACCACGCCGACTTCTTCCACTTCAAATTCTGCCTCTCAACGCTCAAATCTGCTATCTCCCTC
>QEPC01010859.1:19054200-19087437 GCA_003113815.1 Sphenodon punctatus | reverse complement strand
TCTTCCCTTATCTCTGTTCAAAACTCTGCTGCCAGGATCATCCACCTAGCCCGTCGCTTTGACCATGTACAGCCTCTCCTCGCTCCACTGGCTCCCTCTTCCCGAGCGTATTCTGCACAAGCTCGTCTTCACCTACAAAGCCCTTCACAACCTCGTTCCCCCCCTCCCTCTCTACCCTGATCTCCCTCCGAACCCTCTGCTCGAGCACTCCGCTCCTCCTCCATCCCCTTCCTCACCCTCCCACGTCTCCCCTGCTCCCCCAACCGCCTTCGCCCCTTCTCCCTCATTGCCCTCGTCCGCCTTGCCCCCACCTTCCACACCTTCGAGTCCCTCCTCAAAACCCACCTCTTCCTCTCTGCCCTTCCTAACTCCTGCTAACCAGCCCCACCCAGGATTATCCCCACCTGTTATCTGCAAACTCCCAATTTACTGTAACCAAGACAAGAACGTGTACCTGAGTTCTCGAATCCTCATTAATGTTGCATCCCTCGTCTCTCCCTCTGTTTTCCCCTTCTCTGTCTCCCCTCCCCCTGTCTTTAGATTGTAAGCTCTCGAGCAGGGACCATGTCTATCTTATTCTTTGTAAGCACCAGGTACATTGCTGGCACTATAGAAATGCTAACAATAATAATAATAATAATAATAATAATAATAATATTCTCATAAAGAGATAGTAATCTAGCTGTTCCTTCAGTCTGATCTTATAACTATATGGAATTTTTGCATTGACACTGGAAGCAAATAGAAACTCCAAGATGTGATTACAGCTTTTGTAATATGCTGAACTTTGAACCAGTAAACTGGTATATAAATTTATAGTAGGCCGATTGTAAATAGTATCCTTGTTTTTATTATATTTAAAGTATGGGGGCTGGTCCTCCTTTCTAGGGGGAATTTTGTTTTATGTTATTTATGTTCTGGTGCATGACAATGGTCAATCCAGATTGATAGATAGATTGATTATACATCAAATACTAGCCCAAACTGCTTCCAGTTGATGGTAACCAATCAATGAGAAATCCACTAAAAAAGCTATTACCCTCTCTCATCCAGGAAGGCAGTTGCACGACACTGTTTGCTGTTATGCAAAAAGCAAGACACGGCAGCTTGTGCTCCTTAAGAGTTACACTCAAGGAAGCGCAATGGTTTTATCTACCACTACACTATGACCAAGCTAAAATGCTAATTTAACAGTTCACAAATCTTTAACCACTTGAAGCCAATTCCTTGAATTTCCCTATGCATGAGAACAAGCTACGTCTCATCGTTGCAATGGCAGAGCGTGAGCTAAGCCAGTTGACGGAGAGTTAGCGTTTATACCAGGGCTAGGCCCGAGGGCCCAAATGTGGCCCGTGGCTGGTTTTTAGTCCCAAATGTAGCTCCTTGCCAGTTCCTGACTGGATCCAGTTCCCGTAAGCTTTTTAGTTTTTCAATGCATGGGTGTAGGAAGGGAGCAAAGATGAGGGTTTGCACACAAGGATAAACAGATCCATGGCACAGATCTATCATCTGGACTCTTCTCTTTCTGAGCACACCCCTTAAGTACCCCCAGCTTCAGTTTGAGCGTGTCAAGTTCTCAAAGGGGACCCTGGAAGAAAAGAGGTTCCCCACCACAAAGTGGCATTTCCTGGGCTATGGTTTAAACTAGATTCCCTCCCCTCCCCCACATGCAAACACCTACTCTAATATCGGGCACCGCACCCAATGAGCCGCATCTAGCAGAAACCAAGCTGTTTAATGAGGATCTGAGTGATAAAGTGTCCTTGATTTCCTCTCAGAACGAGATTGCAGGAAGTGCAATTTGAACATTATACGGCAGCCGTCTGCTACATGTTTTGCTTGTGAAATTCTGGAGAAGGCAGACGTCTACTCCTTCAGAGACACGTTAACACACATTAGCCTAAAACAACTAACTAGGTGCAGGACACAACACTTTTGTCAAATGGCTCCCACATACACAAACAAAAGATTAAGTGACGAATGCAGGCATGAGTGTGGACAGAATGGGAAATGAAATTAAAGGAAGGAAGATCGGCCGATCTACCGATTAATCTCCATTGTGTGTTCAGAAGTGTCTCCTCAAACTGAGACCAAAGACATGACACCACTACCCAGAAGTCAGCAAAAAAATAGATCATACACAAGAAAAGCAATTACTGTTGTTTCGAGGGCAGGCTTTTAGGCCCAGTTTTAAAACAGCATGTCTTGTACAGTATTAAAAGTTTTTAGAAACCTGAGGAACACGGTTTAGGGTTAGGCAGCTCTCCAAGGTGTTACTGTCTGAACCTTAATAAATGTCTCTTTGATTAATCAGAAATGGTTTCCGTAAAGGAGGAGGGCACTGAGCATTCACTGGAGATGAAAAACCCCAAAACGAAACAGTTGTCCCTTGCAATTTTCCTACCCGTGTGTGAAGAGATTAGCTCAGAGGATCCTGTGCTACTGATTTATAAAATAACCTGCAATTGTTAGGCATGACTCACAGTTGTTAGGGCAAAAACTTGAGGCTGAACAAGGGTGCTAAATTCCTCCTCTGCATTTCTCGTAACATGGGAAGAATGGTAAAAGCAGGGGAACTATTATCTCCTACAGGAAGTTAAACAAAAGCTGGAAAGGAGACTCCTGTAGATGTGCCCCGAGTGTTAGAAGGAGTCATCCATTTTTTGGGGAGATGAACACAAATTGGTGAATGGTACCCTGGTTACTCATTCACGTTCCCTTAATACAAACTATTGGCTGCATTCACATCCGAGAACAGGGCTGGCCGCTGTAACCACCACCTGGTTTACGAGTATTAAGACAATTCTGAGCCTACCAAAATGCACAGCGGAGTCTGCTTAAGTTGAATTTCTATGGCCAGGTGGAAAAGTTCAACTTATCAGAAATTCTACATAAACCGATCTTAAGAAAATGGACCTGGAGATAGAGAAAACTGATGCTCATATAAAGTGAGTACCGGTCTCCAGTCCCCTTCCCTCCTCTCAGAAGCAGAGAGTCAGACCCGGCAGCAGGACAGAGGAGTGTGCGCGTGTGAGAGAGAGAGAGAGAGAGAATTATTCTGTTGCTTTTGTCTTTGGGAGACTTGGGTGGGTTGGAAACAGGGGAAAGGAAATTGGGGCATTTACTGGTGAATTTTCTGTTAAGTTCCCTGTTTGGCGCTCCTGCTGGGTAGTGTTCTGTCTCATCCAATCGGAAAGCAGACCTCAAATCTGAATTTGTGGGTAGACCAGGTGAAGAACACTCCCTCCGCTCTTCAGTTCGACTTCTTCCAGAGCTAATACTGTAGGAAACAACTGACAATGAAGAGGAAGAGAGTATTCCCCACCCCCCAGGGTAGCCGCCCTGGCTGGTCCAGGGTGGGCCAGAGTGCCGAGCAGGGAGCTTAACAGAAAGAAAATTCACCAGTAAGTTCCCCAGTTTTATTTTCTCCCTGCAACTCCTACTAGTAAGGTGCAACGTACTCTGTTCAAATAGCCCCTGGCTTCTAGTCCTTTCTGCTCAGTAGCCAGGCTGTCAGCGGCTGGGATCTGGATGCTTTAGTGGTCCTTGCCTTCAGAGGGCTGGTTGGTCACATAGTTTTATGGGGGTTTGAACCTGTAGCTCCACCAGATCAGAGAACCAGGGCCTCCTGGGTCAGTAAGGGGCTACCAGAACGAGCACGGCTCCTCCCTCTCTTGCTTTCTGAATGGTCCTTCATAGGATTGGGAAGGGCGGAAAGGCGTATAAGAGGCCCCGAGGCCATGGTTGTTGCAATGCATCCGCCGCTCTTGCTTTCATGTGTCTCCTTCTGGTGAAGTAGGCCTCCACCTTCTTGTTGTGAGAGGTGAAGAGGTCCATTGCTGGTTGACCCCAAGTGCAAGTTATTGACAGGAATGCTTCTTTGTGACGTTCCCGCTCCCCCGGATCCACATCCATGCGACTCAGCCAATCAGCTCCTGTGTTGTCTGCTCCACGAATGTGTATTGCCCTTACTGAGCGGATCCTTGTCACTGCCCACGTGAATAGCAACTGCGCCTCTATTTGTAGGGTTTTGAACCTCGAGCTTCCCCGATGGTTGACATGGCCGTTGTGTTGTCCATCTGTATCTTTATCACGTCCTCAAATTCTGCAAGTGCTAACCGGATAGCCCGGAGTTCGAGTAGGCTTATGTTGTGCTTTGCCTCTGCGAGGCCCCACTTCCCCATGGCATCTCTGCCTCAGACTCAAACCCGTCATAATTATCCTTGGCGGATCCCTCATCAGGACCCCTTTGAGGAACAGTGCAGGGGACATCCACCAGTGCAGCTCCCTTGCCAGCACTGGTGTGATCTTCACTTTCTTCCTCGGCCTGCTTATAATGTGATTCCGAAACGGTCAGAGGACATTTTGGAGCGGTCGCAGGGGCCACCTGGCCCACTGCACCTGTTCCATGCAGGCTACCATGTGCCCTAAGAAACATGCTAGGTCCATAACCTGAGCCTCCTGACAGTTGATCAGCTTGCTTGCCATGGTTATGATCTTGTCCTGGTATTCCCGGGAAACCCTGACCACGTTCCTTGCGGTGTCAATGGCCACTCCCCGGTGCACTTTTTCAGTTGTCGGGTTCAGATGACCCTTTGTGTGGTTTATCATGAACCCATGATTTTCCAGAATTGTGATAGTTGTCTCCAGATTCTGACGTTGACTCTCAATCCCGACTGGAGGAGGATGTCTTCCAAGTATGGGTGTGTGTGTGTGTGTGTGTGTATATATGTGTATGCCCCTCTGGCAAGGTAGGGCTAATACCTTGGTGAAGGTCCATGGGGCTGTAATCAAGACAAAGAGCAATGCAGAACATTGCCAGTCTGCACCATTATAGTGGAAGTGAAGACAGGGTTGGCCCCAGGCATGTGCCAGCTGGGGCCCCGCGCTTCCTGGTTGGGTAGCAGGCTGCAGCCAGCTTCCCTCCCTGCCCCCAATAAGTTCTTCTGCCTCCCCTCCCTTGCTCCGATCCCCATCCATGACCTGCCTCTGCCTCCTAGTAGTGCTCCAGCAGCAGCAGCGGGACACCGATCGGGGAGATAAAGCTATTTTGTTTACAAAACCTCCTCCCCATGTAAGTGATCAGAAGGTTGTTACCTTGTGAAGGTTCTTCGAGATGGCTCCCAACATTATCGCAACCGGCTTGTGCATGCTCACCCTATTCAAATAATAGACCACATGATGGTCTCGAGTTCCTCTAGTATAAAAAGCAATCTCCCCCTCAGAATGATAGTTCCTTCCAACACTTTCTAGGAATATAAGAAAATTCCATGCGGGGCTGGAAGGGTGGGTGTTGTGAGAATGTTAGGAGTCAACTTGAAGAACCCTGTTACAAGGCAGCAACCTTCTATTCTTCTTCAAGTGGCTCCTCANTCGAAGGAGGCCGTTTTTACATGGCTCCGCTGGACTGGGGTGTGTGTTTGTGTCCGTGGACGCACCAGTGCATGGGCGGGGCGTGCACACAGCCACACACGCATCCCCACCCACCCCCCACTCATCTGCACCCACGGAGTAACCACCGTTTTCCACGGTTGCTCTGTGTGTGGGGACGAGTGGGGTTGCGCGTTAGGCGGGCGGGCACACGCACCCCCACTCACCATGGGCACATGCGCCACATCATTCACACAGGGCTCCCCCACCCATGAACATGCAGAAATTTGCGTGTTCATGGGTGGGAGAGGCCCATGTAAAAAGGGCCACATCCTCACAACTGTCTTACTTATACTATCTTCGGCAGGAATTTAGGATATAAAGCAATATCTACATCTAGGAAAATCTGCGAATATGGTTCTGAGATTATTATAGCTGCTATTTCACTAACTCTTCTTAATGAAGTTATTCCTAATAGAAATACTGTCTTTAAACCCTCACCCCCATAACCAGTTCATTTGCGCCCCCTATGTAAAACAATTCACGCTGTCCCGGGGGCACAAATGAACTGGTTATGGGCGGGGGGCAACGTCAATTGATTATATGGGGGGCGGGGGCGCAAATGAAATGGTTATGAGTGGGGGGCAGCGTGAATCGATTATGGGGGCACAACTGAACTTGTTATATGTACATGTCTCTCTTTTAATGGCATAATGCGCTTAATAGGCTGGCTGCGTTTTGGGTGTCTTGTGTCTGATAGCAGTGCCTCTGGACCGGTTGCACCGCGTGTGTACAGAAGGCACAGGCAGCAAGAAGCAACAGGCCCTAGAGGCCAGGCTGGCTAAGCTCACCCCTCCACCCCCAGTAAAGCAGCGGATGTAGCCAGTCTCTCTGTGCCCGCTTCACTGCCCGCCCGGCTGCCCCCGCAGTGGAACCACTCCTGGCTGGGGAGGCTGGAAGCATTGGGAGGCCATGCTTGTCTATGGCCGCTCAGCTGAGCGCCAGATAAGAGCCAAGGGGTGCCAAACCGGGGGGGGGGAAAGCATGGAAATCCTCTGTCCAGATGGAGTAAATTTTATGTAAATCTATACATTTGCATAACTAGGTGGGGCCTAATTATGCAAATTAGGCCCCACATCAAGACTTCGCACATGGCCTCACAAACCCTGGGGCCGGCCCTGAATGACGAAATTGTCAGTGCTGTCATGTTATTGGGATGTGTAGGTAAGCATCCTTCAGGTCTATTGAAGACAGCCAATCGTCCTGCCCGAGTGCCTGCAGAATCGAATTCAGGGTTTCCATTCTGAATCGTCTGTATCATGTAAACTTGCTCAAGAACTTGAGATCCAAGACCACTCTGGGCTCTCCATTCCTTTTGGGAACCAGGAAGAAAACTGGGTAGAGACTGCACTTGCGTTGGCTTGGTGGGACCAGCTCTATTGCTTCCATGTCTCTTAACCGGTCTATGGCTTTTGCCATCATGATGTGCTTGTCCCTGTTGACCAAGACATGTGATGGTATGAATCTGTCCCGAGGCTAGGCCATTAACTCTAGTTTGTATCCTGATCGGATAATGCCCTTCACTGAGTTGTTGCTGCTCACCGAGTTGTTCCATATGTGCGCGAACCGCATTAGCTATCCCCCAAGAGGAAGGGCTTTCTTGGGGAGAGGGGGTGTGCTTCTGAAATCACTGGGAAGATGGGGGCGGGGGCTGCTTGCTTTCTCCC
Source organism: Sphenodon punctatus (assembly GCA_003113815.1). Lineage (NCBI taxonomy): Eukaryota > Metazoa > Chordata > Lepidosauria > Sphenodontia > Sphenodontidae > Sphenodon > Sphenodon punctatus. The sequence goes on along the minus strand of QEPC01010859.1, from coordinate 19,080,340 downwards.
TTGTCTTTGGCATTGTAATTTGGCTCTCTTGTGGCCCGCCATCTTGGTTTCTGCCACCTCAAGTCTCTACGCTGGGGCCACCTTGGTTGTCTTCTGTAGGAGTTGTGGCTCGCAGGGAGGTGAAAGGAACCAAGTTTCTTTTTGTCAGAAGCTGCCAGAAGCTACTGCTTCTCCTCTGTGAATTCCTCAGCCATCTTATCAAGGGTAGCCCTGAACAGCTTGTTACCCGTAAATGGGTCAGAGGCCAGTGTGGTTTTGAAGGTTGGGTCCCCTCTCCAAGCGCAGAGCCAAATTCTTCTCCTTGCCACCACATTAGATGGCACCGTGGTCAACCCGGCTTTGATTGCTTCCACTGAGGCGTCTTGAGATGCATGCTGCAGCCGTCGCTATCCTGTTGAGCAGGGTGTCTTGGGTTTCCACAGTGACATCCGGATTCCTTGCGTCATCCAGCCAGGTCAGGATAGCCCTGCTGACAAAGGTCATGGCAGTGGCTGCCCTCAACCCATTAGCTGCTGACTCAAAGTTTTATCTCAGGGCGGCATCTACTGCTCTGTCAGTCGGGTCCCTGGGAAATGGATTGTCGGTAGGTGGGGCTGCTGAATCCATCGCCAAGGCAGGTGCCAGTGGGTCGACAGATGGGAGCTTCAACAGGACACCCTTGTCTGCCAGGAAATGATAGAGGTTGTTCGACCACCTGTGCCCCTTGGACCTCCTTGCTGGTTGGTTCCAAGCCGATCTGATGATTCTTTAGACGGTGGCGCGGAGAGGGAAATGGATCTCTTGTTTCTTTTCATTAATGAGATATTTATGCCTGGTGCTCCATTTTTCGGGCTATTTCTCCTTGCCTTGTTCCTGGTCGGGGTTTAGGGCCTCTGTGATATTTGCTAGTAGTCTCATTAGTAGTGTCTTATCAAACAAACTGTCGTGTTGCTTGCTGTCTGCCGATGGTTGAGGAGTCACTGTCTTGGGATCAATTGATGGCGAGGTCTTTTTCCTTGCCACTTGTGTTCTACTTTTGCATTGGCCTTCCTTGCCTGCGCAGTAGCCTGAGCTGCAGGTCTCTGCTCGGTCATCTCTCCAGCTGCTGTTCCCCCTGTTACTGACATGCTGCAACCGAGGAGAGGAGCCATGACATGACAGGTTGTGTGTGATTGTATCCGTCCCCCCTCCCCCGATGTGCTTGGAATGGGGGTGGGGGGGAGGGGAGACTGGCCTCAATTACTCGCTCTCACACTTGGATATACGGCAGAGTCAAGGAAAGGCAGGGGGTAAGGCTCACAATGAATCCCTGGTAACTCTTGCCGCTGAACCCTGCTGGGCTGGCTGGAGCCTGCCTGTGTCCCTTTTTGGTCAAGAATCGCCGGTTGAAACCAGCCCTGGCAGGCGCGGACTACACAACCAGAGGAGAAATGGGGTGGGTGGTGCAATCTCTCTTCCCCCCCCCGAGTCTGTGCGTGCTCTGGCCCCAGAGGGATTAGGCCGAGTTCTCCGTCAAAGGGGAGCTTGGAGGAGGAACCATGGTTCCACGAGTGCCATGGCGATCCATGACTCCACACATTGAGTCCTAGGACCAGCAATGAGCTGTGTCGCTATCGATGAAGGCGGAAATGCACCTTCTCGGTTTCCAGAGCTGTGGCAGTTGCGGCAGCAGCTTGTCGGTCAGGGTGAGAGTTAAGCATCTCTGGCTGCTTCTCCCTGTCAGTCTCTTGTCTGGGAACGGATCTGGCCCACGGTCCACCACTGCAGGTGAACCCTGTGCTCCGGGGGCCCAGGATGGGGGTAGATTAGGTAAGGCGGGAAAGAGGCCCCCTCCCCATCCTCAAGAAGCCAGACGACGACTGGAATTTGCCACCTGGGCAAAAATATTTGGGTCCAACAATTCCACAGGAAGGCAGAGTGTAAAAGTGTGTGGTTTTTTTTAGGGGGGGGGGGGGAAGAGAAGTGTCACTGCCGTGAAACCAATGGATGCCCCTCCACCCCAAGGAAGATGGAGTGGAGGGCACTGACCCAGCTTTACGGTTGGGCAAAGGGAGAAGAAGGGGTACAGTCCTCGGTTGATAGACACTCCAGTCCTATGTTAGGACCGGAAGTGGGACCCTGCTTCCCCAAATAGGGGAAGGGCGACGCCCAGTCCCTTAGGGAGGGATGGCTGGTCACAAGGGACCTGCTCCTCTTACCCTGTTCCCATGGGCAGGGTCCCTGCTGCTTGTCCTGTTCGGATGGCAGTTGAAAGCCTTTGACTTCCCTTACAGGGAAGAAGGAGGAAAGGCCTGCTAATCTCCATCTCCTTGAACAGAGACAAAGGAATAGGGTTCAGAGGAAGAACCCCAGTCTGCTCCTTCCAGTCTGAAGAGCGGAGGCAGTGTTCCTCACCTGCTCCGCCCACAAATTCAGATTCGAGGTCTGCCTTCCGACTCGATGAGACAGAACACTACTCAGCCGAGTAGGTTAGCTACAGGAGAAACCTGCTGATCACTTCCCTTGCAGCCTGCTAGAGACTCCTAGAACCAGAACCGACAGGATTTTACAGACGCACGGCTCTGCCGCCTATCGGCGTAAATTTGCATGTCTGGAGAGAGACGATGTTTCCCAATGCCCATTCTTCAGCCTGTCTGACATGGTCAATACTATTGTATTTAAACCACATGCTGCTAAGAAATCATTAATATACTCAACGGCACTAATTTTTTTTAGCTGGGTCGGTATGCTCTGGACACCTTAAAAATTCAGAACTCTGCTTATCCAGATCAAGCAGCAATATATCCCTATAGACCTGAGCTCGGGGGAAAACACGTTCATTCAACTTATCCAGAAATTCAAGTTATGCAAGTGGATCCCACTGTATAACTCTATCATGCAGCACCTTACTAGAGACTAAGATTTAACAGTGTGATGGAAGGCGTGCAAAAAATTAACTTTAAAGGTTGGTGGACAATAAGGCTATTGGGTGGGGATGTATCAGTACGACTAGCATTGCTATAGCCACTCTTAAGTACAGCCCAGTGCTTGACTTGGGATTTTCACTCTTACTTGTCCAGGTTGTCTTTAATAATGTTGATGGTGGCGATGCCAAGGGGCCGAGTCTGCCAGCGTTTGCAGGTGAGGTAAAGCCATTCACCCACGTATTGAGGGCCAAGGTTTTTCCACCTGGAAACATTAAAAAAAAAAAAAAAGGAGAGAGAACGGAAGTGACAGGTGAAGACACTCCTATCAAGAGACGTAAACCTGATTGATGCGATAACCTATAACACGGAGTTAATTTTAACACACAGTTTACTTGGTTCCTGCCCAAGTTTAGCCCAGAGGTATTTCACTGTGGAAAGCAGCATCTAACTAAGAAGTGGGAAATAACTTCAGATTTATTGCTACTCTGATTTGGATCGACGTAAGCAGAGAAGTTACACGAGGCTCCTGTGATCGAGACCCAGAAACACACTGCAATTTATATCAGGGGTGGGGAAACCTCAGGCCCAGGAGCCAAATGCAGTCCCTGGCAAGTTTGTGTGGCCCCCCCCTTTCCAGTTTGTACATCAAAGAACTGAAAAACTGGGTTCAGGTTAAGGAAGCAGAGATGAAGGCTTGCACACAAGGATAGAGGACACAGATCCAATGAACTGGACCCTCCTTTTCTTGAGCACGTTCCTAACAAGTCCCGGCTCCCAACTTCTATGCGGCCCGTGGAACTTGTACTAGTTTTTAAAGCAGCTCCTGGGAGGGGAAAAGGTTGCCCGCTCCTGCTTTAGATCCTCACGTAGGCTACCAATGGGGACTCGCCTACAGTTGCCTTTCACTCAGCCAACGAGCACTACGCCATTTAGCAGGATCCAAAAGGAGCTTTTTTTAAAAATAAAAAAAAATAAAACACCAAGCATGGGTCTGTAGCAATTCTTATTCAAGTTCATAAACACAATTCAAATTCAATCTGACTTCCTTGTTGCTGGTTTTAAATCTGCACAAAATTACCTCACACCCCCATGCCTATGTACAACGGTGAGAGCCTAGATCAGAGTTAATTTACAATATCACAAAGCTCTTACTCGCTCTCTCCTTTGTGCATTTCCAAAAGTGCTACCAGTAACAGCCTCAATTGCTAAAAAGAAAAGCCACAGAAGGTTACTGTCTGAAGATCTGCCACCTTACAAGAAAACACATCTTGTTATGGTGTCCCCGTCTTGAATGTGGGCATTTTCACGCAGGACGCTCTCCACCCACTATACAGGTTCCAGGGCACCCATAGGGCAACACTGCAGCCCTTCAACCTGTATAGCGGGTGGGGGTGGAGCGTGTCTTGTGTGAAAATGCCCTCTCTTAGGTTCTCTCCTGTAGCTAAGATACGCGTGCACACCTGCGGCTTGGCAACTTTCTACTCCTAATTTCGATAGTGCTACTAAGTGTACGCAGCGCTTTACAGGGACAGATTCTCAGAGACAGATCCCTGCCCAGTCGGCTTACAATCTAAGACGGACACGGGTGAGGGGGAACACAAGGGAAGGCAGATACACACACTCCCATTTTACAGATGGGGAACGGAGACTGAAAGGTTGTGACTTGCCCAAGGTCACCCAGGGAGTTCATGGGTAGGGCGGGATTTGAACCCTGGCTTCCCAGGTCCAAGCCCAGCGCCTTATCCATTACACCACACTGATGTAGTGTTCCTGTCTTGCCTCCTGTTCCCCTCCCTTGTAAGCTCACTGCAGCAGGGACCCGTCTATAATGGATTGTAAAGCACCAGGTACATTTTGCATAATAAGTGTATGACACACACGCACACCCTTTCCCCATCCTTCTACAAAAGGCACGTTTCCTCGTCAAAGGAGCTTGATAAATACAAAAATGTCACCTCTGTGCCACTTTCAACTTAAGGAAAAATGCCATTTAATTAAATTCATAATTCACCCTTTCCCAAAGGCTCTATATATGTATCAGTCGAAAGTAGATGTACGTGTATAAAATAATTCAGAAATAAACTCCATAAAGATATAACTGATAACATCAAATTTCCATTTAAGCAACTCCCAAAACCCCACCCCAGTTTGGTAAACACCTGGCCAAGCGTGTACTTGCAGGCTTCAAGAAGAGTGGGCTTCAGGAAGAGAATGTTTACTTACCAATTTATTATTGCTAACTTCTGAAGATTGAAGTCTCTCAAAAGCAAAGTGACGACATTCTGGAGAACCATTTCTTCATAGGACAGAGTGTCAAACAACAGCCTCAGAGCCCAGAGATTATTCTATGAGGGGAAAGGGAAGTTTAGCCAATGGAGGAACTATACTATGGTGTATCACATTAGAAATATCTGAACACACAAACCTGGTTAAGCTTAAGTATCTATAAAGAGAGAGAGATGAAAATTACAAAAATCCACAGAAGTTTCAGGAGGTGGACAATGGGATTTAAGGTTCCGATTTTAAGCCACAAATCTAACTGAAGATGGCTAGAACTTACCCCAAAAGCAAGTATTATTTCTAGGAAGGAGGTCAACCAGGAGAGGTCACTCCGAATCATCTGTTTTACTCCCTGAACCATGAGAATAAGACCAGCTTCAAGGTGTAACTGAGGGAAAACAGGTTAAGTCAGAACAGACGTCTCAGACGTGTTTCCATTTCCATGACTTGGTCTTTTATAAATGCTTGTCATTCTGGGCTCAGTAGATTTTTACACCTACATTGGCAGATATGCAGGCTACGAAGCTTTGGCCTCTGTTTCGCATATGATGTTAAGGATTTAATACCAGGTAATCTTGTAAAGCTTCCATCATTTGGGGGGGGGGCGAGGCATATATCCAGTGTCCCAGCCCAGTAGCACCTGAAAGGGTCAAAACCCCAAGCTGGTCAGCTAGCAAGTATGGGACTGCCAGGCAGCATAAAAAAGATCTGGATATGCCAAGACAGGGAACTTTCAAAGCCTACAGGAATCCCGATTCCAGACCAGCAAAAAAGAGCATTCCTGCCTCTGTCTCCTCAAGGGGTCTGGGATGAGCCCAAGAGACCACATAGGATTCAAGAAACCTGACAGCCAACGTAGGGCTAGGTTACCAAACTAGAAGGACCTGAGGAACTAGGATCAGGATTCTATCTAGGCCCACGCCCAAACACCCCAATGAAGGCAGAAGCCCAGGAAGGGCTACTTAAACTATCTTGGTCTGCCGTAGGCCATTATAGTTGCTGGTTATCGCCAACTGTAGTATTGTGATTTTGTGGATGAAGAACTTAAAGAGGGAACTCTTGACTTGGACCCTATCTGATGTCCATGCATTACTGAAAGGGCTGGCCCCTACACCAACTCACCACGGATGAAGGTTGACCCTTCGTAGCACCTTTTTAACCAACTGAGAATAGGTAGTTATAAAAAGCCACAAGAAATCTAATAGCAGGAAATGCGACTTGCCCACCCAAGGAAGGAGAACTGAAAAGAATTCTCGTATTTCTAGGACTCCTTTTACCCAAGATTTCATATTCAACCTCAGTCTCTCTCTTAAGAAAGGCATGTACCACTGCAGAACAAAACATTCCTAGCTCAGGGCTGGCTGGCAAAAGTTACACAACTGAACAAAAAATTAAATGCTAGGTCTACAAGGACATAAGAGCTCTACACCAATGTTACCCAAGGTAAAGGAGTATCTCCTGATTAGCTAATTAGAGGGACAACCTTTGGCCAAGACGCACCATTAAATCCGACATCATATGCATTTCCCATGCCTAATGATGCGCATGCTTCTCTGGCCATTTAGCTTCAAAATACTTTTATTTTAGCAAAAGGTTTACAGATTTCTCCTTCTTAAAAAGTATTCCCAAAGGGATTCAAGCAGGTACAGACTTCTGCTAGGGCAAAGATCACCAATTCCTGACCATGAGTGTAAACAGCAAAGACTGCCTCCACACAAATATTCATTGATCTTAGAGCAGAAATATTGGTCACTATGCTATAAGCAGATGGAGAGAAGTTAAGAATTTGCTGAAGTCTTGGAATGGGGGGAGGGGGAGCTTCATCAAAACACTCAGCAAGCTCCACTTTCCATTCCTTTTAAACTGAGTCATTACAGCAATCTTCATGTCTTTACAGCACCATTTATGACTCCAGCGTTGGAGCATATTGGGAGAGTCATTTCAGTAGCCATTACGTACTTACGAGAGTGCCAAATATGTGTGGAGGTAAAAAAACATGACTTTTTGTCTTGAATTCTTTAAGGATGCCATAAGATGAATCCAACACCAGCTGAAAAAGGATAGACCAAGAATGTATCCAGATTCCCAACAAAAGTAGCAAATTCTCTTGTTCTTTGGCATATGGCATTTCCAATACAATTTCTCCTTTTTGGGTTGGTACACAAGACAGAGTGGGAATCACCAACATCTCGTGATCAACGGTATCAAACACCGCCGAACGATTCAGTAAAATCAAAATTGATGATCTGCCCTGATCCAATTCATGGCGTAGGTCATCGACCAAGGCCACAAGTGCAGTTCCGTGCCAAACCCAGTGTGAAAACCAGGCTGTGAGGGATCAAGAAAAGCGACCTGGTCCAGATGCCCCTGTAACTGCCAGACCACCACCCGTTCAATAACCTTCCCTTTAGACTGGCCGAAGCAAGATAATGATTCCCAATACTCTCAAGATAAAATAAGCTAAAACTGAAGGCAGTGCTACTTAAAAGCAAGGTTATGTTCACCAAGAACTAGGTTGGTTACCTGTTTGAACTCTTGTGATGGTTCTTTCAAGAAGAGGGGTATTAGCTGACCATCCTTTCCCAAAACAGAGCTAGAACCGAGAGTTCTGATGAGAGCACTCCAACATTTTGGCTGAAACATAAGACTTTTTTGTTAAATAAATAAATCACAGCCTTTTCCAGAAAGCTCAACCCAAAAACTCTTTAGATCTAAAGGATCCATGAAAATGGCCCAAAATAATGTGTGGTTTCCCCAAGATATGAAAGACAGGATATCGTGTGTAAAATTTGTTTCACACCGTTTCTCTCCCCATAGCTGAAAGCCTAACATGCACAAAAAAGCAACTGTATACCTTCTTTTTGTTCCACAAAACTGAAGACCAGAAGGCAGAAGAGAATGCAGCCAGGTCTGCACTTGCATGGACAATGTAGCTTTTTTCTTCTGATGCCAAAGCGTCTTTACAAACACAGAGAACAATACAGTGCCAATTGTTCCTAATCCTAGTTTGCTACTACATTAAGCCCAGTCCGACCATGCTCCTACACGCAACGTCCCATTATGTAGCCCCCCCCTCACATTGGCTGCATTTGTGTTATTTTGGGGGGCATCTTATGTTGGTCTTCTGCCATGTCCCCAGCAGCAGGACTTTTCAACAGTAGCCAAGTCTGTACCCTAACTTTGGGCGCTTTCACACGTTACCGGGGGAGACAAGGAAAACTTGAGCAACTATGGCTGTGTTATTGTCAGGATTAGCACCCGAGAAAATGCACTAACCCGCTTTTATCCCATGAGAACACTTGCGCATGACCAGGTCTCCAAATGTAGCTCGTACAAGGACGCGTGTTGTCATGGGATAAAAGGGGATCAGTGCATTCTCATGCCCCGCAACAGAGCTGTGATTGCAACAGTGCAAGTTTTCTTGCCTCCCCCGACAACATGCAAAAATGCCCTACACATCCTACCTCAACTCTGTTTGGCTTAGGGTGGAAACAAACGGCACAATAAGTCACCCACGTATGGGTGTTCGCCTGGCCGTACCTCCCTCCGGACTGGGCACACACACAGCAGGCCGAGAACGTCGTATGGGCTAATGCATGCCCACGTGTTGGTGTGTGTGGGCTGACACGGGAGTGTGCCATCTGTTGGGGGAGGAGCACTAGCTGAGGTGGCGGCTCCGTGCAGCAGTCGCAAGCCCCAGTCGTCTCCTTCCCACTCAGGAAGGAGACGAACAGGGCTTTGCAGCTCGTGCATGGAACAGCTGGCTGNGGGGGGGGGGGGGGGGGGAGAGATACCTCCATTTGTGAGTTGCAAGAGTCTAGTGACACTCATTCACATTGTCCTTTATTAGGTGCCGTCACTCACAGGAGGTTGGCGAGTAGCACACCCGACACCTCACAAGTGTAGTGGGGCTAGCATTCCATTTAACACCACCCTTTATAGGGTACGTGCCCGAGAAGGGCCCGGCGTGCCCCAAAAGTCTACATAGTCACCGTTAGAAGTTGGTCCAATAAAAGAGGTCCTCTGAACTACGCCTCCATCCCATAACCTGGGACCAGCATGGAAACCCCCCTCTATCTATATCTAGGCACAGTGACAAGTTCAACAAACATCCTACAAGGGAAGGGAATTAACTTATTGGCCTCAGTTGCCAGCTAGAGGATGGGGAGAACACTTGCTTTGCTCATGGGAGAAGAGAATTTGGCGTCTGCAAGTGTTTTGAAAGGGTTAAAAGCACCATGGTTTTGGAGAGAGGACGTCAAACCCAAGGGTTAAAAGCACCATGGTTTTGGGAAGACAACGTCAAACTCGAGGCTGCTTTAATGGAGTATATTTCTGCGTTCGACAAATACGGGCTTCTTTGCCTGGTACATAAAAGGGAAGGAAATGGGTTAAGCACATTCGTACTCACATTCCTGTAGAGCGACTGACTGCTGTAGAACAGTTTGAGCACCTGTTTAAGCAGGTTGGAGGGTTTCATAGGCACACCTAGGGGGAGAGAGATAAAAACAAGATAATTCTTTACATGGGGGAGAAAGTGAACTCAACTCAGTAAAGGATTAAGAAGGGGATATTGATTCTTATCCATGTCTAAGTTGTCACTGGAGCTGAAGAGGATACCCAATTTGGTAGCCGTGTGTAATACCTGTATTTTCAAATACTGTTGTGGGCATCCCAGTTGGTACCCAAATATCATTCGAGTATTCGGAAAAAGTTTCAGTTCCTGTTTTTTGAGTACCCAAAATTATGCAAAAAACGAAACCACCACCCGACACCTCTACCAAATCCAGGAGAAAACTCGTATTTCAGCATACTGGTTGTTGGTATTTCCGGTATCCAATAAAAAAAAAGATTTGGGTACTGAAAGCTACCCAAAGTATTTGGTTTGATGTGGGTACAGGAAATTGGACGGGTAGACCTGCTTTTTCAGCCATAGCTGCAACACGGAGGGGATGGAAATAAGAAGTGTCCACAGTTATTTTAACGTTACAGTTCTTTCTATTTTGGACTGCCATTAATGCTCTCCCCTCAAAGTATTTGGGTCAACGCACAAGCTAAATTAGTGTGCAGCGTGTTTTAAGACAGCACACCGGAGATGCCCTTTTGAAGTACAACGTATTTGCAAGGGAATAATTGTTATCGTGCTTAACTGGTCCCGTGATGGCAAGGTATTGTTAGCTAGTAGCTACTAGGTGGGCCAATTGGGGAAGCATGCGGTGCCAACCGGTTCCCCTTAGACAAGCTTACGTAGCACAGGTCAATTTAGTCGCTACTAGCAATCTGAGGATGATGCTTCACGGGTCATTTGGAAGTTGCAGGCAAGATCTCTTGTAAACCTAATCTATTCTCATGTTTGAAAGAAACCCAAGGAAAACAGATTTGGGCTTTTTCTTTTTTGGGTCCCCTTGTGAGAATGCACCCTCAGTAGAAAGGCTACAGAGAATAAAGACGGCAAAATTTACTTCCCCAAAGGTGTATGCTTAAACACTCAAGCATAGCAGCACGGCAGAGGTAGTCACCAATTATGCTCTGGCAGCACTTTTCTGACGAACTTGGTTTTCCTAAACTTAATGAGTAGCGTTTGTTGTGTATCACTGTATAAATTGCTGCACGAGTCTAACAAATGTAAGGTTACTCCAGACTAATGCTATAGCCAGAGAATCTATGGTTTGATTAAAATAAAACTCCACAAGAGTAAGTTTTGCTAGATTTAGGGGTGGCCAGACTTACAGTGCATGCAGCCTACTCGATCCAAGTATGGACCTCAGGCGATCTACGAGGACTGCTCCAGGCCAGGACCCCTTTTTGCTGACTTCCAGCTCTACGACCCCTCAGTAACTAGTCTCAGGAGTGGAGAGGATCACTCCCATCAAAAACCCTTCCCCATCACACTGGAGGAACTGTCCTAGCCCATTTCCTCCCTGGAGAAATTCCCTGGGGTGCCAATCATGTTCTCCTCCCCTGGTCGCCCCGCCTCGTGATCTACTGGAGACTAGCTTGTGATCTACCAGTAGATCCTGATCTACCTTTTGGTCACCTCTACTAAACAAAGGGTGAAAACAGACATGACACTAACCACCCTTTAACCACCCGTGGGGGTCATTTATGCATGTTTCAGGGCTGCATAGGGCACCAATACAGCCCTGCAACATGCATAAATAACCACCAAGGGTGGTTAAAGGGTGGTTAGCGCCATGTCTGTTTTCACCCAAACAGAACGCAACACTTCATGGAGTAAATAGGCTACCAAGAAATAACACTTGCCAGCTGAACCCCAATGTGGGGTGTCAAAAAAACCCTTTCCCATGGGGACGTGCCCAGTTTGGAACATCTTTAGGTACATCTCAAACTGGAGAGGGGAAAGACGGCAGGCGGTGCAGCATGCGATGCTCTTGATGGAAACCAGCAGCGTCTGTGAAGCACTCGCGAAGTCTCCGATTTTGCACATGTAGAATGGGATTGTGTCTTTAAATTCTCTTAACCTAGACCCAAGAAAGGATTGTCTGAGATTCACCTACAGAAATCATATGCAAAAACGATTTTTAAATGGTTTTATTTCTATTTTAGATGCTATAACTTGCCTATATTTACTTACACTTGAGTGTCCGTGCATTTCACAGCTTTCAGGTAACGAACTAGTTCCCTGTATCTATAGAAAGGAAGACAACATTAAACGTCGTACAGAACAGCACCACTGATTCCAATTGAAGATACAAAACTGATTCTCCAATGACAAAAGATATTGATGTACATACAGGCTGGCCAAGCTGTAGATTCAGAACCCTTACTACGCTGTTTTTGGATAATCCCCAAACTACAGAAATCTCACGTACCTACCTCTACAGACTAGGTTCTCAAACTTGGGGGGGGAGGGGGGGAGCAGGGCATGTAGCAGGAGTGTGAAATGGTCCCCCTCTGGCAAACACACTCACTGAGCTAGGGTAAATCTCCAAAATAACGGGGTGGCAAGGGGGAGAGAGAGAGTCAAACAACAAGACGGGGGTGGAAGAGGAAGAGAGGAACAAGAAGTAGAGGGAGTGGTTCAAAATTTTTCTGAGAACAACTGTTCTTCAGAAGTACTTAAAAATTAAGACGGACGTGAATAAATATGCGTAGGAATCTGTATGACTACTGCTGTTTATTACCTTACGAGACACTTGGAACCCACACAGCAACCCCACTCTGGTTTATTACCTTGGCAGAAAGGTGTCTTAAAGGTATTACAGCATGAAAAGCAAGACCTTGACATTGGTAGCAGTTAAAGACGCATCATGCCGTGTTCCCTGAAGGTTTTAAATTCAGGCTTCTTTGGATATTCAAGAGAAACTCCAAAAGGAGGAAGCCTTTAATAGGAACCAACAGTAGTTGGTAGTTAAACCCGAGCGGACTGTGAAGAACTGCAGAAGGATCTTGCGAGACCAGGTGACTGGGCATCATCTAAACGGCAGATGAAATTTAACGCTGACAAGTGTAAAGTGATGCACATAGGGAAAAAATCGTCCAAACTATATGTACACAATGCTGGGTTCTAAACTAGGAGTTACCACTCAGGAAAGTCATTGTGGACAATACATTGAAATCCTCAGCTCAGTGTGTGGCGGCCGTCACGAACGCAATGTTAGGAATTATTCGTAAGGGGATAGAGAATAAGACTGAAAATATAATGCCACTATATAAATCTACGGTGCGACCACACCTTGAGTATCGCGTGCAGTTCTGGTTACCCCATCTCAAAAAAGATATAGTAAAAGATAGAAAACATACAGCAAAGGGCAACAAAAACGATAAGGAGTGTGGAGTATAAAGAGAGACTGGATAGGGTGGGGCTCTTCAGCTTGAAGACGACAACAGAGCGGATAGGATAGAAATTTATAAAATCATGAGTGCTGTGGAACGAATGAACAGGGAGCGGTTATTTACACTCTCTAACAGCACTAGAACTAGGGAATGCGCCATGAAACTAATGGGTAGCAAATTTAAAACAAATAAAAGCAAGCATTTTCTCCACTCAATGCACCATTATCTTGTGGAATTTGTTGCCAGAAGATGTGGTCAAGGCCAGTAGTTTAGTTGGGTTTAAGAAAGGGTTGGACAGGTTTCTGGAGGATCGGTCCATTAGCAGCTACTAGCCAGGTAGGTTTCGGGAATGTAATCTCTTACGGTCAGGCGCTTGGAGTGAACAACAGGGAACGGATCACCCCATTGTGACCTGTTGGGTACTTCTTCCAAGTGACCGAGATTAGCCACGGTTAGAGAATGGTGCTGGGCATGATGGACCATTGGTCTGACCCAGTGTGGAACTACTTATGTTAACATTACGTGATGAAATTTAATAAGAACTGAAAATGCATCCCAGATGATATTAACTCAAAAAGGACAAAGGTGAGAGATGCTCTGAAATGGCTGATTCACTGGACAAGTCTGACCAGACCACGGAGATTAACTGAAGACCAACCGTAAGTCATCACTGACATTGCAATCCGTCTGAATTTTACGTGATTTCAAAAACTAGATTTCCCCTTTCAACCCCCCCCCTAAAAAACGCATACAAAGCAGCGCTCTCTTAAGAAAATAGATACCAAGTTCTGAACAAAGCTAATTAACATTTAATTGGAAAAGGCTTTCGTTCTCTCCCCAATGGCAGCTGCTATTGACCTTTACAAGGGTATCGTCATCAGAGAGAACACTTTACCAGCTCGTAAAGCGTCCCTACTCCATTCTGTAACCATTTCTATAAATATGAATGTGTTCACCAGAGGGTTCTCACGGACCCACTAAGGTTAATATGTTTTTAAAAGTTCCAGAAAAAGAGCCCTGAACACAATTATTCCTCAGTACTTTTTAAAACAGAAAGTAGATCTGGACTGTGCTCTCCAACCCCCACTTCACTTTCAACAATACCCTTCATTAAAAGGCTTTCAATTACTCTGCAAACATTTAGACCAAGTCTCACAACATCCCTCTGAAGAACAACTAGCCCCTTTTACAGACAGATAAAAAGAAGGCAGGCCGAATCAGGTTAAGAATGAAGGACGCAACCCAGAAGAGCCAAACACTAAGATTTTGGCTTTCACTAATAGGACACGACTCCAAAGCTTTCCATCCCAGTTGGAACGTGACATTCCTAACCAGAAACTTTATTTTCAATACTAATTTGTGGCCAAGAGTTGCAGGAGGCAGTCTCATACTCGACCAAAAAGCCCCACTGGAAAGGACTTTATAAAGCTCAATTGAACACGCTATTGACTGGGGTAGCTTTCAAGACATCTTTACTAGGTGCCTCCTAGTGCTTGGGACATGAGGACTCTTGCAGACCTTTCGAATACACCACGCCAGACAAATCAGTCAGCAGCACAATGCTCAAGCAGTTCTTAAAAGTTGGAGAAGAACTTACTGTTGCCGATCTTCCATTTTTTCAACTCGCGCCTGTATAACAGAAATTGCTTCCCAAAGGAACACTTTCTTCCCTTTCTCCCTTCTCTCACCAGTGATATTCTGGCCCTTTAAGACCGTCGTCAATAATCCATGATCCCAAGGAACAATATTTAGGCTGGAAAGACAATGAGACTACTGTAGAGTCCACAAAGAGTATTTTCTAACGAGGTGCCACCTCACTTGGCCACCCAGGAGCCATGGATCCGGCGGCCGTCTGAAGGTCGAGTGGCTGGATGCGCACTCCCCATGAGTGGCTGGAGCACCCACTCATGGTCATGCACAGAGCCATGCCAGGAAATTCAGAGTGCTCCATTTAAGACCAGCCAAATGTAGGGTGGCCACTTCCGTGGCCACAGTAGCCACGCTGGATTGCTCCCCACACACTCCACATGAGTGGGTGCTCCGGAGCATGGCCGCAAACCCCTACCACCATCACCGTGCTCATTTGAACACACTCCAATGCAAAATGGCACCCATGTTGATGTAATGTTTTCTTACAGAGGATAGATAGATCCATAAATGGCTGTTATGTTAGTTAGGGGCCAAGACCTCCCACAGACTTCTCTGAAGCAACCGAAGTGGCCACTGCTTGAGAGAGGATGCTGGGCTAGTCTGACCATTGGCCTGACCCAGTCTGGCACTTTTAATGTACTTAATAAGTTAGCTATTTTCCAGGTAAAGAGGATGCAACGTGTTACAACGTCAAAGCATTTCTAGAGGCTGTAGTGGCTTTTCTATAAACTTGCCCATAGGCAGCACATGTTGCCAGAGAAAGTTATAGAATATACTAACCCAGCCAAGAGAAAGGGTTGAACCCATCTCACTAACCACATTCAGAATTGCCCATTGTGACCTGTGGGGTATGTCTCCCAAGAGAAAGAGATTGTCCACTGTTGGAGACAGGATACTGGGCTCGACGGACCATGGGTCTGACTCCGCATGGCCTTAATGTTCTTCTGATGCTCTTTAGCACAAAGTTAGGAAAGGAACACGTTTGAGACAATGTGTCAGGCCAGCCTAGACTCTGCATACTCATTGCACTCACAAACTAGCCTAATTCCTCTTTCTATTTAGGCCACTTGCACACGAGACCATCATAGCAGGGGGATCGTGTGAAGTCCTGCTCATGTGCGCAGGGCTTTTGATAGGATTATTCCATTCCTGCCGTGATTTCAGTGATGGGAGACAGTACTGGATTTTCAGCCCTGTCTCCCGTCACTGAAATCACAGCGGAAAAAGAAAAATTGGGGCACTTACCAGTGAATTTTCTTTCTGGTAGGCTCCCTGCTTGGCACTCCTAGTCTCGGTGCGTTCTGCTCCAGGCAATCGAAAGGCAGATCTCAAATGATGAAGCCTGTAGGCAGACAAGGTGCTGAACTCTCCCCTTGGTCTTCAGTTTGATGTCTTCCAAAGCCACTATATGCAAACAAATTCATCGAGAGTAGGGTCTGAAGGCCCCAATAATATCCTAGGCACGAGCCTCCCCCTGCTGGCCGGCCCTCAAGGGAGGGCCAGAGTGCCAAGCAGGGAGCCTACCAGAAAGAAGATTCACTGATAAGTGCCCCAATTTTCTTTTGTCCTTGTGGCTCCCTGCTCGGCACTCCTAGTCTGGGATGTACCAGAGGGTGGGAGAAAAGAAAGTTGGGAGGCTCGCTTATAAGTCTGCCTCCATGGCCCTGAGGGCTCTGCACCCAAAGGCAGCTTCTGCCAAAGCCATGGTACGCATTTTGTAATGTCTGGTAAATGTGTTCAGAGAGGACCCTGCATATTTCATCACACAACGCCCTGGAGAACAGGGCCAATCGTAACGAGTGTGCCATTATCCCTCTGTTCAAGGTGCGACCTTTGGTCCTGTAGGCTTCCTTGATACAGTCCTTGATCCATCAACGATGGCTGGACACCCTATACAAGACAAATAGACTGGTGGATCTTCCCGCCATCTGTGTTCTCTTGATATATATCTTAAGTACCCTACTAACGTTGAGCTTGTGCCAAGTAGCTTCCCTGGGATGTGCAGGTTTTGGACAAAACATAAGCAGGACTACCTCTTGTGATCTGTGGAATAAGGTGTTGATCTTCAAGAAGGCGGCTGGGTCCAGCCCAAGGACCACTCTGTTCTTGTGAAATGTGAATACGTTTGGGGCGATGGAGAAGGTTCCAAGTTTGGACACCTGCCTGGTCGATGTGATTGCCATGAGGAGAAACACCTTTATGGTCAGGAAGAATGACACCGATTGGACTGGCTCAAAGGGAGGTTATGTTAAAGCTTTCAGTACCATATTCAGATTCTAGTTCAGGAACCGATTCATTGGCGATGGCGCTCTCATGCATGCTGCCTTGATGAAACGTACGATGTGAGGGTGCTTCGCGAAGACTGCAGGCTCATCTGCGCCCAGTATCGCGCTCAATGCTGAAACTTGCCTTGCCAGCATCATGGGTCTAAGGCCTAGGTCCAAGCCATCCTGAAGGAACGCGAGAACCTCTGGGATCCCAGTAGGCTTACTGCCTGTTGAAGACTTTTCACCACATGGTGGCGTAGATTCTATTTGTGGACACCTTTCTAGACGAGGGAAGAGTTTGGAGCACACTGTCGGAATATCCCCTGCGTCTTAAGGCCTGCCTTTCAGTAGCCAAGTCATCAGTTGAAAGCGGCCTGGTTCCGGATGAGTTACTGGGCCCTGCCTTAATAGGTCGGACACAAATGGCAAGGGGAGGTGTAGATGAATCTGGAGCTCCACTAGGACTGAAAATCATGGTTGTCTCGGCCAGAAGGAGATGATGAGAATTACCAGAGTACGTTCCTCCCAGACCTTGTGTAGTACACTCTGAAGAGAACTGGGAACGATGGGAAGGCATTTAGGAGTGGCTGCAGCCATGCTTGGTGTAACGCGCCGATTGCGAGTACGCCCAGGTCTCTTCCCCTTGCAAAGTATTCCAGAGCCTTGTGGTTGCTCCTTGAGATGAAGAGGTCGATGGCTGGTTTCCCCCATTGGTCCACTACTGCCTGGAATGCCTGTAGGTGGCGTTCCCGCTTGCCTGGGTCAAAGTCTTTGTGGCTCAGCCAATCGACTTCCGTGTTGTTGATGCCTCAGATGTGCGTTGCTTTAATGGATTGGATTCTGGGTTCTGCCCATGTGAACAGAGCTTGTACCTCCAGCTGCAGCAGCTTTGACCTGGGACCCCACTGGTGGTTGACGTAAGTCATTGTGGTTATATGGTCTGTTTGTATCAGGACACGCTGGCCTGAAGATCTTCCGCTCGAACGCTTACAGGGCCGGGCGTATTGCTTGCAGCTCCAGCAGGTTGATCGTGTACTGCACCTCCTGCTCTGACCATCTCCCTTGCATGCTCTCGTCCGCTAGGTGAGCTCCTCAGTCCATCAGGTTCGCATCTGTTGTGATCGTAATCCTCTTGGGCTCGGTTATCAGTACGCCCAGGTTGAAGGGAGAGCTCGATTTCCACCAGCTCAACTGCCCCATGAGGTGGGGTGAGAGGTGTATTTTCCACTTGTCTCTGTTCATTATTTCCAACTGGTAGGGGCTGAGGAATTTCTGGAGGGGGCAGAGGTGTAGCCTCACCCACTGAACTTGGTCTATGCAGGCCACCAGGGAGCCCAGTAGCTGTGTCAGAAACATTGAGACTGTTTTCTGGCGAGTCGGCTTTGATACCATTGCGAGCGTCTTCCACTGCCGCTCCGGGGACACCGCTATCCAGTCCTTCTGGGCGTCTATCACCACCCCGAGGTGCTGCAGGGTGTGGCAGGGAGATAGTCGGATCTTCAGAAAATTGACCACAAAACCATGCTCCTGCAGCAGCAGGATGGTTCAAGCCCACTGAAGAGAGCCAATCGCCCTTGGATAGAGACAGTAGGATGGATTTGGGCGTTTCCATCTTGAATCTCCTGTACTTCGTGTATCTGTTCCGGCACTTGAGGTCCAGAACTACTCTGGGATCGCCGCTCTTCTTGGGTACTAGGAAAAGTATCAAAGAGGGATCTTTCTTGCGCTGGCTGGTATTGGCTCTATTGCGCCCTAGCAGTAAAGTCGCTCTTTGGCCCGTTATGAGCTCTCACTTTACTCTGCTCAAGTCACCAGTGATTTGGGGAACTTGTTGGGGGAGGGGGCGCGCAGCTGGTTAACTATGCGGTATCCCTATGAGAATGTCCTTTACCCAAGAGTCGGTCATGGACTGTTCCTACACTTGGCTGAAGTGGGACAGTCTTCCCTCGAGGCTGGGGCCTGACTTGGGGGAGGGGGGTGCTGTGGCGGCTGTCATTGCGAGGACTTGCTTTTGCCCCCCTGATTTGCCCTCTGCGGCATATGCCGGCTTTCTTGCAGACTGCTGCCATCTTGGTTCATGGTCTTTGGATTCTTTGTGGAATCCTCTTCCTGTTCTTTCACCTGCGTCATGAAAGCAACTTGTGCCTGTCACTTGTCCTCTCCGGTTGTTCTTCCTTCTGTCGTCTGTCACCTTGCCTTCCTCCGACGACCTGGAGCCCTCTGTGGAACCTGGGGGAGTAGGACCCTTTCTTGATCACTTGCAAGTCCAGCAATTGCTCTTTCGCCTCTTGACCTTTTACGCTCTGCACTCTAGCTCCCTTGGGAGCTCGGAGTCTGAGAGCTGCTCACTTGGGGACCTATCTGACTCGGAATTGGAAGATGTGGGTGCGGCTGAGTGAGTGGAGTTAGTCTGCTGGCTCTGACTCCTAGCAGGCTGTTTTCCTTTGCCAGCTGCCCTTGAGTAGTCCTTATAGGAACGGAAGCCCAAGGCCTTCTCCAATCTCTCCATCTGTACTTGGAGTTTCTTAATTGAGTCCACTAGCCAGGATACCCTGTGGCTCGGAACAGCTCCGTCCCCCTCAGCTCATGGTCCTCACCACCTGAAGTATCGGTAGTTCAGGATTGGCGGGTTCATCCCCCTCTAGGTCCTCTGCCACGAGCTGTATGGTACCCCCTCTTAGTTCTGGCTGTGGTCTTGGGCCTGGCACCAGTCCTTTTAGAGTTGGTACATGGGGTCAGAACGGCTGCTGCGGTGGTGTCCTCTATCCCATAGTCCATTCCTCTAGTGCACATTGTGATACACTTGTAACCATGTGGAGGTTAATCAGGATGGCTTTCCTTTATAAATAGCCCCTCCCCCTGCACCGCCAAGACAGTGGCGCCCATGTCAGAGCCATGTGCTCGCATACAAAATGGCGGCTCCCACATTTTCCCATGTGGCCTATGCAAAATGGTGGCCCACCACCAGATTGCATATGCAGCAAACCCTTAACATGGCGGCGCCCATTCCACCTACGAGGCATGCAGCCACTCACAATGGTGGCACCCACAAAAGCATGTGACCAGCAGAATTTTGCCAGCCTGCGACTCACTCCGGCTTCTTCTAGGGCTATCCAACTAATAGGGGCCATGAGGTGGAATTCCCTCACCCTCTGGTTGCCAGCGGTTGCGCCACATGTGGTCACCGGAGGGAGGCAGGGAAGAAACCATGAAAGGCGGGACGCACACAGCCGTGGACTGTTGGTGCGCTACCCTCCCCACTCCTGGAGCTGCACATTGAGACGGTGAGGAGTGGGGAATGCTGACAGGGGCCTAGAACCCACGGGCAGCACTCCATGGGTCATGCTGCGACTGCCCCCAAAAGACGTGTTTCCTTCCCCTTGGATAGTAGGTGGTGGAAGGGGCTGTGGCTGATTCCCAACTATTGGGAAGAATCACCCTCCGTGGCGGGCTGTTTTGTCCCAGCGGCGCTGATCACGGATCCTTCCGATGCCCCTAGCAGGGGGGGAATGGGCGCATCGCTGCTGGCTCCTAAGGGTTGGTAGTCCCCCACCCCCACCCTGTGGCAGTCTCTTAGGGCACAAGGAGAAGGGGGGGAGGGGGAAAGGAAGGCTGAACTCTAGGCCTCCCCCCATGCTCCCTGGAGTGGGTCCTGAGCGCGCAGTCCCACGTTGTCCTTATCTCGCCAATGCTCCGGGCAGACTCGATCCAAGAGGCGGTGGTCTGACCTGAACGTGGCTCTTGCCCAAACAGAATGTATGCCTGTGGATCAAGTTCTCTCTGTTCCCAGAGGAGAGAGGGGCGATCCAATCTCCTAAAGTCCCTTGCAGAGGGGAAGGAGGAGGGGACAGGCAAGGCCAGTCTCCGCTCTCTCCAAGCCTGGCTAGCAGAGAGCCAGATGAAGAGAGGGTAAAATCTCCAGTATCCTGGCTAGGCACTCCTAGCTACAAGTTCCTTTCAAGTTGAAAAAAGTTGTTAAAAAACCCTTTAAAAAGCTATTAGGGGTTCAGAGAACCCGATCTGCTCCCGGTCAGTCTGAAGGCAGAACTTAAACTGAAGACCAAGGCGAGTGCTCAGCACCTGGTCCACCTACAAATGTCATCATTTCAGATCTGCCTTCCGATTGGCTGGAGGAGAACACACCCAGACTAGGAGTGCGGAGAATGGAGTAATAATCACGCCAACGCACACGAACGCGACTTCACACGATCCCCCTACTAGCATTTCAGCTGATGGCAGTTCCTGCCCCACAATCTTGTGTGCAAGCAACCTTTGTTTTTCTTTTTCCATCAGCAACGTTTGAGTTTGGTAGAACCACTGTAGGCTAGAATCTGGGTTACAACCCTATGTTGTTGTTTTTTTAAAGACAACTGCTATTCCTGCAGTTTCCTCATTGCCGCCAATGAAGAAAACACAAGGTCCTGGACAATATCTTAAGGTTTTTCCAGTATAACTTTTAAAGAATCAATATTAGACCGATCCACTCTCAATAGACTTTGCTGCTGTTTCCTAGCCAAAAGGAACACTTTGGGTGCAAATCCTCTACCCGCTGAAGTGAATGGCAAAACTCCCAATGAGTTCAATGGTGAGGATTGTCCTGACAAGAGACCTACAGCTAGATAGATCTCCAGTAGATTACCATGTGGGGAGGCAGCCCAACCTCTCAGCAATCGCCTCTAGGGAGCATGACCGGACACCCCAGCAAGCGTGTCTGGGGAGGAGGTGGCATAGAAGAGTTCTTCCCGTGCAATGAGGAAGACTCCTCTCCACTCCCGAGACCAGCTGCTGAGGTGCATTAGAGCCAGTGGCAGGGACCCTGGTCGATCGCCTGAAGGTGGCCCCTGGATCACGGGGATTGTATGCACCATAAAGTCTGGCCACCCCAGTTGAAACCATGTTCCAGGCATAATTTGGGGGAATGCCTGCCTTTTGGGGGCACCCGAAGGGCTACCCTAGGACCAATTGGGTGCCCCGACGCCCAAAAACACAAGCCTTCTCCCCAGAGAAACTGACATTCCCCAGCCAGGAGGGAGCACTGCAGAATCCAGCTCCGCAGCACTCCCAACTGGGGCTTGTCATTTCAAAGGCGGGCTGGGGCTTTCCCCACAGTGATCCCATAGACCCTGTGGCTAGGAAGTGGCTTTTGAAACTGACACGTGGCAGCCAAGAGCGCTGCGGAGCCCAGCTCTGGAGTAGTCCCAGCCGGGGCCTGTCACTTTCAAAAGCTGGCCGGTGCTTCCACTCCCAACAGCGCCTCTCACTTGAAGCATGTTGTGCGGAAGGTGGGGAGAAGTGGCCTTTGAAATCTTACAAGTTGGGGCCTGTCACCTCGATAGGCAGCCAGTCGGGCCCCATTCGGGAATCGACAGTAACCAAATAGGGCTGGGTTGATTTGGGCACCCCAGATTTGTCAGGGCCTCCCAATTGCAGCTCTGCTAGGGACCCATTTCCAGGGTTTGAGCAGTTACACCTGCACCAGTTACATCTCTGTAGAATACACAGTAGTTTCAAAACACAACAACCTATCCAGACTAAGTTTGTCTCTTTAAATCATGTTAAAGGTTTTAATTAACAAAAGGGAAAGGACATACCTATTTGAGAAGACGTAGCAGTGAGAAGGGAGGGAAATTGATTGGAAGAAGCTAATGAACTTTTCATACAACGTTTTCGGAAACTCGCTCAGCACCAGCAACCTCTGAAGTTCACGTGTAATCCTGAAATGTTTTTGAAAAAAAAGAAAAAAAGGAAACAGGCTTTTAAAGTCAGTTGAGCCATTGCTTAGATTAAGAAAAAGGAAACCAACTTTCAGTAACTGAATCAACTGATTGCAGTGACTGAAGGATCCACTTCAGTCTGAACAGTAGCTACAAGAAAATGGGAATTGGTGACTGCTTTAATGATATTTTCACCACCAGACAGACTCAAGTGGAAGGAATTTTAAAAAAAATAAAAATATGGCGGCATTGGGGAGAAGAAATCACTTTTTTGTATTCCCTTCAAGACATTCCTTTGGGAAGATATTGGGTTTTTTTAATAAAAAGAAAACCTAGGAACACACATTTGGTTTGGGGATTTTGAAAGTAGAGTCACTTAAAATGAGGACAGATGTAGGTTACGCTTGTCTTAAAACAGGGAGACGATAGGACAACCCGAAGTTATCCTAACCTTTTCTGCAACATTGGAATTAGGATTACGCAGGCCCTCCTCTATGTAGAGACAAAGTAATACAGATGCCAACTTTTATTGGACCAATTTGCGGGTGAGGGTACGCAAGCTTTCGAGCCACCCAGGACTATCTGCTTGGCTCCAAAACTTGCATGCTGACACCAACAAAAGTTGGTCCAATGAAAGGCAGCATCCGAACTACTTTGTCTCCATATACTTGAGACCAACATGGCAACCACACCCGCTCTATCGAGCCCTTTACACAAATCATTACCCAGAAACAGGATACGTTTAGCATACCTTTGTTCTGGAGTTGGGAGGTTCACCTTCAAGTAAATCTCTACTGGGAAACTCATCTTGACCACAACAGATGCAACACATTGGCTGTTTTTACACGGACGCCCTCCCCCAACAGGGTGTGTGGTGGTGGTGGAGTTGTCCGTGTAAATGCCATGGCTGGGGGGGGGGGCGGGATGTGTGGGCGCCCATGGGGCCACCACGGGCAGTGGGTGGAAGTGTGCACGCGCTCCCGCGCAACACCCACAGATTCATCTAGCAAACCGGGGGCAGCTCCGTGGGGAGAGATGGGCGTGCACCCTATTCTCCCACCCACGCGGTCTGTTTAAAAATGGCCATTAACACGCAATAGTAGAAATTCCGCTGAAAGCCACCATTTTACTAGCTTATCTCAATCTCATTCCTTACCTAGCCATTAGATCAGGTACAGCCGTCTTCACAGATGTAAACATACCAAGGTTTTGCCAGCTCCTGATGCAAACATACAGTTTATCATTTACATATTTTTGAAAGACTGGTTTTAAAAAGACAAAAGAAAATGGTTTCTACTGAACAGAAAAGAAGTATTTAAGGAAAATATATCCAAAAATATATGCTGCACTAAAAGCTTGGGATGCAAAATACGCTAGAAATATAGCAGAACCAAGTAAACTTTTGGGAAAAGTCAATAGAAGGCAGGGTCCCATTGTGCCCACAGAGATTCCACAAGCACGCTACCATGGAATCCAGATACCTGGAACTTTGTGTTAATCGAGTTTGAGTTCTCTCCAATTCCTTCCCAGCCAAAGGTCAATACAATGCAGTGTATTGTAAGACACAGGTGTTGAATTTTCATGTAGTTCTCTTGAAACAGACTCAGGGTTTGTCGGACGCGACTGAGACAGATAAAACTGGCATTCGCTCCCTGAAGACCAGATTCCTCCATCTGTACTATGCTCAATAAGCCCAGTCTTAAGACGACAGTATGGCAAGACTGTCTGCACAGAGACCGCCCCTGCCAGCTAAGACTGTGGGCGTCTCAAACAAAACGCAAATGTAGGCATCTGGGGCAAAGAAAACAAGATGGACAATCTGGGGCTCAATCTCACTTACTACACTCCAGATTCCTCTGTCTCCAATGAGCCCGACAAGCCCAGGGTCTTGGCTGACTGGGCAGCAGAGCTAGTTGTTCATAGACATAGCTCAGCCATGCTGTCAGTCAAGAATCACGATGACCATCCCATCATTTCTATTGACTTGGTTATCGATTACAGCTTTAATAAAGATCCTTTCAGGCCTTCCCACACACCCCACGGCCTCCCAAACATTGGGCAGCATTTACAATTACTATGTTATCACAGAACACGGATTCCTGAAAATAGCAAATAAACACACTGAAGTCACGTTCACGTCACTAGGATTTCTGATAAATCGATTCTCCCTATGTGGCCAGAGAAATTGGACTTGAACTGGCTCCACTGTAACACCATGTCACCACTACTTGACAAGAGCTTATAATCCAAACACGGGGAATACAATTATCCCTTGGCTACAGGCGGGGAGGGGGAGCTGAGGAACAGATGTTACATGGTGATTTCCCCAAACTCATAAAGGAAGCCTGTGGCAGAGCTAGGAATTGAACCCACGTCTACCAGTCTCCAGTGCGGCCTCTTAACCCGCAAGGCTCCCACCCAGTGTTCTAGATTTGGGGAGGAGTTTCTCAACTCCAATTTCTCTCCCCTTTTGATTTCTAGTTTTACCACAGTTTCTAAAGCATTTGGGGATAGGAGGCGTAAGAAAGGCACAGCAGTAGCAAAAGAAATAGGCCAGTAGGTTGCTGAAAAGCCGAGTATATGAAATAGAAACGCGGAGAATATGAAAGGGGAATGAGGAGCCGGGCTACTTACGAAGCAGGGTCCTTGTGAAGTGCGATTTCTTTGGCAGCTCCCAAGAGCATCACGGCTACAGATTTGGGGTTTTTCCCTTCTGCTTCCCTTATGAATGCTGTTACCAGATCGTAAACAGGAGTATACCTAGGGGAGGACAAGTCTGTACGATGGAAGTGTCTTTTGCCTGGAAATGGCTATTTTGAACAGAACCCCGTGGATTTACAAAAAGGTAGTCAGGAGTTTAAGGAGTTGCCTTGTTGCTAGATTTCAGACGCTTTCCAGAGAAAAATATAGTGCTGTCATTTATTCCTCTGACCACTACGCATAAGGATAAAGACAAAATGGGTCATAGGAATAAGCGACCACCTTGTACATTATTAAGTGAACAGAAGGCAGCACTTTAAATACGAAGATCCCTCCTCCCACCATAAGGAAAGTAGTAAAGACTCACACGCATAAAGAGTTTGCATCAAGCTTCCAAGAATTATAAACAAAGGGATGAGCAAAAATTGCCAACATGTATTGCCAAATATTGCCAAACCTTAACAGATTTATTGTCTTGCTGGTCATCCAAGCAAGGACTGTTGTCTGCTTAGATCATTCTTTGATGCCTTTTGCCCCTAGTACACAAGCTACGTGCAGTATGAACCGTTTTATTTATTTTAGATAAATAAATAAACCCAGATAAATAAATAAATAAATAAAATAAATATTTTAGATAAATAAGTCTTGGCTCACCTTCTTCCGCTCTGTTGATATCACCACTCTCATCCTTGGTGACTTCAACACTCATGTTGATGACCCATCTCAGCCCTCAGTCTCTCGCTTCCTCTCCCTAGCCTCCTCCTTCAACCTCCACCTTTGGACCAACTCCCCCACCCATACTAATGGCCATTCTCTTGATCTTGTCCTCTCTAGAAACTGCTCTGTC
>QEPC01010859.1:18956381-19031072 GCA_003113815.1 Sphenodon punctatus | reverse complement strand
GGGCGGGGCCATGCGGCCGCACGTCGTGCCGCGCGGCCCCGCCCCCTCCCGGATTCCCCGCCAGGATCCCCCCGGCACATCTGATATGGCGTGACGGGGTGACCCCGGCGGGGAATGAAAGGGTTGTTTTCGGTACGGGGCCAAGCGACCCCGTAATGTCTGAAAACACCCACTGTCCCTACAGTCTCTTGGTTGCAATCCAGGATTTTCTGGGGTCGAAGTGGATCCCCAGTTTCTCCAGAGGGGTTTAATTCACCAAAGAAATTGGGGCTACAGCAGAAGTAACCGGGCCACATTGCAAATGGTTTGGGGGGAAAGAAGCTCCCCTGTCCCCTGTCTGATGCATTCACAGACTCTGCAGGGTGTCTGTAAGGGTCATGGATGGGGCATATGGCACCTTGCGTCTTACGTGAGCGACAGGTTGGGAGGAAGATGCTCCCCACCTCAGCAAAGCAACGGCCAAGAGGGCTCAATTTAAGAAACAGACAAGTGCACATCCATTTTGGGAACGTCTTCAAAAATCAGTTTGCGTTTTTCTTCCCACTCCCCGCACCAAGAGCAGGATCGATCATGGGGAGCCTGGAATATTAAGAGGTAGGGATGGGCGAACAGAACGCGGTTCGGATGTTCGGTCGTTCAGTTCGAAACCCGAGTTTGGGTTCGATGGTTCGGTTCAACCGAGTTCGGTTTGGCCGAACTTAGCCAAACATTCAAAAATAGTGAAATCGAAACCAAAACAAAATCGAAACCAAAACCTAATTTTCGGCCCTGGAAAGACGTTTTTCTTGCCTCCAAACTCGACCTAATTGTTCGATCGTTTGAGAGTTCGGTTCGGACTGAACTCCGAACATCCAAACCGCGTTCGCCCATCCCTATTAAGAGGGAATCCCTGAAACATTATCAGGGCTCTTTGACACCTTACCTTTCTTCCCCCTGGCTCTCCGCAGAGCACATTTTCCTGGCCTTAAAAAGCAGAGTGGAAATAATAATGCTATCCGCGTTGGGTTCCCTGAGAGCCTGACACATCTCTAACGCCAGGCCGATTGAGTTGCCTCCATTTTAATATCTGGTATTTTAACAGGGGGGTTCTTTTAGACATTTAATGAGTTTTTATTCCCTTTTGTGTATCAGACACTTCTGTCTGACCGACAGTTTTATACACCCCCTGTGGAGTAATATGAACAGGCAGGACAACTTTTTATTCCTGTGGCACAGCTTCCCCTGCCAACATTTTTGTCTTGCCTGGAGGAGAGGATGTGCTTTTTTGACCCCTTCCTCACTGCCGCCTCCCTCCCACCTCTCCACTCTGTGTTCCCCTTTCTCCTGCCCTTGAGCATTTGAGGTTTTCTCTGGTGCAAAAGCAGGAACAAAACCAGCCTCATGCCGCAGGACTTAAAACTCATGTGGTTTTTTAGTCTGGGGAAAGATAAACAAAATGTGCTGCTTAGTTCATCAGGCCTGCTGCAGTAGCAAACCATCACACTCGCTTCCTTCAGAAGGGCCTGATCCCGCCTTTTTGCTTTGATTCCAGTGGGCATTTACACACGGGAGAGAGCCTAAACCTCCACCCCTCTTTCTCTCATTTATTGGGCATGTGCCTCTGTAATGCTTGCTGTTAGTTACAAAAAATGAATGGAGACCCATTCATGTTTGTAACTAATGTTATGAAAACGGATGAATCCGTTTTTGTTTTAAAAATTTTTTAAAAACCCTGCGCATGCACAAAATGACTGCCAGGGCCGTTCTGAGCATGCGCACCCTTTTCCAAAATGACCATTTTGCACGTGCACTGTGATTGTTTTTTAAAAAATAAAAAATAAAATAAATTTAAAAGGATCACTGTGCGTGCACGAACGGTCACCAGACAAAATGCCAGCACCATTTTGGGAAAAGGCGCACATGCGCAGAACAGCCCGACAGTCATTTTGTGCCTACGCAGTGATTTTAATTCATTTTTAATTTTAAAAATGGTGGGGAGGGATGAGAACGGTACAGTCGTTTACGAACTCCCCCCCAAAACAAAGGGGTTTTTGTAAACAAAAACAAAAATGGTAGGGGTGCCTTCTGCACTTCCCTGGATTGTGGAGGGAACAGATAGTTATTTGAAAAGGAGGCAAGTCTTGACAACAGTCTGAGCAACCGGAGTTTGGTGAAAAGCAGAGCTGAAGTGAAAGGGCATTTTCACACAGGACACACTCCACCCACTATACATGTTACAGGGCACCCACAGGGCAACACTGCAGCCCTGTAACATGTATAGTAGGTGGGGATGTGGGTGGGTAGTGGGTGGAGAGTGTCTCGTGTGAAAACCCCCAAAGTCTGTGAAAATGGAATAAATCTGTTCAGTTTGTACGATTTGAACCAAACCTGACAAAGTAGATGATTAAGCCCTCATCACGGCAACTGTCAGGAGCAGAGCTAAAATGGGTACCCGCAAAAATTGGTATACCCATCCATTTTCTGGTACATGAAAACTTAGGGTGCTTTTCAGCACCTGAGAGGGTTTTTGATCAGTTCCTCGAAATGTCAAAATACTGAGAAACCAGTGTACCGAAAGACCAGTTTCATCCTGATTTTTGACTTATGGGTATTTGGGGGGTTTGGGGTAATTTCGGGTACTTGAAAAACCAGCAACTGAAATTTAGTTTTTTTGCGTACTGGATGGGCACCAGATTTCAGGCACCGTTTTCGATACAGTGCCTGAAAAGGTGAGTATTACCCACAGGTGCCAAATCCAGTATCCATTTCAGCTCTAGTCAAGAGCAAGCTAATGAGAGGGCCATACTCTGGGTTCCAATCCAGGGCTTCCATCAGAAAGGATGATCCAAAGGACTTCGTCAGGTCCATAGTGGGTGTCAGTACCAGGAAAGCAGTCCGGAAGGCAGGAGGGAACCAGGTAGGCCGCAAAGAGGTAAGGTGCGGGGGGGGGGGGCGAGGTGTAACGTGCCTGTCCACCTCGTCGCCCCCAGTGCAGGTGAAGTAGTGATTGCAGACAGAAGGGCCCCTGGCCATGTGCTGCTNAATGGATAGTTTTTTCCAGCTATCCAGTGGCAGAGCCCTGCAGCCCTCTGACAGTCTCAGAGCTATGGCCCCAATTACTAGGTGTGGGACATGGGGCCTTTCTTCAGTTTCGTTCCCCCCTGCCTCCCCCCCACAGCCCATGGGGTGCTTACAAAATAAGAGCTCTCTATAAAACGTACAGAAAAATACATAAAAGTCCTCTAAGCCCCCCCAAGCTGTTCAAAAATTACTCACCCAACCTCTATCCCTTCCTGCCAAATGCTTGGACAGAAAGCAAGGTCTTACACTGCCTTCAGAAACTACTCAGGCTTGGGCTTTGAACCACAAGGAAGGGCTTTCCACAGCACCCAGGGTGTGGTGAAGAAAGCTGCGGCAGCCCGATTCCCGCGGCCTCGTGGCAGGCAATTGCCACTGCCACACTGCGGGGCCAGTGCGCGGAGCCGGACAGATGGTTGCAGTGAGGCTGGGAAGACCGACTGCTGCAAGAGCTGCCGCCACAACCAGGGTGGTCTCCAGCGTCGGCTACACGAGTGGGCACCCAACCCTCCCCCACTTCCCTTCCCCAGCCCAACCAAGCGCCCACCCCCAGCTGTGATGTGGCCACGCGCAACGGCTGTTCAAGGCCCCGCAGAGGTGCTCCCCACATGGCGGGGCAAGCACAGCCCAGGCACACGAGCTTTCCCGCCTTGGGCAGCGTTACCCCAGTTGGCATAATGCCGCCCAAGGGGTACTCTGGGGTAGGAGGGAACATCTGGCGGGCACTAGTCACACAATACACCGCATCATGTGGCCCGGCTGCCCAAGGCATGGGTGTGGCTTCACTCCATGGGACCAGCCAAGAGCATCTCTGTGATCCCTTGCCATGGGAACATAGCTGGCAGATGGTACCCGCAAGAGCCAACCACAGAACAATGGAACATTGATGGAAGAAGGGATGAGACCTCTGATTGTCAGTGGTTCAGAGTCAGTAGGAGGGAATGGATCACTTCATTCTGACCTGTTGTGCACTAGGCCTGAAACAGCAAGCCGCTGTTCCTCAATGAGCAGCACGGTGCAATAGAGACATTCATTCAGTTAGTTTCATTCCGCTACTTCCACTGTTCCGCCACTTTCATTCCGCTACTTTTACCGGCTCTGAAAATAGCGGAACAATGTTTGTTCCAACAGATTTGATCTTCCGCAATTTCCACCAGCACTGCGAAGGAGCAGAACAGTGTTTCTTCTGACGGTTTCCAAAATTATTCCGCCAGTCTCCGAATTATTTATTTTTTAATTATTTAAAATTTATATCCCGCCCCTCCTGCCCAGAGGGCAGCCCGGGGTGGCAAACAACATTCATGAAAATAGTATAAAATTTTAAAACAATTAAAAAATACAATATGTGGGGAAAACCCCCACCCCCGAAATGCCAGTGGAATTAGCGGAATGCCGGCGGACAAGCTGCGGAAAGTTGCGGGCATTTCCAAAATGGCGGACTGAATAGTGGGGCGGAAAAAGGAGTTGCCGCTTCAGCACTGTGCGCTTCCTTGACGCAATCAAAATTGGCCATCGTCAGAGACAGGATGCTGGGCTGGATGGACCATTGGTCTGACCCAATCTGGCACCTTTTATGTTAACATTTGAAATGCTTTACAATGTAAAAAGCAGGGTGTGGGGCCAGGAGACAGGGTCATTATTTTTTTTTGCTTTTGAAAATCTCTAGAAGCATGGCCTTTTCAGTGCTTTGAAGTTTGGGGCATAACTGTTATTAGAAAACCTGGTGTTACCCTCTTAGGCAACTGGAATGTTTAGGGCATTTCTCATGCTTCATTAGAAGGGAGTAATTGAAGATACATTTAAAAACCAACAACAACACGAGTGATTAAAATGTTCCATATTAAACATGGCTAGATTTTTTTCTGTTTAAATTATTATTATTATTTTATGTTGCAGAGAACTTTTGCTCATCTGTTGAGAATTAGGAGTTTATTATTCTTGTGGAAACTAATCCAAATTGCCCCTTCTCCGCAGTCTGAAAATTAAAGGGCTACTTAATTCCGTTCTGCAGATTACAAACTTGGTGGCATAACTCTGAAACCAGGAGTATTATATCCCTTTTGCATTCAAGAGCTGCCAATAATTTAAGTCAGATATTTCACATCTGGCATTTTTATATATTGTCTGGCTTATGCAGTAACTTTTCCCTCCCCCTTAGCACCAAGAGAAGTTTGATTGTTGACGCCCTCCCTAGGATAGCTTTATCCAGTGATTTTTAACATGATTGGTGGGATAACAACGGAGGAACCAGACGTGATTTTGTTTCTTTTTTAAAAATAATAATACTAAAACGACCCACATTCTTGATTCAGTCCCTTAAATAATTTAATGTTATTGTCTTCGATAAATGGGGGCCTGTTTCTTTCCATTAGGAAAACCTCAAAAACGGGCCAGGGATGGGGCTTTGAGTGACAATTAAATTCAGCTAGGGAACTCACTGCCATTAGATGTTGTGAAGGGGGCAGGGATGGGCTTTGAGTGACAATTAAATTCACCTGGGGAACTCACTGCCATTAGACGTTGGGTATTTTCAGACGTTACGAGATCACGCTCAACCACAGTCAATACCCTGTGGTGGGGAATGGCCCCGTAACGTCTGTTGGGGAACCGGAAGTTCCACCCCCCCAGATGTTTGCCACGGTCAATCGCAGCGGGGAATCAGATTCACCACGCGATCGGCTGGACCGGCGCCGATTGCGTGGTGAATGTGATTCCCCGGCGCGATGAAGGGGCCCGTCTCGTCTGGATGGAAACCACGGCCTGGCGGGATTCCGGGCCGTGGTCAATTTGGGTGGGCGGCGGGGAAGCGTGGGGGGGGCGTGGCCGGGCGGCCGCACGTTGTGCCACGTGGCCCCGCCCCGTCCCCGATTCCCCGCCGGGATCAGCCGGAACGTCTGTTGGATGACGGGGAATCGTTTGGGCGAATGCTGCCCCGTCTCGTCTGAAATCACCCATTGTGAAGGCTGATCTTATAAACTGGGCACAAAAAAGGACTTCATTAGGTCATGGAGGTTCAAGGATTTGGGTACTCGCTGACTTCTGTGCATGGCTGGCCTTACTACAGGGCGTCCATCCAAGCCCTACTTTTTCTGGGGGGCCCCATAGTGACCCCTGTCTTCACAAGGGCAGGGCATGGAGGCCCCATTCCCTCCCAGCAGGGCCCCAAGACCACCTTTAGGGCATGGACTACAACTCCCATAATTCCATGGGAGCGCTTCTGCAAGGAGAGCTTCCGGCACAAGGAGCAGGCAGGACCCCGAGTAGCCCCCGGACGTGGAAAGGCAGCTGTTGCGTCCAAGTCCTGTGACGTATTAAACATGAGGAAATGTGCGGCGGCTATACAGTCGTGTCAACATGCATTTTATTTATTTATTATTTATTTTTAACAATTTTTAAAGCATTCAGCCATCCCTCTCCGTTGCATCGAACGGCACCCAGGGACACGTCCATGAAGTTGAGACATTGCAGATGCACGTGCCTGGCTTACGTACGGGGGAAAGAGGCCTCTAAAGGCCCCCCCCCATAACTAAGCTAAGATGAAAACAATTTTCAAAATATCATCACTTCATGTAGGCTGAGAATTCTGCTTCCGGGCACAGCTGGAGTTCAGACACGGCAGCTCAGTTCTGGAGTGTCATTAATCATCAATTAGGGCACATTTCAGGCAGCAACTGGATCTCTACAATCTTTAAAGCCCTCTGTGACAGAGGGACCGGGTCCTGCAAGCACTTTGAGGAAATCCACTCTGATCACTCGGACAGTGTCAGAGCTATGGCTCCAATCCCTAGGGTTGGGACACGGGGCCTTTCTTTGGTTTCATCCCCCCTCCTCCCACCCCCCCAGTTTTTGGATCCCTGTTTTTCAGATCTTTCCATTTTGGGTTTCAGATTACGGTTCTGTTACTTTCCCCATTTAAGTCATTCAATCCCCATTCCCACTACCGGCCTCGGAGGGTAGGGGTGAGGATCAGCGTCCTCACCCCCTGGGACCCATCTTTACCCCCACCCCCCGGGACCCTGCCAGCTGGCATGTACTTACTGGTCCAGGCCTTGGAGGATGGGGGTGAGGAGCTCCCAGCCCAGTCTTCTCTGCTGCCAGGAGGCCAGCTGGGGCTGTCTCCACTGCCAGGCGACCATGCTGGAGCCAGCACAGCTGTGGGAGGCCTGGCAGTGGCAGGCCTTCTTCCCAGGGCACGCTGCCGGAGCTCTCTGCTCAGGCAGTGGACATGTGCAAAATGGCCACCAAGGCCACTCATAGGTACTGTCCAGTGTACACGGAGTCCCACCTCCACCCTCCAAGGCCAGTAGTGAGCTCTGGAGAATGGGGGTGGGGGAGGTTAGACCCTGGTTCCCTTTCAAATGGGAAGATTTCCCATTGACGTCTTTGGGAAGATACAGAACCCAAAATTGGGAACCGTAAAGGCCCACTTTTTGGATCCTTTGGTTTTAAATTGAAAGAGCCATTTTTGGACTGTATCGGTTAACACTGAAATTTCCACCCCTACCAAATACGCTGTCGAGCTGGACAGGGCAACTCAAAGGTGTGTTTGAGTCTGGCCTCCACCCCCCCTATAGCCAGCCCAGTCCACCAGTTAGGGGAATTCTCCCATTAATGGGTGGGTCCCAGTGATTACCACCCCAAACATAAATTTGGCCCCCTTGGGCTCTCTAAGGGTATTTTTTTAAAACAACAAAGCAATGGGGGTGGGGTGTCCATGGCTGCTGAGTGGCACTGCCGCAGAGCCCCCACGCAGGTGGAGTGCATGGGGAGGGATTGAAACAGGCAGCTCCCAGCATAGCTACCTCCGCCACAGAGGCAGCCACCACACACTCTATCTACCACGGACCAGGGGGGAGGTGGAAAGATTCCGGGATGGCTTTTGCAATTGACAAGTCCTCCAGCATGAATGCTGCGGAACCCAGGCTCTCCAGCACTCCCGGCCAGTTCTTGTGATTTGCAAAGGCTGTGTTACCTGCTCACGGTGTCAATGAGCGGCGGACCAGTCTACTGGCGTGGCCGGCCACCCCAGTTCATCCGGGCAGGGGCTCCGTGGCCTCCTGTTGCCACAGAGTTATTTGGCATGGGAGTGTGCATCCCCACCCTCCCCACTCCACCTTCAGATGGGTGGCGGGCTCCACGGCTCTTGGATGGCCATGCCGCGTAGCATCTCATCTAAAAACACCCTCGAAGTAAGGAACAGTCCCACCTGAGTCCTGTAGGCAGGCCTGTGAGGCAGTCAGGGGTTCCTGTCTACTATGGATTGTCCCTTGGCCCAGGCAGGGGTCCATCCAGGCTCCTGCTCTACTCTGCTCATCCCAGGCCTCTCTCCACCCTTTGCACATCACACTCCCCTTCTGGGATGCAGACTTTTCTTGCCTCAGCCAGCCCTGGGTTGCTGGAGTCACAGGCTTAAAGGGCCAGAAACCCCGAGCTGCTCTACCCTGCCACCCCGCCCCACCCCCCACTTCCCTCCATTGTTTCTCCTTTTTTGGATTTTCAGAAGCCCTAAATAACCCACGCGCCCAGCCCCCACTCCTGTGCTCCCCTGCCACTATCAACAGTTACCCGTCACCTATGTCAGTATAAGTGGTCAAATTCATCTCTGGAGAAAGCCTGTTGTATTTGACTCTATCAGGGTGGAAGTGCAGACTGTGTGCCTGCACAGGATCCCACATCTCAGAGGTAGAGGTGAAATGGGTATCCACAACAATGGGCATCCTGGTCAGAATTACCGTACCCGTTTCAACCTGGTAACATCGGATACTAATTGGAACCCAATTGGGTGCCCCACAGGCTCCCTGATGTATCAATTGACCCACCTCCCATACCAATTTAGCCATTTTCTGTTACCAAAATTGGTTGGTAAAATGGAAAATTGGTAACAGTAACACCCAATATTTCAGGTAATAATGGCTGCCTGACTTGGTACCTGGGTACCAATTGGGCCCCGGTCAGACTACCCGAAATTGAGGGCATTACCCGTGGGAAGCAGGGTAATGCGACATTACAATGCTTGGAAAGATCGTACGATGCTTTTGCGACATTACGATGTTTGGAAAGAGACATGGTGACGTCACAAAGGGGAAGGGCTAAAAGACTCTTCCCCCCTCCTGTTCCCTTGAATTGAATTCTGCAGGCACTCTTGCACAGGGACCCCACTTCATTGTCTAGAATTTTAACCTAGATGCACGGGTGAAAAAAAGGGAAAGGGAGAGTTCGGGAGAAGGGAATCAAATGACATGCCCCCCCCCCCCCCCCCAGTATTGGGCAGTAGATACGGCTGAAATGAGAAGCAATTTTTTTTCTCATTAAAATAGTGCAAGAATCAAGAATTGTCACCGAGATCTCAGGACAATCTCAATAGCAGACTGAGCTCTTGGTCAAGAATTTTTTCTCAAAATACTTTTTACCGCTAACCACAATTTACCGTTTACCATATACTAATTTACTGTGTACTGCTTACCATGTACTGTGGTCATCCCAGTAGTGTGCATGCACAAAATGCACTTCTTCATGCGCATTACCAGGATGAACACGGTACACGGTAAGTGGGGCACGGTAAATTGGTATATGGTAAACTGCAGTAAACGGTAACAGCAAATGGTATTTCGCGAAAAATTTCTCAACCGAGAAATGTTGAGAATCATCATTTTTCTCGATTATCGTTTCTCGCTTAAAACAAGTCAACAACCGTGATTCTCGACAATAACTGAGAAAAACTCAAGCTTGACTTTCAGCCCTAGTAGCAGAGGACGCTCCTTTCTTTCATTTTAGCCCCGTGCAAATCTGGTGATTCTGCCCATGTCAGGATTGTCAAAGGCTGATATTAAGGAAGAGGGGAGAGGGTGGATTGTTGTCTCTGGATTGCTGTCTCTGCTACGTCCCTCTTCATTGACATCTGGATCTCCCAACAGCTGGACAAGAGCGTGAAACCACTGGCATTTAAAAAAAAAATTCCCCCGAGAGGGGGGTTTGGCGTCAGAGCTCTGGGACTCAGTGGAGAGAGCTGTCTGTCAACACTTTGTTGGGGGATGGGGGTTATTACTCCACTGTTTAGTAGGGGTGGCCATTATGGATTCGTATTAATCAGTAACTGCTCGTAACAGGCAGTTATGGATTAATCCGTAACGAACCGCAACAGTGGCAACATGCCTGTTGCAGATTCATATTCAGCGAATAAAAATAAAATTTAAAAAATAATTGCACATGCCCCAAATGGCTTCTGTACCATTCTACGCATGCGTATCCTTTTCCAAAATGGTGGCAGCAGCATTGCTGCCATTTATTGCACCACTTTGCACATGCTCAGACCAGCTGCCCTTTTCCAAAATGGTGGTGATGCTGACGGTGCCCTTTTGGGAAAGGGTGTGCATGCACGAATGGGATGGCAGGCACGTGTTCATGCGCAATGATTTTTTTTGTCTCTTTTTCTACATTTTACATTTTTAAGTCATTAGAGAGAGTGTGATTTAAATACGGAGCTGTAATACAAATCCGTAAATTGCCGATACAAATCTGTACATGGATCTGAATCTGTCATTTCCTCTGGAGGACCGCCTCCTACTGTCTAGCAATGAAACTTTGTCTGTTCCAGGGAGCTCACGCTGCCAAATTAAAACCTGTCCGCTTCACACTCAAGGGTTTTTTGTTTTGTTTTGTTTTGGGTTTTTTTTTTTACTTGTCTTTGGCAGGGGCTCTGATCTAACAGGTTCCGCGTAGCTGCTAGACATCTTCCGAATAGTCTCCCCTGTGAATTCTAAATTTCAATCACAGCCTCTAAATTTTCATTAAGAGCAGTTGCACGGAGAGAATGATGGATTAGATTTTATTGCTGGAAAGTCTCCAGATAAAATTAAAGTGCTCCTTTTCTTTCTTTCTTTCTTTTTGTTTTTTGTTCACTGAAACCTTTGCCTTTCCCACTGTGGTGCCCTATAAATAGAGTATCAAATAATTTTTATTCTTTTGAATTCTACCATCCCCACCACGCTCCGTGCTTACTCGAAAGCAAGGGCTGTGTGACCCCCTTCCACTTCCTGGATCTGGCCCTTGGCTCCCGTTCTTACTTCCAATCACGTAAAGAGTGAGCTTAGGAGAAGGGAGCAGAGTGGAGGGCAGACACACAAGGAGAGGGGACAGATCCATGGCACAGACCCATGATCTGGGCCCTCTTTTTTGTGTGCCCCACCCTTAAACACCCCGGACCCCCAACTTTTATGCAGCCCTTGGAGCGTGTAAAGTGGCTCCTGGGAGGGAAAAAGTTCCTCACCCCTGTTCTAATTCCTGACTGCTTTGGTGTCTCTTCAAGATACAACTTTCTTGGCTAACAGCACCGTCCGAGTCTAGACAATTTTGCGTGGGCGATACGTTAAGAGCCCTTGTTAGGAAGGGGACTGGCATCCCCTCCTCTCCGCCCTAGTGAAAATTTAAGAAGGTTGATTAATCATAAGTCTTTTAATTACAGTGATGTCTTTTGCCATGGTGAAACTGGTTATCATATTAGCGTCTCTCTCTCTCGCTTTCCTCTCTCTGACCCTTTTTACACAGACACTCTGAGGGTGATTTTAGATGATACGGGCCTCCCTCTAACTTCAGTCAGTCCCCTGTGGTGAAGGAGAGGCCCGTAACATCTAATGGGGGTCCCGCCAGAGGTTCGCCCCAGTGAACCTCCAGCGGGAATCAGATTAACCACGATTCCGGAGGTGAGGCCGGCCTCACCTCAGGAATCGTGGTTAACGCAACTATGATCCGGGATTGGCGGAACGTAACATCTGTTACCTCCGCCGGATCATAGCCCAGACCACGCCGTGAAATCAGGCGCAGCGGCCGGATTGGCCGCTGTGCCCGTCCGTCTCCCCGAGGGTGGGCAGCCGGGGGAGCGGGGCTGTGTGGCTGCATGTCGCGCCGTGCGGCCCCTCCCCGATCCCCTGTCGGAATCAGGCCGGCACATCTAAAGGACGACTGGCATGATTCCGGTCCGGGATCCGAAACGGATCCCGGACCATGGTTAGAGTGAGGCCCATATTGTCTAAAATCACCCTAACACCGATAAAATAGGTGTTACATTTAATTATACATGTTTCAGGGCTACAGGTGTGCTCTATGGGTGCCCTGAAACATGTATAATAAAATGAAACACCCATTTTATTGGTGTTAGAGTGTCTGTGTGAAAAGGGTCTCTCTCTCTCTCTCTCTCCTTCCTTCCTCTCCATTTTCAGTGTCTTGCCCTTTCCTCTGAATACATTTAATCTCTTCAGATTGCTAAGAAATGAGACAATGCTTTGGGGCAGCCTGTAATCATGCGACTGGCGTGGAGAAGGTTCCTGTTCAGAACCAGCCACTGTTTCAAATTGCCAAATTCTGGTAAATTGTAATCTGCCATCGCTGCCCCTGGCCGGTCAATGTTTATAACAGATGCTATTTCTTATCATAGGGAAGAAAGAAGGAAAAAAGAAAAAGATTGCACACTGCTAGGACTAGGACTTCTAATCCGTTTGAGATGCTTTTAGTCTGTCATTTTGAAGTGAGAAAGTAAGAGCCGCGCAGGCAATTTGGTAGGAAGCCTTCCAAAGCTGGCAACGATGGCATGATTCATCTTGGTGTCAGCTCATTCAAATTAAATTCCTTGGGGTTTTATCCAGCAAAGGCTCCAAACAACTTTCAAGCAGTTCACCCTACCCCCGCTGCTTCCACTTCACAGCATCTTAAATTAATATGGCGCGGAAAGGCTGGGATTGGATAGAGACAGAAGCTGCTATAGCTTCCTTTCCTGCACCTTTTTTTCTGTCTGCTTTGTGACAATTGCGTGCACAGGCGTGAGCAAGGTTCTTAACCCCACACGCCATGCACAAGCAACCCACGTGCATCCCCAGTATGAGGAATATAATGCAGTCATGAACCACGCAACCGTGCACGCACCCATGTGTGTAGGTTTAGGGCCGACCCCATTCACAGAAATTCGGACCAACGCAGAACGTAGAACCAGAAGCAAAGGAAGAGAAAGTATTAGAGGAACCAGCCAGACTCACCATTATTACTTGTTAGGACTGGGACTCCGGGGAGAATTTCCAATTTGGACTTTTCGGTTCTTTCGTAATTTCAGATCTTGAATCGGAGTCGGATTTTTTCGGATTCAGAATTTTTTGCATGCGTATTCCCCCATTGAAGTCACTGGGAACAAACTGCAATGTTCATGATCTGAATCAAAAGATCGGGTGATTTCAGACGAGACGGGGCGGCATTTGCCCCGTCCCGGAATCACCCACATGATTCCCCGCCGGGATCACTCCGGCACATCCAACAGACATGCCGGCTGATCCTGGCAGGGAATCAGGGAGGGGGCGGGGCCGCGCGGCGCAATGTGCGACTGCATGGCCCCGCCCCCCCATCGCCTGCCCTCTGGGGAGATAGGTGGGCGCCGCGGCCAATGCAGCTGCAGCACCCGCCCAATTTGACCACGGCCGGGAATCCCACCGGGGATTCCGGGCCGTGGTCACTAGCCAGATGTGACTTTTTGTTGGTCCCGCCAGGGATCTCTTTGACCACGCTTTCAGGAATTGTCCGGCAGGGAGTCCCAGGAGCGTGGTTGAAATTGACCCCATGTGGGAATTGACCGTGGCGAACATCTGGCCGCCGCCAAACAGACGTTCAGGGCGCTTTGACCCCATGTGGCTATTGACGGGGGTTCACTGTGCTCTCGTAACATCTGAAAATACCCATCAATGTAAAAGATCCAAATCGCCCCAAACCAAAAAAAAAAAGATCAAAAATTTCAGATTAATCTAAATTGGCCATTTTTTGGGTTGATTTGGTTCTATCCGAATCCGGAACCTTGTTCTAACATGCATCATTCTAGAGCAAACCTGATTAGAACACAATATGAGGCATTATTATTATTACTGAGTATTTAATTATTAGGGTTGAAACGCGATCTCGAATTTCTCTTGATTCTCGCTGAGAATCACGGTTCTTGACTTGTTTTTAGTGACAATCGGGAAACCCCCTCGGTTCTCAACACTTTCTCGGTCTTTCATATCTTTCCCTACAGCTGGGATGGGGAACCTCAAGCCGGGGGGTGGTAAATGCAACTTGCAGATAGTTTTATCTGGCCCCCTTTCCAGTTCCTGGGTCTGGCCCCTGGATCTAGCTCCTACCCCCAAGTGCTGAAAGACTGAGCTCAGGGGAACAGAACAGAGATGGGGCAATAGAGGAGAGAGATGCCGTCCAGAGCCATGATCTGGATCCTCCTCTTTCTGACTGCACCCCTTAGGCAACCTCGACCTTCTATGCGGCCCTTGGAGCTTGTACTAATTTTCAAAGTGGCGTCCGGGAGGGAAATGTTTCCCCCACCCCTGCCCTACAGAATCCAGAGTTCCCTGCAGGATGATATTGTTGT
Organism: Sphenodon punctatus; assembly: GCA_003113815.1. Taxonomy (NCBI): domain Eukaryota; kingdom Metazoa; phylum Chordata; class Lepidosauria; order Sphenodontia; family Sphenodontidae; genus Sphenodon; species Sphenodon punctatus. The sequence goes on along the minus strand of QEPC01010859.1, from coordinate 19,016,623 downwards.
TTCTATGCCTGAATTCCTCCTTTGGAAATGGATTCGCACACCCTAGAGAAACGGAGATGTCCATCATAGGGACGCTTCATCCCTGCCCCAGCCCCCTCTGAAGGAAATTGCACCATCTTGGAAACGCCAAGGGTTTCCCAGACTTTAATTCTCAGAGTCCAGCAGCTACGTTTATCTGTTCCGCCGTGCCATGTTGCCAAAGCAACAGTGGCAAGAAAACAGCCCCGGTTGGTCGTGTGGAGAAAGGGCCTTGGAGAGTGAAAGAAAGAAAGAAAGAAAGAAAGAAAGATCTTGTAAATTCAGTGCTAGCAAGGACAGAGAGATGCCAAAGCTGACAGAAATCATCCGTGAATCAGAATGCAGACTTCGCTGCCCAGAAGTCACGACGCCCACAGTCGGGAGCGAGTCCAGTGTTATTTTGGGGCAAGCTTTATTACAAGTTCCAAGCGAAGCTTCAGTGAAAAAAAAGAAAAGAGAAAAAAGGAGAGGAGGGAGAAGGGAAGAGAAATGGAAGTTTCTTTTTAAACGGAGAAGTTCAAAAGACATTGAACACAACTGGGAAATCTCCTGCGCAGGACGTCCCTAACATTTGGGATGCTGTATGCCAGTGACGGCAGGGGGGTAGCTATAAAAGGTGCACCTGCACTGGGGCCCGTTAACCTGAGCCCCACATGCATACAGAATGCATATGCTCCCTGAAGTGAAGTGCCCCAGCAGGGCCCATTCCATCTTCTGCCCCAGGGCCCATTCCCCCCTAGCTCCCCCCTGTACATAGTGCAGACACACACTGGAGTGGAGTGCCCCAGCAGGGCCCATTCCCCCCTAGCTCCCCCCTGTACATAGTGCAGACACACACTGGAGTGGAGTGCCCCAGCAGGGCCCATTCCCCCCTAGCTCCCCCCTGTACATAGTGCAGACACACACTGGAGTGGAGTGCCCCAGCAGGGCCCATTCCCCCCTAGCTCCCCCCTGTACATAGTGCAGACACACACTGGAGTGGAGTGCCCCAGCAGGGCCCATTCCCCCCTAGCTCCCCCCTGTACATAGTGCAGACACACACTGGAGTGGAGTGCCCCAGCAGGGCCCATTCCCCCCTAGCTCCCCCCTGTACATAGTGCAGACACACACTGGAGTGGAGTGCCCCAGCAGGGCCCATTCCCCCCTAGCTCCCCCCTGTACATAGTGCAGACACACACTGGAGTGGAGTGCCCCAGCAGGGCCCATTCCCCCCTAGCTCCCCCCTGTACATAGTGCAGACACACACTGGAGTGGAGTGCCCCAGCAGGGCCCATTCCCCCCTAGCTCCCCCCTGTACATAGTGCAGACACACACTGGAGTGGAGTGCCCCAGCAGGGCCCATTCCCCCCTAGCTCCCCCCTGTACATAGTGCAGACACACACTGGACTGGAGCGCCTCAGCAGGGCCCATTCCCCCCTAGCTCCCCCCCTGTACATAGTGCAGACATGCACTGGAGTGGAGTGCCCCAACCAGACCCATTCCATCTTCTGCCCCAGGGCCCATTCTCATCTAACTACGCCCCCCGAGCGATGGCCAACCAAAGTTTATCAGAGGAACGCAGGTCTGGTCCAGAAACTCTCTCAAGGCCTGCAAGACTGCCTGGCCTTCCCTGCCCCATTGCGGCCCATGCAGGTGGTGGCCGGGAGTGCCTCCCTGTGGGTACTGTCAGTCTTGTTTACACGATAAGAGCTAAGAGGGAGGCGTTTTCAGTTGCTGTCCCAATGCTATGAAACTCCATTCCCCCAGACGTCCTCTGGAACCTGAGCCTCAGCGTCTTCCGGAGCGATGTAAGATGTTTTTGTTTGAAAAGGCATTTGGCAAGTGGGGATAAGGGATTGGGGTGGTTTGGGGGGGGGGGGATGGGGAATGATGCCACGCCCCACCCCAACCCCCGGTGAGAGGGAGAGTATGAGCAGGGGTGGGGATAGGATTGTGTGGGATGTGGTGGAGGGGTTGAAAAGAGGGATAGTGGGTGGGGTTAAGGGTTTCTTTTAAATTGTTTTAATATGTTTTTATATAAGTTTTTTCTTTGTTTGTATTTTATATTTCTGTAAGCCAGCCTGAGCCTTGGAGGAAAGACCAGGATAGAAATATTGTCATCAATATGCTGATGACACCCAGCTATATCTTTCATTTTCTTCCGACTCAGGCCCGGCAGTCTTGGTGCTTACCCGGTGTTTGTCAGCTGTGGGGGACTGGTAGAGGGCGAGAAGCCTGAAATTAAATCCTGACAAGATGGAGGTGATGGCTGTGGGGAGGGCCGAGGGAGTGGTGGCCCCCATCATCGATGGGGTCCGTCCTCCCTTGGTTTCTCAGGCCCGGAGTCTGGGGGTGCTCCTGGACCTGCAGCTCCGCCTGGATACCCAGGTGGCGGCTGTGGTGAAGGAGGCATTTCTTCAGTTACATCTGGTGCGTCAGCTTAGGCCGTATGTCTTGGACTCGGATCTGGCCACGGTCATCCATGCTTTTATTACCTCAAGACTGGATTACTGCAGCACACTCTACGTGGAACTACCCTTGGTGCTGGTTCGGAACCTGCAGCTAGTGCAGAATGCGGTGGCCCGTCTCTTGACTGGGACGGGCCGAAGCGAGCACATTACACCAGTGCGCCGCGCTCTGCACTGGCTGCTAATAGTTTTCCGGGCCCAATTCAAGGTGTTGGTGCTGACCTTTAAGGCCCTAAACGGCCTGAGCCCCGCCTACCTGCAGGACCGCCTCACCCTCCGGGTCCTGGTTCGGCCTCTGCGGTCGGCCGGGGGCGCTCTCTTCGGGGTCCCCCGGGTGTCCACCACGAAGAGGGCATTCTCTGTGGCTGCGCCGCGGCTATGGAACTCCCTCCCATCGGAGGTCTGCTTTATTACATGTTCTCCCAGGCCTTCGGAGGCGGGGAGGGGACGGGGGGCTAAATTTTTGTATGGGGGTATTTTAAAATTGTTTTAAATATCTGTGTAGATTTTTATATTTTTTTACATATCGTGATAAATTGTTTATTTTATGTTGGAAGCCGCCCCATGATGCCGTAGGCATAGGGGGCTGCCTTTAAATGGAATAAATCATAAGATCATAAGCCCCTGGGAACCTAGACCGCATTCACACATGGCGCGGTGCGGTGTCGAGACCCACAAGGGAAGACACGGCAGCGGGGAGGAGCCCGGTGGCAGAAGTAGAGCCAGTGCGAACGGGGATGTGCCGCAGCTTCCCTTGCGCATGTCAGGACTCAAAATCCCTCCCTGACATGTGTGAGGGAAGCACTGGCTCTTCTTCTGCCATTGGGCTCCTCCCCACTGCTGCGTCTTGCTCTGCCGCCACCACCACTGCCGGTGTGAATGCGGCCCTAGGTCTATCTCTTCTCCCAACTGTTCAGCACACGGCACATTGCTGGTGCCATGTAAAAAGTAACTAATTATGGGAGTAATTACATCGGAGGTCACAGGGGATGTATCCCCCACACTTCTAGAGATATGAGGCTGGGGTTTATGTGGGTCATTGTCCTCTGCAAACTTTAACCCATGTAACAAACAATAATAGTAAAGATAACTCCAAATTTCCAGTTCTGGTCTAGAGAAGGGACTCAGAACTTGGCTTATATTGGGAACTACCCTTCTTATTTCAAGCAGACAGCCTATTGGCTGAGAGCTGGAACCAATTCCCCAACGCAATTGATTCTTTGGCAAAAACTGGACATTCCTTGGACACTGCTGGAATTTTTCCCCCTCCCACCAATATTCTGTATGGCAGGCTATTCACCTTCCAGTGTCCGATTTTCCCCAGTTGTAAAACTGGCTTAATTAAGGCAGGTATCCATGAAGATTAAAAAGGGCTTAACTAAGTACTTTAAGATCCACAGATGAGAGCTGGGAGCAGAACAGCCCCCAACCCTCCCGTGGTCAGGAGCCACTTCCGTAGTTTGAAATTTATGGCGAGTCACAACTTTGTTTGAAATTTAATTTACACAGCTAGGTTATGTTCTAAGGTGGGAAGGAGGCAGAAAATAAAAATAAAGTAAAAACTACAAATGACCTTTTTTTTTTNAGGGAAGGAGGCAGAAAAAAAAAAAAAAAAAAAAAAAAAAAAAAACCTTTTTTTTTTTTTTTTTTTTTTTTTTTTAAAACTCTATTTTTTTTAGTGTGCCTGTCTCTTTAAGTGCTGGTTTAGGTGCTGGTTTTGGCCTTTAAAGCCCTAAAAGACTTGGGACCCATTTAATCTGGGAGATCGTCTGGCCTAACATGTCCCGTCGCAGCCTCTGCGCTCGGCTGGGGACGCCTGTCTGGAGATGCCAGTGTGTAACTTGGTCTCCGTGGCGAGGAGGGTGTTTTAGGCCCGCTGCTCCGCAGCTGTGGAACTCCCTCCCCCGGGAGGTTTTTTTTAATGTTCAGGCGCAAAACTGTTCTGTTCACAAGGGCATTTGGCAGCGGGTGGGGGGGGGAGTTAGGAGGTAGGGGGTGTTGAGGTGGAACGGGGTTGGGAAGGATGGAGTGGGGTTTTGGGGTGTTTGTTTTGTTGTTATGGTTTTTGTTTTTATATTCTGTATTTTAAAACATTGTAAGTCACCCTGAGCTGCTTTTGGTGGGAAGGGCGGGGTAGGTAATGTAAATAAATAAATAAGTTAAATTTAAGGAACCCAAAGTCTAGAAGGGTAAAAACACCACTCCCCGCCCCCTTTCCTGCAGCAGCAGCTCAGGGCTTCTCCTGGCCCCCGTAGCTCCTCTGCCAGAGACCCCAGGAGCATTTTAACCTCTTCTTTATCATTTCCAACATACACTTTCTCTTTCTGTCTCTCGCCCTCCCCTCCCTTTCTTCCTTTCTCTCAATATTTGTTTTCTGAGCGTCACAAACCACATGGGGTATTTTCAGACGTTACGTGGTCAATGTCAACCACAGTCAATCCCCTGTGGTGGCCTGGACCACGTAATGTCTGTTGGCGGGAACGGATGTTCCCCCCCAGATGTTACCACGGCGAGGAATCACATTCACCACGCGAGCGGCCGAAGTGGCGGGACCGGAGGCCGTCGCGTGGTGAAGGCGATTCCCCGCCGGGGTGACCCCCGCCGTCACGTCTGGACGGCGGCCACGGTCCGGAATCCCCGCAGGGATTCCGGCTCGTGGCCATAGCGGGCGAGCACTGCGGCCGCATTGGCCGCGGCGGCCGCCCGTCTCCCCAGAGGGCGGGCGGCGGGGAGCGTGGAGGGGGCGGGGCCGTGCGGCCGCATGTTGTGCCGCGCGGCCCCGCCCCCTCCCCGATTCCCCACCGGGATCCCCCGGCACGTCTGTTAGGGCGTGACGGGTCATCGCGACGGGGGATCAATTCATTGATTTCGTGATGGGGCCAATTGGCCCCATCACGTCTGAAAACACCCATGGAAACCAAACCGCATTGTCAGCAACATGTCTCTTGGGAACCACGGGCAGGAGGCCACTGCTGCAGAACATTACCTTACATTAGCACGCTGGAGACTTTGTTGGTTCGCTACAGGTAAGAGAATTGTCTTCAGTAACATGAGTCAAACCTAGCTTGTTCCAAGAGCATTGTTAACAGCAACAGAAATATCATCCACTTAGCATCAAAACAAGCCTACGGTGCCTTAACAAACTTCACTAGACAAATAAATTCAATATTCCCCCCTGGATATGGAATTTTAAAGAAGAAAACCATTTTTTCAAAAAGCTGTCTCTCTTCCCTCCCCACCACCAATGCTCTGGCCTTTTATTTTTGCATTTTAAAAAAATCTAGAATCGAATCTCACCAACAACAATGTTAAAAAGAAAAAGAAAAGATCTGGCTTAACTCGAAAGCCATTTCACTTTCACTCTATTTCTTTTGTCTCCCCGCAGGGAAAAACCCTCAGTTCAGTGTTTCCAAATGCTAATGAAGAACAGCCCTCTCTTGGTACATTTTAGGGTCCTGATTTGCGGGGATCATCCATAAATATTACTTTAAAAACGTTTCTGAGCTGCTCCCGAGGGCCCGGGTTGCAGCCGACGTCAGGAAATGTCAGACATTTCTCCTCCTCCTCCTCTTGGAGAAGCTGGTAGCGCGGCTGCGAAAGAACAGATGCGTTAAATGCTGTGAGATTTACAGCGCCCTGCGCCCACGGGAACCATAAAACGACAATTTGTTCAGTTTCAAAAGCAGACCTCTTGCCCGTCGCAGGACCTTTCACCACTGTTTATAAATCCGGGCTTTAAAAGCCTGAGATCTTTTATGATAAAGTGGATACAAAGTTCATTTTTCAAACTGTGCAGTGCATAAAAGATGGAGAAGTGTGCAGCCGAGAGGGAGGATTAGGAAGTGGGGGGTCTCTTTTAGCAACCTCTCTCTTTGGAGGCAAGTGGTATTGCAAGAAGAAAGAGCCGAATCCAAGAATGAATTTCACATTTGTTAATATTGGGGCCAGTCCATGCAGGGGATGTGTCTGGGTTACGCACACGCACTTATGCATGCGTGACTTTAGGATTGGCCCCATGATCCACATTTTCGGATAACCATCCAAATAGCGGAAAGAATATCTACCCTTGAAATGTTCGCTTATCTGTGAGCACAGTTAGTTCACTTTGGATAGTCTGGCTTTTGGGGAGGGCGGTGGTTATTTTGGCCATTTCAATTCAGTGATTTGATTGAATTTCCAAACTGAACTAACTAAAACAACCAGAGGAAAAAAGACAGGGGCCACAAACCCAAACCCAAACCCCTTCCACGTGGGATCCGCGTGGCACAATGCATTCCCAATGAATGTGTGTACGGGTTGTGCACAGCGCATGCGGGATATTGGATCGACCCCATGAAATTGAACTGAAGATCTGAGCCAAATTGGGAACAAATAATGTTTTGTGCCCACTTCATTGGTTGTGATAGTTACCATAATTTCACAAATATCCACCGCAAATATCTTACTTGTCAAACCTGTCAGCTTCGAACCATATCTACACAAAGCCAGTAACAACCACTATTCAATTTCCTCTTCATCAGATACATCCGTTTCTGATATTTCCGTCTGGTTATTGGGTTATTTTGGTGCAGTCAACACCAAAATGAAGTAACCAAATGACTGAATTAAAGGACTGAATTAACTATATTCAATTTAAGATGAATTAAAATCATCAGAATTAAAAGGTGCCCCCCCCCCCCAAGTTAGAACGTAGTCAAAATTTAAACAGTTTGCTGGGGTCCAAAATTTCAACCAGCTCTAGAATCAAGGTCAAAGTAACCTTTAACCAAAACGCTGGATCCAGACACTCTTGTCTTTCTCTTTACCCTATGTAAAGCTACATTCTGACAAACAGAGGTAAACTGATGTAACTACTTTGATTTAATTAAATCAAAGTAACTACTCCACTTTGGTAGTGTTCACATGAACTGTGTGAACCAACATAGTACTGAATTTAGTTCCCTCCTAGCTGAGATGTAATGATAATTGAACCATGGTTGTCCCCCCTCACACTGGGTAATTTCAGACGTAACGAGGTCACGGTCAACCACAGTGAATTCCTTCTGGGGGCCGTTTGTCCCGTAATGTCTGTTTGTTCCCCGCCAGATGTTCACCACAGTGAACCACTGGAGGGGATCAAAATGACCACGGTTCTGTACCTTCAGCCACCCGGAAGTCCAGAATTGTGGTTAGATTCGCCACGATCCGGGATGGGCCAAAAGTAACGTCTGTTACATTTGGCCCATCCCGGATCATGGTCCCGACCATGGGATGGAATTGGGTGCAGCGACCGCATTGGCCGCTGCTCCCACCAGTCTCCCGGAGGGCGGGTGGAAGGGGGAGCACGGGGGGCGGGGCTGTGCAGCCGCACGTCACACCGCGCGGCCTCGCCCCCTCCCCGATCCCCGGTAGGAATCAGGCCGGCACATCTAAAGAACGGCAAAATAGATCCCGGTGCGTGGTTCAGTGTGGCGCACCTCCAGGCCCGTTACATCTGAAATTACCCACTGATTAGTGTTCACATGAACAATTACTTCCGAATACAAACGGAAAGGAAGTGCGTACTGATTTTTTCAGGAATACATACTTCTCTTCCTACACCTGAATAAGTTTGGTTTAGTGCTCTTTTTGTGCGAACTAGAGGTGAAGGTCTGTTTCCAACCAGATTCCATTTTCAACAGATCTGGTCGGTTTGATCAGGCCAAACAAAATCAGAATAAATGATCGCTCCAATTTTTGCTCACTGAAAGGATCAAAACCATTTTGGTCATTTTGCACGCACAAACGTGCAAAATATCAGCGGCTGTACTACATACTTGAAAAATGGTACCGAGCGGTTCGGCACATGCGCAAAATGGCACTGTAACAGGGCAGAGTCCCTAAAGGCCGCAGGACATTGAAGAAGGTAGCTAGTACTAGGTGGGCCACAGGCACTGCAAGATGCAAAAGGCAGCAACCTAACCTGCAGCAGCTGTGCAAGGGTGTGGTAGAGGCCGTCCCGGAGTGAAGAGTCAGAGAAGGGCTCAGTATTGGGAGGCTGCAACAAAAGTAGGAGCTAGGAAGAGCTCTACCTCCAAACTAAGATAGACCAGAAGGGCTGCTGGCTTCCAGAGGGATTTTGCCTGACCTAGAGACCCAGATCCTGCGAGTAAGAGCCAGAGGGCAGTGCCTGGCGAAAGAGACTGGAAACAAAAAAAGTTGTAAGACTAAAGGGAATAAAGAAAGCATTTGAGGTAATCCTAGAGTGCGTGGCTGTGTTGGGACCCTAATCCTGCCAGCATTCACCCCAGGTAAGTCTGTCCCTGCCACAGGCACCCAGCGGTTCTATGCATGGGGAAAACAGCAGCGTCCATCTGGAAAAGGGCGGTGCTGTTACGGCCTGTGGGCAAAACGGCCAGTTGGAATTCTTGTCGGAATTTTAACAGCCGTTCTGTTTTCGTGGAACTGTTTTGCACAAATGGAAGGGCTGTTTCGTTTCAGCAGCTACTGTGAAGGCTTCATGAGCAAAGGAGAAGGAAGGGTCAACGACGCTGATTTAATTGTTTACTGCAATGTGGCCTAAGACTACAATCCCCCCTAAAAACAAAGATTTATCAGCATTATCAATTATGAATTTGTCCTTTTGAAACCTTAGCGACCGCTTCAGAGAGTAAGTAGTTTTGTGACTCACGGCCTAACTTTGGATACTCAAAATCCCAAGGCAAATGCAACATCTGGTCCTTACGACCCATCTTTTACTTTATCCTCTTTATTGCAAAGAAAAGCAATATTCCCGCCCCCCCCCTCCCCTGTAACTTACAAGAGCAGATGTAGAACTGCATTTATTGTGCATTTATTGCTTAAACAGTTCGAAGTGACTGTTATACAGTCCGATTTATTCCTGTTAGACAGTGCTGGACTTAACTACGCTTCCAAAGAAACTCTTTAAGCTGTCATTTAGGATTTAATTGGTGCATATATAAACGCCTGCTTTAAACAGTTGCCTTGAAGTCACTTTCTTTTCATCAACCCTGATCTTCAGTTTGGCAAAAACAAGAGCCTCTCGCCCCGGCCTCACACTTCCTTTGGACCTTCAGGGGTTAAAGAAAATGTGTCCTGCTTAGATCAAGCTCCCTCCAGTCTCCTCCTCAGTTTGAAAATATTAGAAAGGAAAGGATTAAAGAGGGGAGATTTATGGAGAAAGCCCATCACACAACTTCAGCTCACACTTTGATGATGGGGGAACAGTCCCCCACTATAACAAAGGAAAGGAAAGCATGTGGCCCATCAGTAAAATTCTACCTACTGGGGCGGGCTTAGTCCCCCTTTGGATTATTAAAGGCTCCGAGAGCCTTTGGAGAGAAAGGCTGCACCTTTTTTTCTCTTATTGCTGGGTTATTAATCAGGGCCTGGTGAAATACTTACCGCTTGGACTGTAAATCTTCTCCCAAGGACAGGGGGGAAGGCGTCGGGGCTGGGGGGGGGGAGTCACAGGTCATCATCTTTGAGCATGATCCCGTTCACGACCATAGGAAATTTCTACTCCATGCTGAAATTCCAGCCTCGACTCCCAGAACTAGGGCGGAAAACAATCATTGGTGCAAATACTGAATCGGACAAATCTGATCTATTTGTTTTCTTTCCAACAAAGAGGATATGGAGAGCTAGTCACCCTCCTCTTTGTTTGCCAAACGAATATCCATTCCAAGTTCAGGCTGGCATTTTGGTTCATTCATTTCATCCAGTTAGATAGTGAGCATAAGAAGTGCCCCGTTCAGTTAGGCCAATGGTGCATTGAACCCAGCACCCTGTCTCCAACAGAGGCCACACTGGGTTGCTTCTGAGAATTACTCAACAGGTCACAATGGAGTGATTCTTTCCCTGACATTCACTCTCAGCTCCTGACAATCAGAGGTTGCATTCCTCCCCACCCCCATCTACTTAACTAATAGCCACTGATGGACTTATCCTTCAAGAATTGATTCGATCCTTGTTTAAGCCAAGCTATGCCACTGGCTTTCCCAACACCCTCTGGCAACAAGTTCCACAAGTTAATGGTGCGTTGAGCGGGAAATGGACTTTCTCTCGTTTGTTTTAAACCTGATGTCAGTTAATTTCATGACGCGCCCCCCTAGTTCTAGTAAAATTCGAGGGGGTAAATAACCGTTCCTTATTTACTTGTTCCACACCACTCATGATTTTATAAACTTCTAACGTATCCACTCTAGAGCTGAAAAGACTACCACTAAAATGGGCAAACTTGTAGCAACTGTGGGACTCGACCCAACCCGTTGACATCAGGTATTATGATGTCTACCCAATTAGTTGATTACTACCCACTACCCAATTAGTGCCCAGTGGGCCACTTAATATACCACTTTTCCTATTTCTGGTACCAATTTTCCAACTTCCAGAACTGATTTTTAAAAAACTTTTCATCCTGATTCTGTACACATTGGGATGGGAATTTTTGTTTTGAATAGAACCAAAATGGTCCAAAAATGGCTGTTTTGCTTTTAAAACTGTAAACCAAAATTGTGGTTCATTTTCAGTTTTGTCGTTCAACTCGTTTCATTCTTCTTTTTTTACATTGACTTTTCCCCGGTTTGTTCTCATTGACTTCAGTGGGAGAAAATCCATTGAAGTCAGTGAGAAAAAAACTGAGGGAGAAAATCAATGAAACCCCTCCCACCCTCAAAAAAACGAAACCAAAACAAGATCCAAAAATCATGAAGAACCTAAACAGAAAAAATCCAACCCCGAATTTCTCCCCAGAGTCTCATCTCTAGTATCGATTTACCAATTTAATGATGGGTAAACTGGAAAACCAGTAACTCGGAAATGGCAATATCCGGTATTTTGGGGCAATCAGGTACCCGCCTTGGTACTTGGGTACCAATTGGGAACCCAATAAATGACTTGAAAGTGCAGGTATTTCAGCTCTAATCCCTTCTCTATTGCCTTTGTTTGGGAATTTTAGTTCATTCGTTTCATTCATTTCTGTATTTTAACTTGTTTATTTTGTTTGTTTTGGTCAGTAACATTTAGCAGTGTAGCACGTCAAATCATTGGGCAATAATACTGTTGCACAAGATATTTGTTAACTACTACCTGTTGACTAGAAGAGGAGCTGTAGGCCCCAGCAGCCGGGGCCTCAACTCTGAGAATTGCAGAGTTATAATGAAGACCGTTTTCATCAGTGAAGGGCTCGGTTCTACTAGGCCCAGTGTATCGCATGGTAGAGATACGTGTTTTTCACTTCTCTTAAGGAGGGTCAGGGGCAGAGGAGAGGTTGAGATTAGGGCTGAAATATAAGAACATAAGAAGGTCACAATGGGGGATCCATTTCCTGTTGTTTTCCCCCAGCTCCCGTCATGTTCCCTGATTGTGTCTGGCTAATAGCTGCTAATGGACCGATCTTCCAGAAACTTGTCTAAACCTCTTTTAAACTCAGCTCTAGTACCGGCCCTTACCCCAGCCTCTGGCAGTAGATTCCACAACCCAATTATACGCAGAGTGAAAAAATATTTTCTTTTATTTGTTTTAAACTTGCCACCCATGAGTTTCATGGAGTGTCCCCTAGTTCTAGTACTAGCTGAGAGGGTAAATAACTGCTCCTTGTTTATTAGTTCCACACCACTCATGATTTTATAGACCTCTATCATATCTCCTCTCAGTCGTCTCTTCTCCAAACTGAAGAGCCCCAACCTACCAAGCCTCTCCTCATACGGGAGCCCTTCCATGCCCTTGATCATTTTTGTTGCCCTTCTCTGTACCTTTTCTAGTTCAGCTATGTCTTTTTTGAGATGGGGCGACCAGAACTGCACACAATATTCCAGGTGCGGTTGCACCATTGATTTGTATAGAGGCATTATGACCTCAGTTTTATTCTCTATCCCCTTCCAAATAATTCCTAACATTCTGTTTGCTTTTTTGACTGCTGCTGCGCACTGCGCTGTGGATTTCATTGTATTGTCCACAACCACCCCCAGATCCTTTTCCTGAGTGGTAATTCCTAGTTTAGTACCCAGCATTGTGTACGCACAGATTGGATTATTTTTCCCTACGTGCATCACTTTGCACTTGTCCACATTAAATTCCATTTGCCATTTAGATGCCCAGGCACCCAGTGTCATAAGATCCTGTTGCAGTTCCTCACAGTCTGCTCGTGTTTTAACTACCTTGAACAACTTGGTGTCATCTGCAAATTTGATCACTTCACTCCTAAAGACCTTTTCCAAATCATTAATATGATCCTGCAAAAGCGAGTAATCTTGTCAAAATCCTGGTTCTTGCTTCGTCTCAGAAGAACCGAGAACTGGGACTATTTCACTGAGTTCTTGGTGAGAAAATAATTTTTAAAAATCAAATCAAATCATTGCACATGCACAAATGGACACCGGACATTTTGCACATGCACAAAATGGCCACTGCCCTTAACCAAAATGGCAGCAATGGCATCACTGACATTTTGGTTAAGGGCAGCAGCCATTTTGCCCAGGTGGCAATAGCATTGCCACCATTTTGGTTAAGGGAAGAGGCCATTTGCACATGTGCAAAACAATCTGGTGGCCATTTTGCGCATGCGCAATGAATTACTTTATTTTATTTTATTGCCCGAGAACTCATTCCAGGGCTCCGAGGTCTCAGTCCTGGTTCTCGAAATTGCTAGTTTACTTGAAGAATTTTTTTTTTTCCTCATTCAGCCCTAGTTGAGCTGGCCCATCCAGGAAATACCCTCAAAAACATTTCAAAAACTAGGAATCTTGAAAACAAAATACCAAAAAACTGCAATGAATGAGATGAGCACCCTGGAATCCCTAGATCAACAAAACAAAATGAGCGTGTTAACCTTAATCAAGGCAAAGGTCAGATATTTATTTATTCAGATGTATATGTTGCCCTTTCCATTAAGGCTCAAGGCAGAACAACCAATAAAAACATCTTTAAAAATCCTGTTAAACCCCCACAACCCTTTTCCTAGCTCCCTTTCCTCCAAACCCACCCAACCCTATCCCTGCCTGCCAAATGCTCGGACAAATAAAAAGATCTTGCATAATTTCAAAAAGATGAGCAAGCTCAGGCTTAGATGGACCTCCAAGGAGAGGGAGTTAGATAATCTCAGGACAGCCACCGAGAACGCTTCCGTGCATGCCCGTATTGTGGAAACTTGATGGGCAGATGGGACCTGCAAGAGGTCGCTCCCGCCTGACCTCAGAGACCACAGCAGAATATGAGGAAAGAGGTGATCTTTCAGATAATTGGGGCACAAGCTGTTTGGGACTTTATAGGTCAAAACCAGCACTTTGAATTGTGCTTGGAAAGCTACTGGTAGACAGTGCAGACCCTGGAGCACTGGTGTAATGTGCTCCTGGTGACCCACCCACAAAAGAAGACAGGTTGCTGCGTAGGAATGACCGAACTTGGTTGGAAGTTCGGAATTCTACCGAACTCAGTCTGTTCGGTCGACCGAACTGAACTTCCAAACTGAACTCGAATTTCAAACCGAACTGAACCGAATTTCTGAACTCGAATTTCAAACTGAACCGAACCGAACTGAATTTCCGAACTCCATTCTGTTTGTCCATCCCTATGGCCGCGGTCCCATATTCGTCAGGGCATCCAAATCTGCAAATAAACTAAGACTGAAATGCAAATTCTGGCTGGATACTAGGGATGGGACTTTCGGTTTCAGAAAGAACCAAAAGTACCCGATAATGGCTATATCGGATTAATTCGATATTTCGGTTCTTTCTCAGTATTTGTGGTATCGGATATTTTGCTTTTTTTTTTTATCGGATTTTTAACATTGGTGTTTTCCTCATTGAATGGGGAAAACCCCAATGTTAAAAATTCGATACAGAGAGAACCAAGACCTGAAAGAAGAACTGATACGATGAGAATCAAAACTGATATAAAACTGAAACCTAAATTTTGCTCAGTCCCACCTCTACCAGATACCATCTCTGACAGATCCAGTCAGTTTGTTCAAATGATCCTTCCAGTGGAACAACGAAAAGAAAATTGGCTCTTTTGAGCATTTGGAAAATGGCCTCTGGTTTCATGGCGCATGCGCTAAATGGCAGGAGCCGTACACAAAATGGCGGTGCTGTTATGACCGATGCCATTTTGCACACGCACAAAAGTACCAATTGGAATTCCGATCGATAATTCCCATCGGTCAGAATTCTGGCAGCCCTTTCGTTTTCGTGGAACTGCTGTGTGAAAACAGAAGGGCTATTTCAAACCGGCCCTATTTAGCCCTCCTGCCAACGCCAACCTCCAAACATGAGAACTGTATTCTTAGGAGGACCATGAGGCGGATTTCTTCTTGTCACCAAGTTTTCAGTCACAACGTAGACCAGGATGGGGAACAGTTTCCCTCCAGTGAACCATTTTGAAAATTAGTTCAAGCTCCATGGACAGCCAATGTGGTGTAGTAGAGAGCCAGTGTGGCCTAGTGGATAAGGTGCTGGACTTGGTTCTTGGAAGCCAGGGTTCAAATGCTGCCCTAGTCATGAACTCATTGAGTGGCCTTGGGCAAGTCACAACCTCTCAGCCTCAGTTCCCCATCTGTAAAATGGGATTGTGTGTGTCTGTCTCTCTGTGGGTTTCTCTCACCCTTGTCGATCTTGGATTGTAAGCACCCTGGGCAGGGACCTGGCTCCAAAATCTGTGACTGTAAAGCGCTGCGTAGGCCTAGTAATGCTGTAGGAATGATTAGTAGTAGTAGTAGACTGGATATGAGTTGGGCCAGTATATTTCCACTGGCCCCTTTCAACACTTCACCCAAGGAATAGGATTTGTAAGAAGTCCAAAAAGCAGCTTGGCCTAGAAGGCCGGCATTTCCGGACCGCCAGCCAAAGACATAATATGGATGTGGCGGAAACTTTGCAACCAAGTCCCTTAGCTGAAATCCTCCAAGTCTCCTTCCCTAACATCAGATTCACTTAACTTTTTTTATTCACTTAAAAATATATGGCCCACCCCTTTATCCACCCTGTCACAAAGTGACAGATATGCCCCATCTCCCTACTTTCTACAACACCCTCAAGGGACGGATGTGATGGAGGGGGGAACCTTTTCCCCAGCATGTACACGCTCTGTCCATGTTACAGGATTTAAAGGACTAGAGCAAGGCCAGGCAGAAGCGCCTCTCAGGCAGATGAAAAATGACTTCCAAATGCTGCCTGTTCGGGGAAGGGTGTTTATGAGGAAAGATGGATCTCCTATCTGTTTTCTCTTCAACTCTTGACCTGACCTGTGAACATCTCCCTCCTGAGCGCAGGTCCTCAGCAGAGGAAATGCTTCCTGCACTTAATTTGTCTTCCATGCTCTGCACAGCGGAAGCCTCTGCTGTTTCCCCCTTCTCTGCCTCCCCCCAACAGCCTGCCGGTCCCAGAATTCCTTGAAGTCAGTGCTGTGATGTCACAGCTGCTGCCTCAAGACGGGGCGGGTGCCAGAGCTCTCCAATCTGGATTCCCACCTGCTTCTTTGAAGCTGGGAAGAAGAGACCAAGAGTAACCTCACCCTCGGTCTGGGGTCAGACAACCAACCAGGGAAGGACGGGGTCAGTGATTGATTTCCTTCCTAATTAAGAAAATGTGTTTCTGTAACTCGGTAGGCTCGGGGGCAGATTGTCAGCTGGTGTAATGGCTTCCATACAGCTGTACAATGTCTGAAACTCCAAGAATCTATATTTTACACCAATGCTTTTCACATTCATACCATCATTTTAAGATTAGTTGTGTATTAGCAAGTGAGGAAAGATGCATGCCCAGGGCGTCCATACATGCAAAGCATAGGTGTTCTTTACAGCTCTCTCTTCCCTAGCCCTTCCCTTTGACCCCCTCCCTACCTGCTGTACAGATGCAGCCATTACTGGTCCCTGCCACCATTGCCCGGTGACCAGGGGCCTTAGTGCGTAGTCCCTTCCCAGCCTTGTCACAATGGCTGTGATGTCACCCATAACATATGGGGCCACAGACAGACACAACCTCCCCATCATTGATGGGGACTTCCCTCCGCTGGTTCTCCAGGTGCGGAGTCTGGGGATGCTCCTTCACTCACAACTCCACTTGGATGCTCAGGTGGAGGCAGGCGCGGCTCCCCCCCAAGGATGTTTGGGGCACTGCCCCCCTAGTGCCCTGGGGGACCCCTGCTGCGCTGTGTCAAAAAAANAAAAAACCTGCTTCAGAGGCTGCTGCGGCTGTCAGACTCTCTATCTCCCTTCCGGGACCCACTCTCAGAGCGGCTCTGAGAGTGGGTCCCGGAAGGGACAAAAAGGCTGAGCTGCTCAGCCGCCCAAATCTCATTTTGTATTCAAAACGTAATTTGGGTGGCTGAGCCCCTCAGTCCACAGCACGTATAGGACGTGCTGTGGAGGGAGGGGCTAGCTTTCCATTGTGCCTAATGGGCACAATGGAGCTTCTCGCCTGGGCGCTTGATACAAACGCCCAGGCGAGAAGCTTTGGGCCGGGCGGCTGAGGCAGGGAGCAGCGGTGGGGGGAATGGGTTAGGGTGGTAGGTGGTTAGAGATTTTTATTCCTCCCTTCATTGTTTATTTTAAAGTTGTTTTAATGCTTTTAATATCTGATGTTGTGCGCCACCCAGAGCTGCCCGTGGCAGGATGGGCAGGTTAGAAGTGTGAGAAATAAACAAATAAATAAATGCATCCCCCTTTACCTATAGGTAAAGAGCACCTAATAATACACCATGTTAAGTGCCTCCAACATGGGAACCTATTAGGCTGCACAGTTTGTAGCCTTGCCTGGATCCATCCCTGATGTTGATTTACACCAAGTATCTAGTTCATTGAATTTAAAGATGAGAACAGAATATTAGTCCGCTCCAAATCCCAGTCCTGAATCTTCAGCTTGTTGCATTAAGGCTTTTGAGTGTTTTGTACATTACCAGAGGTTCGAGTGGACCTGGGAATTCTCCATCTTGAGTCTGAAGGAGAGAGACAGCAGCTTGGCGCAAAGTGCTCAGCTGTGCACAGACATTTCACTCTGCAAACAGGAAACTATCGATCTCTGATGCAAAGTGATTTATCAGCAGCTGGTGACCTGTGGCGCGGAGCCTTTGCCGCACTTGCTCATCTGTTCGGTAGTCATGCTAATGGAATAACCAGGGAAGATCCCAGATGTGATCAGCCGTTGCGCCTGACAGCAAGATGCATGATGTTCTGGGTGGCAGCACAAGGCTCAACTCCCTTCCCTTGGTATTTTCTGTTATTGGCCTAAATGGTTGTCAGTCTGAGGCAGTGGGATGATGCCATGCAATGGTGGGGAGAGGGAGAAAACATGGGGATGACAAATGCAGCAGACCAAAGATCTGTATGAATGGAAATCAGTCTGTGGGGCCAATGCCATGCCCCATTTGTGAATCCTGCACAGGAGTCGTGCGCACCCCCGTTAACAGAAAATTGTGCCGTGTGCTCACGGAGGGGAGTTTGGGACTGCAGCCAATGGCATGAAACTAATCTCTAATGGCTTTGATGAGATGTTTGGAACAGAGATTTCACCTCTAGACCATTCCAAGTGGAGGTGATGAAGGAAATCTCTACAGCTGAAATGAGTAGGGATGGGCAAACGCAGTTCGGAGTTCGGACCGAATTCGACCAGGTCGGTTGACCAAACCGAACTTCCGAACTGAACTGAATTTCTGAACTGAGCCGAACCGAACCGAATTTCCAAACTCGGTTCTGTTCGCCCATCCCTAGAAATGAGTAGAGGGTTTCTTATTTTATGGGTAACATTCATATTTTTGGGTAACGCTTTGAATAACCAAATAATATCTGCAACCAAAATGTGTAATTACATATCCCTTTTGGGGTATTCTGTTTTGTTTTTGTTTGGTTTTTGATTTTGGTTATAACCAAAATACCAAAAATGACCAAATAAACCAATCCAGAATAACCAAAATGGATACTCGACAAAGCCTAAATGGATATCAGTTATTACCTGTATCTCTGTTTTCAGTTCTGGGAGGGTACACTGGATGGATTTATCAATCCCTCCGCCCCCCCCCAAGCTCTAGAGAACTCCGTACTGCCCACTTCTTGCTTCTCTTGAAACTTAAGCAGCTGGAGGCCACTGGGTTGATGGGTTCTAGATTTATGCTGGCAAAACACGAGGAAGAGATTAGAAATTCCAATTGGAACGTCATTCCAATTGGAATACCAGTCGGAATACCTACAGCCATTCTAATTTTGCAGAACTTTCTCACAAAATTGGAATGACTGTTTCTATACAGCCTACTCTGGTATATGACAACCCATGGGCCGGAGATAGGAAAGGGGTGGTGGGACGGAATAAAAGGCCATTGTTATTCTCTACAAATGCAGTGAGAAATCAAATCAAAGAGACTCAGCATTAGAAGTCCAGTTTGAGATGAAAGAGGCATTCTAGTTCCATGGAGTTAGATAAAACAAAGTAGGGGGGTCCCGGAATCAAACACTGAAGTATGTATTTTTGGTGGGTGTATAAATAGAACTGTCTATGTCTGCCGTGCAGGCCAGGGGACGCTAGCCAAATGGGTTCAGCTCAGCATGACAGAGACACCGAGCAAGTTAAAAACTGTTTCAGCCATCAGACAGCCCTACTCAGCAGCAACATGCTGACAGGTCAATCCCGTTTGGACTCCAAGCTGCCTATACACTCATGGCAGATTGTATAGAACAGCTGTCTACACACACACACACACACACACTCTCCTTCCATTGGCTTCCACTGCAGACCTTGAAGCTTTTGCCCCCGCAGGCTCCGGTCCTGATACCGCTTGTGTTTCATAGCATTAGTATGTTTTAAGTGGTAACGTTGTCAGATTGACACCCATCCTCCCTTAATCCCAACAGATGGACCAGAAGGCTGCTTCTTTGGATGTAATGCTAGCCACTCATTTTTTGGCTTGAACACCCATTCACCTGTTATGTCTCTTTCAGCAAACAAGCTTCTCTCTGTACTCGGAACATGGTGTGGTATCCTGGAAATGAAGCTCATGGTCAGCCTTTGCACATAGCCGGTGTTAATGTATAGATAAGCGCACTGCTCTGGGGCAATCTAAGAGCCCTTAGAAACATTACATCGGGTGAAAATAGTCATGCTGGTGGTGAGGCACCTCCCTGGACCATCCGGGGCAGAACACTGCAGCTGCCACTCCTTGGGTTGGCGAGGAGGGCTATTCGCACAAACAGCCCTCCCCCCCATAACCCGGTCATGGGGGTTGCCATCACAGGACCCTCCATGCTCCGGGTTTGGCCAAGGAGCTGTCCACAAAGGACTCCCGGGCCCCTGATGTTCAGCAGGAGTAGGCCCCTGGGAAGAGCTGTCACCAAACAGCTGATGGAGGGGTGCTCCTCAACCCCCCCATCAGCTGTTTGGTACATGCACTTGGCCCGCCAAACAGCTGATGGGGGTGTTCCTGTGGTGCCCCCATCAGCTGTTTGGTGCACACACCCAGACCCAAGCACCCCAGCTGTAGCAACCAAACTCCCCTCCCCAATCAGGCATTTGGCAGGGCTGGGTGAGCACGCTCCTCCAGGCTCCCCTGATCAGCTGTTCAGCCGGGCTAGGGTGAGCATGCTCCTCCCGGTCCAATCTAGTGACCTTGCCTCAGGGCAGGGCTTGTTGGGGAACTCCCTCCCCTCACAGGCGGGAGGGAGACCATTATCCCACTTTTAGCTTGGGTGGCTGGGCCTTAGCCTGGACTGCATCTCCATCTGCTGCATCTGGTAGTAGCTGGCAGCCCACCCCAGGGCGGTAGCAGGTGAACATCTGGCGGCTACAGACCAGATTTGCAGGTGAGTCCTGGGCTATCACGGGCTAAAGTCACGTTTGTTTTCACTCATCTAGGCCACAATTGGTGGGAGAATCTCTTGGGTAAATGGCTAGAACATGCAACAGCATGAACGTCTATAGGTACAGCTACAGGATGTTGTCAGTTATGTCAACGTGTGGTGGATTTCTGTGAGTGTATCATTATATCCAGTAACACTCTTTTTCTTCTACAGGCATGGGTGGATGGGTGGCAAGAGAGAGAAAGAGAGTCCAATAAGTAAAGGTTCAGCTGAAGTGAGTACCTGCAGCAAGAGAGTATACTCACTGGCCACCCCTGGATCTGCTTTTGGGGTGCACCCCCACATCCACCTGCGTCCAGCACCACCTGGGTCCAACCCACTGGCTGTCGCAACATCCCCCCCTGCACCATAGAGCTACGGGTGAATTGCTTGACACTCTCGACTGCTGCCCGCACCTCCATGGTGTTGCTCAGGGCAACCCTTGGCCAAGAGGCCATCTGCCGAGCCAACGGACCGCAGCTCTGCCTCACGCCGGCGACCCAGGTTTGGCCGGCTCGGTCTGCTGGCGGTGAACTGGGATGTTCTGGAGATCTGCCGGGAGGGCTGCCCCAGCCTGCTCTGCCTCTGCTCTGCTTGCACATTGGGTGGCCCGCCTTTAGACAGACCGGTTATCCAGGGATGTGGTGGAGCGAAGGCAGAACTGCTGTCCATCTGGAAACAGCCGCTGGAATTGCAGTATTCAGCTTGACCTGGTAACATTGGTACTAATCAGTATCTGATTAGTGCCTGGTGGGCGACACGATGGACTGATTTACCATTTTTCATTCCAATTTTTTAACTTCTGGTACTGATTTTCTGACTTCCCGTGCCGATTTTTTGACTTTCCATCCCAATGCCTGTACCAATTTACTGTTTTATGGTAAATTGGTAAGTCGAATATGGTAAATTGGTAACCTCAGGTGGTAGAGTGCATGCGTTGCATGCATAAGGTTCCAAGTTCAATCCCTGGCATCTCCAATTCAGGATCTCAAGTAGCACGGCTGGGTGAGGCCTCTGCCGGGGATCCTGGAGGGTCTCAGGCAGCACGCCTGGGTGAGGCCTCTGCCGGGGATCCTGGAGGGTCTCGGGTAGCACGCCTGGGTGAGGCCTCTGCCGGGGATCCTGGAGGGTCTCTGGTAGCACGCCTGGGTGAGGCCTCTGCCGGGGATCCTGGAGGGTCTCAGGTAGCACACCTGGGTGAGGCCTCTCTCTGAGACCGTGGAGAGCCAGATTTGGAACCCTGCTGCCGTGTTGAGTTGCGACAATAATGGGCTAAGATGGACCATTGGTCTGACTCAGTTAGGCAGCTCCTTATATCCTTTGTATGGGGGGGGCCATGGCTCAAGTGATCATGGTAATACCCAGTTGTAGCAGGGCTACAGAGTCTGCTTACCCTGTGGGTGGCAGGGAGGCTGCACTGGGCTGAGTGGAAGCCTGAGAGAATGAAGCACACCTGACTAGGGCTGATTGGCGCTGCAGGCAGCTGCCTACATGAAGCAGGCTGCCTCTAGAAAGAAGGGAGTACGAGAGGACACGGTGGCTGTGCACAGCAAGGCAGGGACCTGGAATGCAAGTCAGAAACCTTGAGCAGCAGGACAAGGCGGGAGACAGCCGGGTGGGGCTATGTGGTTCTACCTGTTTTGACAGTGACTGAACGGTATGTGGATTATTGCAAACTTGGTGGAGGAGGCTTGGCTGCCGGGGTGGTTGGAGGCCAAAGCAGAACCCAAAGCCCAGACTGCGAGATTGGGTGTGGGACTGTGAGAGTGTAGTAAAGCAGACAATTCCTCAGCGTAGCAAACAGAAGCTGTGTGGCCCTGCCACATCGGTATTTGTGGGGTAATCAGGTGCCCAACTCAGTATTCAATTACTAATCAGGCACATGATAAACTACTTGAAAATTCAGGTATTAACCATAGAGACCTGTTTCTGGTCTAGAAAACATAACATTTGCTCACCTAACAGCATTCATTAGCACTGCTCTCATTGGTGTCATGGCTTCCATGATCTTTCTTTAATCAACTCATCGTCCAACAGAAATCTCGTGTCTGCCGCTTGGGCAAGAGTTGCAGTTGTTGTTGAAACGATACTACAGTGGATGGACATTCCGTCTTAGCCTGCCCCACTGGTCTGCTTTCCAGAGCAATGGCCATGCCAGCTTTGTTAACGTGTAGGACTTCCACATGTAGAAGCCAGGTGGTCTGGGACTAAACCAACTCCATTGCTTCCCAAATCCTGCAGCCTCTACCCCCACCCACCCCTTCCCTCACACTTTGAAGCTGAAAATATAGCTTTAATTTTGTGCCCATAAATCTTGGCGTCTGTCAGAAGTGGTGACGCCAATGGTGCAAAGGATAGGCCCAAACCTCTCAGGTGCAGTAAAACCTACTAAATCAGCCGCAGCTTGGTAAGCCATCTTGTCAGGTTCTCCCCAACCTGACAGGAAGGCTTACCCCAATGCCTATTCGGGGGGAACAGCGACTATCGGGGTCTTTCTAGGGTTGCCAATACCAGATGTTCAAAAAACATGAGTCAGACCTCAAAAAGGATGAGGTTAGATTCAAAATCATGTTTGTTTTTTAAAAAAATAAATAAGTAAAATTTCAATCATGGAGAAGGTCAATGGAACCAAGCTAAGCAACTTCTCCTTCTGCCACTGCAATCTCACTCAGTTAGACCTGGAATGAGTACTTGCAAAAACGGAGTCGAAATTTGCAGTACATGATTCAACCCGCCACCACTGGGTACTAAGGAATAGTGGTTGCTGTGTTACCGTGCTACCGTGTTATCTGCCGACTTCCAATCCCAGAATGCCAATTTGTGGTACTAGTTTTTTTGAGTTACCATCCCCATTTTCTTTGTTTTCCCATACCGATTTACCAACCAGTTGATGTTAAACTGGAAACAGAAAATAATTTTTTTTTGGGGGGGGGGCAATTGGGTACCTGATTGGTACTCAGGTACCAGGACCAGGTACCTGATGTGGTATTCTAAATTGCAGGGATTACCCTCAGGTAATAAATTAGGTACCCGTTGCTGCTTGTTGTGGCCCCTGTCCTGGGCCCCACCTCCTTGTGGGACCCCTGGGACTGGGCTGCGATTTGCTCTGGGGGAAAGAGCTTTGCAGAGGAGGAGTGTTCACTCCTACCTCCAGTCCTCCTTCCACCTAACTAGTCTGTGCTCAGTCCACATACCCCTACTGGGCCTTTTCTTCCACTCTCCCCCTCTTGGGCCAGTCCTGTGCTGGGGCCCCAACTTGTTACCTCACGGTTGGGGTTGTCCTGGGTCCTGCGCCAGTGGTCAGGGGCGGGGTGCCCATGAGTTCCCCTTCTCTCGAGCCCCTTTATCCTCCTGCTGCCCTCCTTGCTGTGCCGCCCTTCGGCTCAAATAGCCCATCCTGGTTGAGCGACTGGAACTGACCTCACCGGTCGTCACCCCGGAGCTCTCACTGCCTCCTGGGAGTTGTAGTCAGCATCAGCCCTCGTAGTGGCCACGGCCAACAATCTCTGCTGTTTTCTGGGCCCCGTTTGCTCCTCCTCCCCAGCTGATGGGGTGCACCTGCCCAGGCTTGGTGCTGTCGATGCTGCCTGCTCCCAGGTCAGTCTGAACGTGGGGTCCTTAGGGGCAGGGGGTCCCTGGGCTGTCCTCTACACTCAATGCTTCTGGAAGATGGGTAGAATCAATTTGATATCGCTGGCATTCCTAAGAGACCATACCCCGCAATGCCAAAACAATTTTGATAGTTTCCATTTTTTCATTTGGGGGGAGTTTCTTGGTTCAGTTATTTCAGTATTTTGGTCATTTTAGTATTTCAGTAGCATAATTTTCGGCAATATTAGCAATATTTCACATGCAGAATTGCTGAAAACAATGCAATCGAAATACTGGAATTACACCAAAAAAACCAACAACTATAATAAATAAATAAATATTAAAATAGGAAAAAATCTGAAAAAATCCTAGGATAGCCCAAAAGACAGATGTGTGAGTATCCGTTCCGTTGTGGATATTATTTGGGTACTCAAAGGGCTACCCCAAAACCCATTGCCCACAAATACCAAATCCACTCCCCATTTCGGTTCTCATCTAAGCCAACCAAAGCCAGTGACATCTTACACACACGTCTCTTACATGAACATGCGACACACTGAATTGAATTCTCAAACACCGAATTAAGAAATCACTGGATTTTAAATACTGAATTTCCAAATATCAGCTATTGAAATGACCTGTGAACTTTGAATGTGAACTCCGTAAACTGTAAACATGCACAGAAATTCACACTTTTGAATTTGCAAAATTTGTTGAGTTCAACATTTGATTCAAATATTAATATTAGCTGTAATGAAAAGATACTCCCCCATGGCTAGGATTGTCCTTTCATCCACAATCAAAGTCATTGTGATTTTGAATACCCACCAGGAAACGAGACTTTTTCATTTCAAACACGTATAAACTTAGGCTGCAGTTTGGGGAACAAGCAGTCTGTTTACTGGACTTGAGGGGAGATAACATACTGGCTGTAAACCCCTTAATCTTACCAACCGGCTTCTATGTCTCTTTCTTTAAAAGCAGCGTCTGGAATATAGAGCTGAGGACTTTGCAGAGAGACTTTGCTTGTCACCTGATTCGAGCAAACAATGGCATCCATAGAAATGTGCATTGTTACCTTGACATTTGGAAGCAATTACCTGCATGTTACGTAAAACTTTTTATTAAACGACTGGAGAAATTCGGTAACGTGTTAATCATTGCTTGAATGACATCTGCCTAATACCGGAGATTTTTGAACTGCAGCAGGAAGGTTCAGCAGTTCAAAATGATTACCAAAACATATTGCTCCTTTTCTCCCTTTTCCTATGTGTTAATTTTTCAGATTTATTATCTCAGGCTCCTGTGTCTAGTATTTTCACTGCACGTCAACATCCATTATATCTCTGCATTTCTCAGCCTCTTATTCTTTGCCAGGGAGAGCCTCGGGCACTTGCTGGACAGAAAAAAAGCAGCCGGCAATCACAGAAGAGCTTATATAGTTTGCCAAAGCCGGCCGAAACCCCAGCAATCATAAAAACAGGAGGGGGGGGAGTGGTTCATGGAAATTCATCATGAACAACTACCTTTATATCACATCCAAAAGGGTTGATTAATGAATGACCCATAGATGGAGAGAAGTGGAGAGACATTCGGGAAGGTGAGGAGAAAAATTGGTTGTCGACAGAAGAACGTAAGTCGTGCAATTCTGGGTCAGATCAAAGGTCCATCCAGGAAGGAGAGAGAGAGACAGTGAGAGAGCAAGCATGGTTGCCATGTTGGTCCCAAACAGAGATGGAGACAAAGGTAGAGAAAAGGTCAACAAAGATGATCAAGGGTATGGAACAGCTTCTGTATGAGGAGAAGCTAGATAGGTTAGGGCCCTTCAGCTTGGAGAAGAAATGACAGAGGGGATATAATAGTCGTTTATAAAATCATGAGTAGTGTGGGATGAGTAAATAGGGAGAGATTATTTACCCTCTCAAATAATACTAGAACTAGGGGGCACTCCATGAAACTAATGGTCAGCAGATTTAAAATGAATAGAAGAAAGTATTTTTTTTCCACTCAACTCACAATTAACTTGTGGAATTTGTTGCCATAAGATGCAGTCAATATAGCTGGGGTTAAAAAAGTACTGGATAAATACTTGGAGGATAGGTCCATTAATGGCAATTAGTCAAGTATGTTGGAGGACATAACCTCTGAGTATCGGGAGTTGAGAGTGAATGAAAGGGAATGGATCATGTCATTATGACCTGTTGGGTACTTCTCCCAAGGGACCGAGATTGGGACCCTTAATCACATCTTTTTGATATTTGGCAGGGATGATTGTGAAAGTGTGAGATATAGCCCTGCCAAATTTCATGTACATTGGTTGGACTACAAAGATGTTACAGTTAGACATACATTTATAAGTTAATTGCTTATACCACCAGGACTCTTTATCCAATCCTTCTGAAAGTTGTCAGAGATAGTAAATATGGAAAGGGGTGTAAACTTGCCAAGTTTAATCTATTTTAAATGTGAGGCAAAGAAGTTACAGCTAAGAATGTATATGAAGATTTGTGCAGAACCATATAATTCAACTGCTTATAAAATCGGATTCCTTTACCCAATCTTTTTGTAATTTGGTACACTTAATGTCGCCCATCTCCATCCTCCTAAGACACTCCTTCTCTTATAATCACCTTGGGAAGGTAGTGACTCTCTAGCCATAGTGTCAATAAAAAGCCTAGGCATCACTGAAGTCCATGTGGGAGTTATGCCACATGGTCTCACCAGGTTTAAGTAGGAATAAGGGTGCATTCACAAGAGCCTTTTCTCCCGCATTTTGCATTTCCTGCGGGCAATCATTTTTGCATGTCATCGAACCTTCCCACATTGCACCCCTTGGGCTCAGTTCTGTCAATAAACGTGTCAGTTGCTAGTAAAGAAATTTGTTTTAGTTTTATTCTCAGAACCCCCACAAACATTAGCAGTCTAGAGCCTTAAAAATACAAGCGATCTTGGAGAGTGTGTCATTTCTAGTGTTCTCTCTTTGGAAACGGACAAAAGTTTGCACAGTTCTTGCTGCCCAGTGGAGTGAAAGGGTCTGGGGGAGGGGGGGAAATGTAATTCTGACCAGAGATGAAATAGGTAGTAAAGAACTTTCCACGCTGCCCAGAATAGCTGAAATAAAATGTAAATAAAGCTTGTGATTTCCAGCTGGAGAGGGTGGGGGAAGTTCCCTCCCTCCCTTCTTATGTTTTAAATATCCACAATTTTGAGTAGTCTATCAGATGCCCAAATGGTATCAGAGTACTGAGGTGGGCACTTTATTACCCCCCAAATAACGGTTATTACCATTACCAATTTACCATCTTACTGATTGGAAAACCGTAAAAACCATACTGGAAGTAGGAAAATCAGTCCCAGGAGTCAGAAAACCAGTAAATTGAGAAGCCCGTTGGGCATTAAAATGAGTTACGGGATTGGGTCAGGTATGGTCATTTTGACAGGAATGCTTGTTTTTACGGGTGCTCATTTCCAGTTTAGTTCAGATGTTTTTAAACCTCAGACGACTGAAAAATGCACCACATTAATCCAGTACTGGGCTAAAATAGACCCTAATTAAGTCACAATTGGTAAAAAAAAAAAAAAAAGTGATTGATTTGAAAATGACTCTGTAGTAGGTGTGGGCTTGTCAGGGTAGGTGGGTCTTTACAGGACCAGTACCAAGTCACCCACAACATCTAAGGGAATTATCATAAAATTTTATCAAGAGTTCTTGTTTGTGGTACCGAAACAATACTAACACAAAAGGTAGCTGGGGTCAATAGTACTCTAACAGCCCCCAAATTACAGTACTGGCTATTGAATTGACTGGGGGTTGGAGTGAATGTTTGGGGTGAATATGACCCCCAGCATCTTAGGCGTGTAGTGCTTTAATTTTCCCATTCATTACACTTGGGGTCAAATTTACCCCGATAACATTTTAGTGAAATTCTCATTTTATTTAAAAAATAATAATAATTTACAACCAGGGAGGGAAATGGGGAGATGAACCAACACAGGATATTTGACCCCATTACTGTTGAGGAATACATGGAGCATGAAGTGGTACAGGTTTGCTAAAAAAAGGTTTTATGGATTTTTTTGGTATCCCTTTGGGGCCTGATTTACCCCCAAATCCATCTGACAAATGTGCACAAAAGGAAAATGTTTTTATTTCCTGTCCTGAGAACGTGCCCCTGGAGCCGCACAGAGTTTGTTCTGGGACTTCCACCCTATGTAGTCAAGGTCATTTTGAAAGCGCACAGCTCTGCATGTAAGTAGTAGCAGGGTGCACGTTACTATTAGAAGGGTGGCTGTTGGAGGACACAGTTCACTGACGGAAGGGAAGCAGAGTGCAGCCGCCTCACTCGAAGGTTCAGCTCCTGGAGCCGTTTAAGAGAGAGCTCACTCTGATCTGACTTCCTAGGCAAGAGTTTTTTGCTGGTCATTTCCATGGGCTGCAGCGTATCGAGTTCCGCCGGGTAACTCGACCTGTGTACAGGCTGAATGTTTCTCACTCTCCGAATGTCAGACTTCATTTCTAATTTATTCTCTCTTGATTATTTCTCCCCCTCCGCCCCTCCCTCCTCTCCCAATAAAAATCATAGCATCAATCTATCATTTCTCGGAAAGGGGTGCCATAAATCTGAAGGTGCCCCATCACTACTGAGCGACTTGCCGAATGTAACGCAAACTTCCCTTGGCTTCTCTTGGTGCCGTGTGTTATTTTTGTAACCTCACACGTCCCCTTTCTGCATCCTCCTCAGGATAAAATAAAGCGAGAGAGAGAAGAAGAAGAAACCAAAACCAAATCTTGAAAGGTCATCTCCAAAAAAACCTTCACAGAATGACTGGAATTAAATACACATAAAGTTTGCAGTTTCCAGCTGGGGCACAGGGAAGCTTCGTCCCTCCTTTTATATACTTTAAATAATTAGCAACAGCTTAAAAACCGAGTTTGCAACACCCACTGCCCTCCTGGCCTTAGGTAACAGGGGTCACTTCAAGAGGTCTCTCGTAAATCTTGCTCAGAAAAAAATTGTGTGTGTGTTTTTAAAAAAAAATCTGGGATGGTGTTATTCCTTTTCAGAGGGATGTGAACA
This sequence comes from Sphenodon punctatus, assembly GCA_003113815.1. Lineage (NCBI taxonomy): Eukaryota > Metazoa > Chordata > Lepidosauria > Sphenodontia > Sphenodontidae > Sphenodon > Sphenodon punctatus. The sequence continues at coordinate 18,987,692 of QEPC01010859.1, read as the reverse complement.
GAAGGACCGGAGAAAATAGGTAACCTGTATAAAACTTTTCTGTGATTGATGATGGTAAGATATAAGAAATGCCAATTATTTCCCCCGCTGGGGGAAATCATGGCCCAGTGGAAGTGAATGGAAGCCAACGAGTTCAGTGTAGGTAGGATCCTACCCACCATTGTTTTGGGGTTGGACACAGGCAGGTAGAAGACCTCTGGGTAACAGGAATGGTTAGACCTATGGTCTATCTGGTCTCCGACAATGACTACCTAGGGTTGCCATCTTTCTGGATCAACCAGAAACTCCAAATTTTGACGCAGAGCCTCCAGGTTCTGGGGAAAGCCCTGATTTCTCTGGGTCAGTTAGGGACAAAAAAAGAGAATCAGGTCTTCTGAGGGGATGTAAGAAAGAGAGGTTGGCCATAGGGACTTTCTGATATGATCTTATTCCTATGGAGCATGATGATGTCATGATGCTCCACAAGGTTGGGGTTACGTAAAAAATGGGCTGCGATAGTACCCACACTGCCCCACACTGTGGTTGCACTCCTTGTGGAGTGTCGTGGCATCATGATTCTCCGTAAGGGGTGGATCAATGTCGGAAGGGGCATGTCGTACCTTTGCATCACCACCTCTCGGTTTCATCCCAGAGTGAGGTGACAAATCTACCGGTACCACATGCTTCAGAGGAAGGTACGAGAAACCCTATTGTAGACACCTAGGAAGCAACGGTTCAGGAATCACCACAACTTTCTGGAAGCCACAAACCAAGACTTCTACTGGCCACAACAGGAGACAATGCACGTGGTAGAGCTGCCACGACAAGACCCTACCTCCATTATGGGTGCCTTCATGTGAGCTACGGTGGGCTCGATCCCCACGCGTTCCGTGGCGTGCAATTGCTGCTGTGACATGTTGGGGTCAGTACAGAAAGCAGGACAGACGGTCACCCCCCTGCGGAGCAGGCAGGCCACTGTCGGCTGGTCTGCCATCTCCCAGGAATGGCACTTGATGCACTGCATCACCTGGTAAGGCTGCCCAGAGTGGCGTACGCCTGCTCAAGGCACGGTAAGTGCATCGTGTGGCTGTACGCTATGTTCCTTCTACCTCTGCCAAGCCAGGATGGGAATGAGCCCACCACCAAGAGACCACAACAGACCTTAGTATGTGCCGCAGGAAAGGGAGCTCCCTCCCAGGTCGTGGCTTTCTGCCAATTTGACCTGAAGAAGGACCGAGTCATCATGGAAACCGATGGCATCATGGAAACTGAGGCTCTTCTCTTCCTCAGGGCTTCCTGATGTTGCCCTTCGTGTGGGCCTTGATCCTCTACGCGGCTCATGGACCTGCTCCCACAGCAGAAAGGTCCCACTACCGTAGTGGCCTGAGGCGAGTCAGGAGGTTAGCGTTACGCTCCGAAGCCAGAGAAACGCAAGCAAAGTCTCTCTGCAAAGACCTCAGTGCTTTATTCCAGACGCTGCTTTTAAAGAAAGAGACATAGAAGCAGTATGGTAAGACTAAGGGGTTTACAGTTGCTACATTATCTCCCCTCAAGTCGAGTAAACAGGCTGTTGCATCCTTTCAAAAGGGAGCTACAGCGATGCTGGATAATAGCCACCCTGAGACTTAGGGGAAGGCAGGGTGTAAATAAAGTAAAATAAAATAAAATAAAATAAAATAAGGGAACTCAGTTGAGCCTGGCCCCGGAAACAGGGGGAACCCTTTGCAAGAGGTCTGAGTAGGCAGGAGAGGCAGTGATGATAGCACTCTCCCCCGCCCTCCCTCCCACAGTCTGAATATTTCCTAGGCTGTTTGCAAAGGGCCCCACCAGAAATGACGTTTTATTACAGCGGCCAGGGTGGGAAGTGATGGACCTGCCCACTCTTAAAAACTCCTTCTTAGTGGGATTGCGGCCAATTTTGGGGGAGGAGGCGGCACTGGGAGCCAGGAGCCATGGCCAGAACTGAAACAAGTAACTGCAGAACCACCAACATGTACACAAATAGATTGGAACACCTGGGGGACCGACCAGTACCTGATTTCAACCTGATTCAGTACCCAGTGTTCCGGAATGTCGAATTCTGGCCTAGAGTGTTAACTTCCGGTCCTGATTTTTCAACTTCTAGTCCAGGTTTTGTTTTTGTTTTTCCCCCTGTCATGATTTTTCAGTTTCCCATTCCAATATACTGATTGGTAACTGGGAACTCAAAGAATAATTACTCAAAATTTCCAGGGACCCGATCGGTAATCAAGTAGCTCTTTGAGTGCCCAACGCGGCACTCAAAAATGCAAGTATTATCCGTACGTTGCAAATTTGCTACTTGTTTCATCTCTAGGTGTGTGATTCAAGAGGGCAAACTTCTGATTTAATGGGTGATTTCAGACGTTACGGGGCCCTTTGGCCCCGTACCGAAATCACCGGATTCATTCCCCCTGGGGTCGCCCCGTAACGCCATATCAGACGTGCCGGGGGGATCCCGGCGGGGAATCTGGGAGGGGGCGGGGCCACACGGCGCAATGTGCAGCCGCACGGTTCCGCCCCCTCCACTCTCTCCTCCGCCCTCCCTCGCGAGGAGATGGGCGGGCGGCGGGGCCATTGCGGCCGCCGCGTCGGGCCGGAAGTGCCATGGCCCGGGATCCCGCCGGTGATCCCGGGCCGTGGCGCACGGCCAGATGTTACTTTTCGCTGGTCCCTGCCCGGGGTCCGTTTGACCACGCTTCCCAGGACATTCCCCCGGCTAGCCCGGGAAGCGTGGTTCAAACTGACCCCATCCAAACAGACGTTCGAGACACGGTGACCACAGGTGGGTATTCACCGTGGTTCACCGTGATCTCGTAACGTCTGAAAATACCCATACTTTTTCTGGATTTAATAGGAGGAGAGAATAAAAATCTCTGCAAGAAGATACAAGAAATCCAGCATCAATATTTCATAAAATCTGGGCATATCAAGAATAGCATTTCCTTTTCTGGCTATCATTGTATAAGTTCACACGCACTTATAGTCTTGGGTACAATGGAGAAGTATGTTCCTTGAGGACTTCTTATTAAGCAAGAATTTATGGTCGAGGCTAGGAATTACGTTTTAACGTCTCAGGTCCCACTTTGAGTTGTTCCTTCAGCCATTTTAGAAACCCCACTTGGCAAGGAGGTTGCCAAGATTAACTTTTAAGTTTGGACTGAGTTCCATCGTTCAGTTCTTTTACTCAGCAGGGCCTGGTGCCCATATTAACGAAACACCTTCTCATGGGACTTCCCAACAAAGAAGGAACACCTAGCAGTTTATGTTGAGTGAAAAAAATAACCAGTGCATGATGTAAGGTGTTGTTGGGACTTGATGCTAATGCTAGTGGTCATCTTGGCTGGGTTCTCAGAAGTCGGCCCAGCTGCCAAAAAAGCAAAAGGGACCTGACGATGAATGAAAAAATGCAGCGCCTGAATGCCTCAATCTCAGCAATGCTGTTTGGAGCAGGTTGGATCGGTGTCATCCAAGGTCGCGTCTTAGGCTACAAAGAACGACTGCCAGAGTTTAGCACTTCAAAGTCATCTCAGGGTGAAGAGGAAAAATCTCAGAGATCTGAGTTTTTCCAGAAAGGAGGCTCAGGCGTTTACAGAGACAGAATGGCAGGTATTCAAAAGATAAAGAAGGACTTTGGAATACAGTCCAAGGCTGTGACGGAACCAGGCTCAGGTCTCACGGACCCTCTAAAGGCAAGATGGAAGAGTCAAGAACAGAGTTGAAACACGTACTCAGAAAAATGGGTATGCCCATCCAAATTCCGGGGCTCAAATTGAACCCCAAAGTTCAGGTGCTAGGGGTGTGCATTTCATTGATGTTTTCTGCCTAATATCAAGTGGCAGGAGGGGACATGGTAGGGGATGCACCACAGCTGTACCAAGCTTGGTGGGCTCCTGAGCCCATTCTGGGTTCCACCCCTATCAAGGTCACCCTGGATCCCTGCCGGAACCCACCGAAGACCCTTCCATGAGCCACTGATTGAGATCCACTGCTGTTGTCTGCCTGCTTTTGCTACTCCATTTTCCTGGTCAAGGGAAGACGTTATTCCTAAAGCCCCTTGCTCTGCAAGTTTTTACCCTTTTCTCTGTCTCAATCCTTGAAAACAAGGCTCACAGTTCCTCTCACCCGAACAGGCTCTTGGTTTCAATCAAAGGCTCAGGGAGCTGCCTCTGGTAATTTATTAGCCCAGTAAAGGGTTTTTATCAACACATGTTCATCGCATAGGTTAACACCCAGGGGACAGTCTAAGCCTCGGCTAGAGAAAAATCCCCATTGGAGGGAAAGGTGCATGCATAAAAGCAACCAGCCTGAGATTTACCCTCGGCGGTCGCATGTGGAAAGTGTTAGTTTAATAAAGTCTTTGTTAATATCCGACAGGTAGAGCAGGCCTCAGGACACTAAATCCACCTAGGCAAAGAAGGAGAGAAACTTAAACTCTCCACCCAGGCCCCGCTGCTACAGTGTTGGAAACTCTCATGATTTTATCCCCAAACCTTACACTATTGCAGGGAAGGGGTGGAGGGTGATTTCAAAGCCCTGGACCCTGAAATTGGGGCCGATCCCAAGTCCCATGGATTTGGTGCAGAGCCACACGCGCACAGCAAACTATGCAAATCCTCATTGCCGGCACATTGAGCCCCGCAGAAACCATGCACTTGTGCGCATGGGAGGGTCTGTAGGGCTTTGGATCGTGGCCATTGGCTGCCACCTACAAAGCACTTACTCCAAAGAAGTTCCGTTGAAGTCCATGTGGCAAAACACCTCAAGGGGGCGCTATACAGCTGAGCCACCCACCTCACTGTGTTCGTTCAAATCTCTAACCTGGGGTCCCCACAGCTGGCAAACTCCAGAAAAACCTAGTTTTCGCTGCCACCACCTGGGTTCCAGAAATCAGAGGGGATCCACACAACCCAGGATATGTAGCCCACAGCTTCCCTAGTCCCCTTTATACGGTGTTCTCCCCCTTCCAGGAGGCAGAACCCTTGGAGCAACCCAGAGCTGCTTATCTTGGTCAAAGGTTGCCTTGGCTAAAAGAGCCAGAGAGGAATTCCTTTCTCCCTCTTTGGCAGCTATGCCTTCCAGGCGAAGGGAGGCGTTCTTAGCAGGTAAACACACACCCGCCCAGGGGAGCTAAGAATAGAAAAAGCTTAGGCTTCACTTATAGGGTTAAACAGGTATAAAAAGGCACAAAGAGGTAAGAAAGCAAGATAAGTCATTGAGCAAGCCCCAGAGTCCAGCTTGAGGGGTACGAGGACCCTTTTTGAATTTGCAGCTGCCTAAACTGTACTGGCTCATTTAACAAGTCAAATGAGCCAGACAAAACTGGCATAGAACTGAAATGGATAGTTAATTTGCTATCTGCCATTAATATCCACCATTCTGGATAGTTCACTGGTTATCTAGCCACCCACTGATTACTGCAAAATAGAACTGAAACAGGTAGCTCATTTGCTACCTAGGAATAACACCCTCATTTCCAAGTTTGATCATGGGTATTTGATGGGCTACTTGAACACCCATTGTGTACCTGGACTTCCCCACAAGTAATAATTTCTGGTACTGATGTTTCAATTTTCTGTTTACCAGTTGGTAAATTGGGATGGAAAACTGAAAAATTGGTATCAGAAGTTGGCATTCTGGGACTGAAAGTCGACATCCCAGGACATTCCGGGACATTGGGTACCCAAATTGGTTCCTGGCGAGGTGCAGAGATGCCATCCGCTAGACAGGATGGCGCTGGACCACAGCTAGGGCAGACACTGCACTTTGCGCTATGGCCGTGGCCAATTAGGCGCCATCCTGGGACCAAAGGAGAGGAGCAGGAAGTTCCTAGGACGGCCTCTTCCCCTATATTAAGGGAAGACAGTCATTCCGTCATTGGCTTGCCAACTAGGTGGATCGCCTGCGGTGGCTTGCCTCTGCTCCCGCGTCCTGCTCAGTTCCTGAGTTCCTGCTTCAGTCTCTGCTCCTGCCTGTTTTCCTGGACTCCCGCACCATAACTCTGCTTCTTCCATCCATTCCAACCATTGGCTGACAGGCTCTTACCGCCACTGGCCCTGGTGTCCCTGCCTGTTCGCTTGGACTACCTACTGGGATTCTAATTGGGCTCATGAATTGACTATGAACTCGGATTTCCTTCTCTGCTCTGGTGAACACCTACCCTGAGCCTGCCACATTCCTGACACGGGACTTACAGTCTAGGATGGACACGGGGACAGGGAATAAAGGCAAGGGGGGCCTTGGGGTTGGGGAGAGAGTACAATTTAAAAAATAAAGGAGGGAAAACCTCAGGCAGCAAGAGATAGTGCTGGCAGGGCTGGTGCATAGAATGCAGGTTCCGAGATGCACATGGCCCTGCCTGTTACGATCTCGATTTCATGCTGCTAAATGGAACCGACATGGGCACAGTCGTCAGGAAATATCGGGTGAAGGCTTCATGCATGCAGCGTGGAGATCAGATGGGCTGTGCAGGAAAACACAAATCGGTGAAAGCTGTGAAATTCCAGGCCGCGTTCAACTGTTGGCACATGGGTCAGGCGGCGAGGGGGTGTCAGCAAAGAGGCATTCCCAATGGCCACCAGCAGAGGGTAGTGTTGGCTGTCGATTGTGACAGGCCAAGACAGGAGGCTACAGTTATACTTTCTCCTAATTTGGTTGACTGGTTTCATCCACTGAGATGTTTTTTCTTTTTCCTGACACTGAAGCAACACCCTGTAGCCTCAGAGACCCAGTCAGGGGCTTGCTGGATGGGGAGCAACCAATCTGTCAGGCTTTATCCTGGCAATCGGTTTGGTTTCCCTGACAGGTACCCTGTCAAAAGAGCAGGCAACATGTCTCTCTCAGAGACCAGAAACGGCACAATTAACCCTTTAAAGAGTCCCCAGTGTGTGACCACTTCATCCTCCTCCAGTTGACGCGATGCTTCTGGAATGCATTTCTGAGTCGGTTGCCTGAAACGAATGCTGCATTGGGCACCTGATTACCTGAAAATACCAGATATTACGGTAAACAAGTTACTGATTTACATTTTACTGATCGGTGAAATGGTAAATCGGTAGAGGATTCAGGATGGAAAGTCGAAAAAACAGTAACAGAAGTTAGAAAATCAGTACTTGAAGTCAGAAAAATCTGCGTATCAGGTAGCCCACCTGGAATTAATCGGGTACCGATTTGTAGCCAATGTTATTGGGTCTGGTTGAGTACCGAAATTTCAACAGGTATACTCGGTTTTTTTTTTTGCATGTACTCATTTCAGCTCCTCTCCTGGGTTGGCCCCCTGATTCTCAATAGTGCTGAAACTTGCTGTTCAAAATTATTTGGTTTTTTACTGAATATTTCAGCATTTGACTTGGTTTTACTGAGTAACTGAAGAATTTGGTATTCAGTCCTGTACTTGGACCAACATACAAGGCTTTTCTTTCCCCTATATAAGGTGATTTGGTACTCGGTATTCGGAAAATACTTGGTATTTGGTTTTATTTTACTGAATACTTTACCAAGTACTGAATAGCGAATATTCGGAGCCAGTCTTCAGAAACTCAGAAATACTTGCAAATAGTTTTTTCCCCCTATTCTTTTCATCCCTGATTCTCAACCAGTTCTCTTTGGGAGAGGTCCTGCCCAGGCTGCTCTCCCAGACAGAAATGGTTGTCCAGGAAATGGACTATCAGCCCTTTGAATCCTGCCCAGTCCACCTACAACAGGGGTGCGGGAACCTCAAGGCCAAATGCAACCCACAGCTAGTTTTTGCGTGGCCCCCTTTCCAGTTCCTGGATTTGGCCCCTGGATCCATTTCCTACTCCCAAGAGCTGACAGACTGAGCTCAGGGGAAGGGAGCGGAGATGAGGGCAGACGCACGAGAGGGGAGAGATCCATGATCTAGACCCTCCTCTTCCTGAACGCACCCCTTACCCCTTGCCCCCAACTTCTCTGTAGCCCTCGGAGCTTGTACTGATTTTCAAAGTGGTCCCTGGGAGGGAATAGGTTCCCTGCCTCACCCTACAGAGCATTGGGGGGGGGGGGGGGAGCATCCAAATCACGGCAGGAGAAACAAGGACGGGAATTAGAAGGCCTTGGTGCTGCCATCTTGTCCTAGGTGCTGGCAGAGGAGGATAAAGGAAGAGGGGGAAATCTAAATGTAGCAGGGTGGGGCTTAGCCAGGATAAGTCAAGGCAGGATCCAACCCACAGAGACACTCTCACATGGGGACTACTCAGTCTCCTTATTCAGGCAATCTCTATTGATAAGTCTCTCACTTTAGACACAGACAATGTCATACTATTAAGTGGTTCCTCTCACTGGGTCCAGGCAACCCCTGTCTTCCTCAACAGGCTCCCTCCTGGCCTGATCCTGCTTCCCAAACAGCCTTTAAACCATGTCCCTCTGTGGCCCCAGGGTACCCACTCCCAGCTGGCCGGGCTCCGACTTTCTCACAGCCAGCCACCCTCAACTCGGCTACACGCAGCCCCTCCCTGTCTGCACACCCGAGGGCGTTCCTCTTTCAGAGCGCCATCTCTGGCCAAACTCCCTTTGCAGCTGCTCCCAGACTCTGCTCCTCCCAGCTCTGACCGCAAACCCTGGGCAGAGTCAGCCACACCCAAACCCAGGTGTGAGGTAATTAGCCGTGATTCCTCCTAACTGCAGCGCCTGCGCCTCAACGAGCACCTTCCCGCACTGCCGGTGGTAGCTGCCTTAAAGGGCCAGAGGGGTCACTGCGCCGCACTAGATATCCCTATTGTCTCTGGACCGTGGGATTAGAGGTGGTACTGGGGGACGGTGGCCACCTGTGGTGGGGTTTTCCCCCTGACACTCCCATAGGCCAAAATGGAAGTGGTCAGGTAAAAAATGACCAAAGGTGGCCATCCTGGGGGCATAGCTAGGTGGGAATGGGTCTTGGGGCAGAAGATGGAATGGGATTCTCCTGTCCCACTCTCCACAGCGAAAGACACAGCTTCACCTGGGATGGGGGTGGGGGGGACTGCAGACTGGTGATGGGTGTTGGCACAACTGCGCTAGCTGTTCCTATGATCTCTATATCTTTGTGGGGGCAACCTCAGGAATGGATGAGGACAGAAGAGGCTCTCATACCCCCTTTCCAACTTCACGGTATTATGATGCTGCGTGTGGGCCACCTCAGGGAAGGGCCGGGCAAAGAGACTCTCCCAACCTGTTTTAAGGTGGCCCCACCCCGTTCATGATGTCAAAACACTCCACAGGGGGATGGGGCCTCTCTGGGAAGGATTTCGCCCCCTTCCCCCCCAAAAACCCCTTCCATGTGGCACCGCTGTAGGTACACAGCAGTTGCGATACAAACTCCAGTGTCCTTTGGATTCAGTGGTCCCCAGAACCAGAGGACCCACAGATGCTACAGAAAGTGGCACACATGCGGATGAATCCTGATCACAGGGGCCTCTTTCCAGGTTGGGGCCCCACGGCTGGGCTGCATAATGGTTAACCCAAGCTTGGAGTTGTCATAGATAGAATCCTCTCTACTAGAGTTGAAACTAGTAACTGCAAAACCGAGTGTACCCATCGGAATGACAGTACTCGATTCGACTTGGAAACGCCAGCTACTAACTGGTGCCAGATTAATAGGGATGGGACTTTTGGTTTTGTTTATTTTGGTTTCACTTCTCCATGATTTTTGGATCCAATTTCAGTTTTGTTTTGTTTTTTCCAGTTTTGGTTCCCTCCCCCTGTTTTTTTGCATTAGTTTTTTTCATTTATTTTTGCATTGACTTCTCCCATTGGAGTCAATCAAGGACAAATCAGAAGAAAAATCAATGTAAAAAACCCCCGAAATGCCGGAACCAAAATTAAACCGGAATTTCAGGTTTTCGGTTTTAAAACTGAAACGGCCATTTTGGGGCCATTTCAGATTATATCTGAAACCGAAATTCTCACTCCTACTGATTATCGCACCCAACAGGGGTGTGCAGCAGGCCCATCATTAATTTTCACTTTTGTTTTTGTTTTTTGTTTAGAAAAAAAACTTTGTTTTCAGGATTTTTCGTAAACAAAACCGTTACTTTTCAATTTATTTGTTTTTCATTTAATTTTAATTTTTTTTTCTTTTTTTAAAAAAAATAATCATTGTGCATGCCCAAAATGGCCACTAGACCATTCTGCGCATGCAGAGCCCTTTACCAAAATGGCACCGGCATTCTGTGCAGCTGGCACCCTTTTTCGAAAGGGCGCACAGTTGTAAAATGGTCCAGCTGCCATTTTGCACATGCCCATTTCATTTTGTAAACAAAAATATAAATAAAAAATAAAAAAATAGAATAAAAAGTCACTCCGCGTGAGGAGAATGGCCGCCAGGGTCATTCTGCGCATTTGCAGCCCTTTTCCAAAATGGCACATGGGCAGTGATTTTTAATTTTTTAACTTTTATAATGAAAACGGATGCTTTTTTTGTTTGTTTTAATCTGTTTTCATTACCGTAGTAGTTTGTTTTTGTATTTTAATTACTAAAACAAACAGGGCTTTGTTTCTTTTAGTAATTAAAAAAAGAAAAAAAATTGCACACCCCTAGTGTCTGATGGAGTACCTGATGTACCAATGTATTTACTGACCTCCTGTACCAATTTACCAACCTTCTGTACCAATTTACTGACATCCCATACCAATTTACTGGTTTTCTATTTCCGAAATCAGTCGGTAAAATGGAAAATCAGTAACTCGGTAACGGTAATGCTTGGTATTTCATGTAATTGGGTGTCTGGCCTGGTCCTCAGTTGGTTGGGCACCAGACAGATTACCCCAAATTCCGGGTGTTATCCAAGGGTAACAAATGTACTATCATTTTTTGGCTCTACCCTCAACAAGGATGGACATTTTCAAAACATTCCCAAAAGGATAAATCTTCCTAAACTTCCAAGACTTTATGCTCACCTAGGCGTCTGAAAACACAGTAGGCTTTCTTCTCTGCCTAGTTACCTATGAAGAGGTTTCTACACTCACCTTGTGTGTTTGCCTCTAATAACTTTTTATTCCAAAAATAAATTTCAACCCAAATCCGGTAAAAGGGCAAAAGCCCCCCAAGGCTAGCAGAGAAACCAAATTTCACACACACACAAATAGGTCCACCTGGAGGGGATAATATAGCTCCTTTTGTTGCCAAAAATTTCTATTTACTCATCTGAAAGGATGTCTCCCTTGTAGGAAATCGACTGTACATGGAAGACAACTGGGTAAACTGTGTGGGGCAAACACCATGTCTTTGTTTCCCCACTGCGGTATTCAGGTCACTTTGGTAATTCAGTATCTGGTATTTGGTTCACTTTCGTGGTACTGTTTGGCAGAATTTCTTTTAATGTGATTGATCTAAATTCCAAAAACCCACCAAAAAAATAAAAAAACCTCAATGCCAAAATATCCAAAACGTCTGAAATAACAAACACAAAATACTGAATTACCAAAGGAGCTGAAGAAACCAAGATGAAAATATCAAAATGAAGCTTTGAAACAGCATTCAACGTGGGCAGCGGATTCCATTTCTGAACCATTTTGATTATTCAGGAGGACAGGACAATAGGGGTGTACGTGTCATTTTTGTGAATAACGATCATGAAAATTGTTGTTTTCGTTATTGCAATAATGAAAACGACAGCCAAGAATAATGATAATGAAAACAACAACCGAGAATACCGATAACGATAATGAAAACAAAAACAAAAATGATAAAAACAAAAACGAAAATGACAATGTTGCTATCGTTGCCGTTATTATTAGTACTGTGGCAGTTGGGTTTTGGAGGGGAAACGTGGAGCGGGGAGGAGGGAGCAGACATCTCGGAGCCCTAAACAGGGTTGAACTCTTGAACTGTGCCTGTGTTGGGAGGGGCGAGCAGCTCAGTAGTATCTGATGGATGTATCACTGGCCAATGAGCAGCGCAAGCAGGCCCCAGTAGTCTTATGGCACTCTGTGATTGCTCAATGCCTGCTGCCTCCCACAACCAATCAGGGGGGCTCTGGGGGAGGGCACTGCCACCCTTTATAATGACAGGGCCAGGCCTTTTCTCTCAGTTCTGTGAGAGCTCTGCTTGTCAGGCTGCCTTTACAGAACTGTGGTGCCTGAACACACAAAAACCTCCCTAGCCCTCATTGTATTACAAATACCTTTCCTTCCTTATACCCTACATGTTACCTTCTCCCTTTCCCTGTCCCCCTGTACATTATATATAGATAGGTAGTATAGATTAGATATAGATATATATTCTAGACATATAGATTAGATTAGATTAGAATAGTTATAGAGATAATAGATTAGATTATAGATAGTTTTCCTTTTCCCTTCCCCTGTCTCTCTTAGATTTATATAGATATTAGTTGTGCACGGGAATCAATAACAATACCAATACCAAAAATAAAATCTTTGTTTGAAACGGTACCGATATCGATAATGAAAATTATATCAATGACGATATTGATAACGATAACAAAAACAATAACAAAAACGATATCAATAATGAAAATGAAAACAATATCAATAGCGATAACGAAAATGACATTGTCGTTAATAACAATAACTAAAATGAAAACAAAAAATGAAAATGACATGGGGGCCTGGTGCACACCCCTACGGGACAGAGCAAGGGAGAGGGAACATCTCTCTGATGCCTGGAGGCTACTGAATTCAGGTCAGCAGCATTGCTGTAGATATTGATAACCAGGAGTGCTTTGGCATGTAGACACACACACACACACACACACACACACACACACACACACACACCGATGACATGCTTACACAAACACATGTACAAAATGCACACTAACGTATGCATACCCATCTAATTATAGACGCAAACTAGGGTTGTGTATTCAGGTTTGGATAAAACACAAAGAAACACAAGAAGTCCCTTTCGGCATCTACATTTGAAACACAAACACCACCCTGCAATTTTGGGCTCTGGACTAGTGTACTTTGTGCTTATCAGTCTCTGAGAAAACCCACCAAATTTTGGATTAGGCAGGGATAGGGTTAGCATCCCTCTAGCTTTGATCCCAAGTCACCAGGGGTATTTTCAGACGTTACGAGATCACGGTCAACCACGGGGAATCCCACGGCATGATCGTGATCCTGGAACGTCTGTTGGGGGGAACGGAATTTCCCCCCCAGATGTTCACCCCCGTGAATCACGGGGGGGAATCACATTCACCACGCAAACGGGGATGGTCTCGCCGGGACCGTCGTTTATGTGGTGAATGAGATTTCCCCCCGTGATGAAGGGGACCGTATCGTCTGTCCCCAGACCATGGCCCAGAATCCGCGGCGGGATTCCGGGCCGTGGTCAATGCGGCGGGGGGGGAGCCAGGCATTGCGGCTGCATTGGCCGCGGCACCCGCCTGTCTCCTGGAGGGGGCAGGTGGCCAGGGCAGTGGGGGGGGGGCGGGGCTGTGTGGCCGCACTTTGCGCCGCGCAGCCCCAGCCCCCCAGATTCCCCGCCGGGATCGGCCACCGCGTCTGTTCACCGTTACGTGGTGGCCCCGGTGGGGTATCAAAGGGGTGATTCCATGCCGGGGCGAATTGGCCCCGGCACGTCTGAAAATACCCCAGGTTTTGAGTAGGACTGTGCATTTGGGGTTGGAATAATACACAAATCAACCTCTACTCACCTTCTGTATTCGAAACACAAACGGCGCCCTACAGTTTTCTGATCTATGTTTGTGTGCCTCTCATTTCCACTTCTAATATTCATATATTGAAATTTGGTATTTGCAAGCTGAAATGAATAGTGGGTTTATTATTTGTGGATATTATCTGCATTTTGGGGTAGTCCTTTGAGTACCCAAGTAATAGCCATGATTGAAATTGGAAAGCTTGGGCATTTTGGGGGGGGGGAGGGAGTGGGGAAAGGTTTTCTTTTTTTTTTTCAGTACGGTAATTTTCTTTGCTCATCTCAGTATGTTGGTCCTGTCATTTCCATCATTATACATGGTTCATAGCACTAATATTACTCAAGTGAAGTAACCGAATTACCAAAATGGCCAAACAACTAAAGTTGGCCATTTAGTTGGCCAACTGAAAATTCCCTCTCCCACCAAAAAAACACCAAACCCCTGGAAAAACTAAATTGGAATAACTTGAATGGATACCTGATGGAACATAAGTGGATACTGGTTATGAGATTAATCACCGTTTTCAGTTGAGGTAGGATATAATAACCAACAAACTGACTGTCCTTTCAAGGACTGTTCCAAACTCAACAACCAATTTAGGGTATTATCCAAAGTTCATTGCAGCCCCTGGAAAGACTCTCATTGACTTTAGAGGAGATCCAGATCTGGGTCTTTCTTACAGCATCAATGGAAAATCGAGGCAGGGGGCAGGGATGAAACTCAATCTCATCTTTTTCTTGATTCTCTAGACTCAAGCTTCTCGGCTTGATTTCCACGAGAATTGAGAATAGCCCTCGTTCTCGACTCTTTCTCAATCGAGATGTTTTTTTCTTGATTTACTTACCAGAGCCACATGTGTGCCGCATACCGTGCCAAGTCTTGCGTCCCACGTCTCTCTGTCTGTCTCTTCTTTTCTGCGGCCACCCACTCCACATAGGGAGAAAAATTAAGGAAAAGAACTGCACATGTGGAAAATGGCCTCCGTGCCATTCTGCGCATATGCAGCCTTTTTCCAAAACAGATTCTCGTTTCAGCCCGGGGGGAGAGAAGAGGGGGGAAATGATCCAAGGCTATCCACTTGTTTGCCAGAGACCGCAGTCCCCTGTGGTCTGTTGAGCTGATCTTCTCTCTTGGAGACATATTTCTACCCTTAGGCTAAAGACATGAGGTCATCATGATGGCAATAACTTGAACTAAGGCAAATCCTGGATGGAATCCCTATTCTGCTTATCAGGGGATTTTGTTTTGTTTTATTTAGCTCGATTAATCACAGAATCAAGCGATGGATGGAAAAGTCCCATTAGTTCAGTCCTTCTCCTAGCCAAGGCAGGGTCAGTCTCCAGAACGTATTCTCTATTGCTCTGTCCAGTCTATTTTTAAAATAATCGCAAATAACCAGGCTGGTTAAATCATAGGAGGGAGAAACAGAAAAGACCCATTAGCTCATCCAGCCTGTCTCTCAGCCAGCGCTGAACTGTTCCCGCCAGGATGGTTGCTAGAATTTCGGTCTCTCTCTTCTCTTGGGGGACGGTTCTCCAAGCCAAGAGAGCTCGCTGCAAAGGAGCCTGATGTTAAACAGGAAAGCAGAACAGTTTGCTGATGGCAGGGACTCACGTCCAAGAAAGTGAACTCACAAAGGCGGGCGTGAGGGTGGAAAACGATGGAAGAGGTTGCAAGAATGTGGGCTAACGAGTGCATTGTTTTTCTACCAAAAGGGAACTACCAACTACCAGTTCTACCAACTGGCCCCAAGCCTGTTGACATTCCGGCGAAGTTGTAAAACTTGGCTGTTCACCCAGGCCTTTGGGGAGTGGGGTAGGGTTTTAGCTCCCCTACCTTATTTATTGTTTTAATTGAGGTCCCGGGCCCTGTTTTAATATATGATTGTTATTATGGATTGTTTTAAATTGTTTTTATGTATTATATATTTATTGTTGGAAGCCGCCCCGAGCTGTTTGCAGGACGGGCGGGGTACAAATCTATAAAATAAATAAATAAATAAATAAATAAATAGTGTGGGAAAGAAGGAACATGTTACCAGGACCACATCCAGGAAAGGTGGGGTCCTATGTAAAATGGAGGGGTGGGTCCCTTCCCAAATTGCCCCCAAATTGCCACAAGCCATCCACAGGCCAGGGCTCCTAAGTTTGAGGCTCCATAAACTGGCATTTTAAACACGTGTTTCTCACACTTATGTTGTCATTTCATGTTTTCTCAGGGAATCAAGGGCCAGTAGGGTCAATGTCCCAGGCCCTGCGGGGATCACTGGGGAGTCAGTTGGAGATCAGTTTGCCCATCCCAGTGCACCTAATAATGCCAATCCTCTTAAGAAACATCTAAACCCAGGTTGTAGACATTGGTCCTGTTTATGATATGCTTGGGGTCTGATCCTGGGGTACATATACATAAGTACAGCTTATTGGCTGTATATTATCTGGCCTCCAACCTCCCCTTTTAGCCAGCCCAAGTCACCAGGAGTCTATTTGGATCTTGTCCGTTTTTTTCCAAACCTGTAGTTCTTATTCAAACAGTCAAATAGTCCAAAAAGTCCCTCCTGGGCATAAGAAAAGGTCAGTCCCCACCTGTGTCTCTTGGCAGACTGCTTTCCTCTGCAACGCTGTTGGCATCCTTACTGCTCTAGCATTCACGTACCGGATCTCTGCTCGAAGCTAGGTAGTCCACGAGCAATTCCCTTCCACCGGCCAATGTCTATCTGCCCCCCACTCCCGCCGGAGAGCTCTTCCATCCCCCACTCTCCCCCACAGACTGAGAGTTGCTCCTAGAAATACCCACAGGCTTCTCGGCTTCTGTGCCTGATTAGTGGCGTAGGTAGGCACCATCCTTTGTTGCAACAGCGCCTGCATCATCTTTTAGCACCAGTTTTTTGCACAGTCCTTTACTATTATTTTATTTATTTTATTTATGACAAAATCTTTTATCCCGCACCCTCCTGCACTTCGGCAGGTTGGGGCGGCGCACAGCATAAAACACAATAATAAAACCAACTCAAACTACAATATATAAAAATGGACACATAAAATTCAATAGCAGGCAAATAACACCCCTCCCCAACCTACCCCCCCTTCTCCCCGAAGGCCCGGCAGAACCACCAGGTCACTTGGGAGTCGCATAACTATTATGTGCCCCTTGCTGGTGCTACCTTGTACCCCGCTGCAACCAGTCCTTGTAGCCTTGGGATCAGAGCTCCTGAGGCCTCAGGATGGGCTATTTCTGTGGGGCCCTGCAACTCGCATGTCACAGGGGCTCCCTTCTTCAGAGGATTATGGGGAATGTAGCTCTGATCCCCATGACAAATGACAAGAAACCCTGCAGTACTCCATTGTTTTCCCCAACTAGGGGTTCCTAAATTTAATAACTGGCCTCCACACTCTCCCCTACAGCCAGCCTGTACCCACCTTTAAGGGCTTCTCCTGAACAAAGATGGGTCCCTTATAACAGCAACATAAACAGTCCATAAAGTGGCTATGGGTTAATCCCAGCTGGGTGCTGGATTCCTAATGATGAGGTCTGTTTTCCTTCAGAAGGCCTGGGAATCTAGGAGTTCCTGGGGGGCTTCTTGCTGGGCCTGGTTTGGGCTTCCTAGCCCTGGCAGTCTTGCTTCCTTGGAGATGTGCTCCCTTCACCTCCACTCCAGCAGCTGCCTCCATCTGTCTCCTTCAAGGCCCTTATATAGGCCTAAGCCTCAGTCTCTTGTGCTGGCTTAAAGGGCCAGTACCCTTTTATCCATGTCTATGCCCGTAGGCATCCATTTTGAGGGTCTACTTGGCCGCCATTTTGTGTCCTCTTTCGGCTTCGTTACCATTTTGTGACGCCACGCTGCTAAGGCAGCTGCTTCCTCTGGGGTCCTACCGCCCACTTCTCCTCCTCACCTACCAAAGTAAGGGAGCAGGGTCCTACAGAAAGAGGCTGAAGGAGCGGGGCTATAGAGATGGAGAAGAGGGTGCCCAAACCTGAGGCGCTAGCTGAAGGTGGAGCTGCTGTCTATCTGCATGGCAGATGGCCACAGCAGCTATGTTCTTGGCCGACAGTTGCCCCAGACAACCCCATAGAACAGCAAGCGATCCACCACCAACTCTATGGTATGGGGGAGGGGGGTGACTGTGGGCCATGGCAGCCGCCGGGTCTATATAAACTTGGCACAGGCGGGGATGGACATGAGGGATGTATGGCTGGACGGGCCTGGAGCAGGTCTGGGGGTGACCAGCCCTGGGTCCATCTGAAGACAGCCACTGTCATTCAGCTCTCCACATGACCACACGTCATTCTCCCGCACACAGACTCACACTTGTTCACCCTGCCCCCGATGAACACACACCCTCTCTCTTTCACCCACTCCCACATCCAAACTCACTGTCTCTCTGTCACACGTGCACACACAGGCACAGTAGCTCTGTCTACACATTATGTTAACCACGGGGGAAATCACCCCTGTGGTACACTACTTACTGCAACATCATCCCATGGTGGAGCAGCATGAAGAAGCGTCCGTGGTATTCTGTGTTTGACACCCTGGGGACTCTGACCAACAGGGGGAGCCCATTGGGTGGTGGCATAAATAAATGAAACACGAAAGCTCCCCACTGGTGAAACTGAAAACCAAAGCTACCTGCTGCAAGGCTAAGCTCCCTGCAGGTGAAATTAAGAACATAAAATGGGCCATGCTAGGTCAGACCAAGGGTCCATCCATTGAGTCCAGAATCCTGTCCCTTACAGTGGCCAGTCTCGGTCACTTGGGCAAAGTACTCAACACACACACCTTTGCTCCAGGTGTAGACGGGCAGAGCTCTCGACTGCAAGGCCAAGCTCCCCGTCGGTGAAATTGAGAAGGCAAGGCTCGCCGCTGGTGAAATTGGCAAGGCAAAGCTCTGCACTGGTGAAACTGACAAACACAAAGCCCCACTGCTAAAACCGGCCTCCCTGCTAAAACCCGCCCCAAACCCAATGGCGAACAGACATTGATTCTACAGCATGTTTTCGGCTTTTTTTGTGGCGGTCTGCTGAGCAGTTTCCCCAATATGCTCTGAGGAACAAGCCTCTCCAAAGCTGGGTTCGCTCCGTGGTGTACTCCACACACAAAGTGTGGACTCCACACTTTGTGTGACCAAAGGTAAGACGTGCGGCTGTGTTAGGCAGTCGGCAAGCGTTACAAGTAGAGACATACGCTCTCACCGCTTGCCCGCTTTCGCAACCACGTGCAGACATTCCTAGGAACTGACTGATGGACCCAGGCTTGAGGTCCTGCCGCCTCAGTATCCTGTAGTCAGCATTGGCCAAAACCAGCCGTTTCAGAGGGGCATGAAAGAGGATGTGGGATCGCCAACCCGCCACACGTTGAGTGCCGGGGTGCAGGGAACCTCAGGCCTGGGGGCCAAATGCAGCCCATGGCTCGTTTTTATTTGGCCCCTTCCCAGTTCCTGGATCTGGATCTGGCTCCTTCCTCCCCCCAGGCACTGAAAGACTGAGCTCAGGGCAAGAGAGAAGAGAGGATGGCGTGCACATGAGTCTAGAGGACAGAGACAGAGTGAAGAGCCATGATCTGGGCCTTCCTCCTCTTGAGTGAACCACTACACGCACCCCCCTCCCCAACTTCCATGGGGCTGTCAGAGTCAGAGCTTGGACTCATTTTCAAGGGAGGGAAATATTCCCCCAGCCCTGACTTAGTGGAACACGCCTCCACTCTCTCCTTCTTGCGTACGCACACTCACACACACACGCGCTGCCCTAAGTGTGCACAGTTAGACATCTCATTACCCTCTTACCCACCCCCCGTGCCACAATTACCCCCACAAAGACTTGCCGTCTTTCCCCTGCACTCTTGCTTTTCCAGGAGCACAAACCTTTTACCCCCCTCCACCCTAACCCCAATCCTCTCCCGACTCCCGCTAATTGAATTTGCTTTCCCCCCCCCAAAAAAAACCCCCACTTTCCACAGTTTGACCATTAACAAAGAGACTTGGCCCTCGGCCTCGGGCCTATTTGCATGATAAACCGTCTGCCGCTGCTCCTGCGCCAGGGCCTTGGACGGGGAGCGAGCAGAAACCCTCGTCTCCTGCCAGGCGGCCTTCTTTTGGCTGGTAACGGGGAATTGCCAAGTCACGGTGCCAATTCCAAGAACCGGGGGCAAGAGAACCGCGGACAAAGAGCAGTTTGTAGGCCAGCCGGGCACCTGACATTTCAGGGGAGGCCCGTGTTCAGCTGCCTGAATCTCCAGCTTGAGTTTAAATTGTGTGTGTGTGTGTGTGCGCGTGCGTGTGTGTGTGTGTATATATATATACACACACACACACACACACACAATTATATATATATATATATATATATATATATATATATATATATATATATATATATAAGCATAGCAACAGCTGGAGCTGAGGCTTTCCAGGAGATGAACTCATGAACAACTGTTCAAAATAACTTTATTCATACGGTTATTAGATCAGCCCACCAGGGAACAACCAATTATTGTTGATTCCTTGAGGCAGATAAGGCAAGGACTGAAGTGAAAAGCAAGCGCTGAAAGAGATAGGGGAGCTGGAGGGGGTGGAGGAGAGGCTGATTCAAGCAGGCCGTGTGGGGAATTGTGTGTCAGCTTCTCGAGGGACTGGGGGTTTTGGGACTTGTGTAAACACGGTGTCCTGTGGCCTCAAACTTGGTTTGGATCAGCCCAGCCCAGGGACACGTCTCAAAACGGGTCCTGCGGCTGGTGTGCGTACATGCATTACAGAGGGAGAGTGTGAGGGATTTATGTGTGTGGTATGAAAAGAGGGTTTGTGTAAGTGTGCTCCTAACAGGGAGGCACAAGGGGGGGCGAGGGGCTGTGTAAATTTTGTATTTCTGATTTCCATTTTGGCTTTCAGTGCTATTTTTTTGCATTGTTTTGTGTGTTTGTGTCAAAATTTGGAGGATGTTTTTAAAGGGGAAAAATCTGGGAGCTGCTCGTTAGTGAGGGGAGCACAGCCTCTGTGTGTGTGTGTGTGTGTGTGTGTGTGTGTGTGAGTGAGTGAGAGAGAGAGAGAGAGGGGGGGGTGCAGCCTTTTTTGTGAATGTGTTTAAATGCACACTTGCACAGCAGAAGACCTACAGTGCCAGCAAAGGACCCTGGTATCAATGAGCTCCTGAGGACCAGACAGGGGGATCCCACAATTTTGCTCTATCCTGGGCAAGGGGGTGATATTACATTCATTCAATACAAGGATCCAGTTCCGGAGGCAAAGTTCTGCCTCTAGCTGTCTGTGGAAGCAGGCCAAGCCCCCGAACCACAAAGCGCTCAAAGATGAAAAGTAAACCTAAATCAAAACCCAGTCCGCTCCTATAGACCGCCGTCGTTGGGGCTAAACTCTCCCCGTAACCAGCACAACATGCCATGAAACTTGAAAGAGGTTCAAACTGCTTGACTAACAATGAAAAACATCAAATTAGAAGTGGAAATGGAAAGGCACACAGCACAAAAACACAGGCCTGAAAACTGCAGGACGGTCTTTGTGTTTCGAATACGGAAGCTGATGAAGAGAGGCTTATTTGTGAATTATCCCAACCCAATGCACAGTCCTCCTTAAAAGCGGAAGACTTGGGGTCAGACTTGGAGGGATGCTAACCCTGTCCCTGCCTCTTCTCAAATTAGAAGTGGAAACTGAGAAGGACAAAGCACACTAACACAGACCCCAAAACTGCAGAACTGTATTTGTGTTTCAAATGCAGATGTCGAAAAGGGCTTCTTCTGTTCCGTTGTGTTTTATCCAAACTAGGGTGTGCAGAACATACCTCATTCACCTTGCTTTTCATTTTCTGCTTCAGGAAACCTTTCATTTGAGGGTTTCCATTCACTTGTTCGTTGTTGTTTTTTTAAAATCACCATGCATGTGCAAAACGGCTGCTGGAACATTCTGCACACCCGGGCCCTTTCCCCAGAAGGCGGCGGTAGTGCCGCCACTGCTATTTTGGAATAGGGCAGCCAGTCTCTGCATGCGCAGTGGCCATTTCACGCATGCGCAGGTCAGCTGCCCTCTTCCAAAATGGTAGCGTCGCTGCAGGCGTCATTCTGAAAAAAAGGGCTGTCACAGTGGCCGCCTTACACATGCACCGTGCTTTTTTAAAAATTGTGTTTTTAAATTTTTAAACAAAAAAGAATGAAAGCAAAGGTATGTTGTTTGCTCATTCATTCTCTGGGGCTTTAGTTACTAAAACGAACGGAGCTCCATGTGTCCGAGTAACTAAAAAAACCCTCCAAATGAATGAACACCCCTAATCCAAACCTGAATACACAGCTCTAGTTTGTATCTGTAATTGGATGGATGTGCATACACGTTAGGGTGCATTTTGTATGTGTGTCTGTGTAAGCATGTCATCTGTGTGTGTGTGCGTGTGCGTGTGCGTGTGTATGTACATGCCAAAGCACTCCTGGTGGTCACTGGTTGGTTTTATACACACATTTCTCCTGCATGTTTACTGTTACATCCTGAACTTTCTGTATGTCTTGATCACTCACCCAGAACTTAAACATTCATTATTAAGTATTAATTATTATTAGCATTTATACAGCGCCAGCAATGTACCTGGCACTTTACAAAGAATAAAATAGACATGGTCCCTGCCCAAGAACTTACAATCTAAAGACAGGGGGAGGGGAGACAGGGAAGGGGGAACAGAGGGAGAGACAAGGGATGCGACATTAATGAGGATGCGAGAGCTCAGGTACACGTTCTTGGCTTGGTTACAGAGAACTGGGAGTTTACAGATAACAGGTGGGGGATAAACCTGGGTGGGGATGGTTAGCAGGAGTTAGGAAGGGCGGAACGGAAGAGGTGGGTTTTGAGGAGGGACTTGAAAGTGTGGAGGGTGGGGACAAGGCGGATGAGGGCAGGGAGGGAGTTCCAGGTGTGCGGGGCAGCGAGGGAGAAGGGTTGAAGGCGGTTGGGGGAGCAGGGGAGGCGTAGGAGGGTGAGGGAGGAGATGGAGGAGGAGTGGGGTGCTTGAGCAGTAGGGATGTGCAAACAGAACCAAGTTCGGAAATTTGGTTCGGTTCGAAAATCGAGTTCGGTTCAAAGGTTCGGTTCGGTCGACCGAACTATTTGAGTTCGGTCGAATTCTGAACTTCTGAACCGAGTTCGTACATTCAAAACTGGGTTTTTTGACCTTCTGAACTGGTTCGGATTCGACCGAACATTTCAGTCGAATTAGAGTTTGGCTCAAAAGTTCGGTTTGGTCAACTGAACTATTTGATTTTGGTCCAAACTCCGAACTTCCGAACCACATTCGCACATGTCTATCGAGCAGGGGTTTGGAGGGAGATCAGGGTAGAGAGGTAGGGAGGAGCGAGGTTGTGAAGGGCTTTGTAGGTGAATACAAGGAGCTTGTGCAGAATGCGCTCAGGAAGAGAGAGCCAGTGGAGAGAGGAGAAGCTGCACGTGGTCAAAGCGACGGACAAGGTGGATGATCCTGGCTGCAGAGTTTTGAACAGAGATAAGGGAAAAAAGGTGAGAGCGGGGAAGGCCAGCAAGGAGAAGGTTATGATAGTTGAGGTGTGAGATGACTAGGGCGTGGATGAGAGTTTTGGCAGAGGAGACAGACAGAAAAGGGTGGATCTTAGCAATGTTGTGGAGGGAGAAGCGGCAGGATTTGGCAACGGAGTCAATATAGGGTTTGAAGCTAAGGTGCGAGTCGAAGATGAAGTCCAAGCTCCCGACTTGGGGGACAGGGACTTCTGCGTGAAACATCTCCCAGAACATTTGTGTGTAAAAGGTTCTCTTGGTAAACTGCTTTGCTCCCGGAAGCTGTGGTCACTTGGTTTTCATGGTAGCTTGTCACGTCTACAGCTGCAGCTACTTTAGGCTGCCTCAGGGCAGTGTTTGTGTGAAGAATGCATCTGGAATTTACTTGTGGACTTGTAAACCCAGAAGATTGAAAAATCCAGAACTTTAAGGTGTGTGTAAAAATGTCCACTGTCAGCCACTTGTCTACAGAAACGCTGACCTGAATTCAGTAGCATCTAAGCATCAGGCAGATGTTCCTTCTCCCCTGGCTCTGTTCTGTCCTACTGGACACACAAAGTCAAGGGTTTTCTGCTGTGTTTGCTAAACTGAGTCTTATGACAGCTGCAATGCAGACCAACATGAGTCCTGGGCCACTGGTCCTTTGAACTCTGGTGGTGTTCACTTTGATGCAGCCAAATTTTGCCTCACTTCCTGTCCCCTAAGGAATTATGGGGATGGGAGTGCTGAGGGAGTATGCTGAGGATGTGGGGAAAGTGGGGGTGGTCAAAGATCTATGTCATGGATCCACTCCTACCCTTGAGGTCATGCCCTCACCTCCACTCCCTTCCTCCTGTGAACATGCTCCTTCAGTGCTTGAGGAGAGGAATAGGAGAGGGGCCAAATAAAAACCATCCCGGTGGTAGATTTGGCCCATAAGTTGGAGGTTCTTCTTACCCACTTATATAGTATAGCCCAGGGGAAGCCAAGAGAGAGTTCATGATCTACTGGTAGGATCAGTCTCCAGTTGATCATGATATAGGGAGGGGGGACCAGCCTCTCTGGGTAATTTCAGATGTTACGGGAACACGGTCACAGCCACAGTGAATCCTCTGCGGTGGTCGTGATTCCCGTAACGTCTGTTTGATTCCTGCCAGATGTTCACCCCAGTGAATCACTGGCGGGAATCAAAATCACCATGATTCTGGACCTCCGTCCGCCCGGAGGTCCAGAATCATGGTAGGACCAGGCCCGAACCATGGTCACATTGGCCACGATCCAGGATGGGCCAAAGGTAACGTCTGCCCCACCCATCTCCCAGAGGGCAGGCGGCCGGGGGAGCACGGGGGCAGGGCCATGCGGCCACATGTCACACCACGCAGCCCCGCCCCCTCTCCATGCAGACCCACCCCCTCCCCGATCCCCGGTGAGAATCAGGCCGGCACGTCTAATTTCCATTTTTTTTTTACAAAAACCCCTTTGTTTTCAGGGGAGAGGTCGTAAACAAAAATATTTGGTTTTGTTTTTTTCAATTTCCCCACCCATTTATTTTTATTTTAAAAAATCATTGTGCATGATGCAAATGGCTGCCGGACCCTTTTTCCAAAATGGTGTCGACACTGTCGCACTTCCCATTGGAGAAAGCCTTCCCCGCCGCTAGGGGTGTGCAATTCATTTTCGTTTTTCCATTGACACTGCCGGTGCCGTTTTGGGAAAGGGCCGCCGCATGCACAGAACGCCCCAGAAGCAATTTGTGCAAGCAGAGTGATCTTTTTTATTATTATTTTAAACATTAAATTTTTAAAAATATTTTAAAAATCACTGAGCTTGCGCGGTTTTAAAATTTATTTTAAAACATTTTTTTTTTACAATGAAAACAGATGCTTTTTTCCCCTTCATTTTCGTCTGTTTTCATTACACTTGCCTATCATTTTTTGTATTTTAATTACTGAAACGAATGAGGCTTCACTCTTTTTAGTAAGTAAAAAAACAAAAATGAATTGCACATCCCTAAGTGGTGGGGAACGCTCTCTCTGACAGGACGTGCGCCTGCACCTCTCCACTCCTGAGACCAGAGTTGGGAGTCATTGGGAGGGTTTTCCAGCATGGAGCGCTGGAGCCAGTGGGAGGAGGTCATGGTTAGAGGTGAAATGAGAACACATCGCAGTCCCATGAGAATCTGCGAGGTTCCTGCAAGGCCTGAAGAGATCTCATGTGTTCCCGCTGAGGTTTGTGGGAATCTCTCAAATGGAACTGCCCATGCACAAAATGGCCACCGTGGCCATTCTGTCCATGCACACGCCTCGGCGGCCATTTTGCTCATGCGTAAAGCCGTTTTTAGGGTTCCTGAGACTCTTGTGAGATTCTCGAAGCCCTAAAACCTGCACCACCTCCACAGTGGCCATTTGCGCATGTCCAGCGCTGGTTTTCGGCCACCTGAGTTTCATGCAAGAACAGGTCAAGAATCGGCCAGTTCTCGACCCATTCTCATTCTCACAAATCTCGGTGAGAAACTGTTTCTTGCTGAGATTTGGTGAGAACACAAGGGTGAGTTTCAGTCCCAGTGATGGTGCTGGTTCTCTCCTGAAGTTGACCCCTGGCTCAAGTAGATTGCATGCACTATAAGCCTGGACAGCCTGGTTACAGTCTCAGGTCCCCTTGAAGTGGACGGCAGTTACACCTGCTTCCATGAAGACCAGATTAAGCTATAAGTCTCTTTCCAGACTGACCGCATTGTCCCTGGCTCCCCATCTCTACTGGAGCATAGGATGACAACGACGGAGAGAAATAAACCAGGAATTTTCCCAGCAATCACTAACTGCCACTTAAGAGCAAAAGACCCCAATCATCATCATCATCCCCTTGCGGCCTGGGCTTGTTTAAGTGGGGGTGTTTACGGATGCCCTAATTAAACCCAATTAAAGGCAATTGAAGTAATGGCAGGATCCCCGCCATTGGGAGAGGGAGGGGGGTGATGATGCCACACAGTGTGGGTGATAATGTACAGTATTCCAACACCCAGACCACTGGGATGCACTCCAGTCTGGAAGTCCTTCCATTCCCATAGGGGAGGAGAGAGTAGGTTGCCCAAGGACAGTCCGGGGGGAAGCTTGCATGGCATTTCTCTTTAGTCTGCGGCAAACCACTCAACCACAGTTCCTCTGTCCCTCTGCCCCACATCAGCATGTGGTTGGCTGCCCTGTGGCTGCTTGCCAAAGCTAAAAATGAATCATGCTCATTAGTGTAGTCACAAAATCCTCTTCAAGTTTGGTTCTTTGATCTTCACCCTCAGCTAGTTTCTGGAAGAAGCTGGAAGGGCAGAATTCTCCCACTAGGCCCTTCCAGCAGAAATGGCACCACTGGAAGGCCAACACCCAGGTTGGTGCTTCAAAGATGTAGCGGTGTTTGTGTGCATGTCCACACAAGGGCAAGAGTGAAGAATGGGACAGATCCATCAGTTCCAGTTGCCCAGCTGCTTCCTGGTATGGGCAGCCGTGACCAAGGGTAATTTCAGACATACTGGGCTGCTAGGCCTGCCACGCTGAACCACGGACCAGGATCCGTTTTGGATCCCAGTCAGGAATCAGGCCGTCCGTCCTTTAGACGTGCCGGCCTGATTCCTACAGGGGATCAGGGATGGGGCGGGGCTACGCGGTGGGATGTGCGGCCGCACAGCCCCGCCACCCATGCTCCCCCAGCCACCTGCCCTCCAGGAGACGGGCAGGCGCAGCGGCCAATTTGGCTGCTGCGCCCGATCCTGTCCCGTGGTCGGGACCGTGATCCAGCCGGGCTGCAGGTAACAGACATTACCTGCGGCCCATCTCGGATCGCGGCCAATCCGACCACATTTGGGGCCTGATCCCACCACGATTCCGGACCTCCAGGCGGCCGGAGGTCCAGAATCGTGGTCATTGTGATTCCTGCCAGTGATTCACTGATGTGAACATCTGGCGGGAAACACAACAGACTTAACGGTACAAACGGCCACCACAGGGGATTCACTGAGGTTGACCGTGGTATCGTTATGTCTGAAATTACCCCATGTTGCACCCGCCATATGTTCTCTGCATTTGCTGCCTGCGAAGCGATGGATTGAATTTAGGATGATGCCGCTGGTTTTCAGGGCCCTGAACAGTCTAGACCCTGGCTATATTCAAGATCTGCTCCTGGAGCTTCTCCCTGGTAGTTATCTGTGCTCAGAAATCACCCGCTGTTTAGGGAACCCGCCACCAAGCCTTAACTCTGCGGGCGATTGGATCTTTGCTGCGGCGGGCCCCTCGGTGTGGAAAGCCCCACCCCCTCCAGGAGACGGGTGGGCTCAGCGGTCAGTCTAGGCATTGTGCCCAGTCCCGTCCTGTGGTCGGGACCACTATCCTGCCGGACTGAAGGTAACAGACGTTACCTTTGGCCCATCCCAGATTGTGGCCAATCCAACCATGGTTGGGGCCTGATCCCACCACGATTCTGGACCTCTGGGCAGCTGGAGGTCCAGTGGCCATTTTGTGCATACCCATGGTTTTTTAAAAAAAGATTCTTTATAAAATAAAAATGAAAAATAAAAACAAAAATTAATGAAATCAAATGACTGTTGTTTGCGTCTTTGGTTTTTAATTATTTATTTTTTTACCTTAGTTATAAAAACAAATGGCACTCCATTCATTTTTGTAATTAATCAAATGATATGAAGTTACACACTCCTAACTCACAGATATTATTTGGATGTCCGGAGAAGTCTCAAAATAAAATCCACAATATTTCAGATATATGCCTTTTTGGTTGTTTTTCGATGTTTTGGAATTTTGGTTATTTCATGTTGACTACCACACGTGCACAATGGCAGTCCAATAGTGCTGAAATGAATAACCAAAATACCCCCAAAACCACCAAATCCAGTGTACCAAAATACTGACTAACCATACCGTAATACCAGAAATGGGTATCCAACCAAGTGGAAGCCAAATATAGCCATTACTCACTTCATCCTATCCGAACTGAAGCAAACTATTCCTGCAAATATCCATTTAAAGTCTACCATGCCATCAATAGCACCTTAGCTTTATTCCAGTGGGCAACACAGGCATATTTTGCATGGAGACAAATACTTGCTTTGCCGCACAGGGGTGCATGCTACTGAAGGGGTGCACACATGGGGAGGGGAATCTAACTCAGAATCCCTGGGATTCCTATGGAAATAATAGATTAGACACTTAAACATATGGAACTCTGCTGATCCAGAGTAATTAGAGAGACGCTATGGATAATAAAGACTATTCTCATGCCTAACGTCCCTTATCTAATCAATTACTCAAGAGTGGAATCATGCTTTCTCCCGCTGGTTAGCCCCTGGCTTCCTGCTCATGTTTGGAGGGCTGGTTTAAAGTCATCTAAGGCTTTCACACCCCAGCTTGTCTGACTTATGCTCAGGGATGACAAGTCCGAAAGGTAGACCTAGAGCAAGAGATGTCACTCTTGGTTAGGGATGGACAAACACCAAATCCAGTAGGCACTGAATTGTAACACTTAGTTGAGTAAATTGTTCAACATCCCTTTCTTTCTTTCTTTCTTTATCGCTGGTCAGAGAGCGAAATAGCAAATTGCTGATTGAGACCGTTTTTAGACGAGCGGCCAGGGAAGCACGTTCTTCAACGTGACGCTAGGAAAAGCCACGCGGGGTGTGTTTACATGCACCGGAAGTGGCCACCCGCCATGGGATTCCTAAGGCTATGGTGGGCGTGTAAATGCACCCCGCGTGGCTTTTCCTAGCGGCGCGTTGAAGAACGGGCTTCCCTGGCCGCTCATCTAAAAGCAGCCTCAGTGAATACATTTTATCAATATATGAATAATTTGTCCTATGAATATGCTCTCCCCCTGATGTTTGTAATAATTAGGGATGGGAATTTCGGTTTCGGAAAAAACCAAAAGTACCCAAAAATGGCCATTTTGGATTAATCTAAAATTTCGGTTCTTTTTCGGTTTTGTTACTATTGGATCTTTTGCATCGCTTTTTGTACCGGATTTTTAACATTCCTGTTTGTCCCCCATTGAAAAAACGCAATGTTAAAAATGTGGTACAAAAATCAAGGCAAAAGATCCTATAGTACTGAAACCGAAAAAGAACCGAAATACATGATAACCGAAACCAAAATTGATCGAAACCGAAATTTCGCCCAGAGTCCCATCCCTAATAATAATAATAATTAAAAATACTCCAATCAAACCCTGAACAGAACCTATGTGAAGGGGCTGGAATGTTTGGTTCACATTTCCTCCTCCCTCATTTTTCATTTCTATCCCAGCACCTAAACATCTGAACTGCAGATTCAGTAAGAACTGGAAGAGACAAAAAAAGGGTGAAATAGGGTGTTTTCCTATTCTCGCTGGAGCAGAGTGCGTTAGAATTTTATTTTTTATTTTTTTATTTATTAAATTTATACCCCCTGTTCAGATAGTTTAGGACTCTAAATTGTTGTTTCAAAACTGAATGCTGAAGATTCAAGTGTCTGATGCCAATGAACTACAGTGCAGATTCATTAGAGCGCAAATATGGTTATAACGTGGTTTGAAGCACAACATCCCAGTGTGCTACATCATAGCACTCTTGTTATAACATGGATTTGATGACCACACGGCATGAGGTACAGCTTAGGGCTGAAAAAAATACCCGCAAAAAAAGGAATACTCATTGAATTTCCAGTACCTGAACTGACCCGTAAATTGGATACTAACCGGTACCCGATTATGACCCAATTTGGGTACCCTATGTCCCAGAATGTCAACTCCAGGTCCCGGAATATTTATTTACAGTCCCAGTTTTTCAGTTTTCCATCCTGATTTTGTGGTTTCCTATCCCAGTGTACCAATTGGTAACCAGAAAATTGAAAAATCGGTACCGGAAATTACCAATTTTTCAGATATCTGGGTGCCCAATCCGTGACCAGGTATCCCACTGGATACCGAACATGGTACCTGAAACTGTGAGTATTACCAGTTTCAGTTCTAGCACGGCTCCCTCAACAAAGCTGTATTGTACAAAACACCAGAACACCAAAGTAATGAAGTAATCAATGAATGAATACTGGAAACAAATTAATGAATGCCAAAATAACAAAAAACGAAGGAGTGACAAACATGCAAATGATCGCAACGAGTACAAAAAAAATGCAGATTTGTTCCAGCCTTGATTTCTAGCCAGGAGCTTCCTTGAGGCGGTTTGACCGCTGCCCACAGGATGCGGACAGCACAAGATGGCTTCAGCCGCCCAGCAGCCCCCCTCCTCCTTGTGGGATTCCAGGTTATTCTGGATTAACTTTCTGTTTTCCATTCTGTTGTGGGTGGGAGTTGCTCGTCCAGCTCGACCCTGCCAAATCCTATGCAGCTTGATTGCGTTAGGGAGGGTGGAGTCTGTCTGATAAGCATTGGGCTCAGCGTTTTATTGGCTTTATCCCAAACGCATTCCTGGGTGACCTTGACCATAGAGACGCCATTCTCCATTTCACACATCACCTCGGCTAATCCCCAGCTGCCGGGGGCAACCCTCCATTTCCTCGCTGGTAACAGCTTCAAGACCTGAGACACTTTAAGCGCCTTGCAAACATATGCTCAACATCGACTAGCCTTTCGGATGCTCATTCATGATGCGATATAACTCATTCTGTCCACCTCTATCCCTCCTAGACGCGGCACTCTCTCTGTTTTTATCATCATGCTGACTCGAGAAGAGCTTGAGGTTTTGGAAAACCATATCCACCCCATCTCCTTATTTTATTGTATTTCTGTTGGTCTGAACGACAGTTGAAACAGCGAGGGGGGTTATTATTTGAGAATATTATTTACATTTTGGGTGGGGGAGTCTTCAGGCACCTAAAAATATCCAAAACCTAAAATGAATATTTGCAGATACAAATGTTCAGACATTCCATTTCGAGTTTTATGTGTTTTTTGTTTTTTGGTTCCAGTATTTTTGGTTTTGGGTCACTTTAGTTGCATCCCTTTTGGCAAGTGAGCATGTGCAATAGTGCCAATATTGCCAAAATGATATAATCAAAATAACTAAACTGAAAAAAATATTAAATCTGAAAGGGAATTACTGCAGCAGATATTCAACAGAGCAGAAAGTGATATCCGTTATTCACCGAACCACCATTTTCTGATTGGGTAGTGTAGTTTTGGCAGGTTTACCCCTTTCTTTCATGGACCTGTTT
>QEPC01010859.1:18923190-18951351 GCA_003113815.1 Sphenodon punctatus | reverse complement strand
ACACTGCCCTGTTTTATTGATATATTTTATATTTGTATTTTAAATGTTTTAAAACTGTTTTTATTGTTGTTAACCGCCCCGAGCTGCATTGCAGGATGGGGCGGTATAAAAATCTATGAAATAAAAAATAAAATAAATATAAAAATTTTTTTTTTGGTTCCTGTTCCAATTACCAATTCATAACTAGTAAATTGGTAACAGTAATTACAAATCTTTTGCATATCTTGGGATATTTGATGCTCAAGGGATTTCTCGGGTACCTGACATGTTACTCAAAAATATTCATATTACCCACAGTGCCAAATCAGGTACCCAGTTCAGCTCTTCTCTTGTTTTAACCAATAAAAACCTTTCCTGATGACTAGTGAATACGGAGAAGGACATTTTTGAAATGCAAGGGTTGAAATTAATATGACAACCCTAACCATGTTGCAAGTTCCATCACTTTACTGAGCCTGTATGACAAGCACACGCAGGGAGGCGTTCTTGGTGTCAGAATAATAAAGACTTAAAGTCATGACAGGTGGGGTTTGGGATGAAAGGCAACACCCTCTGTCAGAGTGCGGTGGGAATTATGACCCTTCAAAGAGCTATTTCAAACTTTAATTAGGCAAGTTCATTGCTGTCAGTGGAGCTGAGCAGCTGATGGTCAGCAGGGGACAGGCAGGATGACTTTAGCGAATGAATTCCCTTCTCTTGCATTTTAGGCCATCAAGGAGATTATGAGGCAGAAAGTGGATAAGGTGCTGGGTTTCAAGACACTGGCGTGCTAATTTCATATGGTAATTGACTTTTAAAAGCACCACAATGAGCCACAAACCCATAAGTCAACGTAAAAACAAAAGATTTATTCCTATTAAAAAAAATACCAAAAAAACCATTTGGCACCTGAATGGTGCATTTGCAAAGCGCTTTGGACGGATGAATGAATGGTCATAAAAATGTTTTATGGGCAACGTGTATTATAAAAATCCTTTGGAGGATTTACATTCATATGGGCTAATGGGAACATCCAGAGAGCAAAAGCCGGGACTTTCAGAAATGGACACCCAACAAAGAAGACTCTCAGTCCATGATCAACCAATCACTTACTCCAGAGTAAACCAATTTTGGCTCATGGCCTCAGAAGGGATTGAAAATGGGCATAAACTCAGCTCTAATCGATTTAGATATAGACAGGGAGCATGCTGTTTGGGCAACTGGCCCTTTAAGGAAGTTAGCACCAACAAGACGAGTGCAGGTGCTAACTGAGGCCACTTCCAGACATGCCCCCCCTCCCAATATTCAGGCTTGGTGGTGGGGAATGTGCCACCCGAATATGGGGTGGGGATCGGCCGGTCTGAAAGCCCACCCCCCTCCACGTGCGACTTTGCCGGCAGAGACGTGCAGGGATGCGGATCAGGAAATCGAGCCCTGAATTCATGCCCATTCCCCACCCACCCCCCGCAGCCTGAATATGTGGGAGGGGGCCATGCCTAAAAGTGACCTGAGGGCCAGGAGCTTCAGTAAAGGAGGATAGCATCTGGATGCCTCACAGCTGGGCTTGGGCGGTGGCTAGACCAACCCAAACCTTCAAATGCCTGAGGTGGACTCAGAGTTACTGTGTGGCCTACATCTGGTCTAAGGAAGGACTGTGCCCAACCACAGGGGTTTGAAGAGAGAGACCCTAAGCCACAGAGGTAGGGACTTTGGGTGAGGAAGCCAGAGGGTGTTGCCTGGCTACTAGGGATGGGAATTTCAGATTCCAATAGAGCCAAATCAACCCCAAAATGGCAGATTTGTATTTATTATCCCAGCCTGTTTTATTGTAGTGGTTTTATGGATTGGTTTTATTATTATATTGTTTATAAATTTATAAATTGTTTTATAATTAACTTGTTAGTCGCCCCGAGCTGTTCGCGGGAGGGGCGGGATACAAATTGAATAAATAAATAAATAAATAAAATTCAGATTAATTCCTGTGTACTGGGTGTGCGGATCCAGTGAGGACTTATCCAGGGCCAAGGCACACTGTTACATATAGGGGTGAAACAAGAATGGTTTTCCAGTCTCGTGAGAACGCGCGAGATTCTCACAATCCTGGCGAGATCTCGCATGTTCATGCAAGGGTTCTCGAGAATCTTACGAGAGTCTCGAGAAACCTGGAAAAAAAAGCGCGCTTTACGCATGCGCAAAATGGCCACAACAGCCGTCGTGTGCATGCGTGGCTCCCGAAAGCCATTTGCGCATGTGCTTTGCTTTTTTTTTTTTTTTTAGCTTTCTTGAGAATCTCATGAGATTCTTGAAACCTTAAAAACACTCTGTGCATGCACCGAAAAGGCTGCCAGGGACCGTGCATGTGCAGAAAGGCCATATGCACAGAGCTGGTTTTCAGCCACACATGAATCTCACAAGAACAGGTTGCGAATCAGCCAATTCTCGACCTGGTCTTATTCTCAAAGATCTCAATGAGAAGCCAGTTCTTGCCAAGCTTTTCAAGAATTGCGAGGGCGCGTTTCAGCCCTAATGCAGATAAATATAGATGATATAGAGTGTTTTTCCACGAGACACCCCCACACATGGACACTCACCAGTCACATGGGGGGCTGTTTTGTTTTAATACAGTGCATCGGGGTGCACGCTCCTATGACCCATGCACCGCCCACACAGCCCATGCATGGGGCACTCCGGGAAAAGCGGGAGTGCCCCGTGTGTGGACAAGGTGGGCGTTGCATGGACGGGGGAGCTGTGTGTGGGAACACTTGTTTGAAGTGCTCCCCCATGCAGAATTCCCACACACCTACCCCATTCACTGACCGCGGACCCACCCCGCCCGCCTGTCTCCTTTAAAAACACCCATAGATATAGATATATTCGAGGGACGGGATTTGGGAAGAAGCATTTCCTAAGGAATCAACATCCTGTCTTGTGAAAGGACAGATAAACTAGTAATTGGGGTTTTAGCCTGGTACAGGATCGGGTAACCACAAATCTGCAGCTCAAATTCAGTCCACAATGTATTTGACCCCTTTCCAGTTCTTAGATCTGGTCTGAAAAGCCAGCCCCATCTCTCCAGTAGTCCTGAAATGGATATCAAAATTATTATTTGTGGATAATAATATCCAGCATTCTGGATATATCATTACCACATAATCAAACAAGGACCAGAGGGAGTGCAAGTTGAAAAAAATAAAAAATGGTCAAATGATAATACAGTAAATGGTAGTCTGGTTAACTGGATATCTGTTGGGCGCTAACTGGATACTATTCAGTGGGGGTGGGGATTTTGGTTTCAAATAGAACCGAAACGGCCCCCAAATGGCCTTTTCAGTTTTAGAACTGTAAACCAAAATTGCGGTGCCCTCTTGAAGGTTCCCCGCTATATGAGGGTGGGGACCAACAGGTGGGCGTTCTCGGTGGTCGTTCCTGTGCCGTGGAACTCCTGGTGGAGGTCTGCCTCAGCCCAAACCTCCTTGAGTTTCGATGCCAGTGGCTGGCTCTTACACCAGGCGTTTGGTGAGGGGGAGGGGTGAAGGGTGGTTCGTGGGTTGGGGTGGGTTTTTGTTTTCTATTTTATGCACGTTTTCGATTGTTTTATGGTTTTTATTGGATTGTTGTTTTAAATATTTTTTCTATTGTATTTTATTGTTATTGTATATTTATATTTACAATAACAATAAAGCTCCAGCCCTATGCCCCGGGAGCTGCCGTAGGGCTGGAGGGAGTGGGATATAAATATTTGAATAAATAAATAAATTGAATAAATAAATAACTTTGTACAGTGATGTAAGCCGTTCTGAGTTGCCCGAGGCAGGAGGAGGCTGGGTGAAAAATTATGGTAAATAATTAATTAAATAAATAAATGTTTATAATTTATTTGTAAGCTGCCCTGAGCCTTTTTAAAAAAATTTTTTTTTAGGGAAAGGTGGGATAAAAAATTAATAAATAAAATAAAATAAATAAATATAAAATTATTCCTGTCTTCTGTACTGGGTGATCTTCTTCAATAAGGTTAAATGACACCAGTTAGCATCTGTGTAAAGATTTGGCCTGGGGGAGGAGATGAACCCAGGTACTCCAGGGCTCCAAGACATGGCTCTCCCCTCCTAGTTCCCAGGGCTGGTTTAAAGACAAGAGCTGTGCCCTTCCCAGGGATTTTGTAACCTTTGCTCTGATTGGCTGCAGGGCTCTGCCATCGGATTGGCTGGGAAGACCCATGAATACTTCTGGGGTCAGGGGCCATCCTTAGGTCTGAACAGAGCTGAAACAAGCACCCATAACATTCTGGTAATTGAATCGACTCAAAATGTTTGGGTACTTTTCAGAATCCAAGCCAGTTTTCAGCTGAGTGCTCAAAATACCGAAATACTGGCACACCAATACTGAAATACTGTTTTTGTCCCGATTCTTCAGATTCAGGAAAAATTTGGGGTGTCATTTCAGGTTCTTGAAAACCAAAAACTGACATTTCAGGTTTTTGAGTATTTGAATGATATTCGGGTGCCGATTTGAATACCCCAAACGGTGTCCTGAATTGAGGGTATTACCCCATGGGTACCATTTTAGGTCCAGTTCTGCGCTTCAGATAGACATGTCAGGCGGCTCTCAAATGACATTGACTTGTTACGCCTTGCTCCTCCGCGCCTCGTCTTACCTCACTTTGCTCCTCCACAAACTGTCTGGTTTCCTCTTGCCTTCTGCATGGCTTACCCCTGGATGGACTTGACCACACCCTTTCTGGCCTTGACGCTCAGTTATGGAGGCCTGAGCCTAGACCCTTGGTCAGGGCCCTGGTGCCAGCTCATTCCCGCACGTGTCCCAGGACTGGGCTTCCTTCAATTTATGATACTGAGGGAAAGACGTGGAATCTCCTCCCTTGCTGCGGAACATGAAAGAGTTTGGTTTTCAAGGCTTGCCAAAAACTCACCTTTCACATCCACTAAAATATCAAGTCTAATTTATTTTTTTTAATGGATGGAACAACAATATTTCACTCATAAATTTGAGCTTGTAAATCAAGGTTTGAAAGTGCAAACACAGCAAATGTTTCGTGAATCAACATTCTCGGTTTCCTTTCACCTGCAAAAAGAGGGGACACAATTTATTCAGTCCCATGCTCTTCGATGCCAGAGATTGCAATAAATCACATGAAATGTTGCAATTTTGCCCTTAAGCAGACCAAAACTATGAGCACGGAGACAGATAGCAGGTCTGGGTAATTTAGAAGGTATGATATTAAAGTTTAAAACCCAGCTTCTTTAATAATAATAATAATAATAATAATAATAATAATAATAAAACACCCTATCCCTCCACCCAATAGTAGAGGTCAATTCCTGAACTTTGAGAAGTCTACCCTCTGGGCCTGAAATCATTACAAGCTGTAGCTTCCACAACCCTCATGTGATTTGATTTAGTTTGAGGTTTGATGCAATATTACACGTTGATGATTTTTTTTCCCGAAAGGATCTTGCAATTTTAAGGCTCAGCATCTAGCCCAGCCGTTTGCTAATGTTTCACAGCTGAGGCAGAGGAACAGCTCTGCTGGGAGGGTACGTGTGGTGGGTTTTCTCTGCTCAAAATGCTAAACTATGTCAATCCTCCAGGCCTCAGGCCTCCCTAAAGAGAGAGAGAACAGCTATCACGAGGAGCTTGGTTAAACAGACTCCAGCCGTCATCAGCTATCTTTCCATGTAGGGAAAAACAGTCGAATCAGGACGAGAGCTGAAACAAGTACCTGAAACAACAGGTATATCCGTCGAATTTCTGAGACCCGGACAGACTCAAAAATATCGGGTATGAACTGGTACCCAATTGTGACACAATGTCCTGAAATATTGACTTCCGGTCCGGGAATATCGACTTCCGGTCCTGGAATATCGACTTCCAGTCCCGACTTTTTGTGTTTCCATACCAATTTTTAGATTGGTAACTGGAAAAATTGGTAAATCAGTACTGGACATTACCAATTTTTCAGGTAGTCAGGTACCCAGTTGGTGATCGCGTATGTTAGGAGCATCGGCTGGGGCACAGAAAGACAGGATCCATGCAACAGAGAGTTATGCAGGGTCAAATTCATGATCTCAGCGGGGCTGATCCAGTGGCCTGTGGATCCTCTGGACGCATGCACACGTGTGCAGTTTCCACGCAGCACAGTTGCGGGCAATGGAAGGGCACGTGGGAGTGCACAAGATCTGCGGGCCATCGAATCGGCCCCAAGTGCAAGTGAAACAGCACAGGAATGATTCCGGAGCCTCCGTAGGGTGAGTTATCACAGGATCGGGTCCAGAAGGGGTTGGGGGCAGGGATCGGTGCAAGGATCAGACAGGGCAGACAGGTGAAACAGGGCTGACAACTGGACTCGGCATGATTTATTTATTTATTTATTTATTTATTTATTTTTCAAATTTATATCCCGCCCCCTCCTGCAATGCAGCTCAATGATGAGCAGACAGAAGAACTGGACACAACAGAACCTTGGGACGACAGACGAGAAGAGAAGAGCTAAACCAGGCAGAACTTTTCAGAACTGAGCAGATGGACGAGGCAGGGCTGGAGGACCGGGTTCCCCAAGGGAAGGTCAGAAGGGCCAACCTCCTGCTTGCCCCAAAGGACACACAAGGTCCAGGAGGTGTTCAGGGCTGACCCAAGATACATGGAGACATGAGGCAGGTAACACAGAGGCAGGAGAAGCATGAACCAGGATGTTGACTGATGATCTGCCCGGCTTCTTTGGTTGCTGACTGGCCTTAATACAGACCAGCAGCCAACCAGGAAGCTGGGGTCATGGAACAAGGTTAAGGGTGTGTGTGTGGCCTGACCAGTATGATGGAAGACTATTAGCACCAGAACTGGGCCCTTACCAGGGCACCTGGATGGCATCAAGGCACCTGCTACCATGCGCAGGTCGCCGGTTCAACTCCAGCTCTTACAGGGTAGTCTGTCAAACACCCAACGTAGTACTTAAAAATGTGTGTATTTCCCGCGGGTACCAAATTAGGTCCCCCTTTCAGCTCTAATTTACCCTGGCTGGTTTTAAATGTGAGATGACAGAAACCAACAGACCAGAGAAAAAAAACCAAATGTTTATATGTTGCATGTCGGCTGGTGGTGAGAGAGAGTCTTTCGTCCCAGATTGCGCATGCGCAAAATGGCCACCGTCCTTTGCCAAAAGGGCAGCAACACTATTGGCACCATTTTGGTTAAGGGCAACAGTCATTCTGCACATGCTCAGTGCTGTATTTTTCTTTGCTGAGAACGCGGCGAATGAATCCCATTCCTTGGTTCGCCCCAAGATGAACCGAGAACCGGGATTTTGACGAGAATGCTCGCTTTCGTGAGCTCTTGTTTCCGCTCCAGTCGAGATCCTGGGAGTAGGCTCAGTCATCGGAGACCCACTGAAGTTGGAGAGATGCGTTTTCTTGGTGGGGTGATACCACAGCAGATAAGAGCAGCCAGGAAATAGTCTTCAATAACTGGAGATTAGATAGAGGCTGGGATAAGAGTCATTATGCCCCACAGCTGCTTTTTCATCACTCGCTTCCTACTCCTTCTTCTTTGATAACCATATACAGAGTCAGCTCCCCTGGCCATCTCTTGCTTACCTTTGACTCTGGCCAACATAAATAACTCATTTCCCACTACATCTCCTGTAGCTTAACTTTACAGCATAGTATCCCATGATCTCTGTCCCCTCCTGCCACCTGAGCTACAAAGCCAGGCAAGCAGTTCCGTAAAGACTAGACAGCTAGAGTTGTGGGGTGTATAGCTACGGCCAATACGATTTTACTGTTACTTTCAATCCACACCTTTTAATTGGAAGATGTTCTACTCTTTTGCACGAGGTAGTTTTCATTGTGTACTGCATTCGGTGCAGATCAAGGGCGGGGCTGTTAAGTGCAGGCATGTAACTTAGGGCCGAAACTCAATTGAGTTTTTCTCTTGATTCTTATCAAGAATCAAGCTTCTCAACGAGAATCAAGAAAAAACGGAGAATCAAGAAAGGTCCCTATCTCGAAACTTTCTCGACAAGATTTGTTTTTTTCTCTAATTACTCACCGGAGAGCCATGTGTGCCGCGTCCCCAACTGAGTCTCCCGTCTGTGTCTGTCTTTCCTCTCTTTTCTGCTCTCTTCTCTATGAAGGGGTGGGAAACAAGAAAAAGAACTGCACATGTGCAAAATGGCCCTTTCCCAAAATGGCGGTGATGCTGCCAGTGCCATTTTGGAAAAGGGCTGCACATACGCAGAATGACCCAGTCGCCATATTGCCCAGGCGTAGTTCATTTTTTCTTTTAAGTGAGATTCTTGTGAGTATCTCTCGCCATTAGCAAGCTCCCAGCGAGATCAAGTTAATTCTCATTTCAGCCCGAACGCAGCTACCATGGAGCGAGGGGCCCAGAACTCGGGAGTGGGGGAAGCTTTGTAAATGGTCTGATTGCCTCTAGGGAATTTTCCGAGTGGGTGAGGGCAGAGTGCTGGGCCTACTCCTTCCCCCACCCACTCTGAAAATGTTTTAGAAGTGCCAGGTTGTTTGTGTGGGTCACCAGCTTTCAGTGGGGCACCCACTTCCAGAGAGGTGGCAACCTGAAGTGTAATAGGGCTAAAAGTAGCACCAGGTGAGAGAGCAGGCGTTGATACTAGTCACAGGACCACACCTCAGGCGGGCGCTAAAGAAAGATGCAGGTGCTGGGCTCATCAAGGACAGCAACTTGCCCCATCAAAGCCCTGAGAACTGCTGGCCTTTAAGAAGGCCCAGAAGACTGACTATGGGGAGGTTGAGTGGGCCCAGCAGCAAGGGAAGCCACAGGGGCCTCAGCATAAAAAGGATGAGCTTGGAAGCACAAGGAGGAGACTACCAAGGAGAGGCAGGAAGCCCAGGGTTTTGCGTCCAAGGGGCAGAGGCTTGGGAGCCAGCCCAGCAGCAGAGGCCGGTCCCTGGAAGCCAGCGGTGTCAGCCCAGGCTGGAAGGACTTGAGACCTCTAGCTGGGAGGGCTTGTGTCTGGCCAGAGGAAGAGACTCTATATGGGTCTGTTATGTGGAACTCTTGGTGACAGGGGCTGATCTCACTGGAAAGAAAGGACACTTTGGGGTGCAGACCCTGAAAAGACTCACCCTACAGGGACTCGACCCGGTTACAAGCAGGCCTTAACCCACCCTCACCCCCTGGAGACCCTAATTCCTTGCCCTTAGGGGGCCCCATAAGTGGGAGCTACAGCTCCACCAAATCCCATGAGCCAGGGGGGCGGGGAGGGGGCTGTGCCACTGTGTCCCCTGACATTGAGGGAGAGGATGGGGAGCCCATTCCTTTTAATGCACGGGGGCCCATTCCATTCTCCGCCTGCCGCAAGTGCCTTCTGCACCCTCCAGTTTGAGGTGTTGTCTTATGGGATAAGGAATCCCTTGATCATCAGGTCTTGCTGTACGGAGGAACAAAATTGGGCATTATATGGGCCCCTATAAATAACCCCTCTGTGAGACTGGGAATGAATAGTATGAGATTGTGTGTGTCTGGGAGGGAGGTCTGCAGAGCCATCTTCATTGGATTTTGGCATCTTTCCTTCCAACATTTGTGTCCAAACAACTGCCGAGATGGATTTGCTGGGCCATTTCACTGCACGGGTTTGCAAATCATAGGCTTGTAAGAGTATGAGGGTTCTCAACATGCAAATCCCTGCTGTCGTATTAATGATTCCACTTCCCTTCCCTATCATTTAATAAAAGGAGCAGGAACCATCAGTATTGGGTGAACCTCAGAAAAATAAATAAATTCACAGCTTCAACTCCAAATTGAGCTGGGTTATTTTTTTATGAAACCTTAAAACTCGACTCGCTCTTTGGAAAGAAAGAATCTTACTTCTAAAAGGTCTCAGTATTCTTCACTGGTGTGTACTCAGCAGGACAAAGTATTCTTCTGCAGGACACAGGGATTTGTCAAAAGTCAGAAGGTGCAAATTAACCTGTTGAATGCACAATTAGCCTGTGGAACTCATGGCGGTGAGATATTGTGAAACAGTGGGCTCCGTCTAGTTGTATTTTTAAAAGTTTCTGCAAGCAGAATAAATGATGCAAACGAAAGAAATTATGCAAAGTTTTATGCAGATGTATTGCTGTTCCATCAATTTTGAACATCTCATAGCTTAAAAGAAACCTCAATCATTGCCACATGGACCTGTCAGCAGGGGCTCTTTTCTCTGCTGGGGGAATTGTGAGGTGTTCCCCTTCAGTAGCTGTGGCACAGGGTCCCAAGGCTCCAGAATATATGCTAGCATCTCTCGGTACAGACATGCCATTGGCTGGCTCATAGTGCTGCCCACTCAGACTGTCATTCTGTGCTGCCAGAGGCACCTTCTGTGAAAAATTGGGCAAAAGCCAAATTCTGCAAAAATGTCAGGTCACAGCAGCGCAAGAGCCCCCTAAAAGAGTGGTTCCCAAATTTTTACCAGAGTGACTCCATGCTGAGACTCAAATACAGTATCAGGCCCCCAGGAAGCTACAGATACCTGCAAAGTAAACCAAATATCCTTCAGGATTGCGTCCTCAGTTGAGGTCCCATCCCACAGGATGGAAATGGAAACATCTGCTGTAAGGCCTCCAGCTGTCAGAATCTGGTTGAATGACAGGGGATGGATCACTCCACAATTGGCAAGTCGTTTCTTGTAGTCCTGTGAATTAGCTGGTGTTGGCCGTTGTTGGAGACAGGATACCAGGCTAGACGGACCATTGGCCTGAGACAATATGAGAGTAGTTATGTTCTTAAGAGCTCTTGGTCCTGTGTTTTCAAGAAAAAACCAAGGAGGTTTTGTCTGGAGGATGATAGGCTGAGTGAAGCTAGGCTGCACACTCAGTGTCTTAGGACGTTTTTAGACAAGACGGTACCGTGGTGGTGCGTGGGCACGTGCTTCTGCGACCCATGCACCCCCAGCCGGCTT
Source organism: Sphenodon punctatus (assembly GCA_003113815.1). Taxonomy (NCBI): domain Eukaryota; kingdom Metazoa; phylum Chordata; class Lepidosauria; order Sphenodontia; family Sphenodontidae; genus Sphenodon; species Sphenodon punctatus. Next base: position 18,940,442 of record QEPC01010859.1, on the reverse strand, counting down.
CCCATGCGGAGCAAAGAAGAAAAACCCAGGTTGCTCCGTGCGGGGGCAGGGTGGCCGGCGGGTGGATGGGGGTGCACTCCGCGCACACAATCATCATCCCCCCACCCTCTAAACCCTCCCGCACCCAAAAGAAGTGTGTGTGTGCTCCACCGAGCACACACACACACACACACACACACACACCCAGCGTCCGTCTAAAAACGACCTAATTTGGCAACTACAGGTGATACCTGCCTTTTCTAGTCCCACGTTGGGCATTCGAAGGGCTACCTGATTGCTGGATGCACCGTGTGATGGGAAAGCACGCGATCTGAAGTCACATGGTCTTCGAGTGATGTAACTTCCTTACTCCTCCTCCTGGAGCATGTCAGCACATGGGGAGTTAGTCACTCTGCATGTGGTGGAAGGTACCTGGGCTTAATACCTGTGGGTCTAGAATCTGCGTGGGGCCATTGCCACTTGGCCACCATCAAAGCTCAAAGCATTGGACCTATGGAGCAGCCTTAAACCTGCTTACGCACTGGGAGCTGCCTTGCCCTGAATCTCAACAGGCCACCAGGATTCTGACTTCTGATTCACTCAGGGACACACGGGGCATTTTTACACACTGGTCTTTCAAATCTTCTGGGTTTACAAGTCCACAAATAAGTTCCCAGATGCATTCTTCACACAAACACTGCCCTGAGGCAGCCTAAAGTAGCCGCAGCTGTAGACGTGAGGGGTTGCCATGGAAACCAAGTGACCACAGCTGTCTGGAGCAAAGCAGTTTACCAGGAGAACGTTTTACACACAAACGTTCTGGGAGAAGTTCTACGCAGAAGTTCAAAGAGCCGGATGTTTAAGATCTGGGTGAGTGATTCAGACACACAGAAAGTTCAGGATGTAACAGCAAACATGCGGGAGAAATGTGTGTGTAAAACACCCACTATCTACTTTCTGGGTCAGGGTCATCCCCTTTAGTCCTAGACTTCCACACAGAGATGTGGCTTGTGCTACCCACTAGGTCTGCCTCACCTTGCTTTGCCCCCTCTGCTCCTTGTCTCAACCCCATTGGACTCATCTCCTGGCTGCTGAACCATATTCCGGTCTCTGACCTTGCCTCCAACCTAGGGTATTTTCAGACGTTACGAGATCACGGTCAATTCCCATATGGGACCGTGAGCTCGTAACGTCTGTTGGGGCCAACCGTGATTCCCGCCAGATGTTCACCCCCGTGAATCACGGGCGGGAATCACTTTGACCACGCAAACGGCCCTCCTGGCCGGAGGAGGACCGTTTGCATGGTCAAAGCGATTCCCACCCGTGATCAGCGGGGGCATCACGTCTGTCCCCTGACCACAGCCCGGAATCGCAGCACCACTGATTCCAGGCCATGGTCAATGGCCCGGGGGGCGCCGCCCGTCTCCCGGAGGGCGGGTGGCCGGGGGAGTGTGGAGGGGGGCGGGAGGGGCTGCGCGGTCACACGTTGTACTGCGCAGCCCCCCCCCCCCAACGACTGCTGGCCGTGACGGCAGGATTCCGGCGGGGAATCATTTGGGTGATTCCGTGGCAGGGCGAATGCCGCCGCGTCACATCTGAAAATACCCCTAGCCTTCTGGACTTGAACCCCATTGACAATTATGCTGTTCTGGACTCTGACATCTGCGTCTCCTCACTTTTATTCCTAGGCTGGGATCTTGACAAGAAGGAAGTTTCCCACGGGCATTTTGGCTTGTGACTGGTAAATGGGGGTGGGGTGGGGGGGAGGGGGTATCTCATGGATGTTAGGGAAAGGGGGGTTGGAGGCTGGACTTTGGCCCTGTAGTGAGCCTAGCTTGCCCACTACTGGGGTAGATCATAATATCTATTCCTGAAATTGGAGACTGTGGCTTTTAGCTAGAAGGTGCAGTGGATATCACACCCATTTATTGCACCACTACACTTGAGTTTATTTAGGGGTGGTTTGCATGAGCCGTTTCAGTTCTGTGGGAATTTTCTGCGAAACTGGAAGAGCAATCAGAATTTTACTCGGAGTCTGGAATTTTTAAAAATCGAACTGAAATTTGAATTTGAATTTGGAGTTCGAATTTTGCTGGGAGTTTTGCAGTCACCTCCATTTTGTTGTGCGGTGGTCACCCTTTTGCGGATGCGCAGTCCTGCCATGGCCATTGACGCATGCACTAACGGGACTAAAACGAATTTGGATTGATTCTGGTGAAACAGAATCGGAATGTTCATTTGTTCCACGTTTTGCCAGAATGGATTGAATGATGGCTGAAGATGAAATTTCACCCCCGGCTTTATCCAAGAGCCAAGGAGTAATGCTAGCAAATGAACAATGCCGTATTAAAAAATCTGCTAAAGGTGGAAAGTCCAAGCTAAGATTGAAGGTTTATCCACTAAGAGCAACCCCTACTTTGCTGCCTGCCTATAGATTTGAGCTTCCTACAAGCAACTCCCTTGCTTCCTACAACCCAGCAAAGGACAATTATGCCCAAGCCGGTGTTGTAGGGCAGCAGTAGATGCAACACAGCTTTGGAAGCAGAGAGCACATCGCTTGGGCATAGCTGTCCCTTGTCTGCGCCAAGAACGAATGCCGCTTGGGGAGAGGATATTGGAATTCCAAGCACAAGTGTGTGTGCAACTTTTGTTTTTCTAATCCAACAGGGTTCAAAGTGGAGGCGCTCGCGCTGGGCACAGCTGCGGCTGTCTGAACTCGAACAGGTGACAGGCACAGCTGTCATTTCAACTTAGCCGTTCGAAGAGATGGGGCTTCTGCGATTTCCTCGCTGTGGTGGTTATTAACCCTTGAGGCCACTCAGCACGGCTACTGCCGAGTTCCTAAACCTTTGCTCTGGATCGGGGCAGTGGACACCTCTCTTTGCCCCTCAGGAAAAGCCCCCAATTTCCTGCCATTCTGCATGAAAAGCGACTGTACTGCTTCCCTTTCATTCTTCCAGGCAGAGATTAAGCGACAGACGAGATCATTCCAGCAGTTCAAAGTGCCTCTGGTGGAATGCATTAGCTGTGCATGATGGTCTTAAAAAACCCAAGGACACTTTGACCTCCAGGGAAAGGAGGGATCCATTAAAGGTCGCTGACCTCTTCTGAAATGTTTTTCTCAGACCAGTGAAAAAATGCACCTGTTCCTTTGAGCGGACACCATAACGCAACCAACACTGCACAGTCGGTTTCCATAAACCAGCCCCTACCAGACGTTCCCACTCACTCTTTGGGTATTGCTTGCCCTACCAACAGCATGCAGCCCTCCTCTCCAGTTCCCTGCCCAGAGCAGCTCACCTTCCCTCCAATGTAGTCATGGGGACTGAGAAACACAAAATAATGTTGTCTGAGGAGTTGACCATTATATGGGGGGGGGGATGGAAGAGGTCTGTGAGTATAAGGCTATGATAGAACTGAAATGGGTAGCTCATTTTCTATCTGCGGGTAATGCTCTTAGTTTTGAGTACTGTCTCAGGTACTTGACAGGCTGCCCAGTAACCAATTGGGCACCCAAATAACCCCCCAAAACTGGTAATTTACAGTACCATTTTTTTTTCTTTTTGATTTTCCAGTTACCAATTGGTAAATCCAAAATATTTGGACTGGATGTCGATATTCCAGGACTGGATGTTGACATTCTGGGAAGATCGTGTGCCCGAGTCAGGTCAAAATCAGGTGTCAATCAGTCCGTGATATTTTCAAGTCAATTCAGATCCCGGAAATTTGATAGGGATAGCCGTTTTTGCGAGTACTCATTTCAGCTTTTGACTGGGAGATACACAAACCTGGTAGCAGATCTGAGAGGGAAGGCATGGAATTGCAGAGTGTGGTTAGGCACGGAGAGTGCCTTCTCTGCCACCTCTTTTAAAGCCTTCCTTCGGCAAGTTGCCTGGATTGTAAACTTCTTAAGAGCACGGTGAGGGGCTCTGCTTGGTCTGCTAAGAGTGCATACTGATGAATTTTGCAAATGTTTGCAATTCCCATGATGCAGAGTGTTGCTGAGGATCCACCATCCTGCGCTTAGTGATTTGAAAACTCTGTGATGGGTGGAGCTCAATAGATAAGGAAGTGTAATTTTGTATCATTTAATTAATTAAGGAAACGAATGGAACCCCATTCATTTTCATAATTAAGGTAGTGAAAACGAATGAATACGCAAACAACTTTTGTTTTATTTAATTCATTTTTGTTTAATTTTTAAATTTTATTTGATTAAAAATAATAATTTGGGCTTCTGCCCTCTCCCCTCGACTGAGACCGCCCTCACCAAAATCACCAATGACCTTCTCTTAGCTAAATGTAAAGGTCTCTGCTCCATTCTTGTCCTCTGCGATCTCTCTGCCGCCTTTGACGGTGTCGATCATGGCCTCCACCTGGATTTGCTGCGCTTTCCGGGACTTTATTCTTGACTGGTTCTCTTTGTATCTCTCAAACCACCCCTTCAAGGTCTCTCTTGCTGGAACCTCTTCTATGTTACTTCCTTTCTCTGTGGGAGTTCCCCAAGGCTCTATCCTGGGTCCTCTTCTCTTCTCACTTTACAGTCTTGCTGTGGGTAAACTCCTTGAAACTCATGGCTTCCAGTATCACCTTGTCTCTCCCAATGTTCGTCTCTCCCTCATCTCCCCCTCCCTTGTCTCTCTTAGATTGTAAGCCCCAGGGGGGGTAGGGACCTGTCTCTAACAATTGATTGTACAGTACCGGGTACACTGCTGGCATATTCATTAATAATAATAATAGCAAAAAATAATTAACTATTAACGTTTAACGTTTAATGTTTAACGATTAACAATTAACAATTAATAATTATTATTACTACTATTATCAATGCACATGCACAAAATGGCCACTGGTGCCATTCTGCGCATGCATACCCTTTTCCAAAATGGCACCGATGCTGCCGGTGCCATTTTAAATAAAACTTTATTTTAAATAAAATAAAACAAACCAATAAACGAAAAATGGTAGAGTCCTTTACGAAAACCCATGAAAATGAAGGGATTTGGGGAAATGAAAACAAAAATGAACAACGTGCCTTCTGCACACCTCTAGGTGATTTCAGATGTTACGAGATCACAGTGAACCACGGTGAATACCCACCTGTGGTCACTGTGCCTCAAACGTCTGTTTGGAGGCCGCCAGATGTTCGCCATGGTCAATACCCACACGGGGTCATTTTCAACCACGCTTCCTGGGCTAGCCGTTGGACTTTCCCGAGAAGTGTGGTGAATGTGATCCCCGGCGGGGACCAAAAAAAAATCACGTCTGGTCGGGTGCCACGGCCCAGGATCACCGGCGGGATCCCGGACCGTGGCGATTTTGGCCAGACGCTGCAGCCACATTGGCCCCACTGCCCGCCCGTCTCCCCAGAGGGCGGGCGGTGGGGAGCGTGGAGGGGGCGGGGCCGTGCGGCCGCACGTTGCACTGCACGGCCCCGCCCCCTCCCAGATTCCCCGCCGGGATCCCCTGGCACATCTGATACGGTGTGACAGGGTCATCTTGGCGGGGGATGATTTGGTTGTTTTCAGTACGGGGCCAACTGGCCCCATAACGTCTGAAAACACCCTCTGTCAAGTGGTTATTGTGGGATCCAGTATTTGGCAGTGGTTTTCTACCTATGACCATGATGTCATCGTTAGTAATGCAGGGTGGATTTCCGCTGTGTTTAATAATGCAAAGAGTCCCCCATTCTCATTTTTCAGTAATGAGGAGGCATTGCACATGCATCTGGAGCAGAGTTGAGGCAGGTAGTTTATTCTGTAACCACGGGTAATATCTGAAATTCCAGACAGTGAATTGGTTGCTCAATACTTGAGTGCATACTGCTGAAGTTAACCGGTTCATGAAAATAAATACCTCTTTACCATGATCACATAACTAATTGGTTGGTTTTTGCGTTCCATCCTTTCCAGTTTACTTCCAAACCGATAGCAAAGCTGTATCCACTCCAGCAGATTTGAACGAAGTATCCAATGGAAAACTGATCTGAATTCAAGACTTGGGGTAAACAAGAAAGAAATTATGGGTAAACTAAATTAGCTGGTAACCGTGGAATGGATGGAAAAACAGCAATAGGTGCAGTCCAGGAGGCGGCATCTGCCAGCACAATGTCTGACCAGACGACGGGAGCATGTTTATGTATGTGCCACATGTGCGCAAGCTGCTCAGCGCAATGGTGCATCCTGATGCGACCCCCCCCATAGCCCACACACCCCACAGCCTGGGGGATGGAGCAGGCACAGCTCCTGGGGAGGGGGGTGGGGGGTGGGCTCAGGGGGGGTTGCATCGGGAGGGATGCGCTGTTGCACCAAGTGGCTTGCTGTGCACGTGGCACAGGGGCAAATGCGTGCCGGTGTATGTTAACTGTGCCTGGCGTAGGCTCATCTTATCAGCGGGGGTTGGATTGCACCCAACGTGGTAACCCGGTAAATGGCGTGAAAATAGCAATGCAGTAAATCAGTTAATTAGTGAACTAAGTTAATTGGTTACATGATGACAAAAAGAATGAAACCCAGAAATTTAGAAAGATGCTAAAACAGTAACACAGTAAGTCAGAACAAGTTGGTCAAACAGAAAGTCATTTCCTCAGTAACGGTAGTGTCCGGTAATTGGTTTACCCATCTTGGTATATGGATACCAATTGGGCAGCCGATAGACTACCCAAAATTGGGAGTACTATATTAATTATTATTATTATTATTATAAGCATTTATATAGCGCTAGCAATGTACCTGGCGCTTTACAAAAAACAAGATAGACACGGTCCCTGCCCGAGAGCTTACAATCGCCACAGGAACAAAATTTGTTACACGTTCCAAGTCTGATGAGAAGAGGACGCCTCAGAAATCCTTTTTAATCCTTGGACATCCAGCGTCTATTTCTGAGACTTGATGCTATTTTTCACCAGTTCTTGGCTAGCACAGCTCTGCCTTGCGACACTCGTGCCCTGTGCAGCTGCAAGGAGACACAAAAGGACTGAGCAGCACTGAAGAGGACACAGCCAGCTCACTGATAACTCATTAATGGTGTCTCATTTTTTTTATTTCCTGGCAAGATTTTCCCTTAAAAGAATAGAAGGGACCGGGGGGGCGGGAGGGGGGGGAATGGAGCATACTTAAATAAAGGGAAGTAAATGTTGTTATTTTTTTTTTAAAGAAAAGAAAGAAAAAGAAAGAAAGAAAGAAAAAGAAAGAAAGACAGACTTTTTTATTTTATAGGTGGCTTGGGCAGCTGGCTCTTTAAATATTAATCAGGGTCTCATTGATATGCAAATATGTTAATGCCAGATAATACTCCTGCAGCTGCACTGAATCAAGCCGACCCAGGCAGAGTGTCAGCCTCCTCTCCAGAATGAATAGGGAAGAGTCGAGGACACAGGTGCAGAGATCAAGGCTCTGGGGCTAGATCTTTCTTACTAAGGCAATTTCTGAAGGACGCTCTCGGCGGAAGAACCGGGGACAAACCTCTTCCCCCACTTGACAATCTTTGACCGCTAAACAAGGTGTTAATCTTATAATTGGTTTTGTTTACTGTTCCCTGACACAACGTTCCTGGCTTCTTGCCCTGACACTTGGCCAGTAAAAATCAAGTTTGCTGACAGGTCGGCCTTCTGCCAACCAATCGGCAGTAAATTATCAATTGTTCTATTTCCAAAATAACAAGTAAACAGGAAAGACTGAGCTTCTTGCAGCAACAAAGATGGGTTAGAAATCCATTGTTTGGCCAATTATCTTGTTTGTCATTTGGTGGAGCCCAAGCTCTCCTCCCCACCTTCACAACCCATCCCTCATTTCCCTGTTGAATCACCAGGCAAAGGATTTGTCCAAAACCAAGTTTCATGACTGACACAACGGCTTTTCAGAAAGGTCTCTGTTCATCCCCTGAGTTCCAACAAGTATCTGTTATTCTGGTTTTCTAGGGATCTCATCTTTCCATCTTAGGAGCTGAGAGGACACCCAGGAGAACATCGCATGATCGCAAGATAAGCCATCTCTTTCTACGAGCCATTCCAGGATGGGATCATTCTACTTCAGTTGTCTCCTTCCGGTTTCCTTCTCAAGACAATTTTATTCCCCTCACTTGCCTTTGTTGGCCTTGTTTGTGTTTCATACTAGGTGTGTTTCATACTAACATAGAAGAAAACTTTCTATTTTCAACATGTCAAATGTGTTAAAAACAACATTTCCCCCCCTCTCTAGTAAAAATGAATTTGCTATATAAATGTATATAACAGAATGAAAGACAGGTCCAGAAATTACACAGCATAAACTAACCACATTTACCAACCCAAGATGGGGTCATTTCCCCCTTCCTCTGGATAAAAGGAATCAAGGGACATTTTACATCTACACCTTGAGAAAATGACAGTGGCTTGTGTTGGCTTGAAACTCCATCCCAATGCATGATGGGAGATGTAGTCTCAGTCCTGTTCTCCTCTATGGGTCAGAGGACTACATTTCCCATCAGGCACTCCTGTAACTACAGATGAAAATGTGGCAAATTTCACAAGTTATACATTCCAAATTTTGCGGGGCCATCTTACATTTTAGGCCATCTCGAGTAAATATGGCAGTATGTGAACTCTATGGCCTTAACCTTTCCTTTTTATTTATTGTAACCTGCCTGATCCCTGTGGTTCAGGGAAGAACTTTTACCATCCTTGTCTAGTTCACCCTCACAACAGCCCTGTGAGATAAGGCATTATTACTCCCATTTCACAGAGGGAACTGAGGCTAAGAGATAGTGTTTGTGGCCCAGGTCACTTATTGAGTTCATAGCTAAGGTGGGATTTGAGCAATGGTTTCCCAAGACAAAGTCCAATCACTGGCTCCTTTCTCTCCCTCGCATGGGCTGTCTTTTTACATTTGCTTTAACCTTACTTCCATGAAGATCTTTGAAAATGGGAAACTCCTGGGCCTTGGATTGTAATTCCTACAAGGCAGGAACATTCCAGTTCCCCGCCCCTATAACCTCATTCCCCTCAACACACACATAGTAATGCACAGACAACATATTATCTCTAGTTTCAGAAAACGCTTCACAAAAGTTTGGAATCTGATAGAAAACCTTCAAGCAAGGACTAGCAGCCTAGTGTTTAGAAGTCTCGAGTTTCATGTCTCAGGCAGGGCTGATCTTACCTCTGGGTGTTCTGGGGTGGTAGCCCGAAGACCCTTGCTTCCCGGTCAAGATTGGGTCTGGACGTGGAATAAACGTTCATGCGTCCAGGTGCGGAGGAGGGGTGAGGGACCGGCCCTGCCCCCACACTGCATCCACGCAACAATGGCAGCCCGTCATGGAGGCCGCTCCAGACCGGGCCGAGAACCGTCGGCTCCTGCACGTGATAGCTCACTTTGGCCTGGTTGCGGCGGGCCTTCTCCCTGCCGTATGGTGGCTAGTCAAGCCTAACGTCTCCAGGGTCACAGCCTGAACTCTGGGGCAAACATCTGGATGTGGCCCCCACAAAGATGGCCCCCCACAAAGCAGGTCCAAGTGGATCACCATCATGTTTGTTAACACCCAATGTCACCAGGGCAGGGTGTGCCCCCACTCTTTCCCAGCAGGTCCCCAAACATGACTACCTCTTGGGCCTTGCAGAAGGTGACCCCGAGGGTGTGGGGCCACATGGAAGGGATTAGGCTGACCAGGAGCCATGCCTTTTATCTTTGCCCTGGGCCCCACAAAGGCCGGCTCTGGCCTCAAGCATATTTAAGCATTACCTCAACAATAGTGTTTGCAGTTGAGCGTATTCCGTTGTCTCTTGCGCGTTGTATATTTTAGCTGATTTCCCAGGAAAAGGAACATTCTTTGGCTGGTGTTTCTACCTAGCCAGGAAAAGGTTCGCTCAGGTGAAATCTCTCCCTGCTTCCTCTTTTGAAAGTGTTTTTGTTCACCTCAAGCCCAAAGTAGGCTAGAAAGAGTGCTAGCAACCCCTCAGGGACTGTATGTCACCTCATTAATAACAGAAATAAGGGGGGGGGGGGGGGAGGGTCATATCCTGCGGATGCAATAATAACAGCAGCCAGTGCAGCGTGTTCTTAATTTTTACCTCCTGCGGCTGCCCTCTTGGTCCTCCCTGCCAAGCCCCTTTGCTTGGGATCGCAGCGATGAATCATCTCGTCTGGGTACGGTTGGTGCGAGGCGAATGCAGCTGCAAGCCCCTTTAATCAGAGAGCCAAGGCTCGCAGATGGCACCGCTGCCGGCAAGCCTCCCAGCTGCAAACCACACCACTCGCCAGCTCGCAGCCGGCGCGCCAGAATGGTAAAAAGAGAAAGCTTCATCAATTAGAGAAAAGGAGAGTCTGAAGAGAAGAATCCTCCATACAAATGCAAGCCTTGAACCTTCTAGACCAGGGGTGGGAAACTGCGGGCTATGGGGTCGAACTGCGGCCTGCGACTAAATTTTATTTCCACGTGAGGAGAGGCTTGATAGGTTAGGGTTCTTCAGCGTGGAGAAGAGATGACTGAGAAGGGATAGATGTTTATACCATCATGAGTGGCGTGGAGCAAGTAAATAAGGAGTTGTTATTTACCCTCTCCAATAGCACTAGAACTAGGGGGCAATCCATGAAACTAACGGGCAGCCGATTGAAAACAAATAAAAGAAAGCCCCCCCCCCCCCACTTATCGCACAATCAAGTTGTCTCTGGAAGCCCGGGCCAGCGAACACCATATATAAAATACAATTCATAAAATCAACAAAACATCGATATAAAACATAAAACAAACAACATTAACAAAATATTGATATACAATGTACAACTGGGAGGGGGTCTCACCCGTCTCCCTCGCCAAATGCCTGACGGAAAAGCTAGGTCTTACAACCATGTCAGAAGGAGACGAGGCTCTGGGCCAATCGGACCCCCTCGGACAGGGAGTTCCACAGCCTGGGGGCGACCACCAAAAAAGCCCTATATTCGGTGATCACACACCGGTGGCCTGAGGGACCTCCAAAAAGCCCCCCCCCGGATGACTGCAGGGGCCAATCAAAGGCACGGGGAGTGAGGCGGTCCCAAGGTACGTAGGGCCTAGACCGTGAAGGGCTTAGTCAAGTAAGTTGAGCGAAGTAAACTCTGAGTATCAGGAACTGGGAGTACTCACTGGACCCATGTATGTGCCACATCTGTGATGGGATTGGGACCTTCTGCCCCATTCTAGGCTGTCTTGACTCAGTTTCCCCACTTACAGCGCCCAATGGACCAGTTCCCTTCAGAACTGTTCCAGCCCGTAAGGGGTGAACTCTCCCTGCCACCTTGACCTCTGAGCTTCCCAAAGCACAGAAATGAATGACAAAGTTTGTCGAACTCAGACGTTCTCTCCTCTGTGTTGCTCCAATGTCAGGATGATCCGCGCCCAAGCACACAAGGCTTAATTAAAAGAAATTTAATTTGTGAATCAAGATTAATGTCATTTGGAAGAGGTGCAGATCCTCCTCTTGGGCCTATCTCCAGTTTTTCAAGCCACTAGATGGATTCCCGCCAAGGTTTCCCTAGGAACGGATGACCGTTCAGCATGGCTGAAGATTAGGATACTTATGTAGAAGCTTCAATAAAGATTTACGGCTGGGACGGAGAGTTGAGAAACCAAATCCCATTGACTTTTTATAGGTGCCTGCCGGCCTTTGAACACCTCCCATGCTGGTTCCTAATTTTGTTGGGGCCTATTTTTGAATGTTTTGGTCTCAGGGTTTTGGTTTAAGCTGGCACAGTTTTCAGTCGTCTCTTTGCCAAAGCGGTTTGCTCCCTAGAGCTTGTCATACCAAGAGCCGACTAAGCAAATCTATTGCTGTCACAAGTGAAGATTAGCTTGTGGATTTCATCCAGCCTAGTGCACCATATAGGATGACTTCACCAAGGTATTTTGGCACCCTTTGGGAGAGGGATTTGCCAAGCTTTGTTGCCTAAATGCTGAAGAACAACAGGGCAGAGCTGACAGCCAGAGACAACCAGAATGGGAATGTCACTACACATCAAATCCAGGCTCAGGAAACGATGTTTTATAGCCTCACGGAGCAATGCCAGGAAACACCCAATGGTTATTTTTGGCAAACACAAAAATATATCCCAGAAATCACATGAACATTTCAAAACTACTAGAGCAGCTCTGGCCAGGCGGGTGTCTGCCCTGCTACACGATGAAAAGTGCTCTGAGGGGATCACCTTGGATAACTGAGATCAGAGGGCGCAATCCTAAAAACGCAGTTGCACACAGATTGCATGCCCGCTCCATTCCCTATACAGGGGTTGCGTGCGCAGTACACGTGCACCGGCTTTAGGAACAGGCTGAGAATTTCCACGTTAGGCAACTGGGCATGGGAAGTCAGATCAAGGACTGCCGGGATCAAGGCACTGAGAACAGGACTGAAACAAACAAATATTTGTTTCGGCAAATAACGGATCTGCTATCCGCAAACTCTTGTTCACATTTTCAGAGACCCCTGAAGATATCCGAATGATTTCCATACACCAAACGATTATTTTCAATTCATTTATTTCGATATTTTGCTCTTGGATTTTTTTGTTTGTTTTTGTTTGTATATTTTGGTAGTTTGTTTTGATTAATTCGATATTTGGGTTGCTTTGTTTTGGCTTACTTGCTGCTATTGCGCGTGTGCCACAACCAAAGCAACCAAATTATCAAAATGATTGGGAATCAAAATGAAATACCGAAATGTTTTATATAGTATTATTAATCACGCCTAGAGCACTTTCAGCATACAAAGTGCTTTACAATCCTTATCTAGTTCGCCCTCCCAAGAACCTCGTGAGGTAGGTCATTATTGACTCAAATGAGCAAAAAATCAAAAGACAGAGGCAACATAGGCCCTTTTCACACAGACACTCTAACACTGCTAAAATGGGTGTTACATTTTGTTATACATGTTGGCGGGCACCCATAGAGCAGCCCTGCAACATGGATAATAAAACGTAACACTCATTTTAGCAGTGTTAGAGTGTTTGTGTGAAAAGGGCCTCAAGGGATATCCACCCACCGTGCGAACGCACCCATCCCCCTCACCCCCGTTCATGTGAAAACGGCCACACAGAGAGAGAGCGCTACCTCCCTGCCCCCTCGCCATTCACTCTCAGGGAGGGCAGGGGGCTCATTCTCCCCTTCTTCCATCTGACTGTAGGGAGCTAAGACAGGAATAGCGCCTCCGCTATTCAATGGAAGGTGAGTTTAGCACCACTCAATCTCTTTCCTTCACGTTCAGCCTGGACGAGATGGGTAGCAATATCATGTGGGACTATAATTCATAATAATTCATAATAATTTTAAGGGAGCAATATTGGGTGGGACTAAGCATAATAACTGAATATATATCACAGCCACCACAGCCACAAAAGGGTGCTTGGAACAATTCACGAAAACAATTCAATGAAATACAATAAAAACACAACAAAGGGCAGTCCATTAAAAAAGTTTTTAAAGCAAAGGGTGAAGGGTGTGGGATTAAAATCCAGTAGTAGATTTCCTAAAAAGACCTGTATAATAATAATAATAATAATAATAATAATAATAATAATAAACTGTCTTCAGGTGCTTAATTAATAATAACAATAACAATAATAATAATTTATTATTGCAAATTGACAAACTGAATACTAACAAGTCACCAGGACCAGATGGCATTCACTCCAGAGTTCTGAAGGAACTCAGATATGAAATTGTAGACCTACTGTTAGTATTTGTAACCTATCACTACAATCTGCCACTGTACCTGAGAACTGGAGGGTGGCAAATGTAACCCCGATATTTAAAAAGGGATTCCTGGAAACTACAGACCAGTAAGCTTGACGTCTGTGCCGGGCAAAATGGTGTAAACTATCATTAAGGACAGAATCGCTGGGCATGTTGATAAACATGGATTTAGCAAAGGTAAGTCATGCCTCACTAATCTGTTGGAATTCTTTAAGAGTGTAAATAAATAAGCATGTGGACAAGGGAGACCCAGTAGATAGAGTGTACCTGGATTTCCAGAAAGCATTTGATAAGGTCCCACATAAAAGACTTTTGAGAAAATTAAAAAGTCATGGGCTAGGAGGTAGTGTCTTACTATGGATCAGTAACTGGTTAAAGGATAGGAAGCAAAGAGTAGGACTCAATGGTCAGTTTTCACAATGGAGAGATGTAAAAAGTGGTGTGCCTCAGGGATCTGTATTGGGACCGGTGCTGTTTAATGTATTCATTAACGATCTGGAAAAGGGCGTTTAAGAGTGAGTTGATCGATTTGCAGACAACACCAAGTTATTCAAGGTAGTTAAAACATGAACAGACTGTGAGGAACTGCAACAGGATCTTACGAGACTGGGTGCCCATGAGTACACAATGCTGGGTACTAAGCTAGGAGTTACCACTCAGGAAAAGGATCTGGGGGTGGTTGTGGATAATACACTGAAATCCTCAGCCCAATGTGCAGCAGCAGTCAAAAAAGCAAACTGAACGTTAGGAGTTATTCGCAAAGGGATAGAGAATAAAACTGAGGATGTCATAATGCCTCTATACAAATCGATGGTGCGACCGAACTTCGAATATTGTGTGCAGTTCTGGTCGCCCCATCTCAAAAAAGACATAGCGGAACTAGAAAAGGTGCAGAGAAGGGCAGCGAGAATGATAAAGGGTATGGAACGGCTTCCGTACAAAGAGAGGCTTGACAAGCTGGGTCTCTTCAGCTTAGAGAAGAGAAGACTGAGAGGGGACATGATAGAGGTTTATAAAATCTTGAGTGGTGCGGAACGAGTAGATAGGGAACGGTTATTTACCCTCTCAAATAGCACTAGAACTAGGGGACACTCTATGAAACTAGCTGCCGGCAGATTTAAAACAAATAAAAGGAAGTCCTTTTTCACTCAACGCATAATTAACTTATGGGATTTGTTGCCAGCGGACGTTGTCAAGGCCAGTAGTGTAGCTGGGTTTAAAAAAGGACTGGATTGGTTCTTGGAGAGTGGGTCCATTAATGGCTATTAACCAAGTAGCTGATGGGGTGCACTTCTTACTGTCGGGAGCTGGGAGTGAACAACGGGGAATGGATTGCCCATTGGGACTGTTGGTTCTTCTCCCATGCGATCGAGATTGGCCACTGTCGGAGACAGGATGCTGGGCTTGATGGACCATTGGTCTGACTCAGTCTGGGTCCTCCTCCTCCTTCTCCTCCTCCCCTGCTGTTTTTAAACGGTACTCAGAGCACTTTACAATCATAAAAATATAAAAACAATATAAAACAGTAAAAATTCAATTTAAAACAATTTTTAAAAGGTAGGTAAAGAGGAAGGACGAATTTAATTAAGGGGAATCTGCAGTGAAGCCTAAGAACATCTAGAGAATAAATGAGTTTTCAGGTGCTTTTTAAAAGGTGAGGAGGGAGGAACTGAGACCAACATCCAGAGGGAGCAAGTTCCAGCCTAAGGGACCCGCCACAGCAAAGGGTCAATCACTCAGTGACGATGGCGGGATCCCCCAAACAGCAGGTAGTTTCTGAGCACAGATACCCAATCAGAGTGAGGCTCCACGAGCAGGTTTCGAATATAGCTAGCAAACATAAGGGCCTCTTTTTAAAGTGAGGGGGGGCGGGGAGCTATGATGAGTAGCTGGAAGGAACGAGTTCCATGCTGAACTAAACTCAAATTTCAGCTCCAGCAGCTCAGGCTGAGTTTGCTGTGTGTGACAAGAGGGGGCCTCTCATAGTGTGACCACTGATAAAAAGTAAGGCCTACAGCCCTGCAAAATCTAGTGGCCTAATCCTAAACTCATGCATGCAAGCATGTGCAAATTGTTCCCTCTGCCAGGGATGCACGTGAACTTAGAATTGGGTCCTCTGCTGCTGCAAGCCGTTACCCGGAGTGAATTGGAAACAAAGCTACAATAGCACCGCAGAGTTATAAGAGAGGAGGATCTGGTCCCTTTGGGATGGTTTTTGCCATGTGCATTCTGTAGGGGGCTTTCAAAGAGCTAAGCATTATTGTCATGGTTTAGGGGGGACTGAAGCAGCATCCATCATGTTTGGCTATTAGTGCTTCTCTCTGGTTTTTCTCTGCCTCCCCATGTTCTCTCATTTCTCTCCGCTCCCCTCTTTCCTTCCTCTGCCACTTACATTGCCATGATTTATACACATACAACAGCATTACCAGGGTTATCAGAATCCGTTCCCTTCTCAGAAACTAAATCAGGGGTTTGTGCCGACACAAGAATCTCCCCTTATGTGTTGGGGCCAATTTGACACGCGGCAAATCTCTAACGCTTAATTAAAACCATGCTTCAGGGAAATTGCCCATTTGAACGGGGCTGGGGTTGGAAGGAGCCGGACGTTGCATTCTCATGGACATCGGGGGGGGGGGGGTCTGCAAGAAATTGGAACGGACGGAGCTTGCGTTTGGAGACACGTCCGTGGCACGGCGAAAAGGAAGCAGGTCTGTTGAAATGATAAATTTCACTCGGCTGTTTGGGGAATGGCTGACAGTCTCTGTGAACTGCAGACAGCTGGGGGCAAAGGTATCTTTTTACTCTAGACTGCAGAGTACCTCGTTAATGAACAAAAACACACGGCAGTGTGGGCGTCTGGACTAGACGGAGCATAAACAGGGGATTAACGGCGCACACGCCCCGAGCCAGTCCTGTTTTCATCTCCCTTGCTCTTGAAAAATTATTCTTCTTAGCAACAACAAGGCAGGTCACCTACAAACAGAGACCAACTCTCTCCCTAGCGATGAGAACAGAAGCCAAGTGCACTGCAGCCAACATGAGGGGGAAAGAGCCTTCTGCCAAATCTTATGGGCCAGACCTCCAGCTAGGCCATATTCTGACAAACAGATCCTTCAATAGAGCTAATTCTCAAAGTGATTACAATATTCCGAGGAGACTCAGTAGTGCTGAAACAGGTAGTGGATTAGGTACCGCGTAGGTAATACCTCAATTTTCAGCTACTGTTTCGAGTAGGGCTGAAACGAGAATGAAAACAATTCTGGTGAGAAATCTCATGAGAACAAGAATCAGGCTCACGATCTCGCTGGGATCTCGACACCTGGTTTGAGTTCTTGGCAAGATTTTCTGCCCAGTTTGGTTTCTCCCCCCCTTGCCACCTGCTGGAGCCTGCTGTGCTGTCCTCCCGGCCGCCGCTGCTGCTGATCCCTCGCCACTTTCCACCTGCGGGGAGAAGAACAGCTTCAGGAGAGGTGACTCTGGGGGCTGGGGGGGCCACGGGAGCCAGTGCACCTGGTTGGGTGTCCTGGCGTGACCCCCGCGACTCGCACCCGGAAGTGGCCTCGGGGGGGGGGGGG
>QEPC01010859.1:18909049-18920098 GCA_003113815.1 Sphenodon punctatus | reverse complement strand
GGGGGGGTCTGCCCTCCCTTAGCCCAACAGGTTCGGAGTCTAGGGGGGGCTTTGGATCTGGACCTCCATCTGGATCAGCAGGTGGAGGTGGTGGCTAAAGCCGCCTTTCACCAGCTGTATCTAGTAGAAAGGCTGCGCCCATACATTTCCGGGCCTGACCTGGCCACTCTTATTCACACCTTCATCACCTCGAGGCTAGACTACTGCAACGCGTTCTACGTGGGGCTTCCCTTGGTTCTGGTTCGGAGGCTGCAGCTGGTGCAGAATGCGGCGGCCCGTCGCCTTACAGGGACAAGGCGACGGGAGCATATGGAGCAGCATAACTAAGCGTAGAACGTTCTCAAGTGCCTATCCCCAGGGACTGACCGCAGGGACGGCGTTAGACATTTGACCTCCCTAGGAGAGACCAGTCCAGCATGGCTGAGACTGACCAGGAGAAAGTAACCCTGGTCAGTTTCACAAGCCTGTAGTCTATTTGGGCTGGGCCCTCCTCTCCCCATCTGGACAGCTACGTGGAAGAGAACGAGGAAACCCAACCCGGGGATTTCCCTGTCCCCTCAGCATAGAGGGGTTCCTGTTCTCCTCTTGTCAAATGTCCTACAAGAAGCAGGGAGCCTGGTGGCTTACAACTAGGTGTGTGCAGAAGGCACCCTGACCATTTCAGTTTTCATTTCCAAAAACCCCTTCGTTTTGGTTGTTTGTTTTTTTGTAAACACCCCTACCATTTTTGGTTTTTCTCCCCCATTTATTTTATTTAAAATTAATTTGAAAAAATGACTACTTGCACAAAATGGCCACTGGGCTGTTCTGCACATGCACATCCCTTTCCCAAGATGGCGCCGCTGGCACCAATTTCAAAAGAGCACCCCCCCCAAACCCTATCTTCATTGGCCAAATGCTTGGCCAAATAAATAGGTCTTGCATGGGCTCTAGAAAATGTTCAGTCATTGGCGAGGCTTCATGGGAAGGGAGTTCCAAAGATATGTCGCAGATGCCAAGAACACCTGCGTGCCCAATTCATATGGTCCTGGGGCCCTGTTGGAACTTGCAAGAGCGTGGCCAAATATAATATGCTAATAATATTTGTGACTATGTGTCAAAGTGATCTAACTAGCGCTGAAATGAGAACCCACAAAAATGGGTATAATCGTTGAATTTCTGGTACCCTAACTGACCCGCAACATTTTGGCACTAATCGGTACCCAATTAGTGTCTGATTTGAGTAACCATTGTCCTGGAAAAATTAGCTTCCAGTCCCGGGAAATAGACTTCCGGTCTTGATTTTTTGAATTTCCATACTGATTTTTCGGTTTTCTGTCCCGATTTACCTATTGCTAGCTGGCAAATTGTTAAATTGTCAATGGGAATTTTAAGGGTAGACAGCTATTGGTATACCAATGGGTATCTGACAGGGCACTTGAAAATGCAACTATTACCCAAAGGTATTAAATTAAGTTTCAGTAGGCTTTCCAAATCTTAAGCTGATTTGGGCTCATTCTGGGTTGGAGGTAAAAGGCTTTCTGGGAAACGCGTGTATCTTCTTTTCCTCCATAATTTGGGTGCCACGGGCGAGCAGTAACTGAACTGGCGAACAGTCCCCCCAACCAACACTGTTTCTCAAACCTCAATGCCAAGTTCATTCTCCTAGTTAGGCACCAGAATCTGAACGGCTTCCAACTCAGTGTCTCCCAGCTGCCTTGCCCGGCCTCTGCTCGCTGAGGTGAATGCTTATATATCCTTCACAAAGCATTATGTTTATGGCGTGCGTATAAAGAGCACACTGCATGTGCTCGGTGGCTGACAGAACGTACATCACTCCTGTGCTCAAAGTGCCTTTCAGCCACTGCAGTTAGGGCCAGGAATGAGCTGTTTATTGCTCTGTGCCCTCAGCGTCCAGGCCTTATAGACGCACATGTGGGTGGGAAGGCCTGAGAACTCAGTCGATACGATTTTTTCCGTTTTGCAGGTCATATACCACTGGATCGTGTTGTTGCTCTGGGCAAATGGGTCTTATTGAGTTTGTTTTGGGGGAAAACACTTTCCTCCACTTAGTCTACAATGTTTTTGCTCCTGGCTTTCCATTTTTATTCCATTTAACAGTCTACAGACCTGATTTCTGCCCCCCGGCACTGGCATATTAATAACCTGGCATAACCTCAGGCGATGGAGAACCTACAACCTCCCTAGTCGACTCGTTCCTTTGCCACACACTGCTCTTACTGTTGGGCCATTTTCCCTGATATAAAACTGAACCTATTAATTTCATCGTGGTTACTCACAGAATCATAGAATATCATAGTTGGAAGGGACCTCAAGGGTCATCTAGTCCAACTCCCTGAGCGGAGACATAGGGTGTTAATATACATGCAGCCGGTGCACCAGTCACACGTCCTGGAGGCGGGGAGGGGATCACCCCTGGCCGGGCCAGGTCAGAGAACTGAACAACTGTTCCCGCAGATCGACCTGGCTGAAGAGATGTGAGGCAGGCAGGTGGCCGGCACTCCGCCCCTGCCAATAATGGGCGAGCCATGGTGTGATCGACCATGGTAAACCCCCCCCCCCTGTGGCCAGGATGGCACCACAAACAAACGCGCTTGCCTTCTATGGCTCAGCATGGCAGCCCTTGAGCACAGACTATGGGCCCGGTTCCTTCCAGACCCACGATTCCTGTGCAGTCTGCTACCCAGTTGAGGGCTTTAGCAGGCCCCCATCTGGCAGGTGGCAGTCCGCTGACAGACGCGTGACCAAGGCTCTCACCCAGGTGGGCCATAGTGGACAGAGGGTGTCTGTAGACATAACAAAGATCGGGTGTCAAAACCCTTAAGCACGTGTTTGGCCATTGTGCGTAAGCAACATAACAATCCCAACACAAATTTGCTCTCCCCCCCCCCCGTTGAACACGCGATGTGAACACCATTGCATCACAAGGACAATTTGTGTATTCTAGCTGAATACATGGCCAGCATTGTGTCTAATGATATTGTGTGGTATGTTAGCAGGTACAACACGGGGAACAAGGCAGCAGTGCTTGCGTGCTGAGATCGGGGGGCGAGCAAAACACCGATTTGCCCCAAGATGAGCTGTGTGTCTAAGCAGCGCCACATCGTGAACACAGGGACAAACTGATGTTCATATTAAGGTCAAAACACACATTTGGACACCCGTTGACATTGGAATGGACAAAACACTTGGTTCCAACTGGAAATCGGAATGGGTATAATTTCCCTTTCTGCGTTAATCCTGAGCTCGGTCTTTCAGAGCTTGGGGTAGGAACTGGATCCAGGGGCCCAGATCCCAGAACTTAAAAGGGACCAAATAAAAATGAGCCACAGACTCGTTTGGTCCCCAAGCCTAAGTTTCTCCAACCCTAAGTTTTACCTTTCCCATGTCACAGAACTGAAGCACTTCAGAACTTTCCATTCCGTGCCATCTCTGGTCATTTAACTACTCATCTATCCTTGCCTTTATTTTTTCTTTGTCTTTGGCTGGTGTGCAGAGAACCAAAATGAGGTAAGTCTTTGCACTAGACTAACACTTAATAAATGTTAACATGCATTAACAAAAGATGACATTCTGCAGCAGTATTGCTGAGACAGGCTAATTCTTGACTGAGGATCACTGTTATGGGCTTGCACTGGCGGCGCAGATGGATTTTCGTGGAAAACGGAAGGCCATATGGGAAATATTTTAAAGAATACTAATATGTACACCTCCTTGAATGCTTTTTCAGATGATTGGGTTTTTACATTGACTAATCAAAGTTCACAGGTCTCTAAACAGTGTTTATCTTTCATATGCCACATAGATATGCTATAAATTTGTGTACATAGCTACGTTCCATGATATGGTGCAAAACTATTATAAAGAAATTACCACTTGGAGGTCTGATGGGAATGCGGTTTCCCGATGGTAAATGCGGTTTTGTCTAAACTGAGATGTGCGGGCGCCGGGGTAGATTGAAGTCATTTCTGGCAAAATTGTCCATTGGGAAATTTCTTTTTGGATCCCGAAGTGACTATTTCCATCTCTGTTTCTGGAGGAATCTACTCGCACAATGGAATGGATGGAAAAGAAAGACAGACACATCCAAGCACACGTTTTTGAATAGTGATAATGACCAACCAATGGAACAACTCACTTAATTTCTGGTTCGCCAATTGCCTGGAGTCTTGGAGGCTTTGAGCGTTTTCAGACAAGACACTCTCCACACACTCCCCACCCACCTCCCACCCGCTATACATGTTACAGGGCACCCATAGGGTAACACGGCAGCCCTGCAACATGTTTAGTAACCTGGTGGGTGGGTGGAGAGTGTTTTGTCTGAAAATGCCTTTTAAGAAAGGAAAATGCTTAAGAATGTAAGATGTGCCAGATTGGGTCAGACCAATGGTCCATCTAGCTGAGTATCCTGTCTCCAACAGTGGCTGTCTATGATTGCTTTAGAGAAGTGCACAGCAGGTCACAATAAATCACAATAGATTGATCTATTTCCTGCTTTTCAATCCCAGAAGTCAGAGATCATGACCCCCCGTGGGCTGATATTCTATAGTGGTGTGCAGAAGGCATCCCAACCATTTCCGTTTTCATTTACAAAAAAGCAGGGTTTTGGGGGGGTTCGTAAATGACCCTCCCGTTTTAATTTGTTTTTTATTTTTGTAAATTAAAAATTAATTAAAAAAATAAAATAAATCACTTTGCATGGTGCAAAATGGGTCCTGGGCCATTCTTTGCATACACAGCCCTTTTCCAAAATGGCGCCAAGGCTACCAGCACCATTTTGGAAAAGGGCAGACATGCGTAGAACAACCCCAGCGGCCGTTTTAGCATGCGCATTGATTTTAAAAAATCATTTTCACAGCAAATAATAATTGCTTTGCTTATTCATCTTTTTTCGTATCTATAGTAGCTAAAACGAATGGGGCTCCATGCATTTTAGTTACTAAACAAAAATGAATTGCACACCCTTAGTATTCTAACCAATCAACCATCAGTTCTCTAAGAGTTCCGCCAACCCTACACCTCTTTATGACTGACCTGGTCAACTGTTTACAACCAGTTGTGCTGAACCTGATTGAACTGGTAAGATATCCCTAAATGGCCTGAGCCCCACTTATCTGAAAGACCACCTCTCCTTCCATGCCTCATCGTGGCCCTTGCAATCGTGCGTGAGAGCCTTTTTGTGGGTAGTGGTTAGGGATGAGAGAACAGAACTGAGTTCGGAAATTCGGTTCGGTTCGGAAGTTTGGTTCGGTCAACCGAACTATTCGAGTTCGGTCCGAACTTCCGAACAAAGTTCAGAAATTCAAACCCCATTGAACTAAATGGAAGATTATCTTTTGGGGATGGGCGAACAGAGTCGAGTTCGGAAATTTGGTTCGGTTCGGTTTGAAAATCGAGTTCGGTTTGGAAGTTCAGTTCGGTCGACCGAACTGGTCAAGTTCGGTCCGAACTCCGAACTTCCGAACCGTGTTCGCCCATCCCTAGTAGTGGTACCATCTGTCAGTCTTGTATGACGAAGGTTCACAGGGAGATATTCTTGGTTGCTACCCCAAAGCCTGAGCATCTTCTGGAAGCAGTGTAAGACTTTTTTGTTTTAAAAAACATTTGGCAGGCTGGGATAGGGGTGGGTTGTGATGGGGCTGTGAGGGGGCGGGGTTGAGCATGGAAAATTGGGAAGATGGTATTGGGTTGTTCTGGTGGGGGGTTGTGGGAGAGTTGAGCTGTTTTTTAAGACTATTTTTGGTATGTTTTATATATATAGTTGTGAGCCTTTGGAAAGGAAGCATAAATTTTAAAATTAATTAGTAAGTATTCATTATTAATACTTAGTTGTTCATTACTAATTATTATCACCCCTACGTAATTTCCCCTGATCCACAATGCAGCTCCTGAAAATCAAAAGTTCCAATTTTTTTTAAAAAAACCTTTCCTCTACACATTTTTGGACACATTTTTTTTGGACAGACAGTACTGTTAGAAAATTTTGTTTACATGCGCTAAAAGGATTATCAACCTTTTAGCTGCTTCTCAACAAATTTATTCCCCCCACCCTCCTGTCTGAGATTGAGTGGAGGTGGAGGGGCAGACTGGCCATTTCCCACAGAACAAAAACACCTTAGTCTTTCAACCAGATCTAGCAGAAACCTTGGATCCAATAACGACAATTCGCTCTAAATGATTAGTTCCTACATTTTGAATGCTGTCATATTTTTTTCTCTCTGTCCCCTATCAGGCTGATAAAAGATAATGTCCAGATCGCTCTGTGATTCATAATGAGCCTTTTCTTTTCCCTTTTACAAAAGCAGAGTGAAATAAGAACTCTTCTGTAGTGACCTACTGGATTTTATCTGCGTGTTTGGGTTCTGCTTTTGCCCTTTAGCTAATTTCTAATTGCCTCTTTAATCTCAACAACTTTTTTTTTTATTGACGGATACCACAGCCATTTAGCTGATCAGAGAAATGATCAGACCTTTTGAGGCCTACTAAGACATGGTGCACGCAGTGACCTCATCTGAAGTGAGTGCTTTGTTTGATAATCTATCACTTATTTATTATTCTTACTAACGGCTTGCAGGTGGTGTGATTTTAGGGTAATTGCTTCTGCCACATTGACATGCAAGAAAAAGTCCCAACAATGTGCAATTTCATCCACCGCGGCTACCAGGGAGGAAACAGCCTCTTGTACTATACACAGAAGGGAAGTGGGGGGCGGGGGCTGGAAGTCGACATTTAAATAATGCAAAGGGCATGAGACAAAACCAGAAAGGGCTGTAAATTCAGAACAGAGACCCGCACTCTGCCCTTGACTCGTGTTCTTTGGGAAGGGAGTGGGAGGAAAGAGTAAGACATGATTTGGAGATAATGCCTGGGATTCCATGCTGGAAATTGGGATAGTATCCTGCAACGATTGGGGAATGAATCTAGTTTCAGGAGAGAAATCATGAGAACGTAATTATGTGAGAAATGGAAGGGGAGGAAACAGCCTCGTGTACTATACTCAGACAGGAAGTAGGGGGTGGGAGTCCCCGTTAGCTGAGATCTTACCAGTCCGTGTCTCAAACCTTCCAGGAGTCACCCGACGCCACTGATTCCAACGATGCCCAGGTAACTTCCAGTCTGGCAAGGAGTGTCTAAATCCTCCCTCCCCCCTGCGGGAGTTTCCCCAAGTCGGATTTTTAAGTTGCGGGAGAAATGTCTCCCGTGTAAAAAAAAGACCAGAGCATCAAAACCTTTCCGTAGCTTAGCACAATTAGGCCTGAAACAAAAAATTGTGGCAAATGCTGTTTCTGTTGGAAACAGGTCATTCGCCTTCATTCGCGTGACACGGAAACTTACTGGCTTTTCCCCGCTGTTTTAGCCATGCCATCGTTTTTAACGAGTTGAACAGAACAGACCTGCTGCAGGGCTGATCCCAAGCCCCACATGCACCCTGTGCGCACCCCCCAGGACTGTGGAGATACAAAAGAGCCAGCTAAGTGCCAGGGAAGTGCTGGAAATTGCTGTAAAACTGTCGTAAAAGTCCTAAAGTGTCAGAAAGTGAGGGGGGGGGGGGGATGTTGGAAGGTGAAAAATATGCCTCCAAATGCTGGAAAGTGACAACATTGACAGGAAATGACAGAAAATCACAGGCCCCGATACGGACAGTGGTGGAAGTGTGGATTCACTGGAGACTGACAAAGCACTGATGAACTCACGCAAACGCTCCTGAAAGATCGTCATTTCCCTGCGGAATGGGAACACCTACTCTCGTATCAGCCCTAAGCACCACTCCCAGAGGGGGAGAGATACCCACGCCATCAGTGTGAAACAAACTTGCATCGCTGCTTCTCTGATGTAAGCAGTTAAGTTTACAAGCACATCCGTCAGTATAGTCTAGCATATAAGGTGTTAGACGTTGATCTGAAAGACCAGGGTTCAAATCCTGTTTCAGCCATGAACTCACTAGGCGGCCCTAGTCAAGTCATTTTCTCTCAGCCTCACAATGTTGTTGTGAGGGCAAATCCCAGTCTCTCAGCTTCAAGTTCTCCATCAGTAAAATGGGAATAATAATGACCTACCTCATGGGATTGTTGTGTGAGAGCGTCAGTGAAGGATTCTGAAGTGCTCTAAACACTAGGGAAATGCTAAATAATAACCTAATTTACATGGGGAAAATTTTGGAAGGAAATTCCTTCGTGAATTTTGAAGGAATTTAAAGAGGCCTCTCTGGCCTTCCCCATGCGTAGCTTCTGTGCCTTTAAGAGAGAAGCTGGCAAACCCACAAAAGGTATTTTTAAAGTCCTATGGCACCGCCTTGCAATAATTTGTAAAGCATTCTGAGATGAAAAAGCACAGTATGTACGTGCTGAGCCTGAGGCGGACGGCATAACTGTGGGTTGCAGAGATGCCAGATTGCATCACCTGTGACCTCACAGCAATGTGGGGATTCCCCCCAGTGCCAAGTCGTAAGAGACACCAGGCAGACAATGGCAGCTGTCCACTGAGCACTTGGAGCAAACAAGGGAATGGAGAAGCTATTTTGTTTCAGGTGGGGACCGAAATCCCAAACTGCTACCCTAATCTCTCCCAGCCTCGCTCGAGCAAATGACCAATGAGGAATGACACAAGACTCTAGCACCCCCCCTCCCAGGAATGAAGTCTAAAGCCATCGTTGAAAAGTGACAGGTCCAGGGTAAGGGCTGGTTGGAAGGTGGCCCAAATCTCCAGGGTTGGGGCAGCAGAGGCAGGCTCAAAAACCCGGTCACGACTCAGGCAACGTTTTAGCAAATCTAGTTTCTTTACTTACCAAACAAAGAGTACCGCACAGTCAGAGCTGTAACCGGGTGCCACACCTGCCAAATTTGGAGTGTTCGACTTGTTCTGGCTGCGTTCGGGCACCAACGTGTACCCAAACGCAGCCCAATGAGCTACCCGACTCCCTGAACCCCGGACTGACTCACCTCACCAGTTGGGCTGCTGCTCCGGCCTCCTGAATGCTCCCGGCTTCCCCTGGAACACGCTTCCCCACTTCCCCGCTTGGCTTTTTCTGAGCCCCTCTTCTCATTTGTGTGTACCCCGCTAATAGTTACCGTGTTCCAGCTTCCAGTATTGATTTTCCGACTTCTGATACCTATATTAAGTTGGTAAAGCATTAAGTCGGTAACTATAATATTCACTATTTTTATTACGGTAATGGGTATTATTACCTGGTGGTAGCAAATGTATCCATTTCAGATCCATGGACGGTCAATAAGGAACATTACCAAGAGTTGCTTCTATGATTCATCCATAATTTTCACGCATGTATAAACAACACAGGTTGGGTACACAAAGCCCCACAGAAGGAAAACCTGCCTGTTGACATGTAGTTCACCCACCAAATCACAGACTCTTGGAAGAAAAGTTTATGGGACAAAGTCCCAGGACCTCTCAAAATACCTGGCTATAGAACCTCTTCTTGAACAACATGTTGTCTTGATTCAAAGACTCCCAACTGTAGCTCTAAGCATTTCCATGAAGTTAACCTTTTTATTCCTTCACCTGGGTGGAAAAATTCCTAATTAGTGACCTCATCTATGCTTGGGAGTCATTTGGTTAAACTCTAACTTTGTTTGTTAAAGATTTTTTAGATGGGTTTGGAATTCCAGCTAGGAGGTAAACACGTTGGGTCACATTCAGCTCCCCCTCCCCCGAGGACCAATTTCCTGGAAGACACGTAGACAAGTAGATGAGAAATGAAAAACTTGAAAGCCCCGGCTTGTACTTAAAATTCAATAAAGTTCAAACCGGAGAAGTTGTGTATCAGGTAAGGTAATAACGCAGTTGAATTTGCCCTCTCTGGAGAGCACTCAGTAACAAATTACCAAACTCAAGACACCCACACACTCACTTTTAGTTGGATAATTCTCCTTCCAACGTACGCAGAATGTCAAACTTTCAAGCATCATTCCCAAATTGCGTGAGTAGCAAGGGAAGCACTTAGCTCACGTCTGTGCTAAGGAGGTGAACTGATAATCATCTATCCATTTGCCTTCCACAACAACAATATTATACAATTGGAGGACGCCTCCTTCCGCTCCAAAGGTTCAAACAAACGTATTGTAAATATTGTATCTTGGTCTCTTGGATCATCAGTGATGTTTTCACACTGTTGTTTTCAAATGTCTCACATCTATGGGTAGCATCGGTTTTCTGGATCCTTTTCAATCAGGTTTTTGTCCAGGATATGACATCGAGACTGTGTTGGTGGCCTTGGTAGACGTCCTCTGCTGGGAGATGGATTTAGGACATTCAACACTCTTGGTCCTACTAGATTTCTTGGCAGTGTTTGATACGGTGGACCATGGGTTGATTTTGAGATGACTGTGGACCCTTGGGGTGGTGGACGGGACTGTCTTAGGATGACTCCGTTCATTCCTCTCAGGAAGAAACCAGCGGGTGGTGCTGGGGGAAGAAACATATGGCCCCTGGGATCTCGTTTGTGGCGTACCGCAAGGTTCAGTTCTGTCTCTGCTTTTATTTAATAGCTATATACAACCTCTGGGTGAGGTCATGAGACAGTTTGGTGTGCGCTGCCACCAGTACGTTGATGACACACAGCTTTACCTCTCTTTTTCGACGAACCAAGGTCCTGCAGTCTCGGTGCTTTCCCAGTGCTTGCTAGCAGTGAGTGACTGGATGAGGCAGAGCAGACTGAAGATGACTCCTGATAAGACGGAGGTGATGTTGGTGGGTAGGGAAGTGGAGGTGATGGCTCCCCTTGTGGAGGGGATCTTCCCCCCGCTGGCCCCTCAGGTGCAGAGTTTGGGGGTTCTCTTGGACCCTGACCTCCGCCTGAATTGTCAGGTGGAGGCGGTGGCAAAGGGAGCCTTTAGCCAATTACACCTTGTGCGGCGGATCCATCCGTATGTTTCAAGCTCTGACCTGACCATCCTCATCCATGTATTCATCACCTCAAAACTGGATTACTGCAGCGCGCTGTATGTGGGGCTGCCCTTGGTGATGACTTGGAGGCTGCAGCTGGTGCAGAACACGGCGGCCCATCTCCTGACGGGGACGGACCATAGGGAG
>QEPC01010859.1:18878425-18908949 GCA_003113815.1 Sphenodon punctatus | reverse complement strand
CCCCCCCCCCTTCACACATTTTGTTTTATGTTGAAGTTTCAAGTTTGCTCTAATTCAGATGCCCAAATAGCAACAAAGGCATTTAAGGCCGCTTTTAGATGAGCAGGTCAGTTTAGCGGATTGAAAAATCCGCTTTAAAAAAAGTTGCATGGGGAGCATTTACACGTACCAGGAGTCGCCGGCCGCCTTTGAAAAGAGCGACGCCCGGTGGCTCATGCATTAGTTTTAAAACCATTTTTGTCAAACCTTGATAGCTGAGTTTGACAAATCTGGTTTTTAAAAATAACACGCAAGCCACCGGGCGCCGCTGTTTTCAATGGCGGCTGGTGACTTCTGGTGTGTGTAATGTAAATGCTCCCTGGGTGACTTTTTAAAAAGCGGATTTTTCAATCCACAAGATTGGCCCACGCATCTAAAAATGGCCTAAGTTTATTAAATCTCAGTGGAGAATCATGCCTTCCCTCCACAGATCATGCAACTATGCTTAGGGTCTTGACGCACAGTTTGCAACCTCTGATTTAAAGCCGTCACTAACCACCACCAAGATGTGGAGCAACAACTCACCAACCTTTGAGAACTCAGAAGACCCATTGGTTTGGTTAGCACGTTGAAAGCTTCTAAGCTTGAGGGCTCAAGATCATTTCAACTCAAAAAAGATACAGTAGAACTGGACAAGGTGTAGAAAGAGGCCACAAAGGGATCGCGGGTATAGAAACGCTTCCGTACGAGGAAAGGCTGGATAGATTGGGGCTCTTCAGCTTGGAGAAGAGATGACTGAGAAGGGATAGGATAGAAATTTTTAAAATCATGAGTAGCGTGGAACAAGTAAATAGGGAGTGGTTATTTTATACTTTCAATTAATACTAGAACGAGGGGACATTCTATGAAACGAAGGCCCTTTTCAAATGGGCTGGCGGTGTGGGGGGGATGGGTGGAGGCCGCAGTGTGTGGGCGGTATGTGGGTGACCCGTTATGTGGACGCCCACCCACCTCCACTCATCTCCATGCATGGAACATCCGCCATTGGTGCCTGTTGCTCCGTGTGTGGGCGATGGGTGGGGGTGGGTGGAGTGTGGGACCGCGCACACACCCACACACCGCGGCGATCGTACGGATGCCCCCCTACTATCCCCCTACCCACAAATGTGGGCGAGGGAGGGAGCATCCAAGTAAAACAGGCCTAACTCACAGCAGACTGAAAACAAATAAAAGGAAGTATTTTTTCATTCGACATGCACTTACCTTGTTGCCAGAGGATGTAATGAAGACCGGTATCGTAGCTGGGTTTTAACAAGAACTGGATAAATTCTTGGAGACTAGGTCTATAAATGGCTCTTAGTCAAGTACATTGGGGGATGCAACCTCTTAGGAAGTTCTATAAGGCAACTGAGGCTGGCCACGGTCGGGAGGCAGGATGGACCATTGGTCTGACCCGGAATGGCACTACGTTTGTTCTTAAGGCTTCCTGCATAAGGCTATCTCTGAGTGACTCTTAAATATGCTGGAGCACTCCAGTTTCAGCAGGGTGGAATGTAACTGTGCCTGGACCATGCCAGAGCTCCAAAGCGGAACATGTGCAGAAGGCATTTGGGAACAGGGCGTGACACAATTATCCTTAAAAACAGATGGAGGTTGACGAGTCTGCTTGTTAGAGACTAGGATGCTGGAGGGCTGTCACTGTTGATGAGACAACAGGTAAGGTGAGGCTGGCACACAATCCCCCACCACACCCATGCCACAGATGGGCCAGTTTCCCCGCGTATTAGAAATTGGTTTTACCAACTCACTCTAGGAATGAAAACTGCAACATTTAATTCTATCGGGGAGGAAAGATTTGTACACCATTGCACGCACTGTCTAATTATTTACATCCCCGTTACTAAATCACTCCTCCCACCCACCCCTAGTGCTGAAACAACCACCTAAAAAAGGTTAATCCACTGCATATACCCTACCCAAATTGAAAATGGTGGTCCTGGGGATAACCGATATCCATTTATGTTTCATGGGCTATCTGTTTCATAGAGACAGAGCTAAAAGTGACTTCAAGGATAGAGCTGATTTGGATAGCTCATTTGTTACCTGGGGATGATACCTGCATTTTCTAGTAGCCCATCGTGCACTTAATGGCCTACTTGATTACTGATTGGGTACCCAGGTATGTGAGAAATCGGTAACTTCTGGTACCAATTTTTCAAATTTCCGATGACCAATCAGTAAATCAGGACGGAAAACCAGAAAATCAGGACCTGAAGTCGGAAAACCAGGACCAGAAGTTGACCATACGGGACCAGATTTTGACATTCTGGAATATTCCATGACACCGGATACTTGAATTGTATTGAAATTCGGTACCAATCAGCACCCGATTTTTTCCAAGTCAACTTGAGTACCAGAAATTCAGTGGGTAGACCCGCTTTTACAGGTACATTTTTCAGCTCTGTGCGAATCAAGGGTCAACTAATCCAGTCCCTGGGTTAATGCAGGATTTGCCATACCCAAACTGCCTGTACAGAAAATTTCATCATTTGGTTAATTTTAGGGTGATGTGGNAGCACTTAATGGCCTACTTGATTACTGATTGGGTACCCAGGTATGTGAGAAATCGGTAACTTCTGGTACCAATTTTTCAAATTTCCGATGACCAATCAGTAAATCAGGACGGAAAACCAGAAAATCAGGACCTGAAGTCGGAAAACCAGGACCAGAAGTTGACCATACGGGACCAGATTTTGACATTCTGGAATATTCCATGACACCGGATACTTGAATTGTATTGAAATTCGGTACCAATCAGCACCCGATTTTTTCCAAGTCAACTTGAGTACCAGAAATTCAGTGGGTAGACCCGCTTTTACAGGTACATTTTTCAGCTCTGTGCGAATCAAGGGTCAACTAATCCAGTCCCTGGGTTAATGCAGGATTTGCCATACCCAAACTGCCTGTACAGAAAATTTCATCATTTGGTTAATTTTAGGGTGATGTGGGTTTTTTTGGTTTTTTTTGCCAGTTTGGTTATTTTGGGATTTCTGCATGTCATTTGGCAATATAAGCACTCTGGCATATGTGCAATTGCCAAAAATGATGTAACCAAAATACCCAAAGGAACAAGAAGCCAATATAAGTGAAATGAAAATTGTAAAACTAATAAAACGGAAACAGAATACCTGAAAATGGATACGCACATATCTGTTTTGGTTATGGATATTATTTGGGTACTCAAAGGACTATCTTAAAATGTAACTATTACTCACAAATAATAAACTCACTACAAGCTTCAGTTCTATTCTTCCCCTTCATCAAAACGTTGCTTTATCCACATCCCTTTTTGTGCACATTATTAGTTGAGTGCAACGGATTCATTCCTAGATTTTAATTTAAGCCCAGAAGGGACCATTTGTGATCATCTACTTGATTTTCTCACACACACACACGCACGCACGCACGCACGCACGCACGCACACACCAGAGACCTTCACTGCTCCAGACCCCATACGCACTAGATGAACTAGAATTGATCTCTCGAATAAATGAACTAGAGTCCGTAAGCCCATGTGCAGAACAGCTGCCCTTT
Source organism: Sphenodon punctatus (assembly GCA_003113815.1). NCBI lineage: Eukaryota > Metazoa > Chordata > Lepidosauria > Sphenodontia > Sphenodontidae > Sphenodon > Sphenodon punctatus. Next base: position 18,905,375 of record QEPC01010859.1, on the reverse strand, counting down.
CCCAAGGTGGCAGCATCAGCACCATTTTGGAAAAGGGCAGCTGTTCTGCGTGTGTGCAGACTGGCTGCCCTTTCCGAAAATTGCGCTGACGCCATCCACGCCATCTTGGAAAAGGATCGCGCATGCACAGAATGGCCCCGGTGGTCACCAAGACAACACTGAGTTTTTAAATTTTTTCTCGGTTCTCATTTTTAGCGCGATTCTCATTAAGAAGCCTGATTCTTGGCTAGAATCGAATAATACCGAGATTGAGTTTCAGCCCTAATTCATACATGAAATTTTCGAGTCAATTCAGGTACCCAAAATTCAACTGGTACATTCTTTTTTTGTGGGTACGCATTTCACCCATTCTCTTAACATGTTCCACACTACATTTCTCTCTCGGTGTAAATGAATGCGACATTACCCACTCAGAGATTTATTTTTTGTATGGCTGGCTGGCTCACTTCAGCCCCATCCCGGAGCAATGGCAGCAGAAATGCCACGGGGAGTGGATTGTGGTGGAGAAGCAGCTCTGGAGAAGTCCCGGAGTGACATTACCCCCCCATACCTCCCCCCGCCCATAACTACGGGTCTGCTCCTGAATCACTAACATCTGAGATAAGAACAGAAGAACTGCCAGACTGAGTCAGACCAACAGTTCATCTTGTCTTTGACAGTGGCCAATTTCGGTCACATGGGAGAAGTAGCAGCAGTCCCAATGGGCGATCTGTTCCCGGCTGATCACTCCCTGCTCCTGACAGTAAGAAGTACCCATCTCATAATCTACTTGGCTAATAGCTGTTAATGGACCTATTCTCCAAGAACTTATCCAGTTCTTTTTTAAATGCAGCCCATACTACTGACCCTGACAACCTCTTCTGGCAACAAATTCCACAATTTTACTGTGTGTTGAGTGAAAAAATACTTCCTTTTATTTGTTTTAAATCTGCCACCAGTTAGGTTCACATGGAGCGTCTCCCAGTTCTAGTGCTACTTGAGAGGGTAGATAAACCATTTCACTCAAGATTTTATAAATCTCTATTGTATCCCCTCTGAGTCTTCTCCAAGCGGAAGAGCCCTAATCTATCAAGCCTCTCTTCATACGGGAGCCGTTCCAAACCCTTGATCATTTTTGTTGCTCTTCTCTGCACTTCAATAAAACATTGTTGCCCTTCTCTGCACTTCAGATAAGACTTCAATAGCCCCATCTGGGACTCAAAACCAGTAGGGGAACATCCCTCAGTTTAGACTAAAGATTCCTGGATGAGCCAGTGAAAGATAACCAAGCTGTCAAGAGAGACTCTTTAACCAATGATTATAATTTTTTGACTGACAGGCCGCCCCCCCCATAGCTCCCATTACTCTATTTCATGTCAGTCTACTAATCCTTATCTGCCAATTCCATCTGGGTGTCCCCTTCATCTAAAGAGGAGGAGATAGGTTTGCAAGCGGCCAGCTGACATTATTTAATTTTTTTCCCCTCCAGATGGACATATATCGTACTCCACTGGGAATGGCATAAATTTGTTATTCACACTCTGCCGCTTTTTAGGAGCCTTCCAAGGAAACTTCTAGCAACTGGATAACACAATGTGGTTCACATTACCTGAAACTTTTGAGGGGGGAAGAAAATTGCTTTTTTTTTAAAAAAAAAACCCACTAAAAAACATTGGTCCATGGGAAGCATGTCCAGTTCAACTCCCTGCACCCACCAACGCGGCTGCCTTCAAATCTATATTATCTTCCAGCGCTTCTGCTAGAGTGAAGCAAAATTTCTCTCTTTCTTTTAAAAAAAATATATCTTAACAAGTACAATGCACAGCAAATAGGAATGTAAATGATGGTCTGTCTTCCATTATCCCTGACCCAGAGGTTGGAAAACCAAAAGAAATTAATTAAAATGAGGTGGAAGGAAGAAGGAAAACCAATCCAAGAGGTTGCTTGTGACCAGTCAGTCCTCTCCACACAATGCCCGTGGGACATGTCAGTCACACAGAACAAAGGGAGGGCATCATCGGTGGAGAAATTTCTCCAAGAATTACATTCCAAGAACAATCGTCATCCTCCCGCCAGAAAGCATGGCTCTCCTCTTGTGCCGTGAACTAGAACTCTCTAACACATCTGCTGCTGTATCTCTTGCTTAGATGTCTCACCGTCAATCAAAGAGACAGAGGGAAATGGAGACGTGATGAAGGCCCCCCCCCCCCCGGCCCCCGAAGACATGCTGTTTGCATTAGACTTGCGTTGATGATGGGACGCATGAGCTGAGGCCGGGGGCTGGGATGAGATGGGGAATAGCCCATTTTTACACTCCCAATAATAAACACTCTACAGATATGTTTATCTTGAAGTGAGAATGACAGCTAGGAGGAGAAAGCAAAATTCATTGTAGAAAGCCAGATGAAGAATTCAGGGTCTGCACGAGTGGTGCAGATAATTCACAGCCGTGATGATCCTAAACCCTGCGCATGCTGTGCAGACGAGGGTGCATGCAATTTTGTGTGTACATCAAGCACGCTTTGGCACCGGTCCAAGATCTTTGAGTGCAGCGCACACCCACAAACTCAGGGTGCACATAAACAGCACGTGTACGCTGCGTGGGCAACATGCACGCCCAGTCTGTGCATTGCACATACTCAACAAGCCCCATGCACAATTTGTGCATATATTGGACGGAGCATGCATGCAGGTCCCGGATTGGGTGGTTAATTCTAAGGTGGTTCAGGTGCTATTTTTTATCGGATGAACAATGCTAAGAGTTGGTAAACATTTCAATATTAAATGACTATTAAAGAGGTTTAATAGCGTAGGCAATGGATGAAAACAAAGAAGGCAGCAGGGAGGGCACTTCACACAAAAAGCCCCCCTTCCCGTAATCCAGGCATGGAGGCTGCCGTCCCAGGTCCCTCCATGCCATGGATTGGCCGAGGAGCCATCCACACGGGACAGGATGCCCGGACCCCTGCTGCCAAGCAGGATCAGGCCCCCAGGAAGAGCTGCCATCAAACAGCTGGTGGGAGGGGGGGGCGGGGTGGAGGCATGCCCTCACTTGGCTTGGCTGAGCATGCCAAACAGCCAATTGGGGGGGGAATCCTTTGGGCCCCCCAATCAGCTGTTTGGTGACCAGGGAGAGTGCGCTCCTCCAGATCCGAACGTCAGACCTCGCTTCATGGTCTGGAGCTGGGCGGGGCTTAACAGACGGATGGGTAACTGTTAGCTGGGTTTAGTCTGGGTGACCGGACCTTTGCCCGGACTGCGTGGCGGACTGTCTCCGGCCCATGCATACTACAGCAGCCAACTCCCCATCCCCAAGTAGACGTGGACAAACATCTGGTGGCAAGCTAACTGACAAGCAGATGACACTCGAGCCACTGTGGGCTACTGTCTCATTTATTTATTTTTTCACCCATTGGTGAATTCCCAGTGGAACGGGAGTTTCTAAACGGGAGACATGCTTAAAAAGAATGGAGTTGTCCCAGTCTTTTAGAATAGCACTTTCCAACATTTTGCCTAGAATTCCACATCCCCAAACAGCAACAAGCCTCACAAAGTGTATAAAAGAGCAGTTGGGATCATGACCTCATTCACACATAAGAACTGCCATACTGAGTCAGACCAATGGCTCATCAAGCCCAGCATCCTGTCTCCGACAGTGGCCAGGTTTGGTGGCATGGGAGGACTATCAGCAGTCACAATGGGCAATCCATTCCCTGCTGATCACTCCCAGCTCCCGACAATAAGAAGTTCCTATCTTATAGAGTAATTTCAGACGTGCTGAGCCTCCAGGCCCAACATTTTGAAATCCGGACCAGGATCCATTCCAGATCCTGGTCCTTGATCAGATCAGCCGTCGTCTATAAGTGCCGGCCTGATCACTGTAGGGAATCGGGGAGGGGGACCTGCGGCCACTCAGTCTCGCCCCCCCACGTTCCCATGGCCACCCGCCCTCAGGGAGATGGGCGGCCACTGCACCTGATCCCGCCTCGTAGTTGGGACCTGATTCCGGGATGGGGCTGGGTAACAGTCATTACCGGCAGCCCCGTTCCAGATCGTGTCCAAACTAACCATGGTTCTGGAGGTGAGGCCGGTCTCACCTACAGAACTGTGGTCAATTTGATCCTGGCCAGGTGTTCAGTGTGGTGAACATCTGGCCTGGTGTAAACAGACGTTCTTGTGATCACTGCTACCACATCGTATCTACTGTGGCTCAGTGTGGTTAGCAGCGATTTTGTAATGTCTGAAAATACCCATAGTCTACTTGGCCAATAGCTGTTAATGGTCCTATTCTTCAAGAACGTATCCAGTCCTTTTTTAAATGCAGCTTTACTACTGGCTCTGACACCTGCCTCTGGCAAGAAAATCCACAATTTAACTGTGGGTTGAGTGAAATAATACTTCCTTTCATTTGTTTTAAATCTGCCACCAGTTAGTTTCATGGAGTGTCCCCAAGTTCTAGTACTACTTGAGAGGGTAAAAAAATGTTCCCTATCTACTCATTCCACTTCACTCAAGATTTTATAAACTTCTATCAAATCCCTTCTGCCTTCTCTTCTCCAAGCTGAAGAGCCCTAACCTATCAAGCCTCTCTTCCTACGGAAGCTGTTCCAAACTTTTGATAATTTTTGTTGCCCTTCTCTGCACCTTTTTAAGGTGCAGAGACATGTCTTCTTTTGGAGTCCAGATTACAGTTTGGGAACCTCTGTTTTAGAAGATCCAATGAACTTGTGTGGGATGTTCATGACCAATTCCATAGACCTTAGAGCTGAACCGAATACACAGTTGGAAATTGTGAATTCAATTTACGCATTTGTTTCTTTTCACAAATATTAAAAGTCAGATCCACACTCTTGGAGAACATTGGCTTTGGTTTGAGTTTGACTTTGCTCTATGTTTAGTTACCTTGTTTTTGGTTATTTGGGTTTAGGAATATATTAAGTGCCATAATGAGCAAGACCAATGGTCTGTCCAGCCCAGCATCCTATCTCTGATATTGGCCACTCTTGGTTGCAGAAGTATCCAACAGGTGGAACAAGTGAATAGGCAGCAGTTATTTACCCTCTCAAATAGGACTAGGACTAGTGGACACGCCATGAAACTAACTGGCAGCAGATTTTAAACACATTTTTTTAAAAGTACTTTTTTTCCACTCAATTCACAATCAACTTGTGGGATTTGTTGTCAGAGGAGATGGTCAAGGCCAGTAATACAGCTGGGTTTTAAAAAGGATTGGATAAATTCTTGGAGGATAGGTCCATTAATGACTACTAGCTAAGTAGGTTGGGGGACGCAACCTCTGATTTTCAGGCGCTGGAGGTGAACAGCAGAGAATGGACCGCTCCATTATGATCTGTTGGGCACTTTCCCCATGCAACTGAGACTGGATTGGTCATTGTTGGAGACAGGGGGCATTGGTCCGACCCAGTACGGAATTTCGTATATTCTTAGGTCATAATGGAGTGATTCATTCCCTGCCATTCCCTCCCAGCTCCCAACACTCAGAGGTTGTGTCCCTTGACATATTTGACTAATAGTCATTTTTGGACCTATCCTCCAAGAACTATTATAGAAGCGTTATCCCTTTCAGCTTCTCCTAACCTGTTTAGTCCAACTGGTTAGCTCATCCTCACCTAGTTCCATTACTTTGACATCAGTTAGGTATTTTTGTGATTGATTCCATGGGTTTGGGTGGGGACGGGGGGTTTGGACGTGGGGAACGGGGAGATGGGATTGGGTGGGTTTCATGGGTTGTTTTTGTAGTTCACTGTTTCTGTGGTTTGTGAGCCACCTTGAGTCTATGGGAATAGCGGCATAAAATTGGATTAAATAAGTAAAATAAACATCAAAACTAAAAAATAATTAAAATGACAGTAGCAAAAAAATAAGCAATAGTTCTGATACAGAGTTACCCAATACCAAATAACAAAATTCCATGCAAATTTTGCAAATGGACACAGAAATTCAGATTCACATTTCTGAACGTGCGAAATTTGTCAAATTCAGATTCGATGCAACTGTTCACCCCAACTCCAACAGAGCTGTCAATGGAAGGGGAGAATTTGAATGGCGTATGAAGCTCATAAATAATCTGCTTTCTCTAACAACCAACCCGCCAGGCCAGAATTTGCCCAGATTCTGTGGCAAAGGGCACATGGAAAATGGTGGTGAATGCCCTCTTTGAATTGTAAGAATTGCATGGCACAGGTCAAAAAAAAAGGAATGTCAGACAACGGACATTTTTACACACACGTTAAAGTTCCGGATGTTTCAATCTTCTGGGTTTACAAGCCCACAAGTAAGTTCCGGATGCATTCTTCACACACACACTGCCCTGAGGCAGCCTAAAGTAGCCGCAGCTGTAGACTTGACAGGCTGCCATGGAAACCAAGTGACCACAGCTGCCTGGAGCAAAGCCGTTTACCAGGAGAACCTTTTACACACAAAATTTCTGGGAGAAGTTTAACGCAGGAGTTCAAAGAGCCGGATGTTTAAGATCTGGGTGAGTGATTTAGACACACAGAAAGTTCAGGATGTAACAGCAAACATCCAGGAGAAATGTGTGTGTAAAAACACCCAACATCTGGCGTCATGGTAGGAACTGGAGATTCTGCCTCTGCACAGAAAACCAGAGACTGTGGGGGCAATCCAACTGCCGGCTTTTAACAGTGGCAGGTGCAGCGGGCAGAAAGTTTGCCGGTGCTCAGGTGCGCAGCAAACTGCGCAGGGAAACGGCGTGCCCCCTCCAACATGAACCCCATACCCTATGGAGCAGTCTGAGCGCCGTCAGTAGGATTGCACCCTGTGTGTGTGAAGCTACATTCCAGGAAAGAAGCTTGATGAATACAATGAAGGTAAGAAGGTATCAAAGAAGGTATTTAATGTGGTAAGTTTTAAAGGCTCAAAGGTGTTGCATGAAAGATCCTTTTCTTTGTCCCCAACCCAGTGGTCCAGCTACCCACTCCCAGCGAGGTGGACTGGAGGCACTTGCCCTGTAAAAGAACATATGTGTCCTTCAGGAATGTAGTTTTGAATCAAAAGTTCTTGAATGCATGGTCATCAGGGATGTAGCTTTGGGACAGCATGTGGAACAAATCAATAGATAAGTAAATTATTATTATTATTATTATTAACAACAGAGTACCTCCCAGCAAGATATCTTTTCCCATATTAATTTTTGTCTGCAATTTCATCAAGTGCAGAGCACAAGCCGACGGGAAAGACATGCAGCATCTCAGAGTTCGCCACAACTCCTCTCCCACGGTAACTGGGACAAAATGTTCCCCTATTGTTCCTCGAACAAGCTGAGAATGCTGGTTCAGGAACATGGCAAATATTTAGGAAAACACAATTAACTCGTAAACTTAGTTTACGGTTTGGATGTCTCCATACATTGCTGGAAGCCCCGAAGATAAGCTATCCATCTGGATTAGAAGAACACACCCTACCATATAGGACTTTGCCAGCTCCTCCTCCAAACTCTTTAATAACTTACAGAAGGCCGCAGTAGCTCCCAAAAGATGAAAAGGTCAAACCATGGCATTCTCGGGCCTGCAACATAGAGGCAGCAGCTATTGACAGATGTGGGGGGAGAAAGAGGAGGAGAAGGGGGAGGGGCACGCGGTTCCTGGAGCCCGCCTCTCCAGCTGTACTGTATAAGCGGATACTGAGGACAGGCTTGGAGCATGGGCATCACGTCAGGAAAATTCTGAAGCAGAGAAATTTGTATCAGACTACAGATAAACAGATATCCATATAAGAGACTAGAAGTCACAGGCAGCAACAGAGAGGCTGCTGATGCTGGAAACATATGGGAAGGGGCCGTGTGGGAGAAATTACAGTGTGGGATGTGCAGGATGCACCCCTCACATATTATTACCCCCCCTATTATTAATTATTATTATTATTATTATTATTATTAAGTAGTTCCCGCAAACTACCTGCCATTGAACAATCATTAAACTGGAGACAGATCCCTTCCCCAAGGAGCTTACAAACTAGGACCGACAAAGGAGGGGAAGACAAGGGGGAAGGGAACCTACAGAGAGACAAGGAGACATTCATGCATTGGAGAAGTGGCAGATATGCCTGCTCATGCTGAGCAGGGTGTCTACTTTTCAATTTTCCAGGGAGGGCCTGGCGCTGGTCCACATTCAGGGGGTGGAGTCAAACCCATCATCATCATTTGTATATAGCTCCCCCCTCCGCCATGGCATTTGGAGCGCTTTACATACAAAAAATTGAACCCAACAACTTTTAATCCTCACAACAACCCTGTGAGGTAGGTTAGGCCGAGAGAATATTGTGACTGGCCCAAGATCACCCAGAGAGTTTCTGGCTAAGGCGAGACTAGAACTGGGATACCCTCCCGGTCCAAGTACTGTGCACTTCTCCACTCTGCAGGCACCGAGCCAGCCATGGAGAATAAAGCACCCTTCAGAACCCGCCCGCTTCCTCCCAACACCCCGAGACACTGTGCCCCACCCCCTTGTGCCGAGATGGACCTTGGCTGCCTTACCTGACTCAGCCGGAGTAGCAATGAAGTAGTAGAAGCAGCCGGAACTTGTGACTACGCGGAGCTGGAGCTGGTGCCTGCACAGAGTGTCTATGTGACGGGGGAGGGAAGGGGAATGGCTGGGTGTATTGTGGGGAAAGCCAGTGGGGGCTAAACCCAGGAGGGGAGGGGGTTGAAAAGCCAGCGGTTCTGACCCGCTACCCCGGGGGTGGAGGGTGGACACAGCCCCCCTGGGATTCCCCAGCAGGTGCATGAGCCCTTCAGCCCCCATGAAGCTTACACCTAGAGACAGGGATTCCATCTGAAATGAGAATTTTAAAAATCCGCACTGGGACCAAGATCTCACCAAAATCTCAGTCCCAGCGTGAGATCTCATGAGATTTCTCACAAAATGAAAACAAATTGAAGGGGGGGGGGAGTATTGGGGCATCCCAGGGCATTCTGGGATGCCCCAGGACGCTTACCTCACCCCTGGGCTGCTGGCCTCTGGTCCGGTGGCTGCTCACTTATCCCCGCCTCTGTGCTGCATTCTGCAGAGAGCTGAGCTTGTTCTCTGGCCAAGCTGTGCTCTGCAGAACTGAGCTAGGAGGACCCGACAGTAAATTATCTGAGTGGGGAGGGTAGACACGGATGCTCCTTCCTGTGATATGGTGTATAAGGCATCAGCCAATAGGGGTGGCTGATGAAGGAGTCTCCTATACAGATGGCAAAGGGCTCACGCAGTTCCTCAAAGATGAGGAGCATCACATGACCAGTATCACCCTCGCCAAGTATCCCAGACACCAGACCTGTAGCTGCTTTCTTGAGGAACTCACTTAGGCACTTAAGGCATTCCTGTGTGTAGCGGGGTGTGGTTTAGCACTAGTGTTTAGACAGGTGCGGCTAAAGGCTGAAGGATCACACCTGGTCCAGTGCAAAGAAGGTGCAGGCACTAAGTCAAATGGAGGACAACGTGTAACAGCTGAGGAAGCCCTAAGGACTCTGGGAAATATAAGGAGCTCAGTCCTCATTCAGAGAGGGAACTGTGTGCAGTGAAGAGCTAAACCTGGAAACTCCAGAAGGCGAGAACCTTTGGCGCTTGAGTAGGAGGCAGAGAGAGTCCCATGAGAGAAAACCAAGGACTGCAGACCACAAACCCTGAGAAAACCCAGGTGGGACTAGAAAGAACTCTGTTCAAGCTGAACACCGAGAGAGATATATTTTATTATGTTAGAAAAGCCATCATAAATACAAACACACATATAACAAAATGAGTAAATAATACAAATCAGCTGAATACCTATGATGGGGCAGGCTGGCTAGAAAGGGGAGGTTGGAGGCCAGATCTTTCAAACTTAAACAGGACAGTCCCCAGGACTTAGGGTGCTTTTAAATGAGATGGAAATGGCGGCTGAGCCCTTTAACAGCCACCATTGAGACCGTCTGTTTAAATGCCCGACGCGGAATGCAGCCAAGTCTCCTCCGCGTCAAGCCGGCCCAGTGATCCTGCCCCCTTCAAGGCAGATCGCCGATGTGCCGGCTTTAACCTGCACTTCCGGGTTCCCTAGAAGAGTGCGCATGCGCAGAAGGACGCGCATGCGCACATACTCTCTACGCCATGTCTGATGCTCTTCTGAACATCAGACACGTCGTAGAGAGGAAGGCTGGGGGGGGGAGATGACGCATAATGAACGATCCCGCTTGTGAGCGGGGTCGTTTAAAAGCACCCTTAGGCCAATTTCAGACCTGCCCCTCCTCCCTCCTCCCCCGCATATCCTGGCTGCAGGAGGGAATGCGCACACCAGGATCTGCGCGGGGTTCAGCCGGACTGAAAGCCCCCCCCTCCCCGGCGTGACTTTACTGGCAAACACCCGCAGTGATACGGAGCTGGATTTCCTGCTCTATATCGCTGCGGGTGTTTGCCTGCAAAGCTGTGCCGAGGGGGGGCGGCTTTCAGACTGGCCGAACCCCGCACAGATCCTGGTATGCGCATTCCCTCCTGCAGCCAGGATATGCATTGGGGAGGGCTGAAAGTGGCCTCAGACTGGTTCAGGTTCCTCACCTAGGAGACTCGGACTAAGTTACTTACCTCAGGATTGGGGCCGAGGCGAGAGCTCAGAGCATGGGAAATTTCGATGCAGTGGGGCCAGTGATCAAGAATTCCCCAAACGGACTTGGTGAGCTCTCCCTGGAAAGAGAGACCACCCCGTCCTGCTACACAGTGGTTAGCCTCTTCAGCATGGCTTGGAACGCCTTACCATGCTCCGTAGCAAGCATTGTGGAATATGGATGGATCTGACACAAAATCACCGGGCAGAGGCCCACCATCTCATTAGATTCAGGCAGAGGAGAGGTGGAAGATGATGCATCTTTGCCTGTCTCAGGTTCTCAATGTGGCACCAATGGATGCACCCCCTTACTGGGACTTTGGTGCTCCAGTAAGGCCTGCAAGAAGACTAGTCCAGTTGGAGCTGGTTGCGCTAGCTGAGATGGGAGTGCCGGTGCTGATGATGCCGCCATTGCCAGTGCTGCAGGTACCGGGAGTGGTACCACTGGTTCCAGGAGTAGTGGCGGGATTGTCGGTGCCATTAGTTCCAGTGCTGTCAGAACTGGGGCTATGAACGGAGGTGAGATACCCAACCCAGTGGTTGGGTTGGTGGAAGTGTTGGAGATGGTTGGACTTGTGTGTCCAGAGCTACTGGTTGCAATTGTGGGGTCACTGTAGGGCAGTCATGTTGTACGTGAGAGGAGGAGGATCCCTGAAGTCATTGTGCCTGCAGTCACAGTGCTGATGGTGCATAGGAGGACTTCTTGAGTGAGAATGGTAATGGGCATGATGGCGTGGATTGTCGTATCTGTGATCAGCAAAGTCAGAGGGCTCTCTCCAGCGGCACATAGGAAGGCAACAACTGCAGGGCAAGTATTTCTTCCCCTAGAATGGTCCCTGTAGTACGGTGATCTGGATCTCCTATAGTTAGGAGAGCGGTATCTGTCATGGTAATCATGGTGGTGTGTGGTTTTGGAGTGGCTCCTCAATGGAGGGAGGTGTCTAGGAGACCCATAGAGGGAAGAGGTTTTGTGCCGGGGGGAAGCGGGATGCTGTATTGGTGAGCCTTGGTAGGAGCAGATGGGCTCCACATCAGAGTAAACACTCTCCACCATGAGCGACTGATTGGGTGTGTGTGTGTGTCCATGGTACTGAAAGTTCTTGAGAAGAGGAGTTTGAAGATGGTGATCCTCCTCCTCCTCCTCGGAGTAGGAGCATCTTCCTCCTGCATCTCCTCCTCATACATTTCTGACTGAGGCTCTGGGGCCTCTTGGATAGTGAGGAGAATAGGCTTAAAGGTACTCGTAGGGATGGTGCCAGGAGTGGAGACGGTGCCAGGATCAGTGCCATGGACTGTTTTGGAGACATCAGCCAAGTGCAGGAGCCACAGAGATTGTCGACGTTCTGGCAGGTGCCGAGGGAGGGGAGAATATGCTGAGCTGGAGTCGCAGAAGTCTTGTAACCTGTTTCAAGTCGACCCTAATTGGGCCCTTCTTTAACCCCCTTGTAAGGAAGATGTCCTGGAGCCGCATCATTTGGTCCTTCTTTGCCCTCAAAGACAGCTGCACAAGCCTTCCCTCGGACATGCTACACACTCATTGTGACGGTCCGTGACGGAGAGGGTCACAGGACAGGGCAGGTAGTGTTTGAACCTGCACCGCTTTGACATAGCGGTTGTCTGGAGTCTCAGATGCTCCCAGTCACTAATAAACTATAAAAGTAGATACTGAGAAGACTAAAAAAGAACTAAGACTAAACTAAGCTAAATTCATTGAACCTTTTTTTGTTAGAGAGAAAGGTCGACATTGTGACGAAGCATTCCTGTCACCCGAAGGTGTTTGGAAGGAACTGAAGTGGGAGAGGCTCTGCCTCCCCTTTTATCTCCTCCCCTCTCCCAAGATCAAAATCCTGTGAAGGTGGTGGTGGTGAGCTTTGCCTCCTTCCAGACTGCTCGACACAGTCTGCCTAAAAACTGACGACATAAGGGAGCTTTTGACTGCTGCCTCATGAGTGAGAATTGTGGAGCTCCTCAAAGAAGAAATACCAGTTTCTGCTGTCCAACCCTTTCTTAACCTGGAGACTGGTTGGTTGCAAAGCAGGATCTCCACGACCCTTCAGAGTTTGCCATCCGGTGCAGCTAAAGTAGCCAATCCAATCCAATCAGTTTATTCAGGACGTGACACTTAGTCCTAGTCCACAAACAAAACAAGAACAGCTAAAGTAGCCTGAAGAACACCATTTTCCAATTCCTGTGCTTCTTTATAACATCTGGCTTCCAAGGAAGTCAAGAGCAAAACCCCTTGTTGACTCCAACAGGAATAGGAGTGGGCTTCCTCTGTCACAGATCATTTAACCTTCCTAGTCGACAAGCTTACGTACCCTTTAGTGCCCTGCACATGAGAGGAGTGAGTTATGGTTGCAGTGAGGTCATCCACCACCCTGAGGTCTCGGACAGAGAAGGACCCTTGTATACTTAAACTCAGAATTTCCCTGTGTTTGAGGTTGCAAGTCCATGGTTAATGTCTCTAGCATAGCTTCACTCTTATTTTATTGTGTGGCAACACAACCTTTGTCTGTCTGTCTCTCACTCACTCACTCACTCACCCACACAATCCTCTCCCCCGCTCCCTTGTTCTTAGACCTACCCTTGTCGCAAAGAAGCGTTTGTTGAGATTCCGTCTTGTCGGAGCTGTGAGGGGGCGGGCAGGGGACTACATAGGAAGGTGGGATTGAAATGGCTGCACCTTTTGCCAGAACACTCCTCGGCTGTGCCAGCTTTTAACATGATTGATCATAAATCGGTAAAACACGTAACGTTAATAACCGGCCGGTGTTTTGGGATAAAAGGGTGTCCAATTGGTACTTGCACAGTCTGTTGGGTACCTGACGTGGTACTCCAGTTTGTGAGAATGACCTGTTTGAGCACTGACAGTGATACTGTGTCAGTCGTTTCTCGATCTCCCTGGCTCGCACACACATGTCCCTTCTTGCTCACGTTAACTGGACGCATTCTGACTGCCAGCCCTTCTCTGGTTTCCCGAAGCCATTAAGCATTCGTTTCCTTGTTCCACTGGGGATACACCCCCGATCTCCTTCCATGTTTAACGGGTCCTTTCAGCACATGGCCACGGGAGGGTCTGTATTACTTCCTTCGACAATCCCCAAACAAAGTGATGGGGGGCGGGGGGAGGAGGTTTGGAGAGAAGGGGAAGTGCCCTCTCGAGTTTATAGGAGAAAAGGGGAAGGAAGGGTAGGATTTTTATAGCCCTCACACTGCTGTTTGGAGAATGATCACTATTCGTCTGGAATGCTTCCGTTTCCCTGCTAGGCTCTGCATTGGTTTGAGCTCTTCTCTCTCCTCCCACCCCCAACCTCCTCACTGCTGAGCCAGTGGGAACCAAGTTCAGGACAAAACACAGTGCTCCACAGCTGCAAGTCTCCTTCCTCCAGGGCCCAGAGTTCACTTGAGATAATTGCTTTTGCAGAAGAGGCAAAGCGTGTTTCTTAGAGAGGAAAACGTACACAGCTGAAAAGGAGGAGCAGGTTGACGGGTGAGGAGTAATATGGGCCCTGCGTGACATGGTGCCTGGGGACAAAATCTCCCCCGTTCTCCCCCCATGGCTTCATGGCAACCTTTGCTGCGTACCCTTGCCAGGATGGGAAGCCCAAACAGTCACCTTGGAAGCGACCGTTCAAGCACCCTAAGGCATCAAAGCATGTGGGCACTGCCTGCCCACCGTGCGGAATGTAGCAGGAGGGAACGTCCATTTTCAACTGGACTCTGTTCTCAAGAGATCTGGTCGGTTCGACCAGAGCGGATGAAAATTGGAACGAACGATCGTTCCGGTTTGTGCGGAACGATCGTTCCGCACAAACTGATCAATTTTTTTAAAAAAACACTGTTTTGTACATGTGCAAAATGGTGCTTGGCACCCTAGGTTTTGGTACTGGCCAGAACCAACCCCCCCTCAACCCACCGGTTTTTGTTTGTTTTTTGGCCATGGACCCCTTTGCCAGAAGATGTGGTCAAGGCCGGTTGTATGGCTGGGTTTCAAAAAAGAATTGGACAGGTTTCTGGAGGATTGGTTCATTAGCAGCTGTTAGCCAGGTAGGTTTGGGGAATGTAACTTCTGAGTGTTGGGAGCTGAGAGTGACTAACAGGGAATGGATTGCCCCATAGCGACCTGTTGGGGATTTCTTCCAAGAGACTGACCACTGTCAGAGACAGGATGCTGGGCTTGATGGACCATCGGTCTGACCCAGGACGGCACTACTTATGTGCTTATGCTCAGGCACCAATCTCTTTCCCCCTCGCTCCGGCTCTGGGTTTCCTTCCGAGCCCCCTCTAATGACCGTACAGCTTGTAGGCCTCCTACTTCCCTCTGGGTTACTTTGCTCCCCATAGGCAAGGACCTGTGATCACGGCACCAAACATTCTTAAATTCTGCAACCAGTGAAGCCAAATTCTGCAAATTCACTGCGAGCATTCATATTTGCAGAATTAACTTGAATTGCATAATTCTGCAACATTTTATACATTTATTTCTTTCTTTTTCAATTTAATACCCCCACCTCTCCTGCCATCAGGCAGCCCGGGGGAGGCTTACAATATAAAAAAACACACAAATAAAATCCAATATAAAACATTTTTTAAAACTGCCAAAAGGAGGCCGGCCCCACCCCACATGCAAATTTGCTTTCCAACGTGCTTTTTCAACAGGTTTGACATAGAATCACAACTTTGTTTTTAACTTTGTAAGCTGCCCCGAGTCGCTTTTGCGAGAGCGATGGGGTAAAAGATAAACAAACTTTGTTAATCAAACACCATTCAAATCCTCTGGAATTTCAGCCCCCCCCCCTGAACTCTCACATCATGTTGAAGCCCAAACCGCCCTCACCAAAACATAGGGCTCCTAAGACACCCCCCAAATTCATCTCCCAGGGGCCTATTCACCCTCAGGGGCCATGGTCACTCACACCTACCTGACAGACGGCAGCTGCAGCAGCAGTTTTAGTTGGAGGCCAGGTGTCAAGTTGATGCTGGAGCCAGGATTTACAGATCCTGAAGACGGCCCACACGACTGTTTCACTGCAATTTCAGCCTGGCTGAGCGAGAATTGGCTGATTCTGCAAAAAACCACTGCAAATTGTGGCAACGCAGCCAACAAGGCTCCCTGACCATAGGTCACCTCCACACTGGTCCAATGTCCTTGGTCCAGCCTCTCCGATTCCTTTCTTTGGACTTGCTTGCCTCTTGTGGATTACCACAAGACTAGGCCTACATGGCCACGCCCTTGGGCATGCCCTCAGAACAGACACAGGTGGAATACGTCAGTTTCTCATCACCGGGCTTCCCCTCAGGTCCCACTTGGCTTGGCTACCAGCTGCTGGTACTCTCCCCTTAGCCTCCTGGCTGGGCGACCAGCTTTGCCACCCTTGGTCTATCCCTCTCCTAGCCCCAAGAGGGTTGCTTCCCTCCCAGGCAGCCTGTTCTTCCCCTTCAGAAGTTCCTGGGCATGCTAAGGCCCTCTCCGAGATGAAGACCATGCCCTCTAGTGCATTCCTGAGCCCCCTTGCCCTTGAGGGAAGGGTGCCCACCTACCTCCCACACGCAGGGTGCCTCCAAGTGGATTTAGATGCTCCGCACTCTGCTGTCGCTAAGCTGACTCTCTTTGGCTGGACTAGAGGTGAAACAAGTATCCACAAAAATAGGTATACCTGTTGAAATTGTGGTACTCAACCCGACCCGGTAAAATGGTAGTTCGATAATATTTTCAGGTAAATGGGTCCCCAATTCATGTATCATGTTACCAGGTCAGGTCGAGTAGCACAATTTCAACAAGTTTACCCATTTGGGTGTGTGTGTGTGTATGCGTGTGTGTGTGTACTTATTTCAGCTCTAGTTGAGGGAAAATCTGAAGATACTTCCGGATGCCTGTTGGGCGACCCAACATGGTACTCGGGTATCACCCATAGTAGCAAATTAGCTACCTCTTTCAGCTCTACTTTCCCTCTATCAGCCCAGCCTTGTCATGTGACCAGGCCCTTTCAGTGACCTAACTTCTCAACAGGCTCCAGCTTAACCTCTTCCTTGCTGGTCCAGGCGTGCAATTGGTGATGCCCTGATATGCTGTGAGCTTGCTCCTGCAACAACCTACCCCCACTACACTTCACCACACCCAGTTATCTAATTGAATGGGGATTTGGTGACCTATTGGCAGGACTGGAGACTGAAATTATTCCCCTGCAACCTGACCTGAACTCTGGGACCCATGTTGCCACCCAGGGGAGAGTCTGGGCACATTCTCTGTCCAAGTCCCTTGGGCTCAGGGTGAGCCGGGCCAGACTCCCGACCGGCGGGAAGCCCCACCCTTTACAAAGTGCCAGGATGTCACAACACTTAGAAAGGGGGGGGGGGGGATATCTTAGTTCTATCCCTTGGTTGATGTAACTCCACCTCTTACATGAAGTGTTGTGACACCTTTGGCCCCAATGCAGTCAGGCCCAACTT
This sequence comes from Sphenodon punctatus, assembly GCA_003113815.1. Lineage (NCBI taxonomy): Eukaryota > Metazoa > Chordata > Lepidosauria > Sphenodontia > Sphenodontidae > Sphenodon > Sphenodon punctatus. The sequence continues at coordinate 18,888,347 of QEPC01010859.1, read as the reverse complement.
GGGACCCCAATTTTCTGGCCTGAGCAGGACTCCAACCTGAAGATGTTGACACCAATGGAAAGTTAGGAGAGAGGACTGGAGAGAGAACTAGCTAGGAGATAGCAGAGAGAGATAGCAGAGATCCCGGGGGGAGAGCCAAGAAGGGGCTCTGACTCTGGACTAGCTCCAGGAGAAAGAGTGCCTGCCTAGCAGAGCCTGAAGGTAGGAGTTTGGGGAGAAGTCTATCTAGTAGGGATGGGCGAACAGAACAGAGTTCGGAAATTCGGTTCGGTTTGGTTTGAAATTCGAGTTCGGAAATTTGGTTCGGTTCAGTTCGGTTTAAAATTTGAGTTTGGTTCGGAAGTTCAGTTCGGTTGACCGAACAGACCAAGTTCGGTAGAATTCCGAACTTCTGAACTAAGTTCGGCCATTCAAAACCAGGTTTTTTTTGTGTGTGTTGCCACTAGGGATGGGCGAACAGAATGGAGTTTGGAAATTTGGTTCGGTTCAGTTTTAAATTTGAGTTCGGTTCAGAAGTTTGGTTCGGTTGACCAAACAGACCGAGTTCGGTCCGAACTCTGAACTTCCGAACCACGTTCACCCATCCCTACTATCTAGGGAGTAGGCAGCTAAGCGAGGGACCCTGGAGGGGAGAAGCTATGTCAGAGGCAGGTGCAAGGCAGCTCTGCCTCAGAGCCAGGCCCAAGAAAAAGGGTGCCCAGCTGTGTAGGGACGGGCTAACAGAACTGAGTTCGGAAATTCGGTTCGGTTTGAAAATCGAGTTCAGTTCAGAAGTTCGGTCAACCGAACTATTCGAGTTCAGTCCGAACTTCCAAACAGAGTTCGGAAATTCAAACCCCATTGAACTAAATGGAATATTATCTTATAGGGATGGGCAAACAGAACCGAGTTCGGAAATGCGGTTCGGTTTGGTTCGGTTCAAAAATCGAGTTCGGTTCAGTCGACCGAACTGGTCGAGTTCAGTCTGAACTCCGAACTTCCAAACCACGTTCGCCCATCCCTACAGCTGTGAACAATGTGGACTATGTGAGAGGCAGAGCCTGGTGCCTGGCTATATGGACTGACAGTATAAAGGTGGAGAAAAGACAATAAAGAACAGTGGTGGAGAGCCAGTTCCCAGGTGGACTGGCCTCCTTGGGGTGGATCCTGAAGAGACTTATACCGGACCAGGTCTACACTATTACAGTCCCTAGAGAGAGGGTGGTGATATTTGTGTGAATACATGTAAGAGACAGAGAGTCCAGACCAATTTCTGCTTGTGAGCGTACACAAGCTTTCGGGTCGTGCAGGGACCCCTCTTCTCAATGTGTAGGCTCGGAAAATAAATGTCATTTTTGAGTCTGGCTTCTAGCTGCCATTCTGACACTCGACATGTCCATAGAAAGGCCGTGTGTGGCCTGAAAGCTTTCCCGCTCAACAGTAGCTGGTCCAATCAGAGATATCATTAAACAACTTAGTCTCCAGAAGACAGACTGGGCATAAATAGACAGACGGCAGCTCTAGGAGTGGCAGCACCAGCTTGTTTCACCCCTGGGCTGGCCGGTCCGTCTGAAGGCAACCTGTCAGATGTGGAAGCGGAGCAAGCTGAGCCTGCGTTGCAGCACTCCGGAACATGCCGAGAGCACCGTCAGCGGAGACGGCCAGCCAAACCTGGGACACCAGCCCAGACCGGAGCTGATGTCCATCTGCTCAGTGGATCTACACTGCAGTTCCACTCCCAGCCAGCTGTCACCCCAGCAATAGAGCATCAGGCAATCTGCCCACAGCTCTATGGTGTGTGGGAGGGCAGGGATCCCTGAACCCACTGGGTCCATCTAAAGCAGATCCAGGTGGGGCTGGGAGCAGGCAGACGCGGTGGAGCACCCTGAACTGCCCCAGCATCAACACTCATTGTATCACCATGAACCTACCATGTAGTGGAACTCTTCCCGCAGCACACCTAAATCTGTGACGGAGGGCATCTGGCTTTTTGGAGGGTGTTGGCACCTGAAATAGTGACATCCGGAAGTACCTTCAGATTTTCTCTCAACTAGAGCTGAAATAAGTACCCCCCGCCCCCCCCAAAAAACAGGTAAACTTGTTGAAATTGTGATACTTGACCCTACCTGGTAGGGGCGGGACACCGGGGAGAATACCGGATACCGGATGTACCGGTATCGGATCTCCCAGGTACTGGATTTACCAGTATTGGCATACCGTTTTTTTTACCTTGGCCACAGTACCAGATTTTTTACATTGCGGCTATTGACTTCTACGGCCGCAATGTAAAAAATCCGGTACCACGACCAATGTTAAAAATTCGATATGCCGGTACAGGTAAATATCGGATTTATCGGATTAAGCAGATACACCCAAATACCGGCAATATCGGATCTCGGGAGAACCGGAATTCCCACCCCTACTGCCTGGTAACATCGAATATTAAACGGTACTTGAATGGTGCCCGAGGAGCTACCCAATGTACCAAAATACAATTTTCCATCCCAATTTTCCAACTTCCTGAATCAATATTTTGACTTACTCTCCCAGTTCCTTTACTGATTTACCTTTTGGTACTCTATATAGGCAATACCCAATATTTTTAGGTACTGGGTGCCGGACAGGTACTCGAGGGTAGCCCATCAGACATCCATAAGAACATAAGACCATACTGGGTCAGACCAATGATCCATTGAGCCCAGCGTCCTGTCTCCAACAGTTGCCAATCTCGGTCGCTTGGGAGAAGTACCCAACGGGTCATAATGGAGGGATCCATTCCCTGTCGTTCACTCTCAGTTCCCGACAGTCAGAGGTTACGTTCCCTCCAACCTACTTGGCTAGTTGCCATTAATGGACGTACCCTCCAACAACTTATCCAATCCTTTGCTAAACCCAACCATGCTACTGGTCTTGACCCCATCCTCTGGTAACAAATTCCACAAGTTAATGGTGCATTGTGGTTTTTTTAAAAACAAAAATAGTTTGTTTTAAATCTTCTGCCAGTTAGTTTCATGGAGTGTCCCCCCAGTTCAGCTGCTCTTCATGAGCCGGTGCCTTAGACATTCTCCTATTCTATTACAGCGCCTGCCCCTGGCCTGTGCTACCTCTGACCAGCGCTACCCTCTTAAAGGGCTAGGCTCTCTCCATAAGCCTACCCTGCCACGGGTATCTTTCTGGGGGAACTTGTACCATGGGATCACTGGGGAGTTACTGCATGCTAGACCCCAAGCTGGAGGTTCCTGTCAGGGTCATGGGGATGAATAGGGGCATCTGAGACATGAATTGATGTGGGGGCTGGGGCACAGTCAGGATCAGGGCACAGTGCAAGGTAGGAAGGGGAACAGGACCAGAGACGCACGGCTAAGGGGGGACCAAGGAACAAGAAGGGGAACACAAGGAACACAGCTGGGGGCACCAGGAAACACAGGTGAGGGGAGCCAGGGGGAACAGCTGAGGAACACCACGTCTCGGATAACAGGATTATACTGAAGCCTCAAAGGGGGGGGGGGCGGCGGCGGGGAGAGTCCTGTGTGCAAAAATGTTTGGAGACGGATGATTTTGACCAGATCAGGCCCATGGTCCACCTAGCCCGTCAGCTTGCCTCTGACAGCAGCCAGCACCTCACGCTGAGGCAAGAACGTGTTTCATCCTAAGCGGCTTCAGAGGAATTTGAAACAGCCACCCAGAGACGCACGGCTCCAGATCACCTTTCCAACCCACCGAGGCCGGCAGCTGGCTGGGACTGGTTTCTGCCCCCGATTTTCCATGCACATTCCTTTCTCTCTGTCACCGTGACTGGGCTCGGACAGCAGTCTGCGTCAGGCTAGGGCGAGAATGAAAATGGTAGCGGGTTTATTATTCATGGGCATTATTTGTATTTTCGGGTAGCTGTTTGGTTACCCTCACAACCAGAAATTCACTTATATAATTTTTCATGCATTCCCTTTTTTCTTTTCCCCCCGTTTTCCAGTTCATGAATTTCCGTTTTCTGGTCATTTCAGTCATTTGATTGTGCTGTTTGAGGCATATTTGTCTGCACGATAAGTGCCAATCTTGCCGAATGACATAACCAAAATGACTGAAATAACCAAACTGGAAAAAAAAACCAGAAGGAGCCAAAAGAGATTCCTACCAGAATGCAAATGGATATTGGCTATCACTCTAGCTGCTATTTTTGATTCAGGTAGCATCATGATGGATTTACTCGTTCGAAGTATTCATTTCAGCTACTCCTGCTTATTATTTCTATAGCGCAACTAGACATACAGAGCGCTTCACAGTCACAGGTTTTTGGAGACAGGTCCCTGCCCCAGTGGGCTTACAATTTAAGATGGGCAAGGGTGAGGGGCACACAGGGAGAGACACACATACGTTCCCATTTTACAGATGGGGGATTGAGGCTGGGAGATTTTGACTTGCCCAGGGCTACCCAGTGAGTTTATGGCTAGAGTGGGATTTGAACCGTGGCTTCCCAAGTCCAAATCCAGCACCTTGCCCGCTACACCACACTGGCCCTTGACAACTCTAACTAGGGCAAATCATTATCCAGACTGGATCTATACACAAGTTGTAGGCAGCTGTTGCGTACGTGAATTGCCCAAACCATCATGCCCTGCAGAAATGCAGCCAGTTAGTGGGATCCTGCTAGTCAGGCACTCCCAAATCCAGGAGGACCTGAGGATGCTCAATGCGGCACACATACCTTTACCACGAAGCAGCCCTGCCTGCCAACCAGAGTGCTGTAACTCCCAGCTATGGCTACCCTGCCTCCCTCACTAAAAGAAACAGTTAGAAACTCCCAAGTTAAACAAACAGGAAAGGAGAGAAGAGTGAACCTGGGCAGGGGGAGGGGACATTAAAACAAGACCTGTTTAAATTTGGCAAAGCTGCCGTCAGACTTGTTGACTCCAACTCCCTTTTTTTGGTGTGTGTGTTAATAACACCTCCTGTGTCCCTGGTAGCAAAACGGAGCCTTGCTCCCAAAAAGTCCCTTTAATGAAACTCATCCAGGCAAAAAAAAATCCTCATGGCATTTAACATCGTCTCTGCCAGCACAGGAAGTGAAGTAACTGCTTGTGGGCGGGGCAAAAAGAAAAGCCAGCAACACTATTTTGCTTGTTCTTACACCCTTGTCACACTTGCAAGCTATTAATCACCAACGCTTACAATGATTCCATTATGAGAACTCCTGTAACCAGCGACTTGGGCTTTTTCAACAAACCGGTTATTCATTTTTAAGCTGACACTCAAGCGAAAATTATTTTCTATGCTGGGCAGCGTATTTAATTAGCCATTGTTTTTAGACTCAATTTTCTTCGGTGCAACATAACAAAATAACCAGATTCCTATGAAGGACCATTGGAGATTGTTTTTGGAAGAGGTTCATCCCTCATCCCTAGAGCGGAAATGACTATTGACAAAAATGGGTAAACCCACTGATATCACGGTATGTGACCAGACCCGGTAGCATCGGGGATTAATTGGTACTAGATTAGTGCTCGATGGGCCACCTGATGGACCAAAGTACCATTTCTCATCCTGATTTTTCAAGTTCAAGTGCTGTTTCCTCAACTTACTGTCTCGATTGTTTATTAGTTTAGTGATTGGTACTGCTAATGCTGTAATCAGGCACCCCAATGGGCAGCTGATGTGTCCCTGAAATTGTGGATATTACTCACAGGTAGACAAGGGCTACCTGCTTCAGCTTTACTAATCCCTCATCTTCATAAGAACACAAGAAGCATCCTACTAGGTCAGACCAATGGCCCATTCAACCTAGCATCCTGTCTCTGACAGTGGCTGCCTTCAGTTGCTTCAGAGAAGTATCCAACAGGTCATACTGGAGTGAGACACTCCCTGTTATATATTTACAGCTGTAAATATATACTTGACAGTCATAGGTTATGTTCCCCAACCGATGTGACTACACATTATACTGAGATACCATTTTTGTCCCAATTGTTCAGGTTCTGATCCCAATTTTTCAACTTACCATCCCGATTCCTTTATCGGTGTACTGATTGGTACCATTAATACCTGGTATTTTGGGGTAACCAGTGCCCAATCGGTACTTGGATAGCCCAATATGGTACCCAAAATTGCAGCTGTTACCCAAGGGTCTATCCTCTAAGAACTTATCCAATCTTCTCTTAAACCCTGTTATGCTATTGGCCTTCACAAAATCCTCTGGCAACAAGTTCCACAAGTTAACTGGGCATTGAGTAAAAAAAGTGCTTCCTTTTGTTTGCTTTAAATAATGCTACTTCTCAAAGTGACCCCCCAAAACATATTGCCCTCTAAGTTAGTTTTAATTGGAACCAGGTTACAATGAGAACTGGAAAGAAATTTTTCAGTAAAATGAAGTTTCAACAAAACAGTTCAGAAAGTTGTGATCCCCCGCCAACCCCTGTTTCAGCTCTAACTTGGCCATAATATGAAAACTATAGGAGAAACTTTGGGCTTGGTATTATGGTGGAACGGTTGGTTCTCAGGATTTTCATTGCAGAAGTGTGGAGAGAATCCGTATGTGGGTCTCAGGATGTTGGGGGTGGATTTAAAGTGGTATTTCTTGTGAGTAGAGTGGCAGGTTGTTTTAGTGTGGAAGTAAACTTGTTTGGCCAGAGAAAAGATTTGTTTCTGTGCTTTTCTCAAACCTCCAAGAGGTTAAGAACCTTGGCATTCAGGAGACTAGCATCTTACTTAGGTGAAGGAAATGTGGAGGTTGTGGAGGGTGAGGAGAGGGAGAAGCACGAGAGCTTACGGAGTCATCTTTGTTTTCGACACCTCTGCAAAACATCTGGAGCCCCGAGCTCTGGCGAGTCCACAACCTCGTGAAAGAGAACATTTAAGACTTCTTATGATTTAGCAGCTTCCAACTTTCTTAGCCCAGGCCTCGAGGGATACCCAAGACAAACAAGAATCTAAATTTAAGATTTAGATCGGCTGCTAGGACTCACTCCATGAGTGGAAGGTGGACTGTTCAAACAAGCACTGGCACCGCCCAGGGAAAACCCTTGGAGGTGTGACACAAATGCTTGCAGGGATTAAAACTGGAGATCATCCCCAAAACACTGACTGATGCAGAAAATGAAATGATTCCTCACTCTGTAATGCTCTCACTGCATCTAAAGTCTTGCATGAACGCAGAAGCAAAGGGCTAAATTCTGCCCTCAGTCCCATGGCTACAAATCAGGAGATTTGGCCCTGATCATCTGCACCATGGATTGAGGTGAAAAGACAGACAGATTGTTGCTTTGAACGATATTTAACAAAATTGGTAAAAAAATAATAATTAAATGACACCATTCCAAATTTCATCCTTTCAAAACTCTTCTAAATTTCACCAGCCTGAAATTGGGATACATTCTGATTGTAGGTTTATCTGCTCTGTATGCTCCGTTATGCAGCTAATAATCTTGCTTTCCAAACTGACATGCCTATCATCAATCTGAATCTGCCGCCGGGCAGAGATCTCAAAATCGTCAGCACGTAGAAGAGGGACCGAGAAACGTCTGCATTTGAATCCAACTAATTTTCAAATGTGCTTCGCCGGCTAAGGACACAATTCTAGATCTGTGAGTGCGGGGGTTGTGTATGATGTGTGCCCTTTGTGCACGTGTTGTGTGACCTTTCGTGTGCACACTGTGTTGCAGCTACAGAGGTTGTGTGCAGGTTTACACACACATTGTACATGCACAGGTTTAGGATCGGGCCCACCAATCCTCAAAGTGACTTTTGAAAATTGACCAATTTTCAGAATTTTAACCCGATTTGCCTAAATCCTCATAAGACTCTTTCAACCATCCTAGTTTAGTTGGGATTCCTTAGGCTGAACAGATGCAATATAGGAGACAGTTAGACTGGGCATATAAGCAGGGACCCGAGGTCACTGCACCAAAAAATCTTAAATTCTGCAACCAGTGAAGCCAAATTCTGCAAATTCACTGCGAACATTAATATTTGCATAATTAACTTGATTTGCATAACTGTGCATGCTGGGAAGCAAATTTGCAACAGGTTTGACATAGAATCACAACTTTGCTAATCAAACACGACTCAAATCCTCTGGAATTTCAGCACCCCAGAATTCCCACCTCCTATTAAAACCCCAGACCTCCGTCACCCAAACATAAGGCCTTCAGACCCCACCCACCCACAATTCATCTCCCAGGGGCCTATTTACCCTTGGGCCATGGTCACACCTCCCGGACAGACGGCAGCTGCAGCAGCAGTTTTAGTTTAGGGTTAGGCGACAAGTTTATGCCTGAGCCAGGATTTAAAGACCTACAGACAGTCCTCACTGCATTTTTACTGCAATTTTAGCATGGCTCTGCGAGGATTGGTTGATTCTGCAAAAATCACTGGAAATTGCAGCAACGCAGTCAACTCGGGTCCCTGCATATAAGTCAATGGAAAGATAGATAGCCAAAAGGATGAACAGATAAAGAAGAAAGATAGCAGGTATGCAGAAATGCTAGAGAGACAATTGGTCCAGTTGCCTTTATTGTGAACAGTTCATTAAAAAAAACAACCCCCCACAAAAGACATATTTATAAACAAAATATGTGAAGAGGTGAGAATCCTCAAACTGTAAGGAGACCAATTGATCTTGGCCTTTGGTTATTACTGCCCTCTTGTCAATTCTGCGATGGAAGAGGCCAGTTCCGAGCTTCATAAAACTTCTTCAGCCCATTGAGATTGACTGGTGGGAAGTATGGCCCAATTCTCTTCCGAATCCACCACTTTCCTTCTCTGGCATGCTTCCCGCCCGGACGACTGAACTTGTATTTAAAGTGCTCACCTCTGACCCACCTACGAATAAAGATACAACAACACAGAGTAAGACTAGTGGCAAAACAGAGAGATGCAATCAACATTAACACAGTGGTGTTGCACTAGGCACCCTTGGGAACATAAGAAGTGCCATGCTGCATCAGACCAATGGTCCATCCAGCCCAGCATCCTGTCTCCAACAATGCCACCTTTGGTCGCCTCAGAGAAGTGCACAACCGGCCATAATGGAGTGATCCATTCAGTTCCTTCAACTAAGAGGGTACGTCCCCCAACCAAGTTGACCAATGGCTATTTATGGACCTGTCCTCTAGGAACCTATCCAATCCTTTTTAAAGCCTAGGTATGCTACTAGCAGGGAGCCGTGTTCACTGTGGCCAATGGTGAAAATGCAGAAAACATGGGTCCTTGGCTATTGGCCGTAACAACATCTGCTGACTAGACATTGCACAACTTAATTATACGTTGAATGAAAAAATATTTTCACTCCTTGGCATCTAGAAACTAGCCCAGATCACTCTGAGTGATACAAGTACCATCAACTGCAATCAGCTAGTTGTTAGTTCTGTACACTTCCATTTTAAGTACTGGGATAAGGGCTCCAAATTTTGGTTTTTCACCTAGACGACAGCTGTCAAGACACTTCATAACATGGACTACAGCTTAAGAGACAGAGTCCATCTTGAAGGCATCCTCCTTCCCTCCTTGACTCACCCTCCCACTCTGATCACACAGAGCTCTTGAATTCCCATGAATACTCCTATTACAATTACACAAGGGGCTGGAACTGTGGCTAGGTTCGTGGGTTGAAATTAGTAAAAAATAAATAAACCGCAAATTTCATTTTATCTCACAAAGTCATAGTGGAAGCACATCATGGGTAATTTCAGATGTTACATTACCACGGTCAACCACGGTGAACCCCCCGTGGTGGCCGCGGCACCGTAACGTCTGTTAGGCCCAAAAGAGATTCCCGCCAGATGTTCACCCCGGCGGGAATCGCTTTGACCACGCTTTCGGCCTTCCGGCCACCGGGAGCTCCGGAAGCGTGGTCAAAGCGATTCCCGCCGGGGGTGAACACCCGACGGGAATCTCTTTTGGGCCCAACAGACGTTACGTTACCATGGTCAAACACGGTGGAGTTCCCGTGCTG
>QEPC01010859.1:18801402-18878325 GCA_003113815.1 Sphenodon punctatus | reverse complement strand
GACACATTTTAGGCCAATTGTAAGGAGATGCCCAGAGACTCTCTCAAGATGAACTCACCTTGGAGGAGCCTTGCCCGCAAAGGGGTTGAATTCCATCAGAGACAAAGTTTGCTCTTCATTGGCCAGTAGCTTCCCAGCCAAGTGGATTATCCATTCGTTCTGTTCGTAGGTCTTGTGGAAGAAAGGAGTGGGGAAGTGAAGGAGAGAAAAACAATGGAGAAAACGTTAGCCTTTTCTGATAGGGGTGGGAATTCTGGTTCTCCCAAGATCCGATATTGCCGGTATTTGGGTGTATCGGCTTAATCCGATATTTACCTGTACCGGCATACCAGATTTTTAACATTGGCCACAGTACCGGATTTTTTACATTGCGGCCATTGAAGTCAATAGCCGTAATCCAAAAAATCCGGTACTGCGGCCAATGTTAAAAATCTGGTATGCCGATACTGGTAAATCCGGTACTAGGGAGATCCGATACCGGTACATCCGGTATTCTCCCCGGTGTCACACCCCACTACATATGAAGGGATTGCATGTCAAGTGTATTAGTCGTTGGCTATATGCTAAAAATTAAACAAAGGTATGTAAATTAAAGAGTAGTCTTGCTGTTCATGCACCCCACACTTCACTGCATTTGATTTATAAGGGGAGCCAGGCAAAATATGAGTCATTCCCCCTTCACCTCTTGTTCCCACCTGTACATTGGACGACTCATCTATTTACATTTCTATCTGCCCATTCCACAAGCGGCAGGTTCAGGGAGGGTTACTATAATATAAAAAACAAATATATACAAGAAAATGAAATTAAAATACAATTAAAACACACTCCAATAGTCCATCCCTGGATCACCAAAAACCCCACCTAAGCAAAAATGCCTTACACTGTTTCTACAACATGCACAGGTTCAAGTGTTGGTGAATATCAGGGGAAAAGGGAATTCCATAAATGGGGAGCAGCCACTAAGAATTCCTCTGCCCGTACCCTCGCCGTCCGTCTGTGATGTGCTGAGGGTTATGGCCAAGAGACATACGAACATAGTCAGTCCCGTACTGGATCAGACTAATGGTCCACTGAGCCCAACACCTGTCTCAGACAGTGGTCAATCCTGGTCACTTAGGAGAAGTACCCAACAGGCCACAATGGAATGATCCATTCCTTGCTGTTCACTCCCCGCTCCCGAAAGTCAGAGGTTATGTCCACGTACCTAATTGGCTCATAGCCATTAATGGAACTATCCTCCAAGAACGTATTTGATCCTTTTTTAAACCTACCTATGCTACTGGCCTTGACCACCTCCCTTTGGCAACAAATTCCACAAGTTAATGGTGCCTTGAGTGAAAACCCCCCACACTTTCTTTTATTTGTTTTAAATCTGCTGCCAATTAGTTTCATGGAGTATCCCCTAGTTCAGGTACTATTTGAGAAGGTAAATAACCGCTCCCTAATAACTCATTCCACACTACTCATGTTTTAATAAACTTCTATCATATCTTTAGACATAACGTCAATGTGTGTTTTGACCTTGATATGAACACAGCTTTGGCCCTGTGTTCACCATGTGGTGCTGCTTAGACATACATCCCATCTTGGGGCAAATCGGTGTTTTACTCACCACCCGATCTCAGCACACAAGCACCGCTGCCTCATTCCCTGAGTTGTACCTGCTAACGTGCCACGTGATATTATTAGTCACAACGTTGGCCATGTGTTCAGCCAAAACACGCACATTGTCTTTGTGATGCAATGGTGTTCACATCGCGGGTTCAACGGGTGGCCAAATTGGTGTTGGGATTGTTATGGTGCTTACACACAGTGGTCAAACACGTGCTAAGGGGTTTTGACACCCGAAGTCCTCTCTTCTCTAAACTGAAGAGCCCTAACATATCCAGCCTAGTCTTGTACGGAAGCCATTTTATACTCTTCATCATTTTTGCTGCCTTTCTCTGTCCCTTTTCCAGTTCTACTATATCATTTTTGAGATGCCTTTGGCCTTCTTGCTACTGCCAATGGTTAAATGAACTCTTTATAACAGAAGAACGTAAGTGGTACCACACTGGGTCAGACCAATCATCCATCGAGCCTAGCATCCTGTCTCTGAAAGTGGTCAATCTCAGTTGCTTGGGAGAAGTACCCAGTCAGGTCACAATGGGCAATCCATTCCTTGTTGTCCACTCCCAGCTCCCAACAGTAAGAAGTTATGTCCCCTAAACCGACTTTGCGAATACCTGCTATCGGACCTACTCTCCAAGAACTTATCCAATGCTTTTTTTTTTTTTAACACCCAGCTATACAACTGGCCTTGACCACTTCATCTGGAAACACATTCGACACGTTAATTGTGTGTTGAGTAAAAAAAAGCCCCAACAACTTTCTTTTATTTGTTTTAAATCTATCCCCAATTAGTTTCATGGAGTGTTCCCTATGAGAGGGTAAATAACCGTTCCCTATCTACTTGTTCCACACCATTCGCGATTTTATAAACTTCTTTTATAAACATTCCAGGGCACAGCAAATGGTTGCAAATAAAATTGGATGGACAACACTGCATGCCCGGCAGGATGCAGAGGAATCCTCCTCCCCCTTTTTAATCTGGTGGGCTTGAGGGTTAGCATTTATGGCCTTCACACAAGGAGTGAGTTTCGAGTGAGAAAAAATGTGTGTGCGCCAAGCATGTCATGCATAAATGCACTGGTGTCAGCTGTAATTTAGAACATATGTATCGAGTAAACATCGCACAGCAGAGCTCATCTAGATGGGCCTGAAAAATCTTGCTGGGGTGATATTCTATTGAATGTTCCCTCTGTGCCTAGAGGCGTGAGACAGGCCGACCAGACAGAACTCAAGAAAACCGCATGTGCGCAAAGGAGAGAAAAATCCTGTCCCATTTAAAAATGGCAGCTGCTAGTGGGACCACGAGATGTTGAACCGGACTCTGAGTTAAAGAGAAGTTTGATGCCAGAGCTGAAAAGAAGGTGGGATGGGATGATTCTGTAGCACAAAAAATATGCACCAACAAAGGACTTTCCAAATAAAATGCTCAGTGACAAAGGGAGATAGCTTGGGCTTTTGTTGGAGATAAGAACACCTGCCTTCTCATTGTGTCCACTGCTGGGAGTAACTGCTCTGGAAATAAAGCAAACACTACTAAAAGACTGGGGGGGGGGGGGAGAATAAATCAGTCAGTAAACAGGAACTTGGAGTCCCATCCCTCCCAATGCTTTTTATTATGATGGTGGAAGAATAATCCAACAATTGGCATTCAGACAGCTCTTTTTATCCATTGGTCAAGCATTACGATCCCAGTTTTAATAGCGGGGAAACTGAAGCAAGAATGCAAAGTAATTTGTTGAGCGATGCAGGCAGGCTTATTAATTATTAATTTATTATTATTATTATTATTACTAACAAACATTTATATAGCGCCAGCAGTGTACCTGGCACTTTACAAAGTAATAAAATAGACACGGTCCCTGCCCCTAGGGCTTACAATCTGAGAGACAGGAGCTGGGGGAGAGACTTAGGAAGGGGAACAGAGGGAGAGACAAGGGGTCTAACATTCATGAAGATGCGAGGTCTCAAGTGCACGTACTTGGCTTGGTTACGATGAGAATGACAGCAGGCAGGTCCATGTTGCAAGGATAAGGGTAAACAGATCGTAGGTATAGGAATAGTGGCTCAGCAGGATAAAGAGTCAGACAGAGCAGAGCGAAAGAGGTGAGTTTTAAGGAGAGATTTGAAGGTATGAAGGGAGGGGGCAAGGCGGATGTGGACAGGGAGGGAGTTCCAGGCATGGGGGGCAGCAAGTGAGAAGGGACGAAGGCGCTTAGGGGAGCAGGGAAGGCGTGGAAGGGTGAGAGAAGGGACAGAGGAGGAGCGAAGTGCACGGGCTGGAGTATGGAGGGCGATAAGTGCAGAGAGGTAGGGGGGAGCAAGGTTGTGAAGAGCTTTATAGGTGAAGACTAGGAGCTTGTGCAGGATTCGTTCAGGAAGGGGAAGCCAGTGAAGCGAAGAGAGGAGGGGCTGCACATGGTCGAAGCGACTGGCGAGGGAGATGACCCTGGCAGCAGAGTTTTGGACAGAGATGAGGGGAAAAAGGCAGGGGTAAGGTCAAATTACTGGACCCCATACCCACTGGGATGGGCGGGGGGGGGGGGTACAGGGGAGGCCAGGAAAAGGGGAGGAGTCAGTGAGGAATGGGGGCACTAGGGCTGGGGGGAAGTGAGGCACTGGAGCAGACCAGGATTTGGGGGTGCTGGGGTGGGAAAGGAAGGTGTGGAGTTAGGGAGGAAACCTGACCTGATCTACTCACAAGGGCTCTGAGTCCCACAAACCACTTACTCCAAAATAGCCTCACTGAAGCCCCTAGGGGGTGAATGGAGAGTCTGGGTGGAAACAGAAGTGATGGCTGTGCAGCGGCGGCCCAACGTGGGCTGCTGTGGTGGACACAGTCCGGACCAGGTCAGGCTGGCATAACAAATGTACCTGCGCCCGGGCCGCCGGGCAGATGCAAGAACGTGAGGACAGTCAGTCCCAGCTCCACACTGTGCCCAGTGCCCCGCCCCCTGCTAGGACAGGCAGCCATAGCGGCCAATGCTGGGCGGCCACGGTGGACTCAGTCTGGGCTGTGTCTACTGGACCACAGCAGACATGAGCCCGCTTTGACCTGATTGGGCAGACCGTAGTCCAGACGGTGACCTGGTGATATTCCAGGGGGCGAGAGCCTGGGCTGGCCACTGACATATCCTGGGACAAACACAGGTCAACATCTGGAGGTCCGGTCCAAAGTGGGTCAAAACAAGCCACAGTGGTCTGTGGTCATGTCCATTTTTACCCTCTTCTGCTCCAGGATGTACGATACCCATACAGAGATGGCAGCAAATGTTTTTATTCAGCCTGGCATCAACGCCCATGTCTTCTGAGAGGACAGAGCCCCGATTTCATCTGTCTGGAGTAGCAACTTCAAGAGCTTTCAGTGCTAGGAGGAAGCACCAGGCTACCTGTGCTGGAGAAAGGAGGTCTCCCTTTAGCCTCAGAACAGGTGGATCAGGAGTGGGGAACCTTTTCTATCTCAGGGCCACTTTGAAAATTAGTACAAGTCCCAAGGGCTGCATAGATGTTTGGGGCGGGGTGTGCGTGTGGGGTGTGCTAAGGAAGAGAAGAGTCCAATTCATAGATTTGTGCTGTGTATCTGTCTCCTATCCTTCTGAGCATGCCCTCATCTCTGCTCCCTTATCCTGAGATCATTTGGGGGGGGGACGGGGACCTGTATCCAGGCGCCAGATTCAGGAACTGGAAAGGGGCCAAATAGAAAAAAGTAGTCATGGGCCCCAGGTCTGAGATCCCCCATCCTTGAAGTAGAGCATCAAGAGCAACACTGAAAACAGAAGCTGAGATGAATAGCAGATTTTGTAGTTGTGGATATTAATTGCATTTTTTGATAGACTTCCAATTACTGGAATAATATCCACAATCAAAATGTGTATTTGCATAGATGGTTATTTTATAGATGGTTTGGGTATTCTATTTTTTAGAATATTTTTTTACTAAACTAAATTTTTAAGCTAAATTTACTAAGACGAATTTTTTTTAGTTACTTTCTCTTTTTTTGTGTATGTGTTCATTTTATTTTGGTTTTCTGGTTACTTTGTTCTGGCTACTTCACATGAACAGTAGTGCTGAGAATAAAGTTACCCAATACCAAATAACTGAAATAAAATAACCAAAAGATCAGAAATATCCAAAACAGGTATCCTCCAAAACAACATTATCTGCTTTGTCTGTTTTGGTTTGAAAAATGCAAATGGGACAGATTTTATTTGCTTGCACAAATATCCGTTTCAGCTTTAATTGCAAACTCACCCATTGCTTACAGAGCTCCGCACCACCCTCAGTTCTGTGGGGCCCAGAAGATTGTACCAGACAGGAATCAGTCCATAGGGGTAAGAGGACCATTTAATCTTGCTGAGTTGTACCGGAGAGGAATCAGTCCATAGGGGTAAGAGGACCATTTAATCTTGCTGAGCTGTACCGGAGAGGAATCAGTTCAGAGGGGTTAAGAGGACCTTTTAATCTTGCTGATCTCTTGCTGATTTAATCTTGTGGATAGTTATTATCCACTTTTGTCCGTTTTGGTTTGAACAACGCAAATGAGGTAGATTTATTTGTATGCACAAATATTTGTTTCAACTTTAGTTTCAAACTCTCCCTATACTTACAAAACCCCGCACCCCCACACCTTCCCCCAGTTCTGCTGGTGGCCAGCTGATCTCTAATACCGAAGAGGAATTAGTCCGCAGGGGTAAGAGGAACATTTAATCTTGCTGATCTCATTGAGATACCAACAATGAAGGCTGATTCTTGAATGGCTTGGGCGGTGTGGCCATCAAGAAACAAGAGCAGTACACACACCAGGTCTCTGCACACTGGCTCCCCAAACAGCCTTCAACTTGTTAATGGGTTTCAGCTGCTACCAAGTGGTGAACTAGAGGTGAAAGGGCCCATTTCCTGTTGTAGTCCCCTGAGCCAGCCAGCCCGCCAGCCCCCACTCCTCCTCGTTTCCAGAAACAAACACAAGGGCCCTGACATTGCTGTCCACGTGCAAATACCTCTGCATTTCCCAAGAATGGTGCGTGGGCTCGGATTCCCCTTCAAACAAGAGAGATTCAGAAATGACGGTTTGAGAATGACACATCCAGGAGTCAAGCACTCCTCTTGGTTTAAAGGAAGCAGCATCTACTGAAATCAGAAGGGTATGGAACCCATGTTTGAGGGAGGAGCTGATCCTCCAGATCAGCAGTCATCCGGCGTATGGGAACCACCTGATCAATGTCAGGGATGATCTACCCACTGGTTCCAGGGCTCCAGTTCAGCAGTCCTCTGCCAGCTCCCAGCTCTAGGCTACCTCAGCAACTTGTCTCAGGAGTAGAGAGAAGCCCTTCACTTTAAGAGAGACTCTTCCCTGCTGCACTGGAGGAGTTCTCCCCAAAGACTCTCCCTGAAGTGCTGGTCCCACTCTCTTCCCCAGAGGGTAAAAACAGATGCGACGTTGGCCTGCTGTGGCCTAGGACCCACTGGCACGTGTGCTCATGTGCCACTAGTTTTGGTGGCCAAGCTCCATTCTTGGAAAACTTCAAGGTCACAGTCACCCAGGCGGGCCAAAGTGGGTCAGCATGCTTGTTCTGCCCTGCCTTACCGGCTGTGATTGGGGGCTGCCATGGCTGGTCACTAAGTCTGCCTTTCCTTGGCCGCCATGGCTGTTCGTCATGGCGGGGAGCTGGGAGCAGGGTGGGGATGCTCGCCTACACGTTTGTTGAGCTCCCTGCCCTACCCAGGCTCTTAGGGTGGCAGGATGGCTCTTTGGCTGTGGGCATGACTATTCAGTTTGGGGAGGGACAGTCACTGTTTCTTGCCCTGGGCCAGGTCAGGAAGCTGGTTTTACCAAGACGTGATCTCTCAGGGGCTGGACCTCCTCCCCACACCATGATGTACTGGAGACTAGCTTGTGATCTACTTCTGGGTCACCTCTGCCCCAGATGATGATGATGATGGAAAGGGATAAAGGAGCTAATTATGGAGGTGCGGTGCTAGGGATAGGTGGAGAGAAGAGGAAGATTTTTTTTAGGAGGGATATGAAGTAGAGCTGAAACGTGGTCTTCGGAAAACTTTAGAACCCCCTGGGGATTCTGGCCCTTGGTTCTGAATTTCTGAAGTTCCAAGTACCAAGGCAGGTCCTTGGAAAACTTTGGAAGCCTCCATCAAGTGCTGGCGCCATTGCACACGTTACTGGAGTGATCCAGACGGTTGATCCCCAGCTTCTCTGAGCTAGGAAACAAAACTTAGTGCCATATTTGGTAGGAGGGGGGGTATGGGAGGGGACAGTTGAGTGAGGGACAAGCCAGATGGCAAGTTTTGATTGGCTGGCAAGGGCAAAATAAAAGTGGCTGTACAGCTATTTTCCATTCTCTACAGAATTTGGCTGTGTGCGCTACCCTGCAGATCTGCAAGTAATTGGCATGAGAAGGGAGAGGGGTGCCTGGCCTAGCCTGGTCATAGGGGCAATGCTGGGGGATGAGGGTTAGTGGTTTTCACTATGCCATGATTTAAATTAAAAAATAAATGAATAAGTGGGTGCCACACTGCTGCCGCCTGCTGTTTGGCACCATGGAGGCCAGAGGGATCTCTGCCTTGCTCCACTTCCCATGGCCTGGGCTGTCCAAATTACCAGTGCCATACCAATGCCATGTCTTTTAAAAAAATAAGCGGGTGCCACTGCTGCCTGCTGCTTTCACTGCTTAGCACCATGGTGGCCAGAGGGATCTGCCTATACCACTTTCCTTGGCTTGGGCTGTCCATATACTAGGGGCAATGCCGGGGGTTGCCACCAGCGTCAAATATACTTAAAGTTTGGGTGCAGCTGCTGCTTGCACTGCTTGTTGACAAGCTGGCAGCACCGTAGAGGCCAGAGAGGAATCACTTTTGCTGTGGTTTTTGTGGGCACTGTGACTGTGCTTTGTGGGTTCAACTTTGCCAAGATGTGACTGACCACTGGGGCACAGGGGAGATACATTTTCTTTCTGGTTAAAATAATATGGTGTGTGAGGAAGGGGCTTGCCTTGCATAGGTGGGCACTGGGCAGGCACAATGGAGGCTTTTGTGTATGTGTGTGTGGGGGGGTATGAATGTCTGGTTTCTTTCTTGTGGGTGTTATTATCTCTGCTGGGCTGGCTTTTTTTGGTTTCTGCCCGCAGTTGCACTTTTGTGGGTTTGTCTTCTTGAGCAATTGTCCCACTCTTGCTAGCCTGCTTTTCTGGGCACTGCTTGGTTGGCATAACAATTTTAAAGTGGGTGCACTGTTGATGGTGGGTCATGCTGTGGGTACTGCTGGCTTTTGGGGACTTTCTGCATGCAGTTGCACTGTTTGGGTTTGTCTTCTTGAGTGACTGCCTCGCTCTTGCTAGCTTGTTTTTCTAGGCACTGCTTGGCACAATGATTTTAAAGTGAGTGCACTTTAAAATCATTAACGGAAAGAGTTCCGAAGTTCCGAGTTCTGGGGATTTGCAAGGTCTGGAGTTCTGAGTTCCAAATTCCGGGTCCTCGGACAGTTCCGAAGTTCTGGGTACTTTGAACTACCGAACTTGTTCCAAGTACTCAGATAGCCTATTCAGTGCAGCCCTAATATGAAGGCTGTATGTCCTTGGGGAAGAAGTTCCAGGTGGAAGGACAGCATGGGCAAAGGGGCAAAATGATCAGGAAACTGGAGTAAGGAGCTGCTTTATTTACCCCAATGAATTTAGCTTGGTGATTGAGCAGCAATATACTCCAAGCGGCTATTGATAATGGCATAAATTACAGGAAATGTTTGTAATGTCCCTTCCCTCCTCCAAATTAACGTCAAACCTCCACCGAACCGCCACAATGAGAACGTCAGCTCTCAATGGTTTTCCAAACTTTCTTCTTCCAGATAGGTTTACAAGGCATGTGTCTGTCTGAACAGATTTTTTTTTCTTTTTAAGTAAGCAGTAGGGTACAGTGTGGGAAAGCAAAACCCAGCAGCTGTACCTGCAGGGCTGTGACTAATACAGAACACCAGTGAAATGCAGGGTTACTCGGCAAATAGTCCATAATGGCAACATTTGTTGATTCTGTTGCTGCAAAAAACAGAGGAAGGAGTAGAGAGAAACCACCAGGTACAGCCCTTAAGATTCCTCTAGCACAGGCAGACCATCCTTTCGGGCTTTTAATCCCCACTTTCCAAGAGGAAATTCGCTTTATGCCCTAACTTTTCAAAAGGGGCCATTCCCATCAGTCCGGTTTTATCTCACCAGGCAAATCAGTGTGACCTCAACCTTCCTGCTCCAAGAAACAGAGCAGCCAACGCAGAGCACAACCCCTGCCCTCCCCCAGCAACTGCAAGACTGTCCGAAAAATCATAAGATTTTAAGAAAAAAAAAAACCTAACAATTTTAGGCGGAGTTTGTAACACATGCTGTAGCAAGGTCAGGCTGGATGCCTGAAAACTGGCCCTTTAATATAAGGTAGTGCAGGCCTGGAGGGCGTAGCCACTGAGGCGGTGCAGGGTGGTGCCTTGATGCCCCAGGTGGGTTAGTCTCCAGGACCTGGTAGTGAACGGTCTCAGTAGGGCCAGCTGGGCAGGATGTGGCTTGGGTCAGCCCAGAAGCTGGAAAGCTGAGCCCTGAGAGAGAGAAGGTGGCTGTGGCTGAGGCTGGAAGAGCTCTGCCTCTAAACTGTTTTCAGGAGGGCGTGTGTCCAACCAGCAGGGCCGTAGGAGGAGACTCTACATACATAGGCTACAAGGTGTAGGCGACTGAGCTGGCAGTCTGAACCTGCTGGAAATGGAGACTTTGTGGGGGGATGGATACTTGACTGGGAGGGACTGTGTCTAACCAGGCAGGGCCTAAGCGAGAGGCACTCCTGCCCCTGTACTTGGAACAGTGGAGAATAAAGACTTTGTGAAGATAATGTGTGGGCCTGGGTCTTGGGGGGATGGATCTGGAGAAGAATTACCCCAGGACCCTGTTAAACTGGTGGAGAATGCGGGCACACCGCAATGTGACCGCCATCAAGAGGCCAGGAAAAAGGGGTGTGGTCCCTGACAGAGTGTGTCGACTAGGAAGAGGATTTCACCCTGAAAGTTCCCTACCAAGGTTAATTTATTTATTTATTTTTCAATTTAATACCCCGCCCCTCCTGTCATCAGGCAGCCTGGGGAGGGCTTACAATATAAAAACACAAATAAAATCCAATATAAAACATTTTTAAAACTGCCAAAAGGAGGCAACATTTAACACCACCCTCAATACCACCTCCATCAGAGCATGCAGACAGGCTGTTGTACAGGTAGGTGCACGGTTTACAAGCAGCACCCCTAAACTGTCCCCTGACAAATCAAACACAAGGTGAAGACCCTACATATCAACCATGGTTTTCACCGGATACCTAGTCACAGACAATCCCTCTTTAAAAATCATGGCTACACCGCCCCTCCACACACCCCATCCTTCTGACTGTGGCTGATGCTGCACGGAATACCCGGCTGGAACAAGGTCAGCCAGAATAGGCCCCGACTCAAGGTCCAGCCAGGTTTCCGTGATACATACAAGATTGGCGGCTGAGTCCAGGATTAACTCCTGGACAGTTGTTGCTTTATTCGCCACTAACCTTGCATTCAACAGCAGCAGCACAGGGTCAGAGGCTGTCTGATCATGATGATTCATCTGCCCAACTGCCTGGGGGCTAGTCAGCGGGACCTTTACTAAACACCTGTCCCGCTTCAATGATATTACACCCCTCCACCCGGGACCATATCTTCCCCGGCCTGTCATGACCCCAATGGCTGTGGCCCTCCCACCAGCAGGAACCCCCAGCCCCGGACCCCCTCTGGCTGCCCCACCCTGGCGGCAGGGGAGATCACCACCCACCACCCTCTCCTCCTCCCTAACCCTTTCAGCAATCCCAAACATCCCCATATAATCAAATATACCACAACACTGCCCCCCACCCTAGCCCACCCACTTTCTCCCTCCCCTCCCTTCCCAGCAACTCTTCCCCCAAATACCCCAATATCCCCCCAAATAACATAAAACATAACCTCCCCCGACCACACCTCTCACCTCCCTATCCACCCACGCCCTCCCACAAAAACATCTGCCAGTCGGGGATACGATACACAGTCCAGTCCCCTGCCCCAGCTCTCCCAGGTCCCGCCTAACAGCCACGCCCAATGGCCCTTAGGCATGTGTGCCGCTTTATAGCCTGTCAGGGCCGACGCCCTGCTGGAAGCTGCTGGCAGGTGCGCAGCTTTATAGCCCCTGTCAGGGCCGACGTCCTGCCGGAAGCTGGTCTGTATCCATGGCCCCAGCCCCCTCTCCCTCTGTCACTGGGAGCAGGAGTGGGGTGTGGGCTCTGGCGAGACCCGGTCTGGTCAGCTGTGGGGTGAGCCCTGGGTGGTTCCCAGCCCCCACTCTGGGATGGGGTGAGTCCAGCCCCCACTATCTGTCAGGTGGGGCGAGCCCTGGATGGCTCCTGGCTCCAATGCAGCTTGTGCTATGTCCCAGTGGGGGGCCATTTTGAAAATTAGCTCTAGCTCCAAGGGACCATGTAGGAGTTGGGGTTAGGGGTGCTTAAAGGATATGCTCAGGAAAAGGAGAGTCCAGTTCATGGATCTGTCCCCTATCCCTGTGCGCATGCCCTCCAACGCTGTTCCCTTACACTGAGCTCATTCTTTCAGTGCTCATTCTTTCAGTGCTTCAGGATAGGCACTAGATTCAGGCAACATTTAAAAATTAGTCATGGTTGGGCTCCATTCAGCCCTCAAGGCTGAGGTTTCCCCAACCTTGATTTTTAAAAAAATCAATCAATCAATCAATAAATGGGGGTGAGCAACTCAAGGTCAAAATTCCAACCTCAGTTGCCGACACAAAGATGGGAGCCTCTCAGTAGCTGCTTAGGAAGACGCAAATCTACAAGTCCCTGGGCTTCCCTCATCTGCCTATTCACCTCCTCTCTTCACCCTCCCTCAAAGGGTGTCTTTAGACGGATGTGGCTGGAGCAGATCAGGCACCCTCTGCTCCACCTGCACATCTGGATGGATCGCCCGCCCGGGTGTGGTACGGAGCAGAGCCCTGGGTGCGATCCATGGAAAAGCATCCAAAATCTCCCGTCACCCACTCTTGGATTTTCCCATTGCTACCCCAGTCTCCTACTGTTCTTCAAGCTGCCTCCTGCACCTTATATTTTCCTGTATCCTCTCAATTTCCTGCCTGCAACCCACAATCCACTGCTACTCCCTCAGTCTCTCTTATACCCCGTGTCCAACCTCTCCTCATCCCCTCACCCTTTTCTGCTCTGCTTCAGGCTGTATTTTGCTTCCCATAGTTTTGTCTCCTCAAAGTGCCTACTCTGAGTCCAGGAAGGGGGGGGGGGGCATCTTTCCTCAACGCAACTTGCCTTCAGACAAACAGCAAGAGTAGCCGTCGACTCCGCTAATGGCTCTCTCGCTTCCATACACAATAGGTGTAAGGAATGGCGGCCCTCTTGGCAGTTTGGCTTCAGCCCCTTGGAACATGTCGGCCATTTTGAACAAGAGAAATGTTTGAGATATGAAGCGAGATCCCCTTTGACTTGAAGCTAAATCTCTTGCAATTCACAGTCACGTTGGCAGAGCCAACAGCACTTTCTTTGCTGAGCGAAGACTGAGACCTAAGTAAGATTTAAGATCAAGGATGCACCAGTGATGAGCAATTTGGGGCTGCTAAGAATCAGGTTTTTTTTGAAGCTGAAGGTGGCCTCAAGGATCATCTAATCCAACGCCCAGAGTGCTTAATTTGTACTTTGTAATAGGGTTTTACCTTACAAGTTTGATCTTTTAAATAGTGAGATCAACTTAAAATTCATGAGATCACCCTGTGCACCTTTTTTTTTTGCCTTTGGTTAATGAAACATCTAGGGGTTACATTTGGAAGGTGGGTTTTTTTTGGTCACCATGAGGGCTAGAGATGGCTCATTCACAAGGGCTGTTCTGCACCCACCTCCTAGAGCAGCAAAACCCTTCACACAACACCCAGCCCAAGGGGGAAAGCGGGAAAGGATGCATTCTGTGTGCGTTCCATTGGCTTGTGGCACTGTGTGAGCCAGTGAAACCTGAGGAATAAAGTGCCGGGACTTGGATCTGGGAAGCCCACAGTCAAATCCCATTTTAAGCTCATTGAATGAGCCTTGGGCAAGTCACAGGCAGTTTCCCCATCTGTATAATGGGAACAACTTCACAGGGCTGTTGTGAGGGTGAACGAGATAAGGGTAGTAAAGCACTTTCAATACAGAAAGCATGCTAGAAATGATAAATAACAATGAGCTCATATGTTTTGTTCTGCCTTTGTATTTTTGCTTATTTTTTGAAGGCAAGAGTTTGTCTAGCTAAGTGGGGCTTGGGACAACTGTATGGAGGATCTAAGCTTTGATTTAAGCCCCTTCTAGGGATGGGCAAACGCGGTTCGGAAGTTCGGACCGAACTCGGTCTGTTCGGTCGACCGAACCGAACTTCCGAACCGAACTCGAATTTCAAACCAAAGCGAAACCGAACCGAATTTCTGAACTCCGCTCTGTTCGCCCATCCCTAGTGGCAACACACACCAAAAAAACTGGTTTTGAATGGCCGAATTTGGTTCGGAAGTTCGGAATTCGACCGAACTCGGTCTGTTTGGTCGACCGAACCGAACTTCCGAACCGAACTCGAATTTCAAACCGAACTGAATTTCCAAACTCGAATTTCAAACTGAACCGAACCGTATTTCCGAACTCGAATTTCAAACCGAACCGAACTGAATTTCCGAACTCCGTTCTGTTCGCCCATCCCTAGCCCATTCCCTGTTGTTCTATCATCTGTCACAGTGAAGAACAAACATTCTTCATCTGCAGGTCTCTTCTTGATCATCTTTTCTATACGCTAAACATGCCCAGCGCCTGCCGTCGGCCTTTCCTCCTATGACTTGTAATCCAGACCCGTGATCTACCACCCTGGAACCCTTTTGAGTCTAGCGCCTGAAATGCAAACCCCTAACTGGTAGCATTTCCTTTCCTGCCAGGGCTGGTTTGTCATTGTCAGCTCTGCCCAGCTTTTACCTCCCATTTGCGCTAGCTATCACGTTTACTAAATATGTAAAAAATAAAACAAAAATGCGTTGTGGCCCTAACAATGGAGTGGCTATGGGGGAAATAAAATGGAACTCAAACCAGCGTGATAAATACTGC
Organism: Sphenodon punctatus; assembly: GCA_003113815.1. Classification (NCBI taxonomy): domain Eukaryota; kingdom Metazoa; phylum Chordata; class Lepidosauria; order Sphenodontia; family Sphenodontidae; genus Sphenodon; species Sphenodon punctatus. Next base: position 18,863,556 of record QEPC01010859.1, on the reverse strand, counting down.
AGAGATAACCAAACTGGGAGAACATAAACATTAAGGGAGGGGAAAAAATTGCCCAACACAAACACACACACACACACACACACACACACACACACACACACACACACACACACACACACACACACACACAGAGCACGACGGGGAGCATGTTCCCAACTGAAATAATAAGAATCAGAATCTTTTCCCTCTAGCTTTAATTGGTCATTTAATGAAAAAGGACTGTGGATTAGCGTGGCATTTGATTGAATTTTCGTCTTGGCACTGGTGCATGGGAGGAGGTCAGTATGAGATGCACATGTGGAAACAGCTGGAAACTTGGCATGGGAGCCCCGGGTTGTTATTAGGCACAGTCGGGAGATCTCGGCTCATTTTCACCTAAGGTTCTGTGTGTGTGTTACAAAAAATGAGAAAGGAGGGGAAAGAGGTTGGAGAAATTTGTCCGAAGGGGCGCTCTTGTGTCAGGACGCATCAGCAGAGAGATGAGGAGATCATATCAGTTCCTGAAGGTTTTTCCTTATCTAAAAGGAGGGTATGCCGTGCAGCATCAGCCTCGCACCCAGAGCCGGGGAGGTGGTGTAGCTATGATTTTTAAAGAGACGTGGTCAGTTAGGAGGTATCCCGTTCCAGATATTCCTGGGATCGAGGGCCTCCATGTGGTGTTTGATTTGGCTGGGAGCAATCTGGGGATGCTGCTGGTGTACCGGGCCCCTTCCTGCCCAGCAGCATCTCTCTCCGCTCTAGCGGAGCTGGTCTCGGTGGTGACGCTGGGCTCCCCTAGGACTTTGGTCCTGGGGGACTTCAATGCCCGTACCAACACTGGCCTTGTGGGGGCGGAGCAAGAATTCATGGCCGCCATGGCAACCATGGATTTGTCCCAAGTTGTTAGCTGCCTGACTCATGTGGGGGGGGGGGCATACCCTCGACTTGGTGTTCTGTTCTGGCCTTGAGGCGGGTGATCCGGTAGTGGGGGATGTAACAGCTATGCCCTTGCACATGGACAGATCATTACCTCCTTACGACCGGTCTCTGAGTGCGTCACCCCCAGAAGGGGAAGGTACCAGTTAGGATGGTCTGTCCTCGGAGGCTGATGGAACCTCAACGGTTCCAGGAGACCCTGGGGGAGTTAACCCTGGACCCCACCAGCCGCTCTGTTGATGAACTCAACCGGGCTTGGAACATCTTGCTTGGGGAGGCCATTGACAGGGTGGCGCCGAGACGTCCCCTGCCCCTGTCTCGACGTCGTGGGGCCCCTTGGTTTACTGAGGGACTGCGGGGTATGAAGCAGGAAGGCAGGCGACTAGAGTGATGCTGGCGTCGGACTCGCTCTGAATCTGACTGACTTCTCCATAGGGCCCATTTGCGGTCCCATGTTGAGGCTGTGAGGATGGCACAGAAAGAATTCTTTGCCACCCTCATAGTGTCTGCAAAGTTGCGTCCAGCGGAGCTGTTCTGGGTGGTGTGGGGGCTAGTCAGTCCGGCCTCCCTCTGCCTGGACGGGGACTTGTCCCAGGCCCGTTGTGAGGAATTTGCCATCTACTTTGCAGACAAGATTGCTCGGATTCAGAGCAACTTCGACACTGGATTAGAGACAGTAGTAACTGAGCGTGAGGTGATGGGGGCGCCGTCTGGTCCATCTTTGTGGGCTAAGTTTCGGGAATTGATGTTAGCCGATGCTGTGGAGATCCTGGGGTCGGTTAGGTCCACCAGTTGTGAATTAGATCCTTGCCCGTCCTGGTTGGGGAAAGCCTCCAGGGAGATACTGGTGCTGGTGGGGGTTGTCAACATGTCCCTTCGGCAGGAGAGTTTGCCCCCCGGTCTCCAGGAGGCTGTGGTGCGCCCCCTGTTGAAGAAGTCATCCTTGGATGTGGACGCACTCGCCAGTTACCGACCCGTCTCTAACCTTCCCTTTTTAGGTAAGGTTATTGAACGGGCGGTGGCCTTGCAGCTCCAGGCTCACCTAGACAGCATCTGTTTTTTCAACCCATGTCAATCTGAGTTTCGGCCCGGCCATGATATGGAGACAGCGTTGGTGGCCTTGGTGGATGATCTCCCCGGGAAGATGTATACACATTTGACACTACTGGTCCTGCTAGATCTCTTGGCTGCGTTTGATACAGTGGACCATGGACTGCTGTTGAGACGATTGCGTGACCTGGGGGGGTCTGGATGGGACCACCCTTGGTTGGTTCCAGTCATTCCTCTTGGGGAGGACCCAGCGGGTTGTCCTGGGAGCAGAAACATCTAGCCCCCGGGCCCTGGACTATGGCATTCCGCAAGGTTCAATCCTGTCTCCTTTAAAGTTAAATATACATATGCAGCCCCTGGGGAAGATCGTGAGAGGGTTCGGGGTGCGTTGCCACCAATATGCAGATGACATCCAGTTTTACCTCTCTTTTTCAGCCGACCCAGGCCTTATCATCTCCGTGCTGTCTCAGTGTTTGGAGGCCGTAGCGAGTTGGTTATGGCAGAGCAGACCGAAGCTCAATCCCGATAAGACGGAGGTGATGGTGGTAGGCCGGGCGGGGGAGGTGTTGACCCCTCTTGTGAAGGGGGTGCGCCCTTCCATGGCCCAGCAGGTTCGGAGTCTGGGGGTGTTATTGGATGCAGGTCCCTGTCTAGATCAGCAGGTGGATGTGGTGGCAAAGGCGGCGTTCCGCCATCTGTATCTGGTGCGGAGGCTGCGCCCATACATCTCCAGACCTGACCTGGCCACTTTGATCCATGCCTTCATCACCTCGAGGCTGGACTACTATAACGCGCTCTACGTGAGGCTTCCCCTGACGCTGGCCCGGAGGTTGCAGCTAGTGCAGAATGTGGTGGCCCGTCTCTTAACAGGGATGGGCCGATGAGAGCACATAACACTGGTGCTCCGTGCACTGCACTGGCTGCCTGTAACGTGCCGAGCCAGATTCAAAGTTTTGACTTTGATCTATAAGGCCCTACACGGTCTTGGACCTGGATACCTCAGGGACCGCCTCACCCTCCGCGACTCAGGACGGACCCTCCTGTCCACTGGGGGTGCCCTCCTGGAGGTCCCCTGCATAAAACGGGGGGCTACAATGGAGAGGGTGTTCTCGGTGGCTGGGCCCCGGCTGTGGAACTCCCTCCCAGAGGAAGCATGGCTGGCCCCGAGACTGTTGACCTTTCGTCGGGCCTGTAAGACATGGCTGTTCTCCCAGGCCTTCGGAAGCAGGCAGGGGAGGGTGGGCTAAATTTTTGTGGGGGTGTTTTAAATGGGTTTTAATGATATTGTAGATTTTAATGTTTTAATGTATTGTTTTATAATGTGTTGCAAGCCGCCCCAAGATGCTGGCCTGTAGGCATGGGGGGGACGGCATATAAATACAATAAATAAATAAATAAATAAATATATAGGTTAGAGCTGAAAAGCATACCTGCAAAAATGGGTAAAACTTGTCGAATTCCTAGTACTCAACCCACCACCTTCAAGCATTAATGGGTACCTGATTGGTGACCAAGGGATTACCCAATGTCTTGATTTTCGAACTTCCAGTCCCAGAATACTTTCGGCATTGATTTTTTGAATTGCCATCCCAATTACTCGAATTTCCATCCTGTATTTCAATATTTTCCTGAACTGATTCAGTTCATCGGCAAATTGGTATATATCATTTCTGATTTGTTTATTTTTTAGTAATCAGTAGGGATGGGACTATCGGTATTGCTGAGAACTGAGAATGGCCGATAATGGCGCTCTAGGTTAGACTCTGACAGAACAGATAATTCTTGTTATTGGCAATATCGGTTCCTTTACATTACTGGATTTGAAGTCAATGGCGAAAACCACAATGTTAAAGATCCAATACCAATAGATCCGATAAATGGAGCTCTGATACCGATATAAAACCGATACCGAGAATTTGCCCGAAGTCCCATCCCTAGAAATCAGGTGCCTGATTGGAACCTGGGTAGCCTTTGAGGTACCCTCAGGTATCCATTTCAGCTTTAAAGTAGGCTAACTGGCCAAGTTCTGTAGTAGTGGAGCACTGGATGAACCTGTGGTCTTACGGTAACTGGGGGATCAGACAGAATAATTCCTTAAGGGAGAACATAACTATCAAGTAGAGCCATGTATGGGCCAGGAATTGGGGCTCTGGACCTAAACCCAAAGGCAGAGGTGGGGAACTTTTTCCCTTCACAGAACCACTTTGAAAATGAGTACAAGTTCCAAGGGCCACATAAAAGTTGGAGGCAGAAGTGCTTAAGGGGTACAACTCAGTAAGAGGAAGATCCAGATGATAAATCTGTGCCATGGATCTGCCCTTCTGGGCTCTCATCTCTACTCCCTTATTCTCTGCTCAGTCTTTCGTTGCTTGGGGGCAGGAACTGGATTAAGGGGCCAGATGCAGGAACTGGAAAAGGGCCACATAAAAATTAGCCACATGCAGAATTTGGTCTCCAGGCCTGAGTTTCCCCACACCTGCCCCATAGATGACTCATGGGGGGGGGGCATGTGTCCCCCTCCATATTTTCAGAAGCCCTATAGAACCCCTGTCCAGCTGCCATTCCTGTGCTCTCCCCACTATCGGCAGTTACCAGTCACCTACGCCCTGCCCTTAAGTATCTCCTTGTACAGAAGCCATTCCATGCCTTTAGTCATCATCATTGCCCGTCTAGGCACATTTTCTAGTGTTGTTATATATCCTTTTTGAGGTGGGGAGTAGGGTTGATGTGGCAGAAGCTGTTACCGCTCCGTGATTCCATTCCGCCATTTCGGAATTGCCCGCGCCACACCACGGCTTTTCTGCGAACATTCTGCTAATTCCGCCAGCATTCTGTAAATTGCAGAATTGTGGAAAAATTGCGGAAACTGTCAGAAAACCACTGTTCCGCTATTTTGAGGCGCTGGCGGAATGGTGGAAGTAGCGAAAATGTCATGTTTCCGCTATTTTGCAAAGCCTGTGGAAGTAGCGGAATGAAATTAGTGGAACTGCAGAAGTAGCGGAATGAAACTAGCGGAATGGAAGCCTCTGCCACACCGTACCACTAATTGCAGAAATGCTGTTTCCGGCGGAAAGAGCTACCGCTGCAACATTCCGCTACAGCCCTAGTGGGGAGACCAGAACTGCACACAATAAACTGAAACAAATGAGCTTGCCTGTGCTACCCTGGAGGTCGGATTAGCTCATATCAAGGGTAACTCTCCTGATCTTAAAAATCTATTAATACTTTACATTTCTGTTGCACTTCCATCTTGGGCTGACATGAATATCTTTGGTGAATGTCCCATATGTTCATCACGCCTGATTTGAAACATGGCTGTCGAAATGGAAATTAGCCGCTATTTGGGTCACTTGATTTGAACCATAGCTGCTGAAATGGAAATTAGCGGCTAGTTGGGTCCACCTTTGCTGGATATCCATTGTCGATATCCGAATAAGGTTTTTGTTGTTGTTGCTATTTTTAAAATATTTGTTCATTTCCAGTGGATGAAAATGAAGAAAATGAATAAATGAACATCAGAACATTTGGAAAACAAACAGCTGAACACACGGATATACGAATATCCCTTTCAATTACGGATATCATTTGGATATTTGGAGGGCTGTCCAAAAATGTGAATATTACCTGCAAATACAAAATCCACTCTTGGTTGCAGTGTTAAAGGCGCTGGAACTTATCTACTAAGTCTTGAAATACCCTAAAGCTAATGGCTGTAATCCTGGCCCCATTCACAATTATCGAACTCTCTTCTCTAGAGCTAAAACAGGTAGCACATTTGCAATCTATGGATAATGTGAGTGTAGCTGAGTAGTCTACTTGGTCAGTAACCAAGTACCAAAATGAGCATCCGACTACCTGAAAATACCAGATATTACTGTTACCAAGTTGCTGACTGACCATTTTACCAATCAGTACCATTACCAGAACGTAGAAAGAGATTGGGATGGGGGGGGAGGAGGAAATCGGTACAGGAAGTAAAAAAATTGGGACAAGATATGGTAAATTAGGTAGCCTGTCAGGCATATTATCAGGTTGAGTAGAAGAACTTAATTTTGATGGGTATACCCATTTTTTGGGTATGAGCAACCCGAGCATACTCATCTTTCAGAGGCAATGGAAGACCTTTCTGCTTGGCCAGGCATTTGGCAGACAGGGTTAGAGTTTGGGAGTGTTGGATTAAAGGATGTATTATAAATTTATGTATTATAACCCGCCCTGAACCATACGGGAAGGGTGGGATAAAAATGTGAAGAAATAAACAAACAAACAAACAAAATAAATAAATGGGAATTTAGCCACTGGGTTCAAACAGAGTCAGGATTTTACACAAAGTAGTTCTGAAATTCCTGTGTACTAGAGCTAGAACTGCTACTGATTTGGTGCCCTCAGGCAATACCCATATTTTTGGATACTGTTTTGGGCATCCAAATCGGTACCGGAATACTGTTTGAGCACTCAAAACCCGCCAAATTTTGTTTTCCGGTTTTTCGAGCACCTGAAAATACCTGAAAAATTGAAACAATGCCCGGACATTTTCCAAACTCCGGGACAAAATTAAGATGAATTTAATATTTTGGTATACTGGTTTGTCAGCATTTCGGTAATTTCAACATTTGCAGTATTTCGGGGAGTTTGGATTTTTGGTTTGATATGGGTATAACCATTTTTGCCGGTACCTGTTTCAGCTCTACTGTGCACTCACTGAAGACAAGGACTGGGATTGTATTTGGCATGGTCGTCCTTACACTGCTCTGAAGTCTAGAAATTACTGCACAAATGAACTAGCCTCTCTCCTATCAATTAACGACCAGCTTGTACCTGTCTTTACTCGCTTCATTCCTATGAGGAGTTCTATTGAAGGCAATGCCACTGCTCACGTGAATAAATTTAACGTTGTGAGCATGTGTTTGCAGGATTCAGCCTTGAAATTTGTCTGACATTAGCTGTGCTTGTTCGGCTTCTGATAACTCGATGTATATACGGGACAATGCCATTGGCTGGATGATGGCAGAAGGGGAGATCCATTCTAAGCAGCTCCTAAAAAGAATAATAAAAATCCACCAAGTCACGTTGATCTCTCTGATGCAACGCCCCTGGCATTATGCATTCACTCCATCCACTCTGCAGATGGGAAGAAGCTACACAGACGTGTCACTGGATTGGACGGGTCTCTGCCAGCAGTAAATGAAGGATGTTAATTCAGTTCTAGAGCACCCACGGGATGCCAAGGAGCACTGAAAACAAAGAGGGGATTTAGAAAACAAATGAAAAGGGATATTGTATTTAGATAGTAAAATTAAAATCATAAAAGCTATTTCCCGGAAAGCGGTGTCATATTATATTAAAGGCAATTAAAGTGCTATCGGGGCAGCAATTAAGTGGCAGCTTGCTAACAAACTGCTTCAGAGGCAAAGTTCCTCAAAGAATCCCTGAGCGTCTAAAATTTCAGATATGCCAGCTATTCAAACATGTGAAAACTGAAGGCCCCTGTCAGCCATGACAGGCCTCGGGCCTACTTCTTTCAACGTGCCGATGTTTCTCTAGTGCAAATCCTGGAGTCACGCTCAAAAGTGGAACATTTTTTAGGAAGCTCGAACTGAAAGAAAGCGTCGTATGTCAAGGGGTGATGAGGTTCAAAGAGGAAACTGTCAGGCACGGCACAAAGGGATGGTAAATATCTTTCCCTGCGAGACCTGCTGACTTTTTTGCAGCTTGTCAGGAGTTGGGTTATGTCAGTTCCTTAACTGACTGCCTTCAATAAACTCCAAACCCGGCGCCTTCTCCTTGGATGTGTTGTTCCGGACATTATCAAGCAGATGGGGAACAGTACACTGAGGTAGAGGAGAACATGGAGTGGAAGAGGGATAAAAGAGCCTATTGAAAAGAAACGAAAGTAACTTAGGGGCTGGCAAAACTGGACAGGTTCAGTGAACAAAATACTGAAGGGGTATGAAATTGCATCTAGTCCACCGCTGAAATGTATAATCAATGGATTTCCTTCCCTCCTCAGGATGGATTTGATTCTCCCAACCCAAAGGAAAGGAAACCCAACCCAGAGGTTTCCAAATGATGGGTCAGGATCCCAAGTGGGCTTGTACCATTCTGTAGATGGGGCCACAAACTCGGCTGACACTGATGTACTCTGCAGGGTTGGCCTTACTGCAGGGTGTCTTCTCGGTAAATGTGGTGGATGTGGGTGAATGTGCATCCACGTGGCCGTCTCCCGTCTGTTAGAGTGCACACAGTCTCCACGGCTATGCAGGTCCGCCAGGAGTGGTCCAGGAAGGGACTGTATCTCGCGGGGCGGAACGTGGCGGGGAGGAAGACCTGCCTGTCTGTCCGGTTCGTCACATGGAATCTGCAAGTGGCAGCTGCGTGGGGGCTTCAAGGAGCGACCCCCAGATGCCAGTGGGCTAACCTCTCATCTGTTAACACCCTGTGTTGGGTTACCCCTGGACCCTGTCTTGGAAATATTATCCAAACCCTGGCTCTTGTAGATCTAGGCTGCATGAGCCACCAACCACTTATTCCAGAGTAATGGACCACCCTAGAGTAAGTGGTTGGTGGAAGTTGGCTCTAGTCTTTTATTAGAAATTTCTTCTCACAATCCAGAGCAGGGCCAGTCTTAGAATTCGCGGGGCCCAGGGTGAAGATAAAATGCAGGACCCTTGGTGACTGCACCCCTTCCCAATGGCCCTGCCCCCTCAGGGGTGCCCTCTATGGGCCCCTAGAAGTGGTTGTGTTTGGGATCCCACTGCGAGAGAGTGGAACCCCTGGACCCTGCCCTGGTAAAATCGTTGGCTGCTGCGAGGCCGCCAGAAGAACAGGGCTCAGGGCAGTTGCCCCAGGTTGCCGTGTGGCAAGACCGGCCTGATCCAGAGGGAAGAAACTGATAAAGAACAGCAGAAAGGAAAGAAGTGGATTTGTTTCTAATTTCATCAGCAAAATCAAGATGGTGCGTGTTAGGTGGGACGGGGAGGAAGGAGGGGGTTTGAGGCACAGCGATAGGGCCACTGCTCCTACTCCTGTCTGTAGCAAGGTTTCCTCGGAGGGTAAATGCCCTCAGGGCCTTGTGTGGGCTTACTCTCGAGGAAAAAAATAAAATCCTTCGTTCAAAATGTTAAGATATTTTGCAGAGTTTTGAGAAGTTACTAGAGCAGGTGAAGGGGGACTCAAGGCAGTTATCAAGCCCCTCCCCGGAGCATGTTCATTTACCAAGAAAACAGAACTTGTGTGTGAAAGTGGAATTGCATAATATTTGGGACAAGTCTCAGCTCATGGTAAGAGCAGGGACCTCTGGCTCAGAGCTGGCTGGAGATCTTCTGCCAAAACTCATCTTTTTTTTTTTTCCTTAACAAAAAGTGCCATTATTTTTGTTGATAAAATGGAAACATTTGTTTAAAAAATCAGATGTTTGTGGTTTTTTGTGTCAGATAAACCGCCCAAAATTTGAAATTCTTTTGTTTTTCACTGGAATGTTTTGTTTGTTTTATAGACCGGGAAGAAATTTATAGGGGCATGTAGAAACAGGATGAATTCTACCTACACCACTCTGACAGATATTCAACCCATCTATATTTTTAAATTTCCAATACGGGGGACTCTACAACCCTCCTTGGTAACGTGTTCCCCTCCTCAACTATTTTCACGGTTAGAAAACCCTTCTGAATATTTACTGAAATCTTCCTTCTTGAAATGTAAGCAGAATTAGAGCTGAATTGGGTAGTGGGTTTATTTTTCATGGGGATTAGCCACATTTTCAGGTAACTCTTCAAGTCCCCAAATAATATCCACATCCAAGTGGGTATACGCTTATCCATGTTTTTGGTCATTTCATTTTGGGTTTTTTTGGCTTAGAACATACGAAGTGGCATACTGAGTCAGACCAATGGTTCATTGAGCCCAGCATCCTGTCTCCGATGGTGACCAGTCTTGGTTGCTTGGAAGTAGTGCCCAACAGGTCAAAATGGGGCAATTCATTCCCTGTTGTTCACTCCCAGCTCCCTCAGTCAAGAGGTTACATTCCCCAAACCTACCTGACTAATAGCTGCTAATGAACCGACCATCCAGAAATTTGTCCAATCATTTTTTAAACCCAGCGATACTACTGGCCTTGACCACATCTTCCATTACTTTGGTTTTCCGGTCACTACAGTATTTTTGTTATGTCACTTTGGCCAATTGCATTGGCTCAAGACTGTTAATATCGACAGAATGATGCAACCAAAACGTTGAAATGACCAAAATTTCAAAATGACTTGAACTGAAAAACCTGAGGAAAAAAACAAAAAACCAAACAAAATAAACCCACACCAAAATAACCAAAATGGAAACCAGGAGCATAAACGGATATCAGTTATCACCTATCCCACCATTTTCAGTTTTGATAGTGCGTATTCAATGGCTTAATCTGTTTCTCCGCCCCAACCGATTAACTCGTTTCAGCTGTAGCTGAAACAAAAATAGGGCATTTCATATTAGCAAAGAGAATTTGCAGATTCATCCCCATAAGCACATATCCAAATTCATTTTAGTTTCCGTTGCCAATTTTGCATCTTGTATTGTGTTGTCTTAATGTCGGTATGTAGGACTTTTGGTGGTACCATCTGGCATTTTTTTAAAAAAAACAACAAATTCTTGAAAGAAAACGCAAACATGATTGGTCCAAAACGAAGCATTCACATTTAAAAATTTAAATAGAACCACCAAATAATACAACTGAAGTGGACAAAATACGATCAAATTCCCAAACACAAAGTACTGAAGAAACAAACTAAAGGAAATGCTGATACTAAGATTCACTTTTAAATAGAACAGTGGTAATTCCCACCTGATTTGGTTCAGTTTTTGGAATCTTCATGTCAGTGTTTCATTTCCTTCAGTTTGATTTCATAGAATCATAGAATGTCAAGAGCTGGAAGAGACCCTGAAGGTCATCTAGTCCAACCCCCTGCTTGGACGACAGCTAGAACATCCCCGACAAATGGCTGTCCAGCCTCTGTTTGAAAACCTCCAGTGATGGAGAGTCGACAACCTCCCTAGACAACTTGTTCCATTGCCAAACAGGACTTAGTGCTGGTAAGTTTTCCCCGATATTTAACCCAAATCGCCCTTCTTGTAATTTGAGCCCATTATTTCTGTTCTCTGTAGCGACGCAGAACAGTTCCTTGACATTTTCTTAGTGGCAGCCCTTTAGATATTTGAAGATGGCTATCATGCGTCCCCTTAATCTTCTTTTCGCTAGATTAAACTAGGGTTGCTTTAGAAAAGCCATTCCGATTTCATGGTAAAGTTCTGCGAAATTGGAATGGTTTACCGAAATTGTACTTAGAATTTCAACCAAAAATAATTTGGGGGTCGGACTTCTGACCAGACACTTTTGTGCATGTGCAAAACGGTCTTTTTTGTGTTTGGTTTGATTGGAGCATAGATTGAACCGATATATGGTTTGTGTTCCAACTGGAATGAACGAAACACCGGGTTCTGACAGAATCAGAACAGGATGGAAATTTCGCTTTCAGCTCTAGATTAAACCAACCCAATTCAACGTTTCATCATAATGCTTGTTTTTTCAGATCCTCTCTCACCTTTGTTGCCCTCCTTGGAACATGAATATGTCAACATATTCCAAATTTGCTGTATTTGGTATTCCCTTTAGATATTCATTTTCAGCTCTAGCCTGTTCCCTCTTAAGTCTTGACCTACCCTCGGAGAACAAATCTCACTACTTTCCAGGCGCCTCACTTTCTGCTTATTACCCTCCAGTTATGTGCCGCTAGACAGGCCAGATTCAAAGACCCCATTCCTTCACATTTTTTAGGTTTAATTAATAACGGTGCAATCAATTTGCACACAAAAATGGAACCCCACCTATGAGAATAGAGCAGAAACACATTGCGGAATTGTTATTGAACTGGATGAATAAAAGATGTGAATGGGCTTGCGTTATTCCCTTCTCCCCAAGCTGTTCCTATATGTCAGTATCACTCAGCGCGCCGGGCTCGCCTCTGCTGAAAGATCTAACTGGTGTGTAACAGTGTCACTCAGCACTGTCCCCGGCAGCATTGATACCCTGTCCTCATTTGTTTTTAAATCTGAGAACGCTCTATTTTAAAAAACCGTAGGGAGACGCTTGCCTCCAAAACAAAGAGCTCTTCTCTTGTTCTAGTGCCCTTTCTCTCTCCTGTATGTAAGAAATTGCCTGAAGCTCCAGATTTCCATCGAGTGAGCTGGATTAAGTCTCTTTAGATACGGGAAAACTTTTCCCCCATACTCGGGGAGATCTGAACCAATTGCTTCCGTCTGACTCGGTGTATCTGCGCACTGGCTGGATTTCTAACCTTTGCTATCTTCTTGCGCAAGGTTAAGCATACCTAAATGCAGACTAAATGAAATTCCAGCACGCAACAACTTGAAGGGTAAATAGATGGCAATGTCACCGCTAAAGAATTGAAACAATGCCTTACTTAGCCACTGTGCCTTGGTTATTCCATTAGTAAACTGGGGAAATTTTACCATCCCTGCCTTTGTTTTATACTTTTAGATCTTTGGGTGAAAAGTATTCTTTTTTTTAGGTCTGCTGCACAATAAAAAATTTAGTTGATGAATTATGATACTTTTAATAGGGGCGTGAAATTCATATTGTTTTAGTTAACTACGAAAATGAAGAGAGCCCCATTCTTTTTCATAACTAAGGTACTGAACACAAATGAATAAGCAATTGACGTTCGTTTGATTTCATTTTTTTGTTTGCTTTATTTTATTAAAATATTTTTAAAAGATCACTAGGTTTTTCTGTCGTTTTTTCATACAGAGGGTTTCTTTTCTGTGTGGAGACTCACGTGTGCATTTGGGTGTCAGTTCCTGTGGAAGACATCTGGAGGGATACTGCTGGGGGAGCTGGGAGTGTAAGGTAGCAGGGTAAGAGCAAATTATGTAGATTATGCAAATTAGGCCTCACACCAAGAGTTTGCACATGGCCCCGCAAACCCTGGGGCTGGCCCTGGTTACAGTCTATTTTAATCACCAATCATTAAGTAATTGAGTGACCTGACTAATTAATTGATAAAGGCATTTGATGGGGTGGGACTCCAGGGGGATTACTGGATATCGGATTTAGTGGTATCGGATCTTCTGATATTGGATTTAGCGGTATCGGAATATTGGATTTTTAATATTGCAGATTTTCTTGGATCTTTGATCCGCTATGTCTTTTTTGAGATGGGGCGACCAGAACTGCACACAATATTCAAGGTGCGGTCGCACCATTGATTTGTATAGAGGCATTATGACATCCTCAGTTTTATTCTCTATTCCCTTGCGAATAATTCCTAACATTCTATTTGCTTTTTTGACTGCTGCGGCACACTGGGCTGAGGATTTCAGTGTATTATCCACAATCACTCCCAGATCCTTTTCCTGAGTGGTAACTCCTAGCTTAGTACCCAGCATTGTGTACTCATAGTTTGGATTATTTTTCCCAATGTGCATCACTTTGCACTTGTCCACATTAAATCTCATCTGCCATTTAGATGCCCAGGCACCCAGTCTTGTAAGATCTTGCTGCAGCTCCTCCTCACAGTCTGCTTGTGTTCTGACTACTCTGAATAACTTGGTGTTGTCTGCAAGTTTGATCACCTCACTCTTAACACCCTTTTCCAGATCATTAATGAACACATTGAAAAGAACTGGTCCCAGTACAGATCCTTGGGGCACACCACTTTTTACGTCCCTCCATTGTAAAAACTGGCCATTTTGTCCCACTCTTTGCTTCCTATCCTTTAACCAGTTACCAATCCATACCAATAAACATCCATAATGTTTATTGTAAACAATAAACATTAACGATTGAATTTGCAATAAAAAACAAAAATGGTGTTGCCCTTACTCAAAGTGCCAGCACCAGGTTCCCCCCCTCCATCGTTCATTCTAATCAGAACCTGAAAGGAATATTGTTGGTTCGGATGTCCGATTGGCACAGATGAAATGCTTAGTTCCAATCGGAAATCAGAACGGACGATATTTCACTTCAGCCTTAGCATTATGACTGTTTATGTCGAGATATAAACATATTTCTCTCTCATGAAGCCAAAATTCAGTACCCAAGATCCAACCTCCTATGCATGTGCACAGATATGTGATTTAAATTTTTTTTTTTTTAAAGTGATCCTTTAATGACATGTACAAACATTCCTACTGAGCTTTGGGGAGATGAATGCAAAATATTTTTGTTGGCCACGCCAACTGGAAAACAACTATTGAGCAACTCTAGTAGTGTGTTGCTAATTTATTCTAATTTTCCTGAAACTCTACTAGCCAGCAAGATGGTTTTAAACAGAAATTCTAACGAAGACTTAATAGGTTTTGGTCTCCCGGGTTGAACGTGTAATAAATCTGTACCTTGGAATTTCAATACTGTATTTTCTTTAGGAACAATGAAGTTCCTTACCCACACTGTTATTAAAAAGCTGTAGATGTGTCCCCACCCCTGCCTTCCCAAAAGCAAACCTTGGGTTCCAAATTAAGTCACAATTCTAGCTGCCATTTGCAATATTAGCTGAATACAGCCTTCACCTTTCTTTTCTACACAAAGGCCGCTTTTAGACAAATGGGTCACAGTGGCGTGACCCGCTCATGTGACTTTTCAAAATTCCACGAGGTGGGATTTAGATGTGACGCTTCGTGTGTTCAAGGTGGTCGCGCATTGTTTAAAGACCGCAAACTATAAATACCTCCATCTGTGAGGTATTTCGTTCGCGGACTTTAAACAACGGGTGACCGCCTTGAACGCATGACACATCACGTCTAATTCTGACTCACCGGATTTTGAAAAATCGCGTGAGCGGATTGCGCAACTGCGACCTGCTCTTCTAAAAGCAGCCAAAGCTGTATCTATACAGACAGGGGGTGCAGCTCTAACAAGGCCTAGGAACATGGGGTGAGGTAGCCCCACACGCCCTGGTGCTGATAGGTGTGTGGGCCCACCTCACCCCAACCGCCGGGAGTACAGAGTCGGGGGGAGGCATTTCATCTTCTAGGATCCATTCCAACTTAGCTAGGCCCCTGTTCCTACGAGGATTTGTAGCGTTCCTGCCCGCTGCTGATCTTCCACCCTAGAGGTGACTGCATTGCCCCAGACAGGGGTATTTAGGGCATGTTCTCAGGATGGGAGAAGGAAGGAGAAAGTCCATATGTTCAATCTATGTCATGGGCCCATCCACCTTTGAGTGCATGCCTTCATCTCTGCTTCGTTCCCCTGAACTCACTCGGAGTGCTTGTAGGGTAGTGACTGGATCCACAGGCCATATCCGGAAATTAGAACGAAGCCAAATATAAAACAGTGACAGGCCAGTGGTTTTCCACATCTGCAGCATGGAGCAGCACAAATGGATCCCTGGAGCCATACTAGGTAACATTTTCAAGTTGCCAGAATGACAGAAGCTCCTAAATACCATTGACTTTTCGTGAGTCTTGGGTGTTTGTGAAAATCTGGCTTGCTGTCTGATTTTATTTATCTATTTAAATTTCCACTGCACCCTTCCCCAAAGGCTCAGGGCGGTTGCATTGAAAATAAGGGTTGGAGAGTCTGCTGGCCGTGCACTTGCACCAAGTGGGTTGGGCGGGTGGGGGGCATAGTCGCTCTCCGGAACATGCTCGGGCTCTGACAGACCTCCGGGGGAAGGGAGTTCCACAATACAGCGTCAGCAACCGAGAACACCTCACTGGAGGCCCTTATTGTATGGACAAGATTGGCAGGTGGTACCTGCAAGAGCGCGCTCCAGTCCAACTGCAGGGGCCACAGTGGAGCATGGTAGGAATGGCGGTCTCTCAGATAGGTGGGGCCTGGACTGTTTGGACTTTCCAGGTCAAAACCAGCACCTTGAATTGTGCCCGGAAAGCTACAGGAAGCTGGTGCAGTCCACCCTAGAACTTCCTGACCGCCTCTTCGGGTGACTGAGAAGTTCTAGGGTAGTGCGTCTCAAATTTTTTTGATCTGCACCCTCTTCCGCTTCTCAGTGGCAACTGAGACCCCCCCACTACCACCAAACACTTTACTTTACTTTATTGTTTCCAGCACAAGGCTATACCAATTGACAAACATAACATAGAAAAATAATAAAATACATAAAACTGTAGGGCTTAGAAAAATCATCCGATTGATAAATAAGATAAACAAAATAAAATAAATGAAACCAATAAACTATATATAAAAAAATAGCTCCCAAGGGTAAAATAACAAGAAAGCTACAGGCTTTCAATAAAATTAACCAATATTCAGATTCCCTTGAGCTTTGCGCCTCTCTATTAAAATAAAGAAGCAGGCAATTGCTTTTGATATCTCTAGATCCTTTGCTTCAACCAACATAATCATTTTATCGCTTTCTGCAAGATGGACATTAGTAAATAGAGGATTGATCCAGGCCTGCCTTAAATCCTCAAAGACAGGGCACCGAAAAATCAAATGGTCAAGCGTGTCAATTTCGCATAAGGTACAGGCACAGATCCAATCATCGTAGGGGATTGTGACAAGAGGATAATGTCATCAGCAAAAAGTAAAATGGAAATTAGCCTATTCATAACCTTTGGGGGTGGTGGTATGGTGAGCCTCAATCAATTGGACGGCATCATTAATGAAAAGGTTGAATAGTAAAGGGGCCAATAGGCATCCCTGCCTGACTCCCCGATTCAACGAGAATGGACTAGTCATCCTGCCCTCTGGTCCCACCCTCACCACCGCAGTATTATCTCTATGGAGACTTTTAATTAGGGCCAATAGTTGTGGATCTATTCCCAACCTGTAAAGCTTTGACCAAAGCAATTCTCTAGGCACAGAGTCAAAGGCCTTCGCCAGGTCTATAAATGCGACAAATAACTTAGCTTTCTTAACCTGGACGTATTTCTCGACCAAGTGGGTAAAAATGAAACAGTTGTTGAACGTAGATCTCTCTGGTCGAAAACCTGCCTGTTCCTCTGCTAATAGCGCCTTGTCCTGTATCCAATCCGCCAAGGCAGTAAGAAGAACTCTCGAGTATAATTTGCCTAAGACGGATAAGAGACTAATTGGTCTATAGCAAGAGGGTCTAGGGGATCTCTCTTCTTAAATATAGGTATTTGGATTGCCACAGTCTAGGAGCTCAGAATATTTTGGGTCATATTAACTGCCGTAAAAAATTTGGCTAAAACCGGGATACACCAGCCAGAGTTGTCTTTGAACAGTTCTGGCTGGAAAGCATCCGCTCCGGAGGCCTTGCCACATCGTAGTTTGTTAATGTACTCACATACGTATGTGGGTTTCCCTTACTAGAAGAGGAAATGGGTTCAAAGGGGTTGAGCTATAGGGGGGATCTGTACACCCTACAGCCAGTTCGCAGGGAGGCTCCTGATGTAGTTCCTCATAAAAAGCCAGCCAATGATCATCAGTAATCCAAGAGTATGCAGAGGCCCTCCTTGTCCCATACCAAGAATGGATCAGCTTCCAATATTTGGTTGCATCCCTTATCTTAGCTGCGACTTCCAGCTCGGCCCAAACCTGGGTGAGTTTGCTGAGTCTCTTGACTCTCAGAAGTTTAAAGTACCCTTTCCTGCAGGTCACATAGAGACCCCAATCAGAACGTAGATGGAATCGATTCCAGTTTCGTCTGATTCTATGCAGAGCCGCCTTAGTGGTTCTACACTCCTGGTCATACCAGATGTTATTATGCCTAGAAGACCTCTGTACCGGTAGTACATAGCTTCCTAGTTATAACCGGGAGGAGACAATCTATGACGGTCTGAAAAAGGGAATAAACTTCGGCATGATCTTTAGCCGTTAGTAGAGAGTTACACACAGCCAACAAATTGGGAGAGTAGAGCAAAGAGGTTACCTGCATGGAAACCGTAGGTGTCCATTTCACTGCAAGTTGGATTAATAGGGAGGGGGGTAGGTCCAAGGACCTCTCCTCTTCTTTGGGGAGAGGGACAGCTAGCTCTAGATGGAGGGGAAAATGATTCCCCTCAGGTCTTATTATGACAGCAAGGTCCTTTACAAGGGGGAAATCTAGGGTAGGGACCATAACATAATCTATAACGCTGGCCCCACCACCAAACACACACCTGCTTACTCCTCTCCCGCTCTTATTACCGCCCCTCCCACTCTCCCTTGTTCTTTGATGTTTTTCTCTCCCCCTTTCTCACCCCATTATTTTGGAGATTCCATCTAACTCAGGCCGTTGGCACAGGAGGCCAGGGTGGGGTGGGGGTGCGATAAGCTGAAATAACATCAGGGGGATCACATGAAGTCCCACTCGTGTGCAGCGGTGTTTAGCCTGTTTCTGCCGTGATTACAGTGATGGGAGATAGGGCTGGATTTTCAGCCCTGTCTCCTGTCACTGAAATCACAGCGGAAATAGGCTAATCACGTGAACTTCCCTCCCTCCCAATGAACGGAACTTCATGTGATCGCCCCGGACATGATTTTGGATCACGGCAGTTTCCCTGCCCGCCATCCTGTTTCATGTGCAAGTGGCCTCAGTCAGAGAAGAGCTAGGTGCTGACCACCTTTGGTCCTTCCCCCCAAATACCTCTTGTGGCTCCCCTGAGGGGGCTGTCCCCCAGTTTAAGAACCAAGGTTCTACGGGATGAAATGGCAATAAAAAAGTAAATATATTATCATCAGATAGAAAAAGAAAAAGAGAGACAAAGCTTCAAAGTTAAATCTCTATGATTTATCTTAAAAAAAGAAATCAGTTTATAAACTAATCTATTTATTTGTCTTTTTGCTTCTTTGGTATCTCGGAAACTATAAATACCAAAATTTCAGAAATCTTGGTATTTCAGAAATGATTGCTTTTAAGGTCAGGTATCACTCATTACCATCCTCCAGATGGGGAAACTGAGGCACAGACCGTCTCAGCGAATTGCCCAATGGTTACTAACATGGCGTCAGTGGCAGAAATGGGTGACCTGGTTTGGAGACTCTTGCCTCAAGGGTCAGGTACGCACCTGGAAGGCGGCAAACCACATGAGCCAGTCTAGACGATAGTGGTAGGGAGTTATGAGGCACGGCCTCCTCTTCAAGTCTCCAGGCTTACACTTAAATTCATACTCTTCCCAGACAGCAGTGGGATCATTGGGATCCAGGCTGGACGTCCCTTGAATGATGACTTCAGTTCTCTCCTTGGTGATACTGTGGAAAATGCCATGGCACAGTTAATACCCCAAGCTGTGAAACTGCTACCCAAGCACAGATGCTGGCCAGCAGCAGTAATAAGAACAGCAATTCCTTATTATTTAGAGCTGAAAAGGGTACCAAATTTAATACCCGTGGGTATTTTATCCCACATTTTTGGATACCCTGTGGATACCCACGGGTTCCCTGATCACCGAACAGGTACCCGAATACTCCTCCAAACTGGTAATTTCAATTACCTATTTACCAATTTTCTGGTTATTATTTGGAAAATGGGAATTGGAAACCAAAAAATCTGGATGGAAACTCTATAATAACCCTTGCGCCTCTTACATTGTTCAAGACGGAGTTATGGTAGGCTTATGGAGGGGTGTGTGTGTTATGTTTTCCCCTCTCTCTCTTTAGTCTGTGGTTTTTATTTCAACTCTTACCAGAACCTAAAAGAGCTGGTGATGAAATGCTGCTGTAATATGTTTGTATTCCAGTCTGCGTAAACCAATAAAAAGACGATTGCAGCTCATAAGGAATAGACGCTTATGTGAAACTTGACATAGTTTGAATCGCACAGTAGGAACATACTTTTATTAGTAATTTGGTGTCCCTGATTTACAGCGTGTTTCTACCCACTGGGCAGCGAGCCGCGGCTCATAACACGAGCCAGCATGCACAGGTATGGCGCTGTGGGCCAAAATCTGGCAATTAAAGGTGTAAGCGAATGGCTCTCTATTAGCGGCACACGTCTATCTCAAGAAGCAAGCAGGAGGTGGGGTAAGAGGTCGCTTGTTCAAGCTTCCTGTTTCTCAGGAGAAGAAGAAAAAGGAATCCTCCTTTGGGTGGGAAAAGCATCCTCTTTGTGTAATAGCCAGCACTGGTGCGCAGCCCATGGAAGACCATCAATGTTCAAATGTGTCAAGGATCCAGTTCCAACATTGACACCTCACTACAGTTGACTTGCGGCCCAGAGTATTTGTCTTCTGCCCTGTTCTGTTTCCTGGTTGTATGGCATTTCTGGGTGAGAAGGTAGTCCACACCAGCTGGGGGTCCACCTGAGCATATATTAGATGTCTGCCCCCACCGGCCACATGGTCAACATCCACCAGACACACAGCCCCCACTCACAGGGTCCCTCCAGGAGCATGTGGATCCTGCTGTGTGGGTGCATGTGGTGGGTTCATAAGAACATAAGAAGTGCCAGACTGGGTCAGACCAATGGTCCATCTAGCCCAGCATCCTGTCTCTGATGGTGGCCAATCACGGTGGCTTGGGAGAAGCCGCCAACAGGTCACTATGGGGGATCCATTCCCTGTTGTTTTCCCCCAGCTCCCGTCATGTTCCCTGATCCTGTCTGGCTAATAGCTGCTAATGGATCTATCTTCCAGAAACTTGTCCAAACCTCTTATAAACTCAGCTCTAGTACTGGCCCTCACCACAGCCATGTGTGTACCCATGTGTCCGTCTCCTGTCAATTCGGTTGTGCGCAGCCTCTGCGCATACAGGTCTGCCACCACCTGCCAAGCTGCAGCTGGTGCAGAATGCGGTGGCTCGTCCCTAGTGGGACTGAGCTGCCTGGAGCATATTACACCGGGGTTCCATTCTCTGCACTGGCTGCCCATAGTTTTCCAGGCCTGATTCAAGGTGTTGGTTTTGGCCTATAAAGCCCTAAATGGCCTAGGCCCTACCTATCTGCGGGACCACCTCATCCCCCGGACTCTGGAGTGGCCCCTGCGGTCATCTGGGGGCGCTCCGCTCGAGATCCCCCGGGTTTCTCGGGGGACTACACAGGGGAGGCAGACGCGGATGGAAGAGATATTCCCAGCTAGCCACATGAGAAGGGCATTTGTGAGAACACCTGTAGGCAATGTGCAGTGAAAATGTCTCGCCGAGACAGGACTCTCCTAAGTGTCTTGTATGCCGGTACCACCATTTTCTTTTCCACAGACACGCTGAGACGCCATTTCTAACTGATGATTCCTATCTTGCTGGGGCAGAATTTCCAGAAATAATTTAATGCTCTTGTGTTAACAAAGGATGCTGATAAGGTTTCTTTCCAACAGGTTTAATGAATAATTCCATCTCCATTTAATTAATAATTTCAGCCTTGTTATTCCAGGGTGCCCTTCCCGAGACAGACTGGTCCAGCAGCCCACTCTGAAACAACTCCCTCACTTTCTCCATGAAAGTGTACATGAGTGGGTGAGGTGGGTAAGAGTTCTTTTCTCAGGACTAAGGTCATTTTCACACCTGTCCCCTCCTCCCGCCACGCACGCATATTTTGGCTGCGGGAGGGAATACGCAAGCCAGAATATGGGGTGCGCCCGGTCTGAAAGTCCCACCGCATGGCAAACACACGTGGAGATACAGAGCAGGATTTCCTGCTCTGTATCTCTGTGCGTGTGGGGGGGCTTTCAGACCAGGCGCACCCTGCACATATTTTGGCTTGTGCATGACCTCCTGCAGCCAAAATATGTACCGGGGGGTGGGGGGAGACTATGAAAGTGGTCTAAGTCTGCAGGATCTTGCCCTCTCAAACAAACACTGTAGGCGATTTGGTTTAGAGTACAGCTGAAATGATAATCCATGGCAAATATAGCCAAGAATTCTACCCAACTTGAACTGTATCCATCAAAACGAATAACCACTATTGTTGAGGTCTATCTTCATTGGATATCCGTTTCGGTTAAGGCAATTCAGTTGTTCTCCCCCCCCTTCCCCCCCACATTTGCTAAATTATTTGGACATTTGGCAGCTGGAAAAAAAATACCTAAATAACCAAACAGATTGGAAATAATAATAATCAGAATAAAAAAATCTGCAAATTTCTGTTTTGGTTGCTGATATTGTTCAGATAGCTATACAAAATGCTAATGGCTTTCCTAGCATAACTGAAGGTGCTGTTTTTGAACTATAAAGCCCTGAATGGCTTGGTCCCCAAGTATCTAAAAGACCGCCTCTTTCCTCATGTCCTGTCGCGGCCTCTGAGATCAGCCGGGAGGGCCGTCTTGCAGGTAAAATCTGCCTAGTGAAGTTTCTACGAGAAGGGCACGCAGAGAGGGGTTCTCGGTGGGTGCCCCACGATTATGGAACTCCCTCCCCTTGTAGATTCATCTAAGCTGATCCTGCTCATCTTCTGGAAATAATTAAGACCTTTCTGTTTGGCTGGGCATTTGTCAGACAGGGAGAGAATTGGGTGGGTGGGTGTTTAGGGCAAGGGCAAAAGGGGTGGGGTGGGGGAAAGTGGATTTTTTAGAAGTGTTTATTGGTTGTAAGCTGCCCTGAGCCTTAACGAGAAGGGCAGCATATAAATCCAAATAAATAGATAAATAATAAACGTTAAACGTTAGTGTTGATAGAAAATGGTAGCCTGACAACGAGGCAGAGATAGCACAGCTCCCTGGAGTCGAACCATACCTTCCAAACGCTCCATATGTGTTTACGATCCTGAGGGGATTGAACGAGGTATTCATGACTTGTCTGGAATTAACCAGGTTGAGAACGACGGGGATGCTGAGGTAGGCAACGAGGACCCCGAACGAGATGTTCACAGCTTTGCGGATGTAGCAACCTGTTCAGAACACAAAGAAAGAAGCAAGCAAAGGTAACTTCCTGGCCTGCAGTTCCTCGATATCTACCTGGATCAAACTAAGCAGGTCCCCCCAAATTCGTCAACAAAGAAACCCAAATTCGCCAAGTAGAATATCCAGATTTGTCAAGCAGAATAAATTTTGGGAGATGGTGGGGCTGCTCCCATGGCCTGCGAGAACCGCACAACACAATGTGCCATCAATGGAGATGGGTGCAGTTTCCATATGGGATCGGGCCCATTAACTAAATCTTGGGAAACATGCACATTTGCATGCAAATTAATTTTCCAGCATGCCATTCTATCCATTTGAACATCTCCCATGTTTAATAAGAATCTCACAAAAGAACACATGATGGGGGTGTGTGATTCCTCTCTTGGGGGGGGCTTGTGGTGCAGGTCCCTTTGGAATATATATCATTCGCTAAGAGTGCTAGCATCCTATTTGTTAACTGACCATACTGACATCCCATTGGCTAACTCACTGTACTCCCCACTCAGGCTGTAATTCTGTGCCACCAGAAGCAATTTCTGTGACAAATTTGGCCAAATGCAAAATTCTGTGGAAAACGGCTGCGATCGCAACAGTGCCGAATTCATGGGTTTCTGGTTCGTAGACGTTTTTTTCTTTCTTTTTTCTAGGGCTGAAACGAATAGTAAAATTTTTATTCATGAGTATTTCCGAGTTTCCGAGGACTGGCTCCGAATACTTGCTATTTGGTACTCCGTAAAATACTTGTTTTATAATTGGATGGCTACTGACTGCTGTTATCGATACTGGATTTTGAGGGGCTGGAAGCTATACTTTCTTTCATGGGGACTTGGGGTGATTTTATTGGTGGACCTTTTTGTTAGGGGTGGTCATTGTTTTAGGGGTGTGTGGTTGTAGTAAGGGTTTATTATTTCTTTCTGGAGGTTTTAAGGATGTTTTCCTCCCTAGTGAGAGAGCGTGGGAGGGATTGGGTTATGGAAGAGAGGGGGTCTTTCCCCTTAGTGAGGGGGGGCTGATCCATTTAGGGAGGGTGCTGATTGCCCCCCTGTGAGAAGGGGTGGGGGGTGGGGGTCTCCCTCACCTGCCAGGCAGGGCAGCCACTAGGAGGGGTTGGAGGGTTGGGGGTTGTGCTGGGCCGGGGGAATTATGTTCCTTCCGGGAGGCTAGTTAGAGCTGTGAAACGAGACGTATTCGGTGCCTGTCCCTCTCACAGGCAGGGCCCCGATTTCCCCGTGGAAAATTCCGCAGAGCCCAGGGCCCGATTCTGTGCCTCACCGAGCTGATTTACCATGCCGGGGGGGAGGGGGGGGAAGAGGGAGGGAGGGCAGCTAGGGCTTGCCTTCTTCCCCCCCCTCCCCGCACTGGTAAATCCTTCCCCCAGGCTGTGAAGGGTAGGGGCTTCCCCTCCCCAGCCTCCGCTGGCTGCCAGGGGCTGCCTCCCAGTTTAGAAATTAAAATTAACTTAGCAGTGACGGCCAGCCGCTCTCCTCAGTGCACTCGTTCCCACCTGGCTCCAGGGCCTCTCCTGGGCAGACAGTGAGGTGGTTGTTGATCGGAGGGGCCTTGGTCTGATGCTGTTTAACGTGAGGTCGGCTCTGGGATGTATGTAAGACCTGTGAAAAGGGGCACGTGCTTGTTGCCCGTCCCTCTCGTGTCCCCCCAAGTGGGTGACGAGGTGGTTCATGGTCAGAGGGGCCCCCGGCTTGAAATTGATGCTGCTGAATGTGAGGTTGGTGGTCAATAAATCTACTACTCTTCGGGAGTTAATCTTGGATCATGGCACCAACCTCGTGTGTATTATGGAGACCTGGCTGGATGAGGAGTCGGAGACTATCTTGGCTGACCTTGTTCCGGCCGGGTACTCCGTGCGGCATCAGCCTCGGCTGGAGGGACGAGGGTGAGGGTGGTGGGGCGTGGTGTAGCCATTGTTTTCAGGGATTCATGGTCTGCGAGGAGGTATCGGGTACAGGCCATCTCAGGTGTTGAGGGCCTCCATCTTGTGTTTGATTTGGTGGGGGACAGATTGGGGGTGCTGCTAGTATACCGTGCACCTACCTGTATGGCAGCCTTCCTGCATGCTCTGATGGAGCGGGTGTTGGACGTGGTGTTGAGCTCCCCGAAGACTTTAGTCCTGGGAAACCGCAACATATGCTGATGCCGGCCTTGGCGGCGTGGAGCGCGAGTTCCACGCCTGTCCCAAGTTGTCAACGGCCCAACGCATGATGGGGGGCATACCTTGGATCTGATTTTTTGCACTGGCCTTGAGGCGGGGGATCTGTTATTGGGGGAGGTGACAGCAGAGCCCTTGTCATGGGTGGATCATTACCTCCTGCGAACACATCTCCCGGCGCATGTTTGCACCCGGAGAGGTGTAGAACCCATTTGAATGGTCCTCCCCTGGAGACTAAGGGCGCTTTTAAACGAGGGGCGCTGAAGCGCCTCCTGAACGCCGCGTTAAAGCAAAGCCGCCGGAAGTGACGTTCTCCCCGTTGCCGGTGGCGGCTGGCGACATGGGGCTTTGGAGAGGCGCGTTCTTAAGACTTCAATTTTCAAGCTTTCAGAATGCGCCGCTCGAAAGCCCCGTGTCGCCAGCCGCCGCCGGCAACGGGGAGAACGTCACTTCCGGCAGCTTTCCTTTAACGCGGTGTTCAGGAGGTGCTTCAGCGCCCCTCGTTTAAAAGCGGTGTCATGGAACCTGAAAGGTTCCAGAATGTTCTTGGGGAGTTTCCCTCTGATCTTGACAGCTGCCCGCTCAATGACCTCGTGGATTTATTTATTTATTTATTAATTATGTTAGTTTATATCCCGCCCCTCCTGAAAACAGCTCGGGGTGGCTAACAATATAAAAACATAAAATACAACTATAAAAATATATTAAAACAATCATAAAATCAGACAATAAAACACGACTAGGGTAAAAAATACAGTATACAAGGGTGGCGGGAGATAAACTAACAACCTGTGGGACCTAGCTGGGGTGGGCGGGACTGTTCTTGGAATGGTTCCCTTCCTTCCTTGCCGGAAGAACACAACGTGTGGTGCTGGGTGATTGTTCATCTTCTCCCAGGGTCCTCATGTGTGGAGCCCTGCAAGGTTCTATTTCGCCCTCTCTCCTGTCCAACGTGGATATGCAGCCCTTGGGCGAGGTCGTTCGAAGGTTTGGTGGGCGATGTCATCAATACGCTGATGACACCCAACTTTACTTGTCTTTTTCAACTGACCCAGACCTGGCAGTCTTGGCGCTTACCCAGTGTTTGGCAGCTGTGGGGGACTGGATGAGGATGAACCGTCTGAAGCTGAATCCCGAAAAGACTGCGGTGATGCTGGTGAGCAGGGCTGGGGAAGTGGTGGCACCCGTCATTGACGGGGTCTGCCCTCTGTTGGTCCCTCAGGTTCGCAGTCTGGGGGATGCTCCTTGACTCACAGCTCCTCCTGGATGCCTAGGTAGCGGCCGTGGCCAAGGGAGCATTTTGCCAATTACATCTGGTGCGACAGCTTTGGCTGTATGTCTCGGACACGGATCTGGTTACCATGATCCATGTTTTCATCACCTCGACACTGGAGTACTGCAACGTGGTCTACGTGGGGCTACCTTCGGTGAAGGTTTAGAGTGTACAGCTGGTGCAGAACGCGGTGGCCCATCTCCTTATGGGGATGGGTCACTGTGAGCACACTACACCAGTGCTTTGTTTTCCGGGCCCAATTCAAGGTGTTCGTTTTGACCTATAAAGCCCTAAACGGCCTGGTCTCTGCTTACCTGAGGTATCGCCTCACCCCCGGGTCTTGGACTGGCCCCTGCAGTTGGCCGGGGAAGCCTCCCTTGGTGTCCCCTGGGTATCTCGGATGGCGACGATGAGGGGGGTGTTCTCAGTGGCCGCACCGTGGCTGTGGCGTTCCCTCCTGACGGAGGTCCTCCAAGCCGCAGCCGTAAGACAGTGTAAGACCTGGCTGTTCCACCATGCTTCTGGCGAGGGAGATGGGTGGCGCCGCCTTTTTTGTCATTCATTTTTTATTATATTGTTTTTATATTATGTTTTTTATTGACGCATTTTATTATTGTACTATTTTATATGTTTTAATTATGTTGTGAGCCGTCCCGAGCTGCCGTGGCAGGAGGGGGCGGCGAATAAATCTAATTATTATTATTATTATTAAACATTTATAAAGCGCCAGTTGCAACCTGGNATAAATCTAAATAAATAAACCAATAATATAAAACCGAGTACTGAGTATTTTCCAAATACCAAGTCACCTTATATAGGGGCAGGAAAAGTCCTGTGTTTTGGTCCAACTACCGAATTCTTCGGTTACACGATACTCAGTCAAACTGAGTCAAATACGGAGATACTTGGTAAAAAATGAATAATTATGAATACTGAGTTTTAGCCACTACTTTTTTTTCCTATTGCCACCTTCCAAGGGGCTGTTTGCAGCTGTTTTCAGCTTCGACACACACACAAAAATAAGACGGGCCTTTGGCCAGCGGGCTGTGCATTATCACTCAGAAGATCTGCCTTTCTCCAAATAGTCTGAGAAGAGGCTAAAAAGAAAAATGTCTAAAATGCTAGCTTAATAACGGATTTGGTACGGAAAGTGAAAGCGCAGCTGGCTCTTAAAGATATGGCTCCAACTGGCCAGTCTTCTTTAGACACAAACATTTGCATGGACTTTCTCCAGCTGCCCTTAATGGTTCTATCTCTGCTGTCCATCATGGACTCATCAAACCTGCACTAATCTCTCTGCACATTCTACCTCAGCATCTGCCGTCTAGGTCAGGTTTGTGCTATCCTGTCTGCCTCCTTTGGCATACCAATCCCATCTAAAACCACAGCTTTTCCTCGACACCTTTCGTCTTTCCAGCGTTCTTCTCCCCTCCGTTATGATTTATTATTTTAACTTTCGCTTAGGTCTGTGAAGCACGCTGGGACACAGCGTGCATGAAAGCCGCTATGCAAAACAGAGCTGGCTAGTGGGGGCATTGTAATCAAAAGAGGATCTGAAGTTATCGCGGACGGACAAATAAGCAAAGACGACCTTCTGAAGCACGTTTGTGCTGACAGCCATTTTTGAGTTTGTTTAACGTCCAAAGGCTAAAGGATCAGGTTCGGAGGAAATGCACAGAGCTTCCCTAAGTTCTATCTCTGCATGGGCAGGATGTTTACCTTAGCCTTTCAGATGCTATGAATAATTGTTTAGTCTGGGAATATTTTGGGAGAATGGTTTGATTTGGGAGGAAGCTCTCTTGGGCCCTCTTGTCCCAGATCTGCATTTTGTGCTTCTGTATTTTGTGACGAAGGATAGAACATGAAACTATAAGAAATGCCATAGAGAGTAAGAGTAACGGTCCACCTTGCTCAACATCCTGTGGCCAACAGTGGTCAACTGTCAGGGTCTCTAAAAAGCTCTGCTGGCCCAGGGCATCCCATCCCTTCACTGGCTGAAGCAGAATGAAGGGTCAACAGTCGGGGTGTGCAATTCGTTTTCATTATTTTAAATTACTAAAACAAACAAAGTTTTGGTCATTTTAGTAATTCGAATATTGTGAGACAGTGCGGTGTAGTGGATAAGGTGCTGGACTTGGACCTGGGAAGATAGAGTTCAAATCCCACCCTAGCCATGAACTCACTGGGTGGCCTTGGGCAAGTCTCAGCCTCAGTTTTGCATCTGTAAAATGGGTATATGTGTGTGTGTTTATGTCTCTCTCTGTGTTCCCCTCGCCCTTGCCCATCTCAGATTGCAAGCCCATTGGGCAGGGACCTGTCTCCTCTCGAAAAAATCATGAGCGATCGTTGTAGAAATGATTCATTGTAGTAGAATATGACATAGCTGATGAAAACGAAAATAAAGCGAAAATCCTCCACATACGCAAATGGCCATTGGGGCCGTTCTGCACATGCGGGACCGTTCCCAAAATGGTGCCGGCAGTATCGGTGCCATTTTGGAAAAGGGCTGCACATGCACAGAATGGTTTGGGGGACATTTTGTGCATGTACAGTGATTTAAAATGTTTATTAATTATTATTATTATTTTTAATAAAATAGAACAACAACAAAAACCATCAATGACCCCCCCTCACGAAAACGGTAGGGATCATTTACGAAAACGAAGTTGGTTTTTTTTGAAAATTAAAAGGAATGATGTGCCTGTTGTACACGCCTCATCAGCAGCCCCAACTCCAACACAGGAAAGCTGGGTCATGGGTAACGGACGAGATTGATCGAAGAGCCGGCAGGTGACCGGGACCCAGGAGGCAGAGGCGTTGGCCTCTTTGCCGCGGGCGGCTGGGCCTTGTTGGACTTAGCTGGGCCATGCCCCTTCCCTCCTGGATATGTAACTTTCCTGAAGCTGCACGCAGTTAACCCGCCTGCCCACTCCTGTTCCCTGTGACCATAAGTTTCCTCAGCCCATAACAGTCGGGGTTGGTTATCTCCTGCTACCAGGCTGGATCCAGCCCCTAATGCTGTCGCTCTGAGTCAGGCTCTTTTCCCGTTGTCACTGAGTCCCTGGCATTGCTCCTCCCTTGTTCTGTCTTGTATCCTTCTCGGTTTGACCTTTCTATTCCCCCCTCCCATCCTCCTCTCTCCTGTTCCTTTACTCTGCTGCCTCACCCTTGTTACCTTCCTCCCTTCATGCAAACCACACCTTCCACCGTGCTTGCCTCTAGCCCTCTCTTCTTAGCCCCACCTGCTCTCCCTTTGTGTTGGTCCCTTTCTCTTTACGCTTGTCCTTGTATCCCCTTCCTCCCGCTAGGGCTGAAACGAGAATCAATTGGATTCTCGCAAGAGTGCTGGATCCGCCCTAGGAGATGAAGAAGGGTCTCTTATTGGCTGCGGTGGAGCACATGATATTGGTGCTGTTTGCGGGCTGGTGCTCTGCCGTCCGCAAGAAGCTTCCAGAACAGTGCTTCTGTCTGGAGAATTGTTCCATAGGTGCAGGTGCTAAAAGCCAGGCAGCGCTCTCCTGGCTAGAGGACGTCTTGGCATGACTTCTCCCAGGGGCTGGCCTCTTGCTATGAGTGGCGGGGTGGCCGCACCGTTGGGTGACATACAGTCAGATTAGGCAGACTATCCCCACCGCTGGGATACAGTTTTAAAAATGTATACCAGCGGTGGGGAACCTCCGGCCTGCGGTCCACTTCTGGCCCGCGGGGCTTGTTCCCGTGGCCCGCCAAACTCTTCGGGCGCTTTTAAACGAGACAAGAAACGCGGCTGATCCTTTGATCAGCCGCCTTTCTTTGCACTCGTTTAAATTACACATTTACATTTAAGCCGGCGTCAGACCGGGCAGGCGATCCTGCCCCCTCCGACGCGGATCGCTGCTGTGCCGGCTTCACGGCACACTTCCGGGATATTTTGCCGAGTTCGCATGCGCAGAAGGGCGCGCATGCGCACTGAGTCTCTACGCCGGGTCTGATGCTCTTCTGAGCATCAGACCCGGCATAGAGAGAAAGGCGGGGGGGATATGCCGGCACTTAACGATCCCGCTTGTCAGCAGGATCGTCTAAAAGCGCCCATAGGCCTTACCCATTGTGTGCGGCCCATTGCCCGGCTCGCCGTGGCCTAAGCGGAGCTTTGCGGGCCGCATGCAATATGGAAAGCCTAATCTAACTGATCTGCCTGGAGTTGTTTCTAGAGCCCGGGTACAGCTGCTGCGCGGTCTGGAGGCAGATACCTGAGAGGCCTACACGCCGCGCTGCACTGCGCCGCTGGGCCCTGCTGATACCCACACTCCGGCGCCGAGCTGCTCCTGCAGGCACTGGGCCAGGGCATCTGCACCCGTGGGCGGGACATCGATGTCAGCACCGCCGAGGACGGGGCCGGGGCCAGCACCAAGCAGGGCGCAGGTGAGTCCAGGAGCAAGGCGGCGTGTGTGTGTATGCTCTGTGTGTTCTGTCTGTGGGTATTTTGTGTGTGTGTGTGTGAATATTGTAAGTTTTACTTGCTTTAAATGGTTTGATTGTTTAACTGATGTTAATTACCTTAGAATTGATTTTAATTAATGTTAATTATTTTAATTGATTTTAAAATTTGATTTTAATTGGTTTTGACGTCGAGGACCAACAATGCAGCCCCCGGCCTCAAAAAGGTTCCCCACCCCTGATGTATACATTGATCACATACTTAATTAGCCTCCCCTCCCCCGGGTTGAACAAAATGGATGTTTTTACACACACCTTTCTCCTGCAACTTTGCTGCTGCAACCCCAGCTTTCTGTGTGTCTAAATCACTCGCCCAGATCTTAAACACCCAGCTCTTTGAACGTTCAGATGTTCTCGTGGATTTAAGAAGTCTTTGATCTCTGTGGTTTTACAAATTTGGATCCTGTAACATCCGGGTGTCTCCCAGAATTTTTGTGTGTGAGTGTGAGTGTGAGTGTGAGTGTGAGTGTGTGTGTGTGTGTGTGTGTGTGTGTGTGTGTGTGTGTGTGTGTGTGTGAGAGAGAGAGAGAGAGAGACAGAGAGAGAGAGAGAAGAATGCATCCAGGAGCTGACTTGTAAACCTGGAGGATTGAAAGACCAGCACTTTAAGGTGTGTGTAAAAACAACCAATGTATATTTACTTTTTCAAGCTAGTATGAAGGGCCAAAGTATATGCCCAGTGCAACCTCCGTGCTTGAATAAATCTGACATTCTTTATAGCCCAGCTCCTAAAAAATGGCTCATTTGTGGGGGGAAATCCCCCCCCCTTTTTTCTTGCAGTTTAGCACTACGTTATATTACTTGTTTAATTAAGGAAGCAAAAGAAAGGTTTTGCTTATGTTAAAGCAATTATAGCTCCCCAAAGATCCCAAGGCAACAGGACAGAGGTGGTTGCATGTCTCTTGTGTCGGTGGAAAGTGTTGTGAAATTGAAAGTGTCAGAAATGTGAACGTTTGTTCCACATTAATCTTTATGTACGTACACGTGTTTAGTAATGCTGAAATGGGGAGTGGGGATATTATATTTGCGGGTATTATTTGCATTTTTGGAACCCGAAGGCAATCTGCGATAAAAAATGGGTATTTGCATTTCTGGATTTTTTGGGTATTTAATTTGTTTGTGTGCATGTGTTTTCTCAGTTTTTTGATTCAGCTCTTTCATTTTTTTTGTTGGTTTGGTATTTTGGATTCTTCATTTTTGTCAACTGCACATGCGCAAGTGCACAAACGTTACCTAAACGGCATACCCAAAATACCAAAACGAGGGAAATACCAAAATAACAAAACCCCCAAACTTGCAATGGAATAACTAATCTGGATACCAGCTAGAGTGCATATAAAAATAAAGATTATATTATGATTATTACCACCACCTAAACTGCCATTTTTGATTCAGGTATAACAGAATCAATGGGTTTCCCCACTGGTATGGGTACATGTTTTAGCTTTAATAGGGCCAGGTTTGGTCAGTTGTTCAGTGTATTAGGGAGCTCTTCTGGGTGATTGGCCCTTTAAGGCTTAGCACTAAGTTTGCAGCAGGTGCTACTCTGATCCTAGGATTGTGCCTGGGCCAGTGCTATGATGCTGGCGCTGTTGAGAGAAAAGGATCGCTCCAATAGCCAATTACAGGTCAAGGCCCCTAAGGCTTCTGGGGATTTAAAAGGAGGCCTGCCATTCTGACCTGAGGGGACAAGGAGCTCCCTGGAGTGCTTGGCACTCAAATCCACAAGGACCTTGAACCTGCGTCTGGGAACAAGCCAGCAACCCAGCTACCTTCCTGGACTGCTCTGGCGGTCCCTCCCTGCGTCCCTTCTGTGCCAACAATGTACCGGGTGCTGTACAATCATTCATTAAAGCGAGATCCCTGCCCCAAGAGGCTTATAATCTAGAAAGGACAAGGGAGGGGAGACGAGGGCAAGACAAGGATACATTCCCAAAATTGAAAGCTGCAGGCAGGTGTGCCCTAAGCTTAGTTACACCGGAGAAGGGGGCCCTGAGTGAAAGAATAGCAGTATCACTGAACAAGCCATGGGGCTGAAGACTAGGGAAAAGCCTAATGGAAGAGGTGGGTTTTTCAGGAGGGATTTGAAGGTCGGGAGGAAAGGAGTGGATTGAATGAGTTCATGGAGGGAGTTCCAGGTCTGTGGGGGCAGCCCGAGAGAAGGGGGGAAATATGTTTTGAGGAGCAGGGAACTTGTGGGCAAGTGATGAAGAAAAACTGAAATTCCTGAGTGAGGTGCTGAGGAAAACAAGTGTGGAAAGTTGAGGTAGGGGGATGGGAGTGAGGCCATGAAGTGCCTTGAAGGAGAAGACACGCAGTTCATGGGTAAACGTACAGGGGGTGTACTGTCTTCACAAATTACCGTATCTTCATGAATAGTTCTACTGAAGACAACGGAACAATGTCGTATGTAGCAAAAAGGTATTCAACCCTGCCCCCTAGAGATTTATATTTGTCCATATGCAAATATAACCCATAGGGATGCAATGATTTTCTTTGTCTTCCTCGAGGCTCTGATCCTGCACCATTGTGGTTTATGAGGATATTGTTATTAATAACATAGTAAGAGAGGCCAGTGGCCAACCTAGTCCAGTACCTAGGGGTGAGACTCCAGGTGGATTACCGGATACCGATCAGTATCGGATCTCCTGATATCGAATTTACCGGTATTGGGATATCAGATTTTTAACATTGCTGATTTTACCATTTAAAAAAACAAACATTTCAGGCATTGCTAAATGGCGTTGATGTAAAAAAATCCGGTAAACCCAGCAATGTTAAAAATTTGATATTCCGATACTGACAATTATTGGTATTACTGAATTAATCTGATACCGCCCATTATCGGTATTATCGGATTAATCCAATACCGATAGTCCCACCCCTAGTACCCCATCTCCAGGAACAGATGCTTGTAGGTATGTCTACAAAAGCCTGTATGGAGTGATTCTGTCGTTGACTCCAAGCTCCCAGAAGCCAGAGATTGTATCCCCTCACCAATATGCTAATAACAATTGATGGGCTTATCCTCCATTGACATCAGTAAGCATTGCATCAAGAGTTCAATGGCTTCATACAAAAGCTAATAAGTGTGTTATGGTCTTATAGGTTAGGCACTAGAAGCTCATGCTTTACAAACCTGAGGGTCCTCCTAGGTTCAATCCTTGCAGAGATTTAGGAAGTAGTTTTTCACTCAACATACAGTTCAGCTATGGAACTCGTTGCCAGAGGATAAGTTATTACAGGAGCTTTTCCTTGAAGAAATTATCCATTTTTTTCACATGTACAAAGGAGGAAGTACTTTTTCACAGAACGTACAGTTAAACCGTGGAACTCATTAAGAACATAAGAAATGACATACTAGCTCAAGACCAATGGTCCACGGAGCCTGGCATCCTGTTTCCACCAGTGGCTATTCTCGGTCAATTGGAGAAGTACCTAACAGGTCATAATGGAGTGATTCATTCCCGGTTGTTCACTTCCAGCTCCTAACAGTCAGAGGCTACATTTCCTAACCATTAAAGGACCTGTCCTCTAAGGACATATCCAATCCTTTTTTAATCCCAGTTATGTCACTGGCCTTGACCACATCATCACCAGAGGATTGGAAACGTTCTTTGAGGACAGGCCCAAGTTGTTCAGGGAATGAGCCCTCTGACTGTTAGGGATGAGAGTGAATAATAAGAAATGGGTTTTTCCTTTATTACTGGTTGGGTACATCTCTGAAGCAACTCAACCTGGCCACTGTTAGAGATAGGAGGCTGGCTAGACTGACCCAGTATGGCCCTTCCAATAGTCTTAAGACCCAAAGAGATATATCCTTACTCAAAGCTACTTCCTTTCCACACTTGCATACGATACATAACAACAAGATGGGGTCTTCTTTTTAAAGAGCACCGAGGTACCAACCGTTTATAACTTAAGAGAAATAACCTACCAAGTCTCAATAGAGGCAACTGCCCTGTTGCCGTTTGGACTTGTATCTTCAGCACTTGGTCCTTCACGCCTCCTTCTTTGGAACTGAACAGGAACCCTAAGCAGGCGTCGTCGAAACAGGCGAGGCTGGGCACAATCGTTAGCCAGTTAAGGAAGCTCAGGTTCCCGCTGATGATTAGGAGCACCTTAAAACAGGAAAGGGGGGGGGGGGAAAGAAGTGTTGGGTACAGTGAGCGTATGTACGGGAATGCACAGCTCGACTTCCTAGCCCAGGGGTGGCCAGGTTTATGGTCAATGCGATCTGCTTGATTCAGGTGCCAACCTTCCGGCGGCTCTGGTGCGCTAGGCTAAGACCCGTCCAGTCTAGGGGTCCCAGCTCTAGGGGCATCTCAGCAACTGGTCTCAGGTGCGGCGAGGGGCACTCCCCATTAGAGAGAGCCTTCACCACTGCACTGACAGAGCTCTCCTTCTCTCTGGAGACACTCCCTGCTTTCCTCCCCAGAGGCAATCTCTAAGGGACTGGTTCCCCTTGCCACACCGTGATTTACTAGAGACTAGTTCATGATCTACCGGTAGATCACATTTGCGATCTACCTCTTGGCCACTCTGTCCTATCCTGCTGAAGCAATTAAAAAAAAATTGTTCCATGTACGCTTTCAAGAATCAGTTGTTGACACGGTGGCGTAGCTATGCGGGAAAGGGTTCTGCTGCAGAAAACGTACTCTGTCCCCACTCCCAGTGGCAGAGGACACAGCGGCACCAGGCAGCATGGGCCTTTCCTCCCCCGCCCCCGCGTGGTTCAGCCCCTGTCCCTTTTATACCTACGCCCCCGGGCTGGCAGCAAACCAGGGATGGCACCCATTCTCCCACTAGGGATGGGAATTTTGGATTCAGTTAGAATAGAATCGACCCAAAAATGGTTGATTCAGTTCTCCTGAAATTTTGGTTCTCGATTTGATTTTGGGCAATTTGGTGGGTTTCTTTTTCATTGATTTCCCCCACCCCCTCGTTTCTTTTTCAATGCAAAAAAAAAAAAAATTATGAAAAAATTCAAGGGGAAAAAAAACTAAAACAAATCCGAAACTGAATCAAGAACTGAAATTCTCAGAGAACCGAATCTGAAAAGAAAAATGAATCCGAAATTTGCCCCGGAGTCCCATCCCTACCAGACACCCTTGCTCAACTGCTCGGCAAAGCAACATAGCACACAAAGTTGGACGCGGCAGAGCAACTTAATGAATGTACTCTTGTCTCTCCCGATGTTCGCCTCTTGCTTGCCTCCCACACCCTTGTCTTCTACATTGTAAGCTCCTTGGGGTTAGGGACCAATTTATTACTATTGATTGCAATGCGCCAGTTATACTTCTGGTGCTTATTTATATTTATATTATTATTATTATTAATCACCACCACCACCAAGAGATGCCTTTCTCTGCAGAAGGACTGTTTGCCTTGCTTAAAAGTCTAGCTACGCTGATGCTGAGCATGAAGATGTTATAATAAATGCTTTAATATGCTGCCCTAAAACAATTTTCAGGAATCTACCCAAAATAAAAAGCAATTGATGCCCATTAAGAGCTGCTCATGTTCTGAGACAGAGTTGGATTCTTGTCCTGTTAAGTCATGCTCTCTAGGATTTAGCTCTAATTATGCTAATTAACTAGCTGTTCCTTGGATCCTAAAAGGGGGAGGGGGAGGGAGAGCGGGCTCACCATCTTAGCCATAAAAAAAAAAAAAAAGGTTGTAAAGTTGACTTAATGTATTATGCGTTGAAAAATAATGCCCTGATGTCATAAAGTCATTCGTTTTCCAGACTTCAGACCGGCTAATGAGAATTCCCCCCCAAGCTCCAGATGAGTTGAGAGCAATAACTTTGATTGGTTCCATTATTTTTTAACGCACATTTCATCATCCGTGCAGCCAGGTTTTATCTTTCAGTGAATTCTCTACACACGGATATTTGCCGGTGACTTGCACGGTGGCCAAAGCACAGGCTCTTAGGCCGCTGGACAACCAACACAACCTATTGCAAACACGCCATTTCAAACCCTCCTCTCCTCTCTCCACTGGCTCCTTCTGCTCCTTCGTAACCTGCACACACGCCTTGTCCTCACCTTCAAGGCTCTTCATAGCCTCCTTGCTTCTCCTTTTCTTTCTCTGCTACAGTCCAGACTGGGAATTTAATTCTTCCTCTGCCATCATCCTCACCTAGCCCAGAGACTCTTGCTCCCTGAACCATTGCCACTCCTCCTCTCATGCTGCCCCCTGTACGTCTGGAATTAACTCCCTGAACACACATGTTCTGCTTCTGCTCCCTCCTGGGCTTCAACATAATTCTTCTTTCAGGCTTTCCCTAGGTCAGGCATGGGGAACTTTTTCTAGGACTGAAATGAGAATCTGTTTGTTTCTCGTGAAAAATCTCATGAGAATCGAGAATCATTACCAAGATCTTGGGATGATCTCGGTAACGATTTGAGATCTCGGTTGAGAATTTTTCTTGATTTACCATTTACCATGAGTTACCATTTACCGTGATTTACTGCATACCGCTTATCATGTACCACATTCATCCCAGAAATGCACATGCACAAAATGGCCACTGAATCGTTGAGATTCGTGTGACATGGAAACTTAACGGCTTTCCAGCTGTTTTCGTTATTTCCCAATGTTTTTCGCATGGGTGAACAGGGCTGCCACGAGTCGGTCCCAAGCCCCGTTCGTATGTGCTCCGCATGCACCGCCAGGGGCTGTGGAAATGAAAATGTGCCGGCTAAGCACCGGGGAAGTGCTGGAAATTACCACATGTGATGTAAAACCGCCGTAAAATTCCCAGAAAGTGACAAAAAAGTCCCAGGAAGTGATGAAAACAATGGCTGAAGCGGAGAATC
Organism: Sphenodon punctatus; assembly: GCA_003113815.1. Taxonomy (NCBI): domain Eukaryota; kingdom Metazoa; phylum Chordata; class Lepidosauria; order Sphenodontia; family Sphenodontidae; genus Sphenodon; species Sphenodon punctatus. The sequence goes on along the minus strand of QEPC01010859.1, from coordinate 18,826,109 downwards.
ACCAGAAAAGGACAAAGTACAGATGGAGACTCCCAAGCACTCTGGAAAGGTCGATATTTCCCTTCGGAATGGGAACGCTTGCTCTCGACTCCACACCAGCGCCTCCCATTGTGCAAAAGTGCTCCTTTGTGCTCTGTGCTGATCGTGCGTGTAAAAATCCAAACTTTGCCAGGCTCTCTGAGAGTCTGTTTGTCCCTCCTGTCTTCAGACTCCTTCTAGCCCTTCAACATTGCCCAGCATTCAGTGGTCTCAAGCTCCTCCCACTATGGCCCTTTTCACACAGACACTCTAACACGGATAAAATGGGTGTTACATTTTATTATACATGTTGCAGGGCTGCAGGTGTGCTCTATGGGTGCCCTGCAACATGTATAATAAAATGTAACACCCATTCTATCCTTGTTAGAGTGTCTGTGTGAAAAGGGCCAATGACATCACTTCCTATGTAGGTGTCGGACGTGGTTTGGAAATGCTTTTTCCAACTACGCAATTTGTGTAAGTTATGCCCTTATTTATCTCAGGCTGACCTTGCCACAGTGACCCATGCCCTGGTGACTACGAGGCTTGGTTTTTGTAATTCCCTCTTCTACGGGCTGCCGGCAGGGTTCATCCATCGCTTGCAGCTTGTTCAAACCGTGGCAGCGTGACTGTGTCCTGGTTTAGGCAGCTATGATTCTATTGCACCCGCCCTGTGTTCGTTCTCTGCATTGGCTGCCTGTGGACCGACGGATTGAGTTTAAAATTGCACTGCTTGTTTTTAGGGCGTAGGCCTTGGCTATATTTGAGACCTACTTCTAAAGTCTCACACTGTTGGGTATTTGCGCTCAGGCGTCGCCCACTGTTTGTGGGTTCCGCCGCCGCGCTTTAAGTCGGCGGTAGATTGGGGTTTTTGCTGCGGCGGGCCCCTCGGCGTGGAACTCCCTCCCTCCGGATGTCCGTCTCAGCTCCTCCCACCTCACCTTTAAAGAACACCTGAACATGTATTTATTTTCTAGGTGCCTTTAGGATCCACAGTTGGTTCCCTCAATTTTACTCCGCTCTCCCTTTTTCCTTTCACTATTTTAAAGTCTTTTATTATTGTTTTAAATCGACATTGTTTAAAATTGTTTGATACTGTTTATATTGTTTTATATTTGTGAAGTGCTCTGAGTGCCATGAAAGGCAGGGGGAGGGCTATATAAATAAAATGTACTGATGATGGTGACGACGGAAGAGCTTGCGTCGTTCCAACTCTTCAGAGGAACTCCATTGCCCAGTAAGCTTCTCTACAAGTTTTTTATTCCCAGAGGCAAGTTAGTGGGCAGGCCCTATTGTGCTGCACCGAATCCTACTTGATACATGCATGATGCATTTGTTATGTGTCCCGTTCAATGCCATCACACAGAGCATATGTGAGTCATATGGAGCCTTATTCTTCAGCTCAAGCTGAAAAAACACATGTTGCCAGCTCCAGAAATTCTCAGTGCATCAACCATTACATATTTATTTGGATTTTTATCTGGATTTTTATCCAACCCTTTCCCAAACACCAATAAGAGTATTAAATTATATAAAATGCCAATAAAACTGCTCCCAAGCCCTATCCCCGCCTGCTAAAGGCCCAACAAAAGAAATAGGTCTTACACTGCCTCCGGAAGATGCTCGGGCATACATACAATTCCCTGCCCTGAAGATTTTAGTCTAAATCAGCCACACTGGCATTGGCGGGGAGCAGCCCTGCCCAGGCCTCTGCGTCAGTCAATCGGCTGCCTGGCCAGATCTTCCAGCAAATGTATGGTGCATAAGGGCAGGGAGCAGCGACTCATCCCTTTTTCTAACACCCTGATGTTATGGCTCATGGGGAAAGGGTTCAGCTCTGCCAGAAGGGGTGGGGTGAAGCGCCCTGTCCTCAAGCCCCGTAAAGAAGTTGCTAGCAAACAAGGAATCCCTCAGGCTGTTGCTTGAAAGTGACGTCTTGGACCCCCCTGGTCTAAAAAGGCAAGTCAGATAAGGGGATGCAAAAATGAAGTAGAATCCCCATTTTATGGTTGGAGAGCAGAGGCAAACATTTACTAAGTGACTTGCCCGAGGTCAGACAGGGGAGTTTGTGGCAGAGCTGGAAACTAAAGCCATGTCTCATGAATTCCATACCAGAATCTTAACTATGAGATTTGGGGTGATTTCAGAAGTGACGTGGTGAATGTCCACCACAGTCAACCTCAGTCAAACGCGGTGTGTGTGTGTGTGTGAAAGTGCCGTGCATGTCTGTTTGCTCGCATCCAGATGTTCACCACAGGCAAACGCAGCCTGGGGTGAAGCTAACCACGCTTTGTGAGGCTGGGCGGGAGGAGGTCCAGAAGTGTGGTGAATGGTCACCACGGCAGGGGTGAATTAAAAGTAAATTCTGAATGGAAACCCGCAGCCGCGATGGAAGGAATTGACCCCAGCCGCGGTACATTCTGGGGCTCGAACCGGGTCCACGTCGCCACTGCATGTCTGTTGTGTTCCCCCGGCCCATGTTCTCTCCGATTGCCCCTGGGCGGTGGTCACGATCCTGTCACTTCTGTTGGGGCCGCACGTGTCACCACAGCCCGCGGTGAATCCGTTCACACCGGGGTGGGATTCACTGTGGTGAATTGGAATGCGTCACTTCTGAAATCACCGACTGTCTTCCTCGGAAATACTGAAATCGTTTATTGTCCTGTGCTTCCTTTGTCCCTTTGTGGTCTTTTAAGATTGGCTGAGAGCATTCTGCTGCAAATTCCATCATTGACCCGGGTCTCTTTGACCTGGGTTTGCTGATTGGGGTTCACAGTGGCTGCTCCATGGCTTTGGAACTCCTTTCCCTTAGAGGTTCACTAAATTCCTGATCTCAGCATCTCCCAGAGGCAGGGTACGACCTATTTATTTGGTCAGGCATTGAACAGGCAGGGTTAGGATTTGGGAGGTTTATGGGTATTTTATGCAGTTTTAAGGATTTTATCTTTTGTATTTTATGTGTGCGTGTTTTATCATGATGTTAGCCATCCTGAGCCTTCGAGGATAGGGCAGGATAAATAAATAAATAAATAAATAAATAAAATAAATAAAATTCACAACTTCTCAAGCACACATGTCCAGCACTGTACCTGTTTGTTTTATATTCAATTAGGTCTCTCAGTGGGGAGCTTTTCTAGCATTCTTGGTGGTTTCTGAAATGCTGTTTCACAATCCAACAATCCCATAGGGCTGAATGAAAAGCCCTTTTTGTTTGATAATAAGATAATAATAATACTAACAAAACAACAATCATCTTTATTTTTATATCGTGGCCCCCTGCCATGGCACTTGGGAGCGCTTCACATGCAACAATTTAACACAACATTTAATCCTCACAACAACCCTGCGAGGTAGGTTAGGCTGAGAGTATAATATGACTGGCCCAAGGACACCCACTGAGGGTTTTTTTGGTTTTGGCTAAGGCGAAACTAGAACCAGGGTCCTCCTTACCTTCCGGTTCAAGTACTGCACACTTAGCCATTACTGTATCACAAGAGTTCATGCCGGGGGCTGAGTTCTTGCTGAGATCTCTGCCCCAGAATGAAATCTCACAAGATATCTTATAAAAAAACAAAAAAAACCCACACCCCAAATTACTGTGCACGCACAAAATGGCCGCTGGGCCATTTTACCCATGGGCAGCCCTTTCCCAAAATGGTACTGACCGTGTCACTGTCATTTTGGAAGAGGGCAGCTGGTCTGTGGCAAAACGGCCGCCGCCCATGCAAAGAATGGCTGCCCTCTTCCAAAATGGTGATGACAGTGCCGGCGCCATTTTGGAAAAGGGCTGCACATCATCCGCGGAACGGCTCTGGTGGCCATTTTGTGCAGGCACCATTTCCCCCCCTTCTGTTTCTCGGTGAGAACGCAGCCCAGACAACGCTAGCCCTTGGCTTGTTCTCGGTTGCCAGAATGAGCCGAGAACCATAATTGTTGCCAACAAACACGAGAGTCATTTCCAGCCCTACTCAACAAAGACATAATTTAGACCCAGTTAATGTTTTATTAGAAATGACTTTGTTTTTCTCATTAACAACAGCAGCACCAATTTGCTCCTAATACTGCTACGTATTTTTGGGGTGACGTGTTGCTAATTGAAACCTACAGGGTTTTTTTAAGAGGCCGGCAAGAAGTTCATGTAGGATTGTCAGAAGCTTCTACCGGGGTGAGGGCTGACCATTGAAAATAAGTATCCAAAGTCTCGGGGGGTTAACATGGTAAGCAAAATGATTCTCCGAGTTGGCTAATTACCCAGCATTACAAAACGATAAACTGGTTTAATATACTGAACTGCACACCCACTTGAGCTTATAGGATGTAACCTGTTATGCTGAAAAAGCAGCTATGACTACAATACGCAATCTCCACTCCGATCTAAAACTGGTATATCTTAAAGTTCAAGAGGCGTTAATCAGTCCGCCTTTGTCAATACGTTGTTCACTTAGTTACTTGGTTAGGGAAACCACAATTCTGTTTTATTTTATTTTTCTTTGCATGATTGAAGAAATAATGATAATAAAAAAATACTTGCTTTGCCAATTTGACACAGGATTGCCTTACAGTTTTAACAGTAGAGGCTGGGTGGTCTGACTCCCCCCCTCCCCCCCCGCTAGTGATTCACCTCTCTTTATTGCTTGGAAGTCAGAAGCAAAGATATTTCATTTCCACCAACTCTCAAAAATAATACACATTTGGCATTTTTGAACTGGGGGATGGAATTATGAACCTGACCAATTTTTTTTAAACTGAAGTTGTTCACATTCAAAGTCCTGACGATCACAGCTGGGTAATCTGATTTAATTGAATGGCACCAGTCAATACACCCAGTAAGTGGTTAATACAATATCTTTTCCTGGAGGGCAGAAATACCAGCTGATCCTGAGGTTTCGCACAGAAAGGAACTTGTACTTGGAAGCCCATCAAGTGAAATATCAACTCTTCAAATCCTGTGATTGTTGGCCATCTTGGCTACTGGTTGCTTGGCCACCTCTGCAAAGAGGTTTATACCACTGGATGGGTATTTCTGGTCGATGTTGGGACTGAAGCTTTGATGGAGGAACGTTAACTGTCTTCCGAGTCCCAATCCTTTCGGCTAAGCCCACACTGCGGTCAGTGGATCCTTGGTGAATCAGACTAGTGTTTGCTTTAAGCGAGGGAAGCATTTTTATCTATTCCTCTCCTGCCTTTCTCCGTACTTCTTCGAATCCTTCATGTCCCACTTTCTCCAGCCATGGTAAGAGAAAGCTCTGGGCGAAAGCTTCCATTGGACCTCTAGGGGGCAGTGACATACCAACCATGCTAATTATGCTCTACTGTCTGAGAAGAGGAATACGCCTAGTTCTACTGATGTACGCATGGGACATCTGTTTCACTGGCACTAACTTTATAAAGACCATAACAATGTCAGCTTCAGAATGAATATTCCTTTCCCGCCATCTGAAGGTATACAAAATTGCGGAACAATTGAACGTCTATCATGATGGCTCTCATCGAAATAGCATTTTGTCATCTTTCCGCAGCGCAACATTCTCAGCTTGGTCTTCATTCGTGTTTACGAAGTGTCCACCTTCTTTTGGCTGGACAATATTTAAATACACAGTTATAACAAACAGATGATACCCTATCCACTCCCATGTCGAGTCTTCCCCCCACCCTGCTCTTTTTTTATTAAAACACAGTATTAATCATGGTAATTGGGTAGGAACTTTAAGGTTATAAAACTACAGCATGTCTAATGAGCAAGCTCCTTATAGGGGGAACTGAGGTTTTTAATCTAATAATGTCAGTTTTATGGATTATGACTGGAGTTTTATGAAGTGTGATACGAAATACTATGGATTCATGACTCTCGCTGGATTAATTTGGAAAAGTAGTTTTCCTGGTTCTAGGCCCAAAAAACAATTATTCCTTATATTCTCGTCCCCTGCGCTGTTACCAAACCCCTCTGCCAGAAAACGGGCACCTCCCCCGCCAGTCTTTTACATGTTCGACGTCTTGCCTGGCTGTTTTTGAGTTTTTTTTCTTTTTTTAAAACACCGATTTGTTGTAAACATACAGTAGGTGCAAGAAGCTCGTATTCTTTGGAGCAGACTGTATATTTGTCCAGCAGGAACGGCAGCAATAGCTTGTAAACCCTTAAACACGGTCTAGGGAACGGCTGAGAGTTTTGCAGGCTCAACAGGATCACGTGGCCATGACTGGTGGGTAGCACTGGGGCGCTCTTGTTTCAATTTGTACAAGAGACCAGAGCTGAAAGGAGCACCAGCAAAAATGGGTATACCCATCGAATTCCGGTACCCGAATCGACCCAAACATTTTGGGTACAAATTGGTATCTGATTTTGACCCGATTCGGGTACCCGATGTCCCGGAATTTCGACTTCTAGTCCTGATTTTGCAGTTTTCTGTCAGAATTTTTCGATTTCCCGATTAGTAACTGGAAAATAAAAAAATTGGCACCAGGTTCCTGATCGGTAATTGGATAGCCTGTTGAATACCTGACACGGTCCTCGAAAATGTGGGTATTACCCACGGCTACCAAATTAGGGACCCATTTCAGCTCTGCTGCAGACGTACGGCTGGAGAGGGGGGGCGTGCTATTTTTTAAACAGCAATAACTTATCTATCCTTTTGTCTATATCAAGAGGTACCAAAGTCTTCATCCGGCCGAAAGCCCCAAGACACACACAGACGTGCGCGCACACGCAAACCTCTCCTGCTTCATGACTGGCTGATGAAGCTGATGTTCTGTGTTCCTGGCTCCTGAGATTCTGAGGAGCAGCTGGGATTCAGATCCTGAGAAAATAAGACTTTGGACCATTCAAGTAACGTGGGAGCCAGGCCAAAAGACACACTTGAACTGCTGTAGAGCCACATTCGATTCCCGAACCACAGTTCGGTCTATATTCATGCTTGATAAGAGGAGGGAAAGGGGCATTGTGGGAATGAATCCTTCGCATGCACTCCATAGTGAGTACAGCTGTACTAGGCCCCATTACATGGGGGTAAATCAGTACTCCAAAAAAAAAAAAAGAGATTTCCCCCCTCTCAATATTTATTTTTATTTTATAAATTTGTATCCCGCCCCTCCTGCCTCAGGCATATTAATACACATTATTATTGCATTAATATTAGGGTTAAGACTTGATACTAGGATTTTACTCAATTTTACTGAGTGCCTGGCCGTTCGATCTTGTTTTTCTGAGTTCCGAATTGCCGAGGAATAGCCCCGCCAATCAGGACTAGGAAAAACCGTGGCTGAGTGCAGGAAGGTGTGGGGAGAGGGCAGCGTGGCCAGGGAAGAGAGCAGAGTGGGCCAGGGAAGGGGAAGTCAGGGAATAGGGCAGCGTGGGGCAGAAAAAAGGGTGCAAAGAAGAGGGCAGTGGAGGCCAGGGAAGGGGGGGAAGCGCTCACCTAAAAGCTGCGTGGGAGCCGGCCGTGCCGCTCTGGACTCTTCCTCCCGGTGTTTTGAATGAGGTTTCTCTGAGCATGCTCCTAAAGCTCTCTGGGAGCATGCTGGGAAATGTAGTCCAGCTTGCTCCCAGACAGCGTTACGGCTGAGTGGCACCCTCCTTCCCTGGCCTCCGCCGTCCTCTTCCCTCTACCCCCTTTCCCTGCCTCCCGCTGCCCTATTTCCTAACCCCCCTTTCCTGGACCGCGCTGCCCTCTTCCCTGGTCGCAGGGGTTCCAAGGACTGGCCCGAACACTCGGGAAGGGTCCTCAGATATACTCGGAATTTTAATTTTGCAAAAAAAATATTTGGTACAGCCCTAATTAATATACATGATTTCCTATTATATAACATCATATATTAACATCGTAATATGATGAATAAAATGGCAAATAATGTAGGCATAAATAAAGTACAAGTGTGATCTCTAGAAATTGAGTCCAAAATTTCCCTCCTCAAAACCCACCTCTTCCTTGCCGCCTTTCCCGACGCCTGTTAGAAGCTTCCTCCCAATATTTACTGTCTGCCCTCCCCGCAGACTCCTGCCTAACTGCAACCAAACCAAGCACGTGCACCTGAGACTTCGCATCCGCTTGAATGTTATTTATCCCTTGTCTCTCCCTATGTCCCCTCTCCTTGTCTCTCCCCTCCGTGTCTATTAGATTGTAAGCCGTAGGCAGGGACTGCGTCTATCTTATTGTTCTGTAAAGCGCCAGGTACACAGGTGGCGCTATACAAATGCTTATAATAATAATAATAATAATAATATATTTGTACCAGAGAGGTGGGGATGGGTAGGAAGTGGGGGGAGGGGAACAGCTACCAGCAAGTTTTGGGGGCCCAAATTTCCTTCAACAGGCTGTCTATATCTATCAACTATTTCCCCATGCCTCATGATTCTGAATGTTCTGTGACATCAAAGCAGCTCAACCACTTTCTACAAAGGAACTGCAGGCAGGAAGGCCGTTTCGGGGGCCTCAAGTTTCTCTCAACAGTCTGTCCATATCTATCTACCATGTCCCCTTCCCTCGTGATTCTGAACGTTCTGTGACATCAAAGCAGCTCAACCAATCTCTACAACGGACTCGCAGGCAGGTAGCTAGCTTTTAGATGTATTTTCATATTTCATATATATTTTATACAAACACAGACAAACCAGCCCCGGAAATCTCTCAGTTACTAGCAGACCATCAGCCTATGAAACTATTAGTGCAGCGGTTGTACAACAAGAGAGCGTGTAGGATTGCCATCTCTCTGGGGTTCAATCCAGTCTCCAGTCTCAGAAGGAAGTTCCAGTTTCCCTAGGTCAGCCAAGAGCGGCCGTGTCTGAGAAGGGGTGGGCCACACGCCACCCCAGTGAGTTGATATTGGGTCTAATCTGTTGTGCCCTGTTTCTGATGTAGCTCTGCCCCCCCAGGGAACATCATGATGTGGACTGCACTTAAGTGGTGGGGTTATGTCAGAAAGGGGTGAGGCAGCCCGTCGCCCCACCCACTACAAAGTACTGTGATGTGATATGACACCCCGTAAGGGACGGCGTCTGCCCTCCTGACGGATAGTGCTGAAATGACAATTTGCTGCAAATGAGTTTTCTGTCCGAAACAGACCAGTCGTCTACTTTTTACACGATGAGGAAGCATACCCATTCCCCCTCCCTCTACTTTCATTCGTTCCCCTTTGGAAATTGCTGCCGCCCGTTATTGCTGTTAGTACTTGACGGAAGGGATGTAAGTGGACACAAATCACGTAACATTGACGTAAGCGACGGAAAACGATGGATGTAAAATTATCGACAGTGACGCAGAATTGACAAAAGTGACAGAGAACTGATTTACGTTGTGGAAATCGGCAAAAAAAATCACAGGCACAAGATCTCGACAATAACGAAGGCACGAAATCGACTGAGAATGCAGAAATACCAATGAGCATTCAGAACTATTCCTGAAATGTTGTGATTTCCTAACGGTTTGAGAACAGACATTCTTGCCTCAACGCTATCAACGTGGCCCTGTCCCCTCTGGGTGGACACTTGGAGGGAAGTGGTAATCCTACTCATGAGGGAATCGAGGATAACTAGGGACCCAAGGTAATTAATCAGTAACTGCCAACTTCATGGCTCCACAGAGGACTCTGAACAGAGCTGGCTTGAAAGCTGCTGCTCCTTCCTTCTTTTAAATCCTTCCTCTGGTACCCAATCCTTCCGCCCCTATGAATAACAAGTGGAATAAGTGTCCTGATCATTGCACCTCTGGGGTAAAAATGAAATCCTTTGCTGCCTTAGCCTTTGTTGAATAACCGCTCTGATACTGGTGTTGTTTCTCTTTCTCTCTCCTCTCATCACCCCTCCCCACCCAGAATTGCATCACGGCTGAAATGAGTTTCTAAGCTTCTTGGTATAGAGATCATGCATTTAAATTCTTCTGGGAAGCATACAACACACTTTTGGCTACAGTTTACGTAACAAAAATAAGTTAGAGGGGTCTTTGACCATGGGGGATATTTAGAGAGAGGCTTCAAGTTCCTGCAACTTTTATCTTTCTCCCCAAACGTACGTTCAACTTTTTTTCCCCCTTATTGAGTTTTAAGCAGTTAACTTTTTTCTTCTTAAGCCTACAGATCCTCCCCCGCAGCCCTAGGAATCCCTCACCGCTACAAGGAGCTGAAGTTCCTAACATCAAGAGAGACGGCCCTTCCTGCAAGAGATAGGAAGGGTAAGCTTCGAAAGACAAATTTGATTTTAATGTGCCTCCAGTTACTTGCGTACCATAAAAACACAGCCTCCCACAAAGAAAAACAGACGGCGATTCCCCCATCTGGTTTCAGTTTGAAAAAAATACTTATCGATGGACTTTTTTCTGCCCCTCCCCCCAAAAGAAGTTATTGTAGGCAGAGTAAAAAAAACAACTTATTAAACGACAACAGCAAGAACATTTAATTTTCCCTATTATTTGTTAAGTTCTTGTTCAGCTGTTGACCACATGAGAATTTAATCTTTGCTTTGCAGCACTATTTAGTGCAGAGAGGCGCAGAGGAAAATAATTAGCTCTCTGTTTCGGGCAGCAGATAAGCACTCTGGGTGAATCCCAGAGAAATCTGGAAAGCAATGAGAACTGCCAGGAGGACTTAGGTCATGCAGATAAGGTTCAAGAGGGACTCTCTGGCTTGGCTCCAGTGTGCTGTCTTTGCATGCAACGAGTTCGGTGATCTCAGCTCCGCCACAAAACCAGACCACGTTATTTTGACATCACGTGTGTCTGCTCTCAAAGCTTCATCACAGTCAGTGGAAGATGGGGCCCAATGTCAACTCTCCGAGGTGGCATATGTGCAGGCCTGTGTGTGTTTTGAAACATTCTGGAGTATGATCATAAAGGATCAGAGCTCCAGAAAAAGACAGTTACAGCTCCCCTAACAAAACTTCCATGTTGCCGTTGGCCAAAAATATCTATCAAGAAGCATTACCCTTTTGCAGAAGTGAGAATGCAACTAGACACCTGCAAATTTACACTTCGTTGGTAGCTGTCATGACACAAGGGGTATGTGGGTCTCATACCCATGCCCTTTGGCACAGAGATTCATGCTGTCACTAGGCTGCTGTAGCAAAGCAATGGAATTGCAGTCATATGGCCTTTTGCACTCTGGGTTCCACCCTGACCGACTCCTGATTGGCCACTGGTGATCCGCATCCTCATTGGCCAAGGACTCTGTGTCAGAATCCAGCCACAAAATGGTGTATAGATTATAGAGGGGCCCAAAATGGGCTCCAACAGGACAAGCCTACTACCAAGGTGGGATCAACACATAAATGTTTATGGACTATTTATGTCGTTATACCCAGCTTTGCTTGGGGAAGTAGGGATGGGTGAACGCGGTTCGGAAGTTCGGACCGAACTCGGTCTGTTCGGTTGACCGAACCCAACTTCCGAATCTAACGCGAATTTCAAACTGAACCGAACCGAATTTCCGAACTCCGTTCTGTTTGCCCATCCCTAGTGGCAAAACACACCAAAAAACCTGGTTTTGAATGGCCGAACTTGGTTCGGAAGTTCGGAATTCGACCGAACTTGGTCTGTTCGGTCGACCGAACCTGGTCTGTTCGGTCGACCGAACCGAACTTCCGAACCGAATTCGAATTTCAAACCGAACCAAACCGAACCAAATTTCTGAACTCCGTTCTGTTCGCCCTTCCTTATGGGGAAGCCCTTAAAGGTGGGTACAAGCTGGCTGTAGGGGAGTGTGTGGAGGTCAGTATTAAATTTAGGACACCCCTAGTTTGGGGAAACCAACGGGGTCCTGAAGGGAACCCGGTCTTTTGTTCTGGGGATTGGAGCTAATTCCCCCATAAGCTCCAAAAGAAGGGAGCCCCTGTGACAGATTCCTACATAACTTCCTGGGTCACAGCAAACCCCTGTCCTGAACCAGTCTGACAGAGACTTGGTTCCATCAGCTGCCTTGCCTTGCCCCCTGTACTCCAGCTGCTCCTGTTCCCTTTGGGACCCTTCTTTGACTGAACTCTCTGGCTGCTCAACCCTTACACCTTTCACCTCCCTCTGCAATGGATCATTGGTCCCTGTTGATGGAGTCATTCTAGTTCCTTCCACACAACAAATCAAGATAGAAAGAAAAATAAGTCCCCAATCAAAGAAAACTCTTTTGTATGATGTTACTAGGTCTTTCCAGGCGTCTGGGTTTATTGATTTATGCGTTACAGACCGTGGGTATTTTCAGACATGATGAGGCCGGTATTGGCCCCGTCATGGAATCACCCATTGATCCCCCGCCGGGATCAAAACGGCCGTCAAACAGACGTGTCGGATGATCCCGGCAGGGAATCGGGGGAGGGGGCGGGCCCGCACGGCTCAACGTGCGGCCGCACAGCCCCACCCCCCCATGCTCCCCTGCCCACCCACCCTCCGGGAGACGGGAGGGCGCCGCAGCCAATGCGGCCGCAGCGCCCGCTGGCCCCCCCCGGGGCATTGACCACGGCCCGGAATCTCGCAGCTGATTCCGGGTCGTGGTCAGGGGACAGACGAGATGGTCCCCTTGATCACGGGGGGGGGGGAATCATATTAAACATGCAAACGGAGATGGTCCGGCCAGGACCTCCGTTTGCGTGTTTAATGTGATTCCCCCCCATGATTCACAGGGGTGAACATCTGGTGGGGAACTTCCGTTCCTCCCAACAGACGTTATGGGACCACGATCACCATGTGGGTATTCACCGTGGTTCACTGTGATCTCGTAACATCTGAAAATACCCCGTCCTGAAAATTCAAGAAATACTGACTCTTTGCAACTTGCTCACAATTCTTTTTCAAGGACTGGACGGCAAGGTACAAATAGGATCAAGGTAACAAAGGAACAGTACCGAGCCCATGTGTTTTGGGTCTTTGTATAAACCCTGTCTACGTTCGCTTTTAGTCTATGCTTACACAGTCTGTAGTCTATAGTAGTGTAAATTAGAATGAGTTTCAAAGGCAGATCAGGTATATAAGTAAGAAGACTATCAAGTGTCGTAACATTAAATATTAAAAGATGAGAGCTTTCACAGAAATATAAAATGTTAGGGTTTGGTTTAAGCCATTCTTTAGGACTATTCGAAGTCAGGAGGAGACTTCCATGGAGGGCAAAAATTCCTTAAAGCTGCAGAGTTTCTTTTGCCTCCTTCTGAAGCACCGTGGACTGGCCATTGTCAGGGATGAGATAGTGGAGTAGTTGGGCTACGGGTCTTGGGAACTATGGAAATTCTTATATAGTTATATTCTATTATATTTATTATATTAACGTGTATGTATGTGTAATATATACATTATCAGGGACTGGTGTTCACTGTGTTTATGACAGACAGACAGACAGAGCTTCCAATAGCCTTCCGGGCACAAGTGAAGGTGCTGATTTTGACCTTTAAAGCCCTAAATGGTCGAGGACGTTTGGACATATATCCCATCCTATTTTTAGGGCTTGGGGTTATAAGAAATAACCAAGACACAGTACATATGTAACTCTTCCTCTACACCCCCTCCCTTCAACTTATCTCCGTTTGCCAAACACCTGGTCAAATAGGAAGGTTGTACATTGTCTTTGGAAGATGTTGGGGTTTGGGTTTGGGTGAATTTCCAAGGGAAGCCACCAAGGAAGCCTCACTACGGCTGTACCTTGGCTGTACACTTGACACCATGAGAGAATTAGCCAAAGGCTGTTCTCTAGGGGGGGGTGCACTTTTTTCCCGTTATTTCGATAACGCAAATGAAATTTTGGTTTTTCGTTTTCGTTATTACAATAACAAAAATGAAAACAATAATAAAATCAGTAACGAAATTGTGTTTTTCATTATGGGTGTCATTGGTATCAGTATCAATATCGGTATTGCACAAAATCGAAAATTTCGGTTTTATTTCCGTTTTTGTCAGCACGTGTGTGGGGCTTTGTGTGTGTGGGAGCTATAATGAGATGCAGACTTCTGGCACTTCTGCCACTGGCACTTCTAATCCCCCCCTGACGAAAATGGAAACGAAACCAAAACCAAAATTTTCGGTTTTGTTCGATACCAATAATGACACCGATAACGAAAAACTAAAGTTCATTATTAACAAAACTGAAAAGAAAGTTTTTAATAACGAAAACAAAAAACAAAAACCAATAACAACATGGGTCCCTGGTACACACCTCTACTGTTCTCGGCTGACGTTAGGGATTGTGATAGAGCATGGGGGGGAAGGCTGTCTTTCAGATATGTTGGGCCCAGGTCATATAAGTCTCTCTCTGTAGGTGAAAACCAGCACCGTGAATTTAATAAAATGAGTGCTGAACTGAGTAATCACAAGAAAAGCTGTTTCCACCGGAAATAGACCATTCGCTTGTGCTTGGGTGGTGAGGAAACTTACAATTCTCCCCCCCCCCCCCCCCATTTCTGCTAGTTCCTGTTTGTTAATTGCCATTGTTCAGACAATTTTTTGGCAGGACTGGAGCAGCCACATACCACATAATGTTCCTTACATGCTGCTTATGTTTGCTACTTCTGTCTTGTGTACAATCCCAAGTTCACTATGTAACTTACATCATTTCCCTTAGTGGTCTTTGGTTTGGCTCTCTATAAATTTGGCTCCTTATTTCAACGACTAGCTCTTGTTTTCTGCACTCTGATGCCAGAATTGCAGAAATTGACATAAATGCTGGAAACTGACAAAACGACTGGAAATTGACAAAGTGCTGGAAACTGACGAAAGCGATGGAAACGGTAGGAAAACGATGGGAATTGTTGGAAGATGAGAGACAATTACAGGCGCTGACCTCGACAATCACGGAAGCACAGAATCAATGGATAGTGAGGAAATACCAATGGACAGTCGGAAATGGCCCCAAAAGGAAGGTATGTGCCAACGGCATGGAATAGTCATTCTCGCCTCAGCACCATCATAAGAAAGTAAGAACATAAGAAATGCATACGGAGTCAGACCAATGGTCTCTCAAGCCCAGCATCCTGTCTCCGACAGAAGCCAATTCTGGTCGCATGGGAGAAGTATTGCCAGTCCCAATGGGCAATCTATTCCTTGCTAATCACTCCCTGCTCTAAACAGTAAGAAGGTCCCATCTCTTAATCTACTTGGCTAATAGCCTCTTCACTTTTACACTGATCTCAGTTGATTTTGGGACTAAAAGAGTTAAAAGTGGGCTCTTATGTCTTCAGTCACTGCATGAAGCAAGAATTTTCAGGGAGCTTTTCGATTCCAAGAAATGTTATACATTTAACTCAATTACTGAAGGACTGTATCTGAATTTGGGATCGGTTGCTAGCTTTGGGTCAGAAATCCAAGCCACCGCTGCCTCCTTTTTTTTTTGCCTTGCAGACCTGAGAGATGACTGGCTTTGACAGGTTCCTTCTTCATTGCAGCTTTGTTATGCAAAACACCTCATGGTGTTGGTTGATCCGTTGACTCCTTTGCTACAGGGTATGGGGTTCTGAATTTAATATCTTAGCAGTCAGCAAAGGGGCTGTTTATGTAAATGCTGGAAGGCTATGAAATGAAGGCATAATTTTTACAGAAGGATGGAATTTATCGCTATCCTGTTCTGAATTATCAACATCTTTCCAGCCTTGATGGTAAAGTTACATCCTACAGGGGAGTCCGTCGCAAATATCTGTAACAGCAAAACTTTTCACGAGATTCAGAACTTCTCCCATGGTTTTTATATGTTTGCCTATGGCAACAGACTACTTTCTTTGGACCTGGAAGGCTCGATGGACTCTGCGGCACTTTTTAAAACAAGCCAAGCTATCCCCAGCTGTGATCTCACAAGCGAAGGTCACACGCTCCCCAAAACTGCCTATCCTGAGCCGCTAGTTTATCTTGCTGATCTTCACTGTCTCATTGTATCTGTATCCTCGACGCCTCCTTTTCTGTATGTTGCATCCCTTCTAAGAGTTAGATTTAAGGATTTTGGGGTCGTGGCTCAGAGGGCAGAGCACATGCGTTGCATGTATAAGGTCCCAAGTTCAATCCCATGCATCTCTGATTGGTAGGACACCTGGGTGAGGCCTCTACTGGGGATCCTGGAGGGTCTCAGGTTAAAGGCCTGGCTGAAGCTTCTGCCAGACACTGGAGAGCCAGTTTTGAAACTCTGCTGCTGTATCAGGTTGTGACACTTCTGAACTAAGATGGACCACTGGTCTGACTCAGTTAGGCAGCTCCTTATATTCTTGTCTATGTAGGGAAGGGGCCATGGCTGGATCCAAAGGGGCTCCTAACACATGGGCTTCATGAATAAACTTAAGAACATAAGAAGTGCCATACTGAGTCAAACCTCTGGTCTGTCAAGCCCAGCATCCTGTTTCCAATTTTGGTCACATGGGAGAAGTACCACCAGTCACAATGGGCGATCCATTCCCTGTTGATCACTCCCTGCTCCCACCAGTAAGAAGTAGATAATCTACTCGGCTAATAGCTCTTAATGGACCTATTCTCTAAGAACGTATCCAGTCCTTTTTAAACGTAGCTATACTACTAGCCTCGACCACCTCCTCTGGCAACAAATCCCACAATTTAACTGTGTGTTGAGTCAAACAATACTTCCTTTTATTGGTTTTAAATCTATCACCATGTAGTTTCATGGAATGCCCCCTAGTGCTAGAGAGGGTAAATAACTGTTCCCTATCGACTCGTTCCACTCTACTCGAGATTTTATAAATCTCTATCATATCCCCTCTCAGTCTCCTCCAAGCTGAAGAGCCTCAACTTATCGAGCCTCTCTTCATACGGAAGCCGTTCAAAACCCTTGATCATTTTTGTTGCCCTTCAACTGCACCTTTTCGATTCTGGGGTTGATCAGAATTGCAGACGAAATGAGAACATGCGTGAGAAGGGCACTGGCGTAAGAGGGCATGCCGCGAGGCGTCCTCGGCGACTGCGCCACCATTATGGAACTCCCTTTCCTTTGGAGGTTCGTCCAAGCCCGTACTTTGCTGCTCTTCTGCAGGCAATGGAAGCCCTTTTTGTTTGGCTGGGCGTTTGGCCGGCAGGGCTAGTGTCGGGGTGTTGTGGGTTAGGGAATTTTTATCTATTTTGATTTGCCTTCATGGGGGTATTTTAATATTTGGATTTATTTCGTGCTTTTTGTATTTATTTATGCATTGTAATTTGTAACCCACTCTGAACCGCAAGGGAATGGGTGGAGTAGAAATGTAAATAAATGAATAAAATGCAGGCCCACCGAGCTTCAAATGTGCAGATCCCTGGTGTCAGGGGCTGCTAGGGACTGGGGTCTGGAGGGAGGGGCATGCAAGTCTGAGGGATGGGAATTGCAGGATCAGGTCTGGGTTCAAGAGGGTTAGTGCAGGATCAGGTCTGGGGTCCAAGACATCACAGGCAGGGAAACTGGCACACGGAGTTCAAAAATCTAAAGTCAGCCATCTTTGTAGGGAAAGAGGAAACCGAGACTTGAAACAAGCCAACCGTCGTTTGCACTGGTGTGAGGTCAGAATCTGGCCTTTGAGTCAGCGCTGAAAAATAAATAGCTTGAGTTTGCAATTACGGGGCCCTGTGTGGTCTTAGAGATGAGAAGTAAAACCAAGGTCCCAATTACTCATGGTTATTAAAAGTGATCATGGAACTTTTTGCAAAATTAAGAGTGTTAGCCCCAATCATCTAGCCAAGTTTCAGCCCATGTAATTATGCCTGATGCATCTGAAATCACAGAGGTTTTTCAGCTGTATCTTCCTTTGTGCCCTCCCTCCTAGGAAGATGACGCTGTTGAACAGCTGTTGCATTATATCCTAGATCTGGATGCATTGCAGTGAAGAAAGATGCAGGCTTTCACATGTGTCCTGCAGAGCACTTTGGGGCCCAGGTAGATGAAAGATTTCAATTTTTATTATTTATTTAATATTTATACCGCACCGCTGCCAGAAATGTGCCGGGTGCTGAATACTTGCGATAAGAGACATATTCTTTCCCCAGTCTATGTAAGAAAATTGCTATTGTTATAGAAAGCACTCTTGGATTTCTTCATTAAGCACAACGTTTAAAGACTTGGATGAATAAATATCCAGAATCCAAGGAGCTAACACTTACTGTGATTACCTCATTTTGTCAACAAATTCAAAGTGCATATTAAAAGCCTTTCCACATCTACTAATGAGCCAACATTTTTAAATGAACCAGCTCACTCCTGCTCTTTAAAAGATCTTTAAAAACAAACACAGAAGTGATGTTCAGTTCAGTAGAGGTGAAGAGCTGGAGAATAATCTCAGAGTTAAAGTCTGGAGTCCCAAGAGACAGCATTGCCAGATGGATGAGACTGGAAAAAAT
Source organism: Sphenodon punctatus (assembly GCA_003113815.1). Taxonomy (NCBI): domain Eukaryota; kingdom Metazoa; phylum Chordata; class Lepidosauria; order Sphenodontia; family Sphenodontidae; genus Sphenodon; species Sphenodon punctatus. The sequence goes on along the minus strand of QEPC01010859.1, from coordinate 18,807,840 downwards.
ATCACGGCATAACGGGGAAGAATCAACATGGATTTAGCAAAGTAAAATCACGCCTCACTAATCTATTGGTGTGTGTGTGTGTGTGTGTGTGTGTGTGTGTGTGTGTGTGTGTGTGAGAGAGAGAGAGAGAGCGCATATGGATAACGGTGAGCCAGTCGATATATCTAGATTTTCAGAAGGTGTCTGAAAGGTCCCTCACAAAAGACTTGAGGAAATTAGTCATAGGCTACGAGGCAGTGTCCTATTGTGGATCGGTAACTGGCTAAAGGATAAGAAGCAAAGAGTAGGACTAAATGACCAGTTTTTGAAATGGAGAGAATAATTGAGTGTCCCGGGGATCTGTACTGGGACCGGTGTTGTTTAATGTATTCATTAATGATCTGGAAAAGGGAGTAAAAGTGAGGTGATCACATTTGCAGCTTTGTTATTCAAGGTAGTTAAAACCCAAATGGACTGTCAGGAACTGCAGGAAGATCTTGAGAGACTGGGTGCCTGGGCATCTAAAGAGCAGATGAAATTTAATGTTGACAAGTCTAAAGTGATGCACAAAGAAAAAAAATTAATCCAAACTATCTGTACACAATGCAGGGTTCTAAATTAGGGCTTAGCGCTCAGGAAAAGGATCTTGGAGTCATTGTGGACAATGCATTGAAATCCTCAGATCAATGTTCGGCAGTGACCAAAAAAGCAAACAGGATGTTAGGAATTAATCAGAAGGGGATACAGAATAAAACTGAAAATATCAAATCTATGGTGCAATAACACCTTGAATATTGTGTGCAGTTCTGGTCGCCACATCTCTAAAAAGATATAAGTAAGGTACAGAGAAGAGCAACAAAAATGATAAAGGGTGTGGAATGGCTCTTGTACAAAGAGAGGCTTGATAGGTTAGGGCTACTTCAGCTTGGCGAATAGATGACTGAGAAGTGATATGATAGAAGTTTATAAAATCATGAGTGGTGGGTAGGGATGGGCGAACAGAACTGAGTTCGGAAATTCGGTTCGGTTCAGTTCGGTTTGAAATTCGAGTTCAGTTTGGAAGTTCGGTTTGGTTGACTGAACAGAGAGAGTTCGGTCGAATTCCAAACTTCCGAACCAAGTTCGGCCATTCAAAACCAGGTTTTTTGGTGTGTGTTGCCACTAGGGATGGGCGAACAGAATGGAGTTTGGAAATTCGAGTTCGGTCCGGTTTGAAATTCGAGTTCGGTCCGAACTTCCGAACTGCGTTCGCCCATCCCTAGTAGTGGGGAATGAGTAAACAGGGAATGGTTATTTACCTTCTCAAATAGTACTAGAACTAGGGGACACGCCATGAAACTAACTGGTGGTAGATTTAAAACAAATAAAAGAACATATTGTTTTACTCAATGCATGATTAACTTGTGGAATTTGTTGCTAGAGGATGTGGTCAAGGCCAGTAGTATAGCTGGGTTTAAAAAAGGACTGGATAAGTTCTTGGAGGATAGGTCTATTAACAGCTACTAGCAAAGTAGGTTTAGGAAACGTAACTTCTTACTGTTGGGATCTGGGAGTAGACATCAGGGAATGGATTGCCCATTTTGACCTGATTGGGTACTTCTCCCAAGTGACTGAGATTGGCCACTGTCAGAGACAAGATGATGAGCTTGATTGGTCTGACCCAGTATGGTGCTACTTATGTTCTTATGTTCACTCTTTTTAGTTCAAAGGGCCATGGCTAAAGTTGACATGGTTGGACAAAATGACTTGGAATCAGAGTTGGAAAGGACCTCAAAATCCATCTAATCCAACCCCTCACTTTAATGCAGGAAGTCCACAGTGTTGGAGAACCAACAACCTTTTAGGTTTCTCAGATGTCTTCTTGCAGTGGTTTTAATATGGAGATTGTCTCAGAAATGGTGAAGGACGGTTAAGAAAAAATGCTGTTTTGACTCATGGCCTCTCAAAGCAGTTGGAAATGCACTCATGTCTGGACATATTTATCCCATCCACAAGAAAAGAAGCCTCTGTGGACAAAGCGGCATTCCGTAGCTTCTGCATCATGGGGGACGGTTACCTTTTGGCAGAAACCAATCATATGTAACACGTACGGACAGACATCTGTTTCTAGCTGGAATCTGGCAGCGAATCATGAAATGGTAGTAGTACATATGTCCACTGTACCCCTGCACTCTGCTCCCCAGCAAAACCCCCTCTTAAGAGATGGTTACAAACAGGAATTGAACCCAGGTCTGTCTGGGAGGCAGAGATGAGCCTGGAGACTTATGGTAAATTAGTTGCTCAGGCTGGAGTTTGATTTGACCTAAAGTTAGACCTATTGGTATCTAGATTTCCTTCTGCAGAGATGGTCCTCGAAACAGGAGTAGAGCAAGAAATGGTGTTGGCCAAAACTTCCAAGCGGGGAGCTGGGTGGAGGTAGCAAATGCCTCAACTTAAGCCCAGACAGGATAAGCATGTTTAGAACTGTGACTGGTCAGTACCATGACAAAGTAAGGATCCAGACTTGAACCGGCACCACTTGGGCCCCCAAACACAGTGGACGGTGCCTCAGCTCCATCAGTGCGCTCCAGTCAGGGCTCCGAGCCTTTGCGAAAGTTCCTCCCAGGGCTGGTCAGGCCACGCCCCTCCCTCAGCCTTGCTCCTCACCCCCAGCTACTAGGTTGGCTGCAGGCCTGTATATAAGGCCAACCCAAAGCCATGGCAAGCTGGGTGGATCATTAGTCTATTACCCCTTCTTTTTTGTCCATCCAAGTATCTCTGCCTGAGTTCCTGTTTGCCTGTGCGCAACTGCCCTTGAGCCAGCTCTATGTCTTCCCCGAGACCATCTTGAAGTCTGCTCTGTGACTGCCGTTGAGCCCACCCTTCTGTCCCTGCCTGCCCATCTGTCCATCTGCCTGCTCATCTGACTGTTCATGTCTGCTGCCCCGACTGTGCGATTGTTCCCCACCACATTGCACTGAACATCTGGACTTTTGGTCCCTCAAGACCCAGTCCGACTCATGCCATGTTCCCACCCTGGACCCTGTCGCCTGCCGTGTGTTCCTTGTAGGGGATAATGAATTTGTAGCAAATGGGTTGCCATGGTGAAAGGGTACTATAGCTGTTGGGTACAATCTTTTCGGAAGGCCAGGGCTCCATAAGCACAAAGGAGATTCCGAGAGTTAAGCTAAGTCAATGCAGAGACTCCCATGGACTTCAACAAGGTCTCAATTCCAACCTACTGGTGCAGACGAAACAGGGAAGGAATTTCCACAGGTAATTTAAGATGGTGACAGGCTGTATAAAGCACTGGGCAGCAGGGCACCACCGTTACTTTTACAGACACACACTGTACACTGAACGAGGTGTGCCTATTTCCATACTGCTAAGTCAGTTCCAGGAATTTACCAGGACGTGGGGTTTCTTGGTTTTTTTCCAATCTCTCGCACTCAAAAAAAGAAAAAAATAATAATAGCAAAAGTAAAAGAAAATTTACTGCGCTGGTAACGACATGGCTCTTAGGCCAAACTCAGCACTTGAGTATCGAGTTTCCATCGCCGACCATGTTGACTGACCCGCAGGCCCTGCCAAAAAACGTAGCAACGTGCTTGACAAAACTAGGTCTGAGATATCAAAACAGTAAGAGAAGCCCCATGGAAAGTAAACACAGAGACAGATAAGTCTACAAGGCATCTGAACAGGAGATTATATGTTCTCAACAAATCTCTGTTTTTACTAGGGACGGGAATTACAAATTTGGATCAACCCATAACTGCCCGTAACGGGCTGTTAAGGATTAATCCGTAACAACCTGTAAAAAGCCCTGCCAGTTACAGATCCAGATCCAGATCCATCCCACGGGGTCCTGGAGTGATATTGACCGGACTTGGAGGACTTGACTGAAGCACTGTTGTTGCCGTGGGAGCTCCTTGCTCTGGATCATGTATGTGAAAAATGGCAGCTGAAGCCATTTTACGCATGTGCAAAGTGTCCGTTGCCCTTAATCAAAATGGCAGCCTCATCATTTTGGCTGTCGCCGTTTTGGTTAAGGGCGGAGGCCATTTTGTTCACATGTAAAGCCTGATAAAGCCTCCACAGCAGTATTTCAATTAAGCCCCTCGAGGCTGGTAAGTACCACGCTGGGGCCCTGGGAAATAGGGGTGAGGGGAGGTCAGACACCCTGTCCGTGGGCTAGCAATAATAATAATAATAATAATAATAATAATAATAATAAATTATTTTATTTTTATAGCGCCCCCCTGTCTACATGGCACTCAGAACGCTGTACATTTCACATAAAAGTACAGTATAAACAATTTAAAACAATTTAAAACAAGTAAATAAAAGAATATTTTAAGATAGGGGAAGGAAGATAGGGGAAAGAAAAAGGGAGGAGAAAATACTAGCGCCGTACTGAATAGTACTTCCGGGTACTCAGGACGATTTCCAAAGTTCTGGGTCCTTGGTCCGGGTATTCAGCGGTACTTTGGAACTTTTTCCGAGGACCCGGAATTCGGAAATAGGAATTCCAGTTCTCGAAAATACTCAGAACTTTGGAAGTCGGAATCACGGAAACTCGGAGCTCCCTGGCGCCAAGTTGTGCCTCAGTACGTGTTTCCATGTGCAGCAGCTGAAGTTGTTTAATTACTTAGCCAATCAGGGTGCACAACAACACATGCAGCCCATCCTCCCTCCCCCTTCCCCCCATACAGTATATAAGGGGCTGCAATTTAACAGTCTCTTTGTGGCGTGGGAAGGAAAGGGAGAGGGAAGGAGTGGAGAAAGATAAATAACGTTATATATACATATACATACACACACACACACACACACACTTGGGGAGGGAATACATAGGGTAGAAATTGGGAGGGAATAGGGTAGGTGGGTTATATATAGGATATCGTTAAATATAGTTATATAGATATATATAGGAATTATTCATTGTTAATTTAGGATTAGGTTTTAGTATTATTAATATTTAGGAGATCTATATTATATAGTTTAGGATATAGTTTAGGGCATTTCATTTAGATAGGTTATTAATAGGAATAGCATATACTGAGGTTAGGTGGGTGTATAATTCATATTAGCATGGCCAAGAACCAGGGGCCCAGGAGGAGGGCGGCAGCAGCAGACTCTGAGGAGGCGGTTCGGCTGGTGGAGGAGGCAGGGGTAGGTCCTGTCAGGCAACGGCGTCAGGCAGCAGCCAGGAGGTCTGCAGTCTGGCAGCATTTTTCGCAGCCCAAAGGAATGGCTCCTCATTGCTGCTCTGTGTTGCCGCTGCGACAGGGAGGTGTGGCATGGGGGGCAGAGCAGCACCCCCGCCCTCCACAGCCACCTTAGCAGGGCCCATAGGATTGTGCTCGATGAGGAAAGGGGGAGGGAACGGGCAGGTGGCGGGCAGCAGCAGGGCCAGCGAGGGCTGTTCCTGCCGGGTGAAGGAGGAGAAGCCCATCCTCCTCCTCAGCAACCGAGGCGGAGGTCAGCCCTGTGGAGGCTCAGGAGTGGCTGCACTGACTAACCAATGGAAAACGAAAACGAAAGCAAAAAAGAAAACGACAATTCGATATTTATGAAAACGAAAACGACATGGGGCGCTGGTGCACACCCCGTTTCTCATGAGAACGCAAAGGATTCTCGTTTCAGCACTAGTTACTAGTATTACTTTAGTTAAAGTAGCAGTAGGTAGGTAGGTAGTTACAGGTAGGTAGTTAGGTTGTTTGTTATATTTTGTTATTAGTTGGGTAGGGTAAATTTAAAAAATAATCTCTCCTCATGGACCATTAATTGGGTAGTACCCCCCCCCCCAAAATCTCCCCTTGTCATGGTTGTGGGAGCTTGTTTCCCTCTGCCCTGTACAGTCTCAAATAAACTCTTCATGGCATCATCAACAGAGGGAAAACCAAAGCCAGACCCAACTGGGTCCCACTCACCCCCCCAGCCCAGCAACAGCTCGAGAGTGCCCTGCTCTGGGCAGGGGGTTAATTCCTCCCTCCTCTATGAGCAATGCAGCACTCAGTAGCAGCATGCAGCAGAGAAAGAAATGCACGCAGTTATGTTAGCACGACCGCCACGCCGGGCAGCGTGTGATTTTTGGATACGGTACCCCTACCTACTTATCCCTCCCCCCTCTATTAGTCACCAGTGGGGCATTCTCCAGCAGTAACCTAAACAGAACAGGCATGGGGAAGTGGAGCCAGGCAGAGAGAGTCCTCTGCCACATGGTGCCAACCAAGCAGCAGGCAGCAGCAAAAACGTAACCCCCAGCCCCTAGCATTCGCCCTATGGCCAGGCCAGGCCAAACCATGCCATGCCAATGAATATGTATCTTTATATTCCTATTTATAATGTTGTTAAATTGCTTTATTCTGTTAGTCAGCCCGAGTCACCTGTGGCAAGAGGGGTGGGGTATAAATGAATGAAAATAAACAAATCAAATAAATAAATACCAGGCCAGGCACCTCTCCCCCCCCCCCCCCC
>QEPC01010859.1:18765389-18801144 GCA_003113815.1 Sphenodon punctatus | reverse complement strand
CCATCTGGCTTGACCAGCCAATCAAAACATGCCATCTGGCTTGACCAGCCAATCAAAACATGCCATCTGGCTTGACCAACAAATCAAAACTTGCCATCTGGCTTGACCAGCCAATCAAAACATTCCATCTGGCTTGACCAGCCAATCAAAACTTGCCATCTGGCTTACCATCACTCAACTGTCCCCTCCCATAGCCCCCTCCTACCAAGTACGGCACTTCAGGGTCCTCTGCCTCCGCATACAACTAAGCTAAGCGTGTGCATTGCAACTTCTCAATGTCTGTCCAGAACATCTCTCGGTCTCTCCCTAGGGTCTCTTGTCCTCTTCTGTGGTAAGATTATAAACCTCCCAGGGAAGGGACCTGCTTCTAATTATTCCACGCGCTCCATAAATAAATAACAGCATCAATAAGCTGAACTTGCTGCTTCATCTACTATGCTCATTTGATATCAAGAATTATTTATTTTGTCTCCACGTATTTTCTTGAGGACATTTCTGTTTGTCCTTTGCAAAAGCATTTCCCAGTCTGGTATAGATGCGTGCTCTCACAACGTAACAGACAACAGCTTATTTCCTCAAATTGTGTCCCATCTAACTATCAAATTGTAAACTGTGCTGTAAACTGAATGGAGTCAATGATTTCCAAACAATGTTTTCAATGAATTCTGGCTCCTGGATGCACCTGAAATCCAGCTAATTAGATTTATATTCCTCTTAATTAACTTGCTCCTCATGAATGGATTTTCAATTTTTTTGCTCTTTGGGCTTAATGCTAACTGTACTGTTTCAGGGATCCAATCCTTGAACCTAGCCAGTCTGTGGGAGAAGAGTCTACACCAGGTTTTAGACAGGTCAAGGAAGTTCATTTGAAAACTTGAGCTGCACTGAGCAGCTCTGATTGGTTGGAGAGCTCATCTGGAATTCTGTCCCCTAACTGGATAGGTTTTCTCAAACATTCAGAAAAATAAACTAAAATGAATTTGTGTTTGCAAATTTCAGATTTGTTTCCATGAGTGAGTGGAACCTGGATGTCTTCGTAAACGTCACATCCCGGCAAATTCCTCGAATTGACTTAAGACTTGCATCCCTCTGTATGTTCCCTATTTTGACTTTGAATTAGGCTTTTTGCAAATAATTGCAGCATTAAAAATTGCTACAATAACTTCAGAGGATGGAAGTGAAAGGGTCAAAAATGCATCGGAAACAAATTCATTAAAAAAAATCAGATTGTATTCATGAACTCATTGTGCATCTTTTGCCAAGATTTTGCTTTAAATAAGTTCCAGATAAGTACCTAAAACTGAGAAACAGAGATGAAAATTTAGTGTCTGAAACTAGTTATAGTAATTAACTAATTTGATTTATTTAAATATGACTTTTGGTAAAAAAAAAAAAAAGTTACATCTATGAAAAGGCCTATATTAGCTGGCATAGCATTTAAGCCAGCTAACAGATAACAAAGTTGTTTGCAATTTATTATTCTTCTCTGTGGCTTAGACAGGTTTTCTTTATTAAAAACCAAACAGTAAGCAAATAAAATAAGGCATTAGATTTATTTAAAATACATTTTCACGCCACAACTGTTTTCTATTTCAGCTAAGCTTGCGAAATCTCACTGACTAATAACACAAATCTGAGCTGGTGGCTGTACTAATGTTGCAGCATTACAGCAAAAGATGGCGCTGCTGGGAAAATCCAGGTCATCTCAGAGTTTGAAACCCACCCAACCTTGGCTCTCAGTGACACTGAGTAGCCAACCCAAGTTAAATATTTTACTGCAGATGTTGCTAAGAGCTTAGAGTTATGGGAATTATGTGCTTTAATGAGCTGAAGAAAGTGGCTGCAGAAAGATATAAATTAGAGATGCCACCAGTATTTTCCACCAGAGTGCTGAGTTGATCAGTTCGGATGTTTCTTTAACTTTCTCCTACATTTCCCCCCATGCCTTTGGATCCTGAGTGTTAATGTTAGAAGACAGAGAAGACCCAAAACTGCATATCCACCAAAGTCAGGATTGGAAGACAGATCCAGATTTTACATTTGGCTGCTGTCTCTGTAATTGGTCAACCCAACCCAAACTCCCATGGATTGGGAACGATAATCCAAGAGCACCGTTTTCCAGGCAAGACCTACCCTTGGCTTAAAAGCATTCAAGGATCCTCTCTATTTATTTATTTAAAACATTTTCTAGCCCACCCCGCCTGCCACAGGCAGCTTACAAATACTAAAAACAACAATTAAAACAACACAAAAGGAGGAAAAGACTCATCCCCCCCACCCCCCATTACCCATCTCCCCCGCCAAACGCCTGGCGGAACAGCCAGGTCTTACAACTTCTCCAAAAGGAGGGGCAATCCGGGGCCAACCGGGAGTCTACCAGAAGGGAGTTCCACAGCTGCGACACAGTCACCAAGAATGCCCTTCCCTGCGTGGCCCCCCTGAAAAACTTGGGGGGCTTTGAGCAGGACACACCCGGATGACCGCAGGGGCCGATCCAGGACCCGGGGAGTGAAGTGATCTCGTAGATAGGCAGGGCCCAGGTCGTTTAGGGCTTTACAGGCCAAAACCAACACCTAGAATCGGGCCCGGAAAACCATTGTCAGCCAGTGCAGAGAACGGAGCACTGGCGTAATGTGCTCCCGGTGGTCCAGTCCCACTAAGAGACGGGCTGCCGCATTCTGCACGAGCCGTCACCATCGGTAGCCCCACGCAGAGTGCGTTACAGTCGTCTAGAGGTGATGAAAGCATGGATGACAGTGGCCAGGTCAGAGTCTGAAACGAACAGCCGAAGCCGTCACACCAGATACAATTGGCGGAAAGCGCTCCTTGCCACAACCTCCACCTGGAGATCCAGGCGGATCTGTGCATTGAGGAGCACCCCCAGACTCCGTACCTGGGAGGCCAATGGAGGGCTTAGCATAACTCTCTAGCTTAGCATAACATGGTTTTTCTATTTTTTTAGTCTAACTATTATCATGACTTGTTTCAGCTTAGGAAAGTTCTTTCTTAGAAGATAGCTCCATAAATGGCTATTAGTCAACTTGGTCAGGGGGAAAAGACCTCTGACTGTCCGGGAGGCTGGATGCGGATAGCAGGAAAGGGATCACTCCATTGTGACCTGTAGGGTATTTCTCTGAAGCGACCAACGCTGCTGCTATCAGAGATGGGATGGTGGTAGGCCATTTATGAGCAATACAGGTTGGAGGGCTGCATTGAAGCCTGGCCCCTCCTTTTCTTGAGTAAACCCAGTAAGCACCCCCCCGCCTCCCAAACTGTATGTGGCCCTCGGAGTTTGTACTAATAATTTTCAAAATGGCCGCCCCCCCCGCCCCGGATGGAAAGCGTTCCCTAGCCCTGCCCCATAACCTATGAATATAAATGCCAGACTGGATTATACACCATCTAGGGTGACTGACACTTGTGAGAAATACAGCTTGCAGGGCTGCACTGGCCCCACGTTCTCATGGGGTTCTTTGACCTGCCAACCCTTGTCTGAAAGCAATTTAGACTCCTCCAAATGGGCCATCTCACTTCTGCCCTTGCCGGAAGATGGTCAGCAACATCCACCTGCATTTTTTTTTACACGTGTCCCAGGTGAGAGGGGACGGTTTCACCCTGGAACTTGAAGCAAGTTGCTTACGAGAGGTGTTAATGCTGTAACATCAGCACCTCGAAAATCTGTGACTAATTAGGCGGCTCCGTATTCCACGAGTAGCCACCTGTCTTTCTCAGGGACACGGGTCAAAGTGGAAGAACCTGGCCTGTTACATTTAGTCCGAGGCCTCAGCCGACATCCCTTGGATACAAGCCGTAATTCCTGCTCTGGAAATTAGAAAGATCGAGTTGAAAATTGTGACAAGCCTATGACGTAACCAACCTCCTTGTTGACACGTTGCACTGCGCCTGGCGCCTATTGAAATATGAGCGGAAATGCCCAAGCTGGCAGACGTAAAGCCTTTGCTAAGTTTTCAGAGGCAAAGGGAGAGGGGGCGATGGGAAAAGCAGTTTGTTTAAATGCCTGTCTCAGATGGTAACTTACCAATCGAAAAACTGGCAGTAGCTGGGACTTGAATAGCAAATGAAAGGCATGTTTGACCCAATACCAGGGATGCTAAAGACAACACCGAAAGCGTTAAGCGCCTTGCATTTTTATTCAGGCATTTCAGCACTCAAGCCCCTTTGCCAGTAATTAAAGGGTTTAATAAGAATTGGGCTAAATTATTGACCAGTCAAAATCTACGCATTTGAACTGTATTTCCCACCCTTAGTGGGTATCCTATGGAGGGCCGAGATTCACAGAAATGGCATCTCAGAGCAGAGATTTGTTGGGTTGTGTATATGGTATAAAGCAGGGACCGGGAACTTTTCCCCTCCCCACTTTGAAAATTAGTACAAGCTCCAACAGCCACTTAGAAGTTGGGGGTGGGTGTTCTCAGGAAAAGGTACGGTCCAGATCATAGATATGATCTATGCCATGATCCCACCCTAGTCATGAACTCACTGGGTGGCTTTGGGCAAGTCACAACCCCTCAGCCTCAGTTCCCTGTCTGTAAAATGGGAATATCTCTGTGTCTGTCTTTCCCTGTGTGTTCCCCTCACCCTTGTCCATCTTTAGCCTGGCCATCTTAGATTGTAAGCCCGCTGGGCAGGGACCTGTCTCTAAAGCACTGTGTATGCCTCGTAGTGCTATAGAAATGATTACTACTAGGAGGAGGAGGAGGTATGTGCCATGGATCTTGGAGTTCTGTATTGTTTTTATGGATTAAAATATGTTTTTATCTATGTTGCAAGCCACCCTGAGCCTTTTTTGTGGAAGGGCAGGCAAAAAAATTAAATAAACCAATAAATAAAATTGATCTGTCCTCTATCCATGTGTGCATGCCCTCATCTCTTTTCATTACCTCGAGCTCAGTTTTTCAAGGCTTGGGGGTAGGAACTGAATTTAGGGGCCAGAGTCAGGAATTGGAAAGGGGTCAGAGGTTCCCAATCCCTGGTATAAAGCTTCTTATCATAAAGGTTTAACTCGGTGTGTGCGTGTGTTAAGCAAGACAACAAAAAACCTTTCATCAATTGAACTTGTCTTTTATCTGGCTATTACTGATTATTAGCTAAATAGATTGCAACACCCATCTTGAGATCCCTTTTCTATACACTGAAGGAAACAAACATAAACTAACACAGAATGTGTTGTGTTCTCAACCAAAAGCTGACCTCAAGCACGTGTAGGTTGTAGCTTCCAAGAATGTCTTGTCTAGATGGGAAAATGCTCTGGATTTGCTAAATAGGGACTTGTTATTTACCCTCTCCAATACTACGAAAACTAGGAGACACTCCATTAAATTAACTGGTAGCAGATTTAAAAGAAATAAAAACAAGTTTTGTTTTTTCTTCATGCAATTTACAATTAACTTGTGGAATTTGCTGCCAGAGGATGTCATCAAGACCAATAACTGTTTTTTAATTTTTTTTTAAAGGTTAGATAAGTTCTTGGAAGATAGGTCCATTAATGGTCATTAGGCAAGTAGGTTGGAAGACTGTAACCTCTGAATGTTGAGAGTTGGGAACGAACAGCAGGGCCATGGATCATCCCATTGGCCTGTTGGGTACTTCTCCAAAGCAACCGAGATTGCTCACTTTCAGAGACAGGATGCTGGGCTGGATGGACCATTGGTCTGACCCAGTATGGCATTTCTTATGTTCTTAAACTGGTATAAAACTGCGTGAATGTTCTTAATTTAGATTAAGAGTGTCGTAGACCACTTTCACACCTGCGGCGGTGCCCGGTCCCGTGCATATTTTGGCTCCAGTAGAGACTGCGGGAGCCAAAATGTGCACGGAGGTTGGCCGGTGTAAAAGGCCCCCTGCGCGGCTTTGCTGGCAAACACTCACAAAGGTACAGAGTTGGATTTCCCTGCTCTGTACCTTTGCGGGTGTTTGCTGGCAAAGCCGTGTAGGGGGGCTTTTACACCGGCCAAATCCCGCACAAATTTTGACTCCCACAGTCTCTCCTGGAGTCAAAATCTGCACAGGGCCGGTCACCGTCAAAGGTGTGAAAGTGGTCTTCTGGTTTATATTTCCTAAAGTTGGTTACGAAATTTCTACCATATTTTCCTATGGAAAATCCATTTTCATCGACATGGAAAGTTCTCGACAGCAATTTTGCTGAAATTTTCAATTGGCTTTCGAAAGGTGCATAAATTTCCTCCGTGGGTAAAAAATAAAATAAAATAATCCACCATGGATCTCCGTATACCGTTCTGAATTTGCAGTTAATCTCTGTGGATTCAGAAGGGCTGCCTTGGTCTTGACCCTGATAATGTCCAGTATTGAATGCTCCAGGAGAAATGCACAAAAAGTTGAAACTCAGTCAAAAGAAGGTTAGATACGTTTGTCGATGATAGGTCCATCTCATTCTGCAATGAATGGTGGGTATTGTAGTAACAGAAATTGGGTAAAAACAGACACGACAGCGGGCCGATGTGTCCCACTTTGTCACTCTTTGGTCCAGACCTCGCCTTCATGGTTGTGTAGACGCCACCAGATGTTGGCCAGGGATTGCTCTGGGTCATATGTCAGTGGATAGCCTGGGCTATGACCTTGAAAAACCTCCAAGGTCACAGCCTGGGGCTACGTTCTGCCCGCCCAGACCACAGCAGGCTTGCACACATGGCTCGGGGCTGCCATGGCTCCCTGTCATGGTCGAGGGTGGGGCGCTGGGTGCAGCATGTGGGTGGGGTTGGCTGCCTGCACGTTCTCGTTTCTTTCTGTGGTTGCCAGGCTAGGCCGGGCCACCGCAGATGCCCTTTTCTCCATTATCTGCATTTTCAGATAGCTATCCAAATAAATATCCATAACCAAAACCAGGTACTTGTTCTGTACTTGTTTGAGGGAGATTACAGGCCCTTGTCCTCTTCCTCCAGGTAGAGATTTGCCTCTCTCCAGATCTCCCCTCCTTCCAAAGATAATGTAAAATCTGGCTGTTTCGCCAGGCATTTGGTGAGGGGGGCGGGTAGTGGGTGGGTGGGTGTTCTTTTAGGGTTAAGGGTATTTTTTATCTTGGGCTTCTGATGTGTTGTTACTTTTAACTGATCTTCTATTTTGTATGGTATTTTATAATTTTGTATTTGTATTATGTTGTTCACTGCCCTGGGCTGCCATTGGGCAGGAGAGGGCGATATATTTTTATAAATAAATAAAATATAAAATTTTCTGATTTTCAGCTGTTTGGCTATTAGAGATGTGCGAACGCGGTTCGGAAGTTCGGACCGAACTCGAATAGTTCGATCGACCCAACTGAACTTTCGAACCGAACTCGAATTTGACCGAACTGTTCGGTCGACTCCAAACCAATTCGGAAGGCCAAAAAACCCGGTTTTGAATGTACAAACTCGGTTTGGAAGTTCGGAATTCGACCGAACTCGAATAGTTCAGTCGACCGAACTGAACTTTTGAACCAAACTCGATTTTCGAACCGAACCAAATTTCCGAACTCGGTTCTGTTCGCACATCCCTATTGGTTATTTGTTTCATTGGTTGTCTGGTGACTTCATTTTGACTACTGGGCACACACAAATAGCCAAAAAAGAAATAACTGAGTAACCAAACCACCACCACCACCCCAAAAAAACCCCAAACCCGGTAAGACGACGTCAAGTGATGAGGAACCCAAATAGCACTTCTTATCAATTTCTGTGGACACTGTTCAAATTGGGAGGAATCATCAGACATGGTATTTGTTTCAGCCCTAGGTCCACCAAAAGCTGTCCACCTACACGACTACTAGGCCTGAAACGTGCAATCGCAGAGAATGCTGGTTGCATTGGAAACAGGTAATTTGCCTTCATTCGTGTGATGAGGAAACTGACTGGCCTCTCTCTATTTTTTGCTATTTTTGGCACTTCATGTCGTTCGCCTGCATCGCCTAGTCTTGCTGCCTGTCTTAAATTGTCCCAAATGTTCTGTAATGGCTGTCTGCCTTAAATTGTGCCAATTTATGGCACTTAAAGAGCTGTACATTGATGGAAAGTGCCATGAATTGACAGAAAATGATGGAAATGCCAGAAATTGCAGGCACCGATCGTGCAATAGCAGAAGCGCGGAATCAATGAATAGTGAGGAAATACCGACGAACCGTCACAAGCGCTCCCGAAAGGTAGGTATTTCCCAATGGTACAGGAACAGTTTTTTTCGCCTCAGCTCTTGTGGCTATTTGATGCAACCTCTGTCAGTAGTTGGGAGTGAATGACAAAGGATGGATCCATCCATAAAGACCACGTTTTTGTGAGACTTCCTTTGAAGCATGAGTTTCAACAGGGAGGGATTTGAGGAAGTATTTACAGTCATGAAATATGTCAGGGGTGGGTAAAGTTTCCTAATCCCAAGAGCTACCTCCATTGACCACAACTGGGTCGAAGAACTGCCTGTGGCTCTAGAGCTACAGTTTGCCCACTTCTGAGATATGCCATAAAATCCTAAGAGCTGGAAACCTTACGATTGGGGGCTGCTGCGATAGGACCCCTGGGAAATAATGGGCAGAAGTGTATGGAATTTGAGAGGTTAGAAAGGATGCTTGACAATTGTCAAGTCCTGGCAGAAGTGGGACTTGAACCCAGGTAGGCTCCTTATCCGTTTTGCCATCTGGACTACCAGGAGTTCTCCCAGAACCGTAACCTGGTGCCTCTCCATCCCCACGGCCTGCCCTGTCTACCTCCCTATTGTTTTCCTGGACGCTATAAGGAACACACAGGAAATGGGAAGTGCCTCCAAAATGCAAGCCTGGCTTAGCTCTGTCTGTGGACAGAGATTCCTAGTCCTCAAGGCCCTCCAGCTTATTGGCTCTACAAGTAGTCTTGTTTTCCCCGCATTCCCAGAACATTGACTTCCCAGATTTTCCAGTCCGTAGAGAGACAGTACCAGATTCTGGCATGCTCACGGCCAAAAATCTGTCACAAACACATTTAGTGCAGCCACAGAAGATGCCTTGGTCAGGCTACCAAGACTTGGGTAGCCTTAACCTACTCTGGGCAGCTGGGCCATGAGATGCAGTGGCTCGTGTGCCCGGCGGCTGCCGGTTGTTTCAGCAACTGGCTGTTCTGCGATGTGTCTTCCAAAAAATTCGGAGGACGCGTCGCAGAGCACCCGTACGGTAAGACTGCCCAAGGCGTGGCTGCCTGTGTGCCTGGCTGCCGTCCACCCCGCTGCGTAGTGAGTCATTTGGTCGGGCCAGGGAGGGAGGCACAGCAAGTCCGGGCACCTGCTCGTGTGGTCAGCACCTCAGCCTGCCTTGGGTGTGGCGGCAGCTCCGACAACGGCAGGCCCGCCCAGCATCTCCGTGACCGTGCTGTGCTTGTACGCCATGGGGCCATGTGAGGATCAGACCCTTGCAACCCATGCGGCTACACTCATTCAATTGTGTGTCTCCAAACACACATGATGTGGGGGGAGAGTAATGGAGGAATGTGAACCTTCACTCTGTAGGGTTTTGTTTGTGGTGTGTTTTTATACCGAAAGCCTCCACCACGTTAAGTACTTGGGACGTGCATTGCTTTGGGGCAGTTTAGCATGATTTTTACAGAGGATTATTTTTTGGACATGTGGAATGGAACCCTGAAGTTTTCTGAAAGCCAGAGTGCCAAAGATGCAGAGGCTAATCCGACGCAGGCTATGAGCAATCAGTCCCCTTTGCAGCAAAGCTGAACAGCCCAGCTCAGGAAGAGTGCCACGAGACTTTAACCTCCAACGTGCAATTTGCTGCTGAAATATCTCCCTGTGACAGATCCATGAGCAGCTCAGACACGATCGAGGGAGGTTTAATGGAGCAACAAATTACAGCTCTGCTCAGTGCTTTATTCCCACCCTACGAGGCCACATAGGTATTTCACAGCCGTTCCCCACACGCGTTTGTGGCTGGAGCAGCTCCTCTCTGGCGTCTTGTGGTGGCACCACTGTTGCTATGGCAGCAGTGGTGGTCACCATGGGTTCCTGGAGTTGGCACAATGTCTACCAGAGCTTCAGGCACACCATGGCATTGGAGGGGCAACCTGTGCTGCTTCTCGGGGCATCCAGTCCGAGCTCAGGCAAAGTTGAAGCAAGATCTGGTCTGGGCTTAAGTTCCAGAAGAATCGGGGCTAAACAGAGGTCAGAGTAGGCTATCCAAGAGTAAGAACTGGAGTAGGCTATCCAAGAGCATAGTTGAAGACAAGCAGAGGGTCAATGTCAGAAGATCAATCTAACCGGGGTGGGAAAAGGACTAGGAATGAGAGGCTAGGGGCTGGCGGGTCGAATGGGAACAGAATGGGTAGTTAAGAAAACAGGCTCAAGACAGGAAGGCTAGAAGCAGGAACAGGCTCAAGCAGTTCACCCAGCCGAAGGACAGGGCCCGTGAGTTGCTCTGCCTGGCTTGCTGTTCCTGTCAGGCGGCTTTAAAAACAGCTCCAGCCAATCAGGACCTAGTGGAATGGACGGGGAGTCTTGACAGATTGGCAGTGTGCCGTTTCTTTCATTCCGGTATTTTGGTTCATTTGTTTTGCTCATTTGCTCAAGGAACAAACCAAAATGAATGAAATGAACCAACCATCCCCCTACAAACAAACAAAAATCGATATGCAAACGTTACACATCTCCAGGTATTAGTTTCAAAGTGTGTCTCAGACCCCTGGGTCGCGAACCTTCAAACTCTGTGGTGGCATCTGGCTCCACAGAGCGTTTGTAGATGAGATGCTGTTTCTCACAGACTGCAGAGTCTTGGAGAAACAAACTTGGTGTGCGGGGGGGCGGGGTTAGACGTTTCCTCCACCTCCCCCCAAAATACCGGACGTTGGCTGGTGTCATTGAAAACAGTGCACTTGCACAAGGCGGAAATCTGGACTTATGAAACTCCGATACTGAGGTTTCATAAGTCCGGATCTCCGTCCATGCACGAATGCTGTTTTCACTGGTGCTGGTTGACTTCCAGTATCAGGAGGGAACGTCTCCCCCACCCCCGCGCAAGTTTGTTCCTCCCGGAGTCTAGAGTCTGCGAGAAAGAAGTGTCTCGTCTAAAAATGTCCACAGTGCCACCACAGCTGCCTGATTCAGCCCACTCCTGACCCTGTCCACCCTCCTCAGCTGTGGCCCTGACCACGCCCCCTTCAGTATGTCCCTGCCCCGTCTCACCTTCTAGCTTCCTGATTGGCTGCCGGCCAGGATATAAGGCCAGCAGGCAGCAGCAAGAAACTGGGTGGATCAGTTGACCTGTCTTCACCTCCATGTCTTATTCCCTGTCTCTATTTCTGGTTCCTTTGCCCTGCTTTGAAGCCTGGACACTGGCTTTGTCCCCCCTCCCCGATCCCTGACTCTGCCCCTGCCCCGGACTCTGTCCCCCATGCAGTTAGAACCATTCTGATATTCAGCTGCGTAGCTGAAAAAAGGCAAATAATCTTCATAAATGCAGGCCAGCAGATTTCGCTGAATGACTGGGGTAGTTATCTCTCGAATTGATGCCACCCTTTGAGTGCATCAGAAGCCTCTGTTATTTTAACCAAACTCAACTGCACGATACGGCTCTGTTTTTATAAAAACATGAACCTCATTGCTTACAAGTTACATTGCTTCCTGGCTCCAAACAAGGTCCACCAGCAGGGGAAATCATCGCACACTATAGAGGCATTGTTCAATGCCTGGACAACACTGCCACCCTACAGGCTGAGACGGTATCTATGCTAAAAATAAAATAAATCAGAACCTGGCATAGACAATTCCATGAGAGAAATAAATAGTTCCAGGTTATAGATTGGTGTTGCTCCAATAGCCAGAGAGGTCTATGATCATCCCATGGTTCATTTTGTGTCCTGTGCACATAACAAACACCAAAAGCACTAGTTTACGCAAAAGGCCAACCAACGGAGAGAGCAACGGCAACCCAAAAGAAAGCATCGATGGGGGTGGGGGGATGGGCGGGAAACAAGGTGGGAAGTTAACAAAGGAAGATGAATCTTTAATACGGTAGAGTCTTCTGGAGCCCAGGAGACATGGCGTCCAGATGTTCGGAGGTTGATGTAACATGATTCCAAGAAGGAAGAGGATGTGTTTCTTAAAATTCCCTGTTGTGTTTTAATTTACTGCAGTCTTGCAGAGGACACATGTGGCGATCACAGGTGGAGCTTTAATACTGACCGTAAACACGGGGCCAAGGCAGAAGATGAGAGCCAATGTTTCTTCTTTTTTTAAACTGCAGTTTTGGTTGACTTGCTGAGGCAGTCAGTGTTAGGGGGCGAACCAAACTTTTCGACCATTATGATTTCTGATTGGAATCGGACCTTTCATCTGTTCCAGTCGGAAGTCAGGATGGACAAAATTTCATTCAGTTCCAATTGGAACAAAATTATATACATTTCTTTCTTCTTCTTCTTTAAATTGTGCATGTGCAAATTGGCCCAGTGTCCCTTTTGAACTTGTGTAACTGGCTGCCCATATTCAAAATGGCAGCGATGCTGCCACCGCCATTTTGGATATGGGCGGCAGCCATTTTGAGCATGTACATGGCTTCCCCTCTCCCCCTCTGCTCCCCAGGATTCTCACTGGAGCAGTTTCCAATCAGTACTTTCTGGTACCTTCCTCGATCTTTTTGGTCACTCTCTGTGTCTTGTTGGCGCACTCTTGGGTCACTTTTAGACGAGACAAATTTTGTGCATGATTGGTGAAAAACGTGGATGTTTTAATGCTTGTTTAAACACCTAAACCGTTTTAAATGCACATTTGCCATGACCGTGTAAAAGCCCAAACTGTTTTGAATGTGGTTTTGTTTGATTCCAAATTGGTTTTTAGCCCCTTTGATGATCGGGGGATACCAAAACCGTTAAAAAAAATGTGCATTATTTAAATCCGAATTTACAAAACCACATTAAAAGTTTCTCATCTAAAAGCGTCTTGAGTCTCCTGGTGTCACTTCCCTGGCTCTCGTTCCTGTACCTCGTTCACCTCCAAGTCCTCTTTGCCCTAGGGCTGTGTTAAAATTGCTATTCTCTTTTTGTGGAACATTTTCTACAAAAATGGAACAGCAGCCTTAGTTTCTGACTGGTCGTTCCATCGGAACCATGGGTGTTTTTAGATGGACCCGGCGGTGGCCATCCCCTGGTCTGCTCCAGCGGGGAAGCACTCCTGGGTCTGTTCCAGTGGCGGCAGGTTTACATGGAGGCAAACAAACACTGTTGTGGACTGCAGTCCAGCCACGTCGTCCCCCCTTCCCACACCATAGAACTGTGGGTAGACCGCCGGCCACTTTAGGCTGCCACCTGCAGCTCTATGGTGGTTGCCGGGCATCCCCCACCGCAGCGGCCTGTCTGCAGATAGATGGACTGCTGCTTGACCCCCCCCCCCCCCGTCACTGCTCCAGGTCTGAGTGGCCTGCTCTGCTTGCGGTGCTATGGGATGTTCCGGGGTACTTCAAGCAGAGCTGGCCCATAGCAGACGGTGCCTGCTCTGCCACACCCCAGAGTGGGCCGCCTTTATACGGATGGGTCACCCAGGGTTGGGGCGGAGCAGGTGTCTGGCTAAAAACACAACTACTACGACTACTACTACTACTAATAATGGTGAGTCTGATCCCAAGCCCTGCGGATCACGTGCACACCTGCACGCAAATCGCATGGATCTCACTGTGCATGTGTGCGGTAAATCCATGGGCCTGGGGATTGGGCATCCCCCGCCGGTGATTTAGCCTATCCTGTGTAACTTGCACAGCCTGCTTCCCGGAGCCAAGCCAAGCTGCAACCAGGACTGGGGCTCCTTGGCCCCTGTTGGTAAGACTCCCCCCCACCTTCCCGGTGGCAGAGGGAGAAGGGGGTGGGGCCAGGGGATTTTCTCGGTGGCTTTGGGGTGGGGCTCCAGCCCCCATAGGGGCTGAAGAGTGGTGTGCCTGTCGGTCGCGGCAGCCTTCAGCTTTTCCAGCACTTGAGGGGGCTGGGAGCCAGTTGGGCTCACCCCCTGACACAACACAGCCCAGCAAAGACTGCTTCCCGGAGCCAAGCTGAGCCAAACCGCAACCAGGACTGGGTCTCCTTGGCCCCTGTTGGTAAACTCCCCCACTCCTGGTGGCAGAGGGAGAGGGGGCGGGGCCAGGGGATTCCCTCGGCGACTTTGGGGTGGGCCCCAGCCCCGGCAGGGGCTGAAGAGTGGCGTGTCTGTTGGCAGTGATGCACGTGCATGCTGCAGGCATGTGCCCAAGTGCCGTGTCAAAGGACCCTTAGGCATGGCCCTTAGTGGGGCCTGAGGGGCTGGGACAAAAAACACTGGGAGCCTGAGGATGTGGAAATCTGTGGGAGGAGTTGAGGATTTTATAGTATTTTATGTGGCTGGGTGGGTGTGGGGTTGTACTGTAATTGTCTATGATGGTGGGTGGGATATTAGGAGGGGAGGGGAATGTTTGGGTTAGGAAGGGGGGATTGGGAGGATATATGGGGGGAAGGGGAAGGATCTCCCCTGCTCCCAGCGTGGGATGGCCCGGGGGGTTGGTGTCAGGCGGGCCGACTGGGGGGAGGAGCATGGCCATTGGGGTTATGATGGGATGGGGAAGATATGGTCCTAAGAGAGGGGAGGGGAGATCGGTGAGGCGGGAAAGGTGCTTGGTGCAAGTCCCACTCACTACTCCCCAGGCAGAGGGGCAGGTGCTTCTTGATCAGAGGGCCCCCGACCCTGTGATGGTGCTGCTGAATGTGAGATCAATGGTTAATAAAGCAACAACTGTCCAGGAAATAATCCTGGACCATGCCGCTGATCTCGTATGTATCATGGAAACCTATCTGGTCAATGAATCAAGGCCTATTCTGGCTGATCTTGTTCTTCTTCGAGTGGCTCCTCCCATTCTCACAAATGGGTTTGCGCATGCGCGCCCTTCTCTTACCGGAGCCATCTCGAAGAACCTTGTTTACAAGGTAGCAACCCTCTGTTCTAGCCGGGTATTCCGTGCAGCATCAGTTGTGGATGGAGGAATAGGGGGGGCGGCGTAGCCATGATTTTTAAGAAGGGATGGTCTGTGAGGAGGTATCTGATGCAATCCATATTGGGTATTGAGGGTCTCCACCTTGTGTTTGATTTGTCGGGTGACAGTTTGGGAGTGCTGCTGGTATACTGTGCACCTACCTGTGCAGCGGCCTCCCTGCATGCTCTAGCGGAGGTGGTGTTGGGGTGGGTGGGTGTTGTGGTCGACCTCAACATTCACACTGATGCCGCCCTTGGGGGAGCGGAGCATGAGTTCATGGCTGCCATGACAACCATGGGCCTGTCCCAGATGGTTACTGGCCCGACACATTGGGGGGAGACATACTTTAGACCTTGTGTTTTGCACCGGCCTTGAGGCGGGTGTTCCGTTAGTGGGGGAGATATCGGCTGTGCCCTTGTCATGGACGGATCATTACCTCCTGCAGACCTCGTTCCTGGTGCATGTCTGCCCTCGGAAGGGTGCTGAGCCAATTTGGATGGTTCGCCCCCGGAGGATGATGGAACCAGAATGGTTCCGGAATGCTCTGGGGGAGATACCCTCTGAACTTGACAACCGTCTCATCTATGACCTCTTTGTGCTGTGGAACACCTTTCTGACTGAGGCATTCGGTTGGATGGCTCCTAGGCATCCACTGCCCAGGCGGTAGCTCCGCAGACCTCCTTGGTTTTCCGAAGAGCTGCGGTTGCTGAAGCGAGATGGGTGGCGGTTGGAGCGATGGTGGCGTCGTTCGTTTGCTGAAGCCGACAGATTGCGGCATAGAGCCAGTTTACGAGTCAATGCCGTGGCTATGCGTGCAGCAAAGAGGGAGTTCTTTGCTACGCGTATAGCGTCCACAAAATCCCGTCCAGTGGAGCTCTTCTGGGTTGTGCGGGGGCTGGTCAGTCCAGCCTCCCTCAACCTTGGAGTGGAGTAATCTACTACCCGCTGTGACACGTTTGTGGATTATTTTGTGGATAAGATCGCTCATATTCACCACGATTTCGATGCTGCATTTATTACACATGGGGAACCAGAAGTTATGGAAGCCCCGTCATGTCCGGTTTTCTGGGATCAGTTTCAGTCAGTGACACCCGCCGATACGGTGGATGTTCTTGGGGCAGTCAGGGCCACTTCTTGTGAATTAGATTCTTGCCTGTTCTGGCTGGTTAAGATCTGCCAGGAGACAATGGGGTCGTTGCTGGCTGGGGTGGTCAACGTCTTCCTGTGGGAGGGCAGAGTGCTGGGATGTCTCAAGGAGGCAGTGGTGTGGCCCTCTGCTCAAGAAACCATCGCTTGACGTTGGCTCCCCTGCCAGCTAGCGGCCTGTCTCTATCCTTCCCTTTTTAGGGTAGTGGCTCGGCAGTTGCGGGGGCATGTTGATCACATCGGTTTTCTTGATCCCTCTCAGTCTGGCTTCCATCCGGGTCATGGCACCGAGACTGCGCTTGTGGCTTTGGTAGATGACCTGTGCTGAGAATTGGATCGGGGTCATTCGACCCTGCTGATTTTATTAGACCTGTTGGCTGCATTTGATACTGTTGATCATGAGATGCTGGTGACGCGCCTGCAGAACTGTGCAGGAGTGGGCGGGACTGTTATTGAATGGTTTCGCTTGTTCCTGATCGGAAGAACCCAGCGGGTGGTGCTTGGAGATTGCTTTTCATCATACCGAGACCTCTCGTGTGGAGTCCCGCACGGTTCTGTTTTGTTCCCTCTCCTGTTCAATGTGTACACGCAACAGCTCGGCGAGGTGATTAGGGGGTTCATGTGCGGTGTCATCAATATGTTGCTGACACCCAACTGTAACTCTTTTTCAACAGACCCAGGCCCTGCAATCTCGGTGCTTCCTCGGTGTCTGGTGGCTGTGTGAGACTGGATGAGGGCTAATCAACTGCGGCTGAATCCTGACAAGATGGAGGTGATGTTAGTAGGTAAGGCGATGGAATTGGCAGTTCCCATCAATGATGGGGTCTGTCCTCCATTGGCCTCGCAGGTATGGAGTCTGAGGGTGCTCCTCGATGCGCAGCTCCATCTGGATCTCCAGGTGGAAACTGTGGTGAGGAGTGCTTTCCGCCAGCTGCATCCGGTGCGACGGCTCAGGCCAATTGTTTCGGACTCCGACCTGGCCACAGTCATCCATGCTTTCATCACTTCTTGATTAGACTATTGTAACGCACTCTACATGGAGCTACCTGTGGTGATGGCTCGGAAATTGCAGCTGGTGCAGAATGCGGCGGCTCATCTCCTAGTGGGATTGGGCCGCTGGGAGCATATCACACCAGCGCTCCGTTCTCTGCACTGGCTGCCGGTAGTTTTCCGGGCCCGATTCAAGGTGTTGGACTTGGCCTATAAAGCCCTAAACGGCCTGGGCCCTGCCTATCTGCGAGATCGCGTCACTCCCTGGGTCCTGGATTGACCCCTGCGGTCGTCCGGGGGTGCCCTGCTTGAGGTCTGCCGAGTTTCTTGGGGGCCCACGCAGGGGAGAGCATTCTTGGTGGCCTCACTACAACTGTGGAACTCCCTTCCGGTGGGGGCCCGGCTAGCCCCGGAACTTCCTTCCTTTTGGAGAAGTTGTAAGCGCTAGCTGTTCCGCCAGGCATTTGGTGGGGGAAAGGGGTAGTGGGTGGGGGGGGGGGGGGGGGTAGGGGATGGGGTGATGGGTTTCACTGTTTCCTCCCTTTTATGACTTATTTTAATTGTTTTAACTGTTGTAAGCCGTCCTGAGCTGCCCGTGGCAGGAGGGGCAGGGTAATAAGTTTTAAAAATAAAATAAATAATAAATAAAATAAATAACAATTTGCCGTTGTGCACGTGAAAAATGGTTGCCAGGCTGATTTACACACGTGCAAAATTGCCACTGCTGTACTCAAAATGGTGGCCATTTGGCACATGCAGAATGGCCATTTTAATATTAGTATTATTTAATCCGTTCTTATTTGTATATGGATGAAATGCCTGATTCTGATTGAAAATGGGAAAGGATGAAATTGTGTATTCACCCCTACTTTTACCCAGATGGGGGGAGCGGAGAAGGAGCTAGCACTGCTGCACTTGCCATGTCTGATCTCGTCATACCGTGCCCACCTCCTTTTCCCGACAACATGCACAGAATGTACAAAAATACCTACCGAAGGGCATTCCCAAATGGGAACAAACGAATGTGGCAAAAACCCTGGTAAGTTTCTGGATCACGGGGGGAGGCAGCAAATCAGCTGCTTTGGGCAAAATCGACATTCGCCGCAAATTGTTGTTTTCAACTCTTGTCATGGGCTTAGGCCACTTGTACACGAGCACGAGTTGAAGAACGCGCTTCCTGAAAAGTCCCACGGGGTGCGTTTATTCGCACTGGAAGCAGCCGGCTGCCATAGGAATTGTCGTTCACGCGATCTTTTTGAAGCCGCATTTGGGAAACCCTGATATCGCGTGGCTTCCCAAACACGGCTTCAAAAAGACCGCATGAGCCACAATTCCTATGGCGGCCGGCTACTTCTAGTGTGTCTGAACACACCCTGTGGGGCGTTTCAGGAAGCACGTTCTGAATCCCGCTGCTCATGTAAACGCAGCCTAAGTCTCAAAACTAGGTCTCAGACAAAAATGGCATTGATTCAGTGATGAATTACTTGTATGGCTGCAAACGTTCATTTCTCCTTGGAGAGCAAATGAGGTACCGACCGCCCCGTGTTCTCACCTCAATCAGCACCTCCCTTTCAAGGAAGCCTGGCTTTAAAAAGGAAGACGAAAGGAGTAAGCAATACCAGCTTCCTGCAATTTCTAACTGTTGCATCACCGAAGAGATAATGTATCCAGCGGTGCCCTGAGGAAATCGGCTAATACAGCTGTGTAAACTCAGTGTGGGCCGAGGCATCTAAAGCAGCTCACTTGCCCCATTTCTTCCAAATCAAAATAAGAAAGCTCTGAAGGCAGCAGCTTCATCACAGAGAAACACGATTCAACCCAGCAAGTTGGCTCCGGCTAATCACACAAATTTACATTTAAGCAGGACTCTCAGAAATGACTCTCTGCCACTACTATTCTCAGAGGAACTGTGACGAGGCAAAAGCGTAATCTAGTTAGAGATGAAACGGGTAACTGATTCGGTACTTGCAGGTAATACCCGCATTTTCAGGTACCAAATGCTGTCTGAGTACCCGACACACTGAAACTTTGTGGTTTCCTCCCATTTTCGAGTGCCTGAAATTACCTGGAAACCTGACAAATATGCAAATTAGGGCTGCCGTCATCTTCCCCCAGTGGCCAGGTCATGAAAGTGCACATGATGACACCCATCCTTTCATGCCTTGCACGCAAAGCATTCTGGGATGAATTCCAGAGAGTTCTCAGCAGAAGACACTTGGCAGTGCAGCCTGGGATTGATTTGTAGACTGTGTTTCCCACCTAAATGTGGGAAGGGTTCACATTACAAGGTACTTTCGTTTAGACAGTAAAGGGGATTATCTGCTCCTGATCATTCCAGAGTACGTACTTTGCCTCCTACTCTAGGATACCGTCTCTTGACGTGTTAACATTGGGTATTTTCAGACGTGACGAGATCACAGTGAACCACAGTGAATATTCACCTGTGGTCACTGTGCCCTGCACGTCTGTTCAGCCGCCGCCAGATGTTCGCCACACTGAATACCGACATGGGGTCAATTTCAACCACGCTTCCCGGGCTATCGGCGCGAAAATCGGCTGAAGCGTGGTGAAAGTGATTCCAGGCGGGCATAAAAAAAAAGTAACGTCTGGTCGGCTATCACGGCCCGGAATCCCCAGCGGGATTTCGGGCCGTGGTGAACTCGGCCAGACGCATTGGCCTCGCTGCCCGCCCGTCTCCCCAGAGGGCGGCCGGCGAGGGAGCGTGGAGGGGGCAGGGCTGTGCGGCCGCACGTTGCGCCGCGCGGCCCCGCCCCCTCCGATTCCCCGCCGGGATCCCCGGCACGTCTGTTTGCCGTGCCTGGGTGATCCCGGCGGGAAATCTCTGGGTTGTTTTCGGGACGGGGCGAAGCTGCCCCATCATGTCTGAAAACACCCATTATTGAAGTACAAGGTCTTAATAAACCGATTTAGCTGTTTGTGTGAATGAGACCGATTTTAGACAAGGCACCTTGCAAAGATACACAGAGAAACCTGCGTGTGTGTGGGAGGGTTAAACGTTCCCCCATGCTATCGGAAGTGACGTTCCCATTCCGAGCAGCGGCCACCGAGAACAAACGCAAACTCCCCTGGGGAGAACAAGCGTAGGTTTGAAGACATGGCTACAACGCCGCATCTTCAAACCTACGCTTATTCCCCCCAGGGGGTTTCGCGGCGATGCATCTTCAAAGCTGCGCCTGTTCTCGGCGGCCGCTGCTCAGAATGGGAACGCCACTTCCGGTAGCGCAGGGGACCATCTAACCCCCTCTCCCCCCACGTGCAAGTTTCTCTCTCGACGTATGTTTGCACGGTGCTTTTTGAGCACTTCGTCTAAAAGTGGCCTGAGGCTCAAGAACGTTTCAAGGGTCACGTTTTCCCGAAGAGTTCACCTCCCAGTTAGGCACCAAAGCCTTTAGAATGGACCATTTCCCAAATTACATTGGGTCGTCAGAGTTGGTTTTGCCTGTCCATCCCTGCAAAGGGCATGTCTGAGAGATGCAAAGGGACAGGGGTTGCAGAGACTGACAGACAGGTGGGAAAAGTTTAAACAGCAGCAAAACATAAACAGCAGCTTCCAGTGTAGACAGGTGAGTTTTATGGAGTAACTGACTAAGCAGGGAATTCCTTTTTCTACAGTCACATTTTTGCTTTCTTACTTCTAACCCAGACACTAATAACTAGGTTACTTTTTTCCCCCCCATGCATTATAAAACTTAAAAATTGAATTAGATCTACTGTCAATCAATCAAGCCTTTATTCATGGCATCAGCTTATGCCATAGACATATACTTAAGATTTTAAACAAGGCTCCGACACGAAAAGCAATGACATATATACATACATTCAGAAGTCCTTAATTTGAAATCAGCTCATTTCCTTATAAAGGAAAAGAAAAAAACACAAAGTCCCTCCTACATATTTTCCGCTTTTAGAAAGCATATTCATTAAGCATAGATCTACTGTATAGATTAGAAGTTTAAAAATCAAAATTTCAATTTTAAAAAACTGTTACTACTACCATAATAATACATTTTTAAAAAAAATTAGGGGCACACACTGATCTCAGCTTCAGTGGAGCGAACAGAGTTTTTATATGAGTAAAGTAGATCAGAGTTTGGCACTCGATGGACACTCCCCCCCCCCCCAAAACCCAACCCCTCCCCCCAAGAACCTTTAATAGAAAGACACACTTTTGCAATGCACCTTCCCCATGACTTTTCTGTAGAGCTGAAATGAGCACCTAATTTAGTACCTGTGATTAATACCTGCATTATCGGCTACCCAATT
The DNA here is from genome assembly GCA_003113815.1 of Sphenodon punctatus. Taxonomy (NCBI): domain Eukaryota; kingdom Metazoa; phylum Chordata; class Lepidosauria; order Sphenodontia; family Sphenodontidae; genus Sphenodon; species Sphenodon punctatus. The sequence continues at coordinate 18,779,768 of QEPC01010859.1, read as the reverse complement.
GGTTATCCGAATATCAAGAAAAAAATCACCATTTTCATTACCGATTTACTGATTTTCCAGTTGGGAAAATCGGGATGGGAAACCAACAAATTGGAATCAGAAGTCAATATTCTGGGACGTTTTGGGACACTAGTTGCTCACTTTGGGCCCTAATCGGGTACCGATTAGTACCCCAAGTTTTGGGGACAATTTGGGTACTGGATGTTTGGCAGGTATATCCGGTTTTGTGGGTACTTGCTTCAGCTCCACTCTTGTGCCATGAAATGTTTCTCTTAATGTCTCAGCCCCAGGATTCCTGTAGCTACGTGAGAATTTCAGCTCTCCTCCTCACCCCCTACACTCTCTTTCTCTCCTCTTTTCATTCAAGAAAAGGAAGTTTCTGGCTCACAAGACTTCAGAGAAAAGTTAGAATATGTGATCAAAGTGTAACCGAAAAACAAGTGTAAACATTTGAAAGGCTCTTAGGTTACAAAGTGTAACCTAAAAGCAAGAGGCAGATAAAAAAAAGAAAGAAGAAAAAAAAGAAGTTAAGACTTGACAAAACTATCTCGTGATGCCTAAGCTAATCTCTTGATTTGGGGGAGATTTTTGAAAGCTCGGGAATGGCAACGGAGATCTAATCTAATACTTGAGCAGCCTAGTTTCAACAGCCAAACATGGCGAACTGTGAAGAAAGAAGCAAATAGAACATGGCAAAGTCATTACCGAGTCCTTTAAATGTACGTCTGGATTTGTACTCCCCAAAGCAAATGCCACCCTATCAGCATTATTTTTAGTTCAGCTAGCACTTTCAGTGTTCAAAGTGCTTTACAATCCTTATCTAACCCGCTCTCACAATGACCTCGTGAGGTAGGTTATCATCATTCCCAATTTACAGATGGCGAACGGAGAATGACTCGCCCAAGGCCACCCAGTGAGCCCTTGGCTAAGAGGAGATTTGAACTCTGGTCTCCCAAGTCCAAGACCATATTACAGGAACAGACCATAGGTAGAAAAACAGAGGCCAGATCAGAGATGAAGGACAGAGGGGACTCCTCCCCTGTGTTTAGCAAAGAGGAGGCAGTGTTTTCCTTAGGTTTGGGGAGTGTCCCTGCTAAGCTGTAACAGAGAGACTTTAGCCACAAATTTCCTGTAGCCTCGGGGCATATTATTTATATATTTGCATCTTTATCCTGCCCTGCCCCATTAAGGCTCAGAAAAGGTTAAAGTACAAATAAAATTCCCCAATAGGGCTGATGCGGCAGCAGCTGTTACCGCGCCACGATTCCATCCCGCCACTTCGGAATTGCCTGCGCCACACCGTGGCTTTTCTGCGGACATTCCGCTAATTCCGCCGGCATTCCACAATTTGAGGAATTGCGGAAAGATTGCAGAAACTGTCGGAAAACTGCTGTTCTGCTATTTTGTGGTGCTGGCGGAATGGCAGAAGTAGTGAAAATGTCATGTTTCCGCTATTTTGCGAAGCCTGTGGAAGTAGCGGAATGAAATTAGCGGAACTGCGGAAGTAGCGGAATGAAACTAGCGGAATGAAAGCCTCTGCCACGCCGTACCACTAATTGTGGAAACGCTGTTTCTGGCGGAAATAGCTACCGCTGCCACATTCCACTATAGCCCCATTCCCCAACTCCCAAATATAGTAGGGTAATTGAAATCCCTTTACGCACAGCTTCCCAGACACTATCCCTGCCTGCCAGATGCCTGGCCGAGCAAAAATAGCTTACATCGCCTCTGGGAGATGACCAAGTTTGGGCTTAGATGAACTTCAAGGAAAGAGTGTTCCAGGGGCAACCACTGACAATGCCTCTCTGTGCACCCTCGTTGTGTGAACTTGACGGGGAGGTGGCACCTGTAAGAGGGTGCTTCAGAGGCCACAATGGGACATGAGAGGAGAGGAGGTCTTTCAGCTATCTGGGGTTCCGGCGGCTTCTGTGAGATTGACTTTTAAAGATTGCTTTTAAAAACTGGTTTATAAAACAGGGTGGGATTTTGTGGCTCAAGGGAGTGGAGTTGCCTCCTAGCCCCATCAACTTGGGCTGTTGCGACTCCACTGATCAGGGCCTTACATTTTTATCTCTCCCCCCAGGTTTAAATGTACAGAGCATTAGAAGCCAGCAGAGATTGGGGGGGGGGGGGCGGGATGATTACAACTATACCATGACCGTGCTATAATGCCGTCATTGGGTTATAGCTGAATTTGTGTTAGAATGAAGACGTTTAATTCTTGCGTTTTTAGATGCCCTGACCAGTTACATCGTGATTTCAACTGAAAAAGAGTATTTGCATTGCCGACGAATCACTGGGAGCCACACCGAACATCATGTTGTAACCAAATTTGCGCTATAACACCACACTTTATAATGAGGTTTGTGCTGTATTTAAAATACATGGGCCAATGTATGAAAAAAATAAATATTTTGGCAACCCAATTTTGATTGCCTGATAAGGGACAGATTTTCTGACGGGGTGGAGTTCCCACACATTGAATGCCACACGGTGCGTCTACGGAACTAAGACAACCAGGATGAAAGCTCACTGGCAACACAATAAAAGACTACGGCCCTTTTTATACGAGCGGACACCATGCATGAACACCCTGAGTGTTCACGCGTGGTGTCCGCATGTGCAAATCCCATGGGGGTGGGTGTGCGCGCTCCCGCGCACACGCATCTCCGCACATGGAGGCGTCGGAAAAAACGGAGGTGCCTCTGTGTGTGGTGATGCGTGGGGATGGGTGTGTGCCCCATCTGAACCCTGCCCCCTCCACTGCACACAGACCGCGGCACACCCCCATGCAGGTGCGGCCCATGTACAAAGGGCCTATAACTAAGAGTTGTCTAATTACTACTATTAATAATAATTTCTATAGCGCTACTAGGCATAAACAGCACTTTACGGTCACAGAAACAGGTCCCTGCCCGTGGGCTTACAATCTAAGATGAACAAGGGCGAGGGTAACACAGGGAAACAGGCACACCTAGTAGACACACAGTCAGCAAATTCTTATGCCGTTTTTCCTGTTAACAGCTCTCCAAGCACTTTATCAAGTAGGTTGGCAGCATTGTTTCCACATTACCGATGGAGAAGCAACAGGGTGGTGAAGCACCATGCCCAGGGTCCCCTTGAAGGTCAAGCAGCCAAGTCACTGAATTACACCTGGCTTAAATAAGTACCCTCAAAAAAGGATATACCCATTGAATTTCCAGTACTCAACTGAACTGAAAGTTTCTGGTACTTTTCGGTACCAGAAAGTTTCTGGTACCTGAAGCCATTTTCGAGCTGGTACCTGAAATACCAAAATGTCAAAATATTGACACAACGTTGGGATGAAATACTGGTTTCGTCCCAATTTATTTTTACCTTTTGTCCTAGATTTTGGGAAATTGTGTGTGTGTATTATTTTGGTTTTTCACGCAATTTTGGGTACTCGGAAAAACCACTAACCAAAATTTTGTGGGTTTTTTGAGTACTCGGTCAATATTTGGATACTGATTCGGATACCTGGAATGGTACCTGAAAATGTGGTATTATCTGTGGATATCAAATCAGGTACTCATTTCAGTGCTTACCTGGGTTTCCGAAGTGTTCTTTTCAGGCCGTTTTTACATGGCGCCGCTGAGCGGGGGGTGGGTGTTGGCGCTGGAGCATGCGCAGTGGGTGGGCGGCCGCATGCGCATCCGTTTCCCCCGGTTGCTCCATGCGTGTTGATGAGTGTGGGGGGGGAAATGCGTGTTAGGCGGGCTCGTGCACGCACCCCCACTCACTGCGCGTGCCTGCACCGCACCCGTCACATGGATTACACCCACTCATGAACACCCAGATTTCTGGGTGTTCATGAGTGGGCGCATCACGTGTGAAAACGGTCTCACTGTGCCACACGCGTATCTTGGCTGTGCCCTAGCACGGTCTCCTTAAAAGAAGGGGGGAACCCCACAAATTTATTTCTAATTAAAAAAAATAAACAAAAAAAAAAACAGACCCTGAAAGACTGTTCCTTTGTTTCCAAAGCCAGGAGCGGCATGATTGATAGCAACCCCCTCCGCTCTAATGCAGATTTTCTCAATGCTGGCAAACAGCTCCGCCTCTAGGAGTCCCCCTCCTCGCCTCCCCCCACCCCCAGTTAATCAAGTTCAGAGACTGATTAAGGGCATGATTCACGTCTCTCGTTAGGTGCATTCTGAAGCAAACAAGACCGTATTTCAAGACGACTGGTTTTAATGGTTAAAATAAATACTTTAAAAAAAAAAAAAAAAAAGAGTCCATTTTCAAGTAGCTGAACCTTCTCCACCTTTACAACTAATTCAAACTTCCTTCAAATTATTTTTCTAAGTAATATAACAATTTGTTTTTCATTAGAGCTTGTCAGAGCCAAGCTTTGGTTTATTTTGAGAAAAAACAGCACGCTCAGGAAAACTGTTTAGCACAATGTGAATGACGCCCAAAGGGGTTTAGTGTATCCACAATCAAAATAGAGCTTCCAGCGAGGGGTAGGGGTGACATTTTAATGATTTAGAAAAAAAAAAAAGAAAGAAGGGGGGTGACCCTGAATCAGGAGCTAATTAAATGCACTCCGATAGCGAAACGGTGTTTTCTTGTCCCTCCGACGAGCGTGCGGCGCAAAGTCTTGACTTGTTGCTAACCGATACCAGGCTCCTTATTCTCCGAGCTGGGCTATTTACCTGATTCAGGGTGGTTGGAGCTGGTATATTCTTGTGGCTAAGATGGCAACCTCCCCATGAAGCCAAGATCTTATCGAGCAGCCTGGGAAATCAAACCCTAATACAGGAATGTCTAAATAGTTTGCATTCTAGGCACTTAAGTTGGGATTGCTTTTGATTAGCCTGGTATTTAATTTAAGATGGCTTAAATGGAACAAAGGGGGTGGGGGAGGAGGACAGGCTGGGGGACCCTTTTGGTTTCGAGCCACGTTTGCCGTTCTGTTGGTAAGAGCACGGCTGGAATGTCGCCACAGTCGAGCCCGACCTGGATATGGAAACGTAAGGCCTCTTACAGTAGGATAATATATTGAAGTGGATTCCTGTCAGGGAACGATCCTTCCCTGCTCAGATCTCTGTGTTCTGGCATGAGGGCAAGCTCTGCAAGCAGGTAGGACTAAATGGGGGCTGGGGCAGAAGGCAGGATTAGGGCTAGGACTGAGAGAACAAGAGAGGCAGCAGGATTGTGAACAAGGACAGAGTAATAGGTAGAAGCAGTAAGAGAGGAGCTGCTTGCCAGCTATGCTTTTATCCTGACTGGCAGCCAACCAGAAAGCTGAGAGGCATGGCAGGGGTGGGACAAGTTGGAGGCGGGGGTGTGGCCTAGCAACTGGCAGCCAACCAGGAAGCTGAGAATCATGGCGGGGGTGGGACAAGCTGGAGGAGAGGGGTGGACAACTGGCAGCCAAGTAGGACTTGGGGGAAAGGCAAAAGGCGGCAGGGCCCAGCACAGGGCTGAGGGGTGGCCACCCTGTGCTTTACCATTTTATAGCCGTGGGCCACGGCAAACTCTACGGCCCCTTCCACGTCTTGATGCCACCTGGAGACCACCTGGTGGTAGAGTTCCAGCCTCTCCATCTCGGCGAAAACGTACTGGGAGTATGCCTCCACCTGCTTCTTCTCCACCTCAAGAGCCTGGAACTTTTCCACCAGGCAGTTCTCCACGAAGCGCAAGTCCGAAATCATCTGGTGACCAGGCCTCTCCACTTCGGCCCGAAAGGTCTTGACCGCAGCAGACTCCCGGGGGACTCCACATCGGGGTTGGAGGAGGGGGAAGGGCTTAGATGGCGTCGCTTCCGGGTTGCCTTCCCCCCATTCTTCTGGCGCTGATGCTCAGGCTACACGGCCACGCCAGAGTCCTCCTGCCGCCTCACCATCTGGCCATGGAGCCTTTCAATATGGGCGATTAGCCCGGATGTGGTCCCCTCACTCTGCCTCCGGAATCTTTTCTTGCAGATCTAAAGAGCATAAAAAGATAGGAACATAAGAAGTGCCATACTGTGTCAGACCAATGGTCTGTGTCAAGCCCTGCCTGCATTCTGTCTCCACAAGTGGGTGGGTGGCCAATCTCTCTCTGCAGGGGACTTCCGTTCCTAACAGGTCACAGAGGGCAATGCATATTGCATATGCATACCCTGTTGTTCCAGCCCCCGTGCCTTACCTTGCAGATGGCGAACCCAATGGAAGAGCCCCCCACACTACCGTACCCTCTCTCTCTGGGGCAGACATGTGCTGCTACCCGCTGATACCCACTGTTTGTGCCTGACTGATGCCCGCCACCCAGCCGCACGCCTAATCGATAGAGCCTTAGGTTTCTTGTCCTCAAAGTAAAAAAAAAGTTTACAAACCTGGCAGGAGTGGCAGCACCTCCTGTGCCCACCGGCTCTTGCTCCTCCTCCACCACCGAAGGTCCAGCAGCAGCAGCAGGCAGAACCTCTTCCTCCACCACCGGCTCTGCCACCTTGGCCTTCCCCCAGGCCCGGCGTTTAATGGTGGTCACCTTCTCCATTTTAATTTTTTTTTTTTTTTTTAAAACCAGCAGCCAAAACCAAAACAGTCAAGCCAAACCAAACACAAACAACCAAAACACACGAACCGAACAGCCAGCCAGCCAAACACACACACACTCTCGTCACACAGCTCCACATGCACTTGAATTTCCTGTTTCCAGCACGATCACTGGATCTCGTGATACCTTTTCCCGAACACGACTGAACCAAACGCCCGAATCAAACTGGACCGAACCCGAACCGTGATCTGTTTGCACATCCCTAGCGTCCTGCTAACAGTGTCCTGTGATCATGCCGGTATTGTGCATGCACAAAATGGTTGCCCTTTTCCAAAATGGTGCTGACGCCATCTTGGATGAAGGCTGCACATGCGCAGAATAGCAGTGGTGGCCATTTTGCGTGTGCACATAACTGGAATGAATGTGGTACACTGTAAGCAGGACAAGGTAAATCAGGGTAAATGGTAAATCAGTGTAAATGATTCTCATATCAAGATCTCAAACCGTTACAGAGATCGTCTTGAGATCTCGGTAACGATTCTCGGTTATGATTCTCACGAGTAAACTGATCCTTGTTTCAGCCCTAATCTAGATCATGGATCTACAGACAACCCCATCGGGCTTACAATTTAGGAGAAACAAGGGAGGCGCAACAATGTGGGGGTGGGGTGGCAGAGGGAGAGACGGATACATCCATAGAGTTGTGTGGATGTACCTGCTTAGCTGAGTTACAGCGGAGAAAAAGGACCCTGAGTAAATCAGGGTGGAGACTAAGGGAATGAGGAGCTAGGGGAAAGCCTGAAGGAAGAGGTAGGTTTTCAGGAGGGATTTGATGGTTGGGAGGGAGCAGAGCAAATGTATTCAGGGAGGGAGTTCCAGGCAGCAAGAGAGAAGAGGCGGATATGTTTCGAGCAAGGGAGTTACAAGCAGGCGAGGTTGGGGGCAGAGGAGGAGTGGAGCTCCCCTATGGGACTTACGGGAAACAATTATTTATATAAAAAAGTGTTATATAAAAGCGCAGAGAGATCGGAAGGGGCAAGGCCATGGATCCATTCCCAGACCTTGTGTGCCCGCACTTAGCTCTTCTCCCTTCCCCTCCACTCGCTCTTTCAGTGCTTAATAGTAGGGGCTGGATTCAGGGGACGGATCCAGGAGATGGAAAAGGACCAAACAGAAACCAGCTGTGGTCTGGATTTGGCACACGGGCCAGAGGTTTCCCTCCTCTGGAACACAATCTATATCCAGAATTTGCTCAAGAAGGGCTACCAGTTGATATCCTTTACGGGACTTTCTTTTGTTCTGGGAGCTGCATGGTTGAGGTGAAACACTTGGCTGAGTATATCAATCAGGAGCTGCGGTAGCTAATCCTCCCTCCTGCCCCCAGCATGCGTCTCTGTCGCTGCGTCACTGAAAATGCTCGGGCCGTCCAATGTTTCTCTTTGCCCCAGTTTTCCCTGTATTATTGTTGTTCTTACTTTCGGGGCTTTAAACCTTTCGCAAAACTCTAGTTCTTTCCCCCTGGCACCGCCAGCCGACTGCCACCGCCCTGGCCCTCCCTGCTTGTCTCCTGCTTTGGCACAAAAAAACCGCTGGCAAGGCTCGCTGAACCGATGCTACGGGGCACGGTGGCCTTTCCTCTCCTATTTGGCGTCTCTCTGCACATCCCCTCATCCACCCACTTGCCAAATGGTGTGATTTTACAGCCTGGCTCAGGGGAGCCAAGAAATACGTTTGCTGGTGTAAGCTCGCACATTACACATCGTCAAAAAACATGCCGTTTAAGGGCTTTGGGAGCCAGAGACCCAGAACAGCGAGACACCCACAAAGAAACAAGTAGGCATTATTCACCCTCTCAGATTTCACCCATGGAATTCTGCACTGGATCTACACACTCTGCCGTGGGTGGAGGGGAACAGAGAGAGAAAGAGTGTGTCGCAGAGGGAGAGAAAATGGAGAACAGCTCTATAACATTTGCTCGGATAAGCTAGGCAAGGTAGACCAGTGGTTAGAGCAAGGGACTAGGGTAGTCCTATGACTTGGGTTCTATTTCCTGCCTTGCTCCCTGTACCTCTATTTCCACTCTGATCCTTTGCTTCATCCAGCTTGGGATGGGCTCATATGTAGGATTGCCCCCCTGTGGTGGGTTTTTTACCTGACACTCCTATAGGCCAAAATGGAAATCTCAGGTAAAAAAACGACCACAGCCCTACTCGTAGGCCAAATTTGGCTCATGGATGGTTTTTTAAAAAAATCTGGCTCCCTTCCAGCTTCTTGATTTGTTCCATGGAGCCAATCATTGCCCTCAGCTGTCAGAGTTGAAATGAGTACCCTCAAAAATGAGTACACCTGTCAAAATTACGGTACCTGACTGGAACAAGTCATCCCTGGCCATGAAATCTGTATTAATTCTCAAAGTGGCCCGTGGAAGGGAAATGTTTCCCCATCTCCACAAGAGAGTGTAAGCTGTTTAGGATAGGGACTGTCTACTACTACTTATAATTTCTATAGTGTTACTAGGTGTACACGGTGATTTACAGGGAGTCTTTAGACATAACAAAGATGGGGTGTTAAAACCCCATAGCACGTGTTTGGTCGTTGTGTGTAAGCACCGTAAAAATCCCAACACCAACTTAGCCACCCGTTGAACACGCAATGTGAACACCATTGCATCACAAGGACAATTTGCATGTTCCGGCTGAATAGGTGGCCAACGTTGTGTCTAATGATACCGCGTGGCTTGTTAGCAGGTACAACACGGGGACCGAGGCGGCAGTGCCTGCGTGCTGAGATCGGGGTGCGAGCAAAACACTGATTTGCCCCAAGATGAGTTGTGTGTCTAAGCAGTGCCACATGGTGAACACAGGGCCAAACCTGTGTTCGTATCAAGGTCAAAACACACATTCAGACGCCCGTTGACGCAATGTCTAAAGACACGCTGTCTGTTACTCTTCCTGTGTGCCTCATCGACTGCATTGGCGATGCTCTCTGCACACTATTATAATACGCAGCAACCTTTACCGTAGAATTGACTTGGACTGAACGCTGATGAAATTTGAACCCAGATCTGTATTCTGTGGTTTTCCTGCTCTAGATTCATCAGCGACATAGTAACGGTCATCAAACTCAGCGTACAAGGGGTATTTCCATTCCTTGCTAAGGCAAGTCTGAACTTGGATAGTACCAGAGTTGACACCAGTACCCCAAAATGGACAGGCTGGCTAAACACAGCCCACCTGAACTGAAAAGAGTGTTTTGGGCAATACCCAATTTCTGTTTATAGTTCGTTGGGTGTCTGTTTCAATTATATGGTTTAGTTTTGGGGCCGGGGTTTTGTTTTGGTTGTTCCAGTTACATTGTTTTGGAAATATTAGCACTATCACAGATAAGCAATTGACAGGACACCCCAAAAGTGGATATGCGAGTACTCATTGTGGTTGCCGACGTTATACAAGTATTCAAAAGACTACCTGAAAAATGCGACTAATATCCACAAATAATAAACCCACAACTACTTCAGCTCTAGATATTCGCCACTGCTGAGACGAACCACCCTCTTTAGTCTGAGCCTGCAGTTTAGAAAGTTTGTGGGTTTTGCACTCCTTTCTGTTCCGTGAGCCCGCTTCTGCGTGTCTCTCTCGGGAGTGCGTTTCCTGCCCCACTCCTGAGGGAGTTGCACTCAGTCCTGACAGAGAGCGGGTGCAGGGTGTAGCATCTGTCCTTTCGTAACACTGGTCTAACATGGAGCCGAGACTGAAGAGCGGGCTTAGAACATTCACGAGGATCCAGAAAAGAGTTTTAAAAAAGAATGATAAGGGAAAGCGTTGGCTCTTGGTGGACCCATCCAGATCGGAAAATCCAGTGCTCAACCCCGAAGGGATGCTGACCTCCAACAGTGGCTTTCTGTCGTAGCCCAGGCTGTCCATTTTGCCCCGCGGTGCTTTTACAGGGCTACGGCATGGGGCCAAGCAGGGATGGGGCTGACTGTTAAACCACCACTTGATTTCCCTTCTTGGCAGAGGCGGCGTGCAGCAGTGCAGCTCAGCACGTCGAGTCTGGCACCTGCTGACAATAAATCCCTAATGATGTTGAAAAGGTAACCATCTAGTTGGGATTTTATTTCTGTCTCAGATTTGGCTGGCCGTGTGCTGTAAAAGTTGGAAACAAAGTTTTCTGGAAACGAGGGTGCGTACTTGTGTTGGAAATCGCCTACAGTGGGACTCCCCTTCTAAATGCACTTGTGACAAGTTATGCTATTGTTACTCAATAGTACCTTCATGCAAGCTAAACTGGTTACAGCATAAATGATTTTTGGTGCAATGGGCTATGAGGGTCCTATTGCAGCTTGTGGGATCTGTGTTCAAATCCCGACAGATGCTACCAAGCCAAGCAAACTGAATTTGGCAGCCTCATCCTAGCCACCTATTTCTGACTGAACCCAAGGTGCAATTGGGCCTGTTCTGCCTCACTCCCAGGACTAAAGGAGTCTGGGTAATACTAAGACACACTGGGTGCAATCCTGAAACCGGCGTAAGCCGTGCCTACACAAGGCGCACAATAGGGCTGATGTGGCAGCAGCTGTTACTGCGCCGCAATTCCATTCCGCCATTTCGGAATTGCCCGCGCCACACTGCAGCTTTTCTGTGGACATTCCGCTAATTCCGCCGGCATTCTGCAAATTGCAGAAAAATTGCGGAAACTGTCGGAAAACCGCTGTTCCGCTATTTTGTGGCGCTGGCGGAATGGCGGAAGTAGCGAAAAAGTAATATTTCCGTTATTTTGCGAAGCCTGTGGAAGTAGCGGAATGAAATTAGCAGAACTGTGGAAGTACCAGAATGAAACTAGCGGCATGAAAGCCTCTGCCATGCTGTACCACTAATTGCGGAAACGCTGTTTCCGGCGGAAATAGCTACCGCTGCGACATTCCGCTACAGCCCTAGCGCACAACTAGCACGTCTGTGCTCAGGCATGCATGCGCGCCGTGCATGCAGCAAGTCGCACAGGGCGAAAGCAAGTTGCACAGGGCGAAGGCATAATCCGTGCCGATGTGACCCCTCCCCGGAACCTACGCACTCCGTGGCCCGGGGGATGGGTTCTGTGGGCTTAGGGGATCGCATCGGCACGGGTCGCACTATTGCCCCCATGTGACTTGCTGCGCGTGTGCCACACGTGTGTGCGCACCTGAGTGCCTGCCGTCTGGACGAGCACTGCGCCTGTGGGACGGGTACCGAATCGACTGGAAAATTTCAGGTACAAACCGGTATCCAATTCCAACCAAATTCACGTACTTGATGTCCCGGAATTTTGACTTCTGGTCTCGATTTTTCCATTTTCTGTCCTGATTTTTTTCCCGGTTTTCCCATCCAGATTTACTGATCAGCGGCGGCAACCCACGCACGCATCCATTGCGAGGACATTGCGCTGCGTGAATCCCGCACGGAGGGGGCTTGGGATGGTGGCCACTAACCAGAAAACTGGTATTGGAAATGACCACTTTTGGGGGGGGTATCTGGGTCCCCCCATCGGTACTCAGGTAGCCTGTCGAATGCCCGACATGGTACCAAAAAAAATGCTTGTATTACCCACACGTACCAAATTAAGTGCTTGTTTCAGCAATGGAGATGTGGATTTCGCTGAAGATCCAGTTTGCGCTGGCTGCCTATAGCATTCTGGGCACAATTCAAGGTGCTGATTTTGACCTATAAAGCCCTAAATGGCTTGGACCCTACATATCTAAAAGGCCACCTCCTCTGGCGTGATCCCGAGGTTCGGACAGGGGTGCCCTCTTGTAATTCTCATCACTGTCCCAGGTTCATACTGCAAGGACACACTGACAGGCATTCTCAGCGGTAGCTTGATGGGTCTGAAATGCCCTTCCCCTTCAGGTTTACTGAAGTTCAAGCCGGAGCATTTTCTGAAAGCAAGACAAGTCCTATTTACTTGTCCAGGCTTTTTAAGCAGGTGGGGATAGAGTTTAGGAAGTGTGTTAAATGGGGATTTTAAAGCATTTATATTTTTCACCCGTTTAAATTTTTGTACATTTTACACGTCTATATTGTACGTTGCAAACTGCCCTGAGCCATCAAAGGGAAGGTTAGCTTAAAAATAAAAACTAAATAAATAAATATGCACCATCTGAAATTGGGGTGTGGGGGTGGGGTGTGTGCGTGGTTTCCAGGATCTGAAAAGCAAAGAGTATTGGTTGCCAGGATTGAGGACTTTCAGGGGACCTATCTGAAGACCAGGACTGGAATTGTAGGTGGTTGCTAGAGGTCAGGACAAAGTTATCCAGACAGAAGCAGCTTCACAACCCTTCTTCTACCTGCATCCTGGCCGTGCTGCATTCAATCTATGTGAGGTAGGAAGGGTGTGTTTCCTGGCCCTCCCGGAGGGCCAGACAGTGCTAGGTCCCACAGAAATTCATGATCCTGCTACTTTGATTGATCTTCTTGCTCAGAGCGTAAGGTTCATCCCTGTGCAATGAGAAGTGCCCTCATTCAACGCCCATGGCCAGAGACCCAGACAGGAACGTCACAGAATCACAGAGCTGGAAGGGAATTTCACGGCATCCACAACAGGTTTCTAAACAGTCACTTTCTGAAAACCTCCAGTGATGGAGACGTTACGACCTTCGTAGGCAATTTCCATTCCTGCACAGCACTTGCTACTGGGAGGTCCCTCCTGATCAACCGAAATCTACTTTCCTGTGACTGGAGCCATTATTTCTAGCCCTCTTTGGCCCATGTAGAACAGTTCCTTGACATCTTCTTGTTGGCTGCCCTTTAGACTGCTGTCATGTCTCCCCTTAGTCTTCTCTTCGCTAGGCTAAACATGCCAAGTTCCTTCCACCTTTTCTCATAAAACTTGCTTTCCAGACCCTTGATCATCTTTCTCGCCCGCCTCTGAATCTGCTCCAATTTGTTAATGTCCTTTGAAGGAGGCTTAAACGCAACATCGGGTTACATCTCCATGGAAATGGTTTCTTTAAAACTCGGCCATGTTGTTATTCTTACGGGGAATACAAACCAACGACGTGTGCGGCATGGATGCACAGTCGGAGGCAAACGCTCTCAGGACGGTGCCCTGGATCTCATCACCAACCGATGCCTGTTGCCACGGCATGGCACATTCGAGTTGGAGGAAATCCTAGCGCTAAGCGTGGCGCCACTGTTCTAGGGCTGCCTCCTCCCAGGGGCTGTTCAAGCAGCTATACGTTCAGTGCTCTGCAGAGTCAAGAACGGCATGATCCCAAAGCTTCAGGCTCCACAACAAACACCGTGCAGTGGATAGTGTAATTTTCTTGCAATTCCTTGTCTTAAACTGCAATCCACTAAAGCAGCTGGAAGAGATTTTTTTTTTTTTTAAAACCCACCCCAGTGTTAAGGAACTGTTGGCACTTTGGTCACACCACTCACACAGAGACACAGCTGCTGCAGCAAGACTCATGTGCCAAGCGGTAGAAAATAGTCTTCCAAGCAAAGGCACCTGACCCTTTGGCAGACATTCTGGGCAGCTGTGCTGGGGCCGCGGGAGCCGCTTCTGAATCGGGGAGGGGAGGAGGGGTAGCTGGCTGGAGCGCTCTGAAAGCTTGGATGACATTTTCCCTGCACTCACCTTTGACCCTGGGCAAGTGAGTTACAGGCACCATGATCTGACAGGGACTATTTTGTGTGTGTGTGTGCGCGTGTGTGCGCGTGCGCGTGTGCAGATGCTTTGCCAAGCCAGGCCAGCTGAACCTGGAGCTGTAAATCTCAAAGCTCGGTTTCCCGCCCCCTCTGCTTCCCCACCTTTTGTTTTGTTTGCAATTTGGTGGTTAATAACGATGACTAATGATTTTTCTAATGGGAACCAGTCGGCATCAAACTCCTTCACTGGATGTTT